>OX030951.1:12279983-13479983 GCA_943735915.1 Pherbina coryleti
CAAGTCACTGGTCTATGCCAACCAGCCGACGACGTTGATAGAGTTCAGAGCCAACATCGAACTCAAAATAGCAGCCGTTTCGGTCGAAACGTGTGGCCGAGTCATCGAAAATTGAACGTCCAACGAATCGACCACTACATACGTGACCACATGAGCGAAGTCGAGTTTTATTCATAAATGTTTTAATTGTACTTTAAGCTGATAAAAAAGTTTTTGAAATATCTCAAATGGTTTGCGTTTTATTTAAAAATAAAGTTGTCAAGTCCTTAATGGATAACCCTTTATAAACTGTCAAGGCCATAATGTATAAATTACAAAATACTTATCCAAAGTTAATTTATCCAAATCAATACCGGTAAGTTAAACAAGTAAAACTAAGAGGTTTTGACGAATAACTTAGGAGGCACCAAATTGCCAAAGACATCTTATAAATTATACCAGGTTTTTTGTTAATATAATCTCCTCAATTTTAGTTTCCAACAAAAATACTTTGTCGGAAGTTGCTCAAAATTGGCCTCTGTTTCGGTGATGAGCTCCTTTTGGTGGAAAATCTCTTTCCATCAAGCCATTTCATCAGGTTTAGAAACAGAAAATAGTCACTAGGGGCCAAATGTGGCGACTATGCTGAATGAGGAAGTAATTCGTGCTTCAATTCATGGAACTTTGCCATGGGAGCTGAGGTTGTGTGAACGCGCGCATTGTCTTTGTGGAAGAGCACTTTTTTCCTGGCCAAATGGGGACGTTTCTCTTTCAAAGTGTCGTTGAAACGGTCCAATTCGGCTGCATAGTATTCGCCACTGATCGTTCTTTTCGGTGGAAGGTAATCGATGTAGAGATTTTACCGCGTTTATCCCAAAATACTGCCGCCATAACTTTTTCGGCCGATAGCACCGTCTTCGCCTTCTTCGGAGCATGTTCGGTCGGTAAATCCACTATTTCGATTGTTTGTTAATTTATCTCTGGTGTACAGTGATGGATCTATGTTACTTCCACGGTTATTAATCGACGGAAAAAAATCAGTGATGGATCTATGTTTCGTCCACGGTTATTAATCGACGGAAAAAAAATCCTTCTTATCTTTGTTCAACATCGCCAAACAGGCTTTTGAATCAGTCACACGATCGCGTGAGCAAATGCGGCTCCCATCTTGCGGATAATTTTTTCATATCCAAATAATTTCGCAAAATGTTTCACACCCATTCGTCTGAGATGGCGAAGTGACCGTTTGTGGTGTGGTGACTTCATTTGGGCGTTCAGAACGTCGGAACGAACGCATCGGAATTCAGTAAACCACTTGTGAATCATTCCAATCGATGGTGCTGAGTCGCTTTAGTATTTATTAAGCTTTTCCTTGGTTTGACTGATGGTTTTTTTGCACAAGAAATAATGCTTGAAGAGCACACGAAATTCACTTTTTCCATTTTCACTAAAATTTACAAGATCGTCTGCTATCAATGGCTGTCAAACACAAACTAAACGTTGCAGCGAGCTGAAATTTTGACAGTAGTATACTAACAGATGGTCATGGTATAATAATACAAGGTAGCATTGACAGTTGCTTGGGAAAACATCTCCTGTCAAAAAATATACTCAAAAAGAGAGCGCTCACAATCCGCCATTGAAAACACAAGCAATGTTGAAAACGTTGAAGTGAAAAAAACAACGACATCAGCAGCTGCAGATGCATTTGCACAAACAGTTGTTTTTGACAGGAGATGTTTTCTTGTAGAAGAGAAAATAAGCAGTTGTCAATGCTACCTTGTATTATTGTACCATGACAGATGGTAATCGACAGGATCAGTGTTGCATTTAAAATTAATACACGGGAAATCAAAAAAATTCACTAACTTCCCAAATTGCCCTCGTATTAAAAAACAAAAAAATGCTTGATTCAAGAAGCATTTACTCAAAACTCAAGGATATTTTTTCTATATTCAAGACTAATATTTGCTTAAAGTGACAAAAATTTACATGATTAGAGTAGAAATTTGCTGAAAACTAAAATAGTTTGTTTGATTTGAGAATTTGATTTTCCTTGAATGGAAAACAATTTGCTTGAATCAAGTAAAGAATTTACTGAAAACTAGAATAATTTGCTTGATTCAAGTAAATTCAAGTAGAAGTATTTGCTTGATATTAGAAACTAAATTTTCTTATTATGATGAAAATCCTACTGCAACGATGTAGGATGTAGGATAACCGATCATAAAAAACTACTCGAAGATACTAAATATTTATATCTTGTCGACGCTTACATGTTTCCAAGTAAAGTAACAGATAAGTCACTCCACCTTCGAAGTATGCCATAATTTGTCAATCCGCACAATCTTAAACATGTTTGCATGTAAACATGTTGTGAATTATAACCATACCAATATAAGCGACAAAATAAGTTGAAGTGACAAAAATTTGCTGGAAACTTAAATAATTCTCTGCGATTGCTTCAACTAAGAAACTTCGACCACCCTGTATATAACCCATGCGTGCTGCATAAGACATACATTTTAGTTGGACTAACATTATATTTGTCACAATTGTTATGAAAAAATTACATTAACTTCGTCATGACGTTGTCAAGCAAGCATGGCAAAGAAAAGGGGTTTCCGTGGTACGAGGGGTACAATGCTGTTTCCGTTCTATTAAAAAATATGAAATTTGTTTCGATTTTAATATAAAATATTAACAATCAATTCACTTCACTAACCAAGTTTGTTAAAATCCAGCGAAATATTCTGTTCCTAGTAATCCTTTAAAATTGGTTATCCTATGTAAACCCCCGTTCAATTTCGAGCAATTTTATGGTTTTATAAAAAAATGTTTGCAGAGCAAAAACGATATAAATTGAAGCAATAAAAGCATTATTTGAATTCCTAGCAACTTTGGTATTTCCTGTTGCAGCGAATAAACATGCAAGATGAAAAAAAAGAACAAACGCCACATGTGCTGCCAAATAAAAACACATTTGCAGGAAAGCAAGCCAACTAACATGGAAAGCTCGTGTACCTTTTTCCTTTAATAACCTCTATGTGCAGAGTTAAAAGAACAAAAAAAAAAAAAAAAAAAAAAAAA
This sequence comes from Pherbina coryleti, assembly GCA_943735915.1. Taxonomy (NCBI): domain Eukaryota; kingdom Metazoa; phylum Arthropoda; class Insecta; order Diptera; family Sciomyzidae; genus Pherbina; species Pherbina coryleti. Next base: position 12,283,053 of record OX030951.1, read on the forward strand.
TTATCCCACGTGTAAGTTTTTTTTTGATGTAGAATATGTCATTCTCGGAGGTAAGTAGGGTGGCTGATAGTGATCAGGCGTTGGTATTTATATCACAATTTGAGACTTTGGTGTGCCTAAAGTACTGATGGTACAATGTTGATGTTAGCACTTGTTGGTCTGCTTGATCCTCACTGGATTCTCCTCAATTTTACACAATTACATGAAATATAAAGCCAACATTTGATGTTTTTGTTTGCTTAAGTTTGCTGCCTATTTATCGACGGTTTCCGGTTTTTTCGACGGTGAAGACAACGCCATCTAGCGTGAAGACATAAATCTTATAGTTGAAAAAAAAGCATACTTTTGGGGGCATGTTGTTTTTAACAGAATCGCCTAGCCCAGTAATTCTGAGTAATTTTGAGGGGCATGCTTTTTTAACAGAATCGTTATTGAAATGTCAAAATTCCGCAGCCAATTAATTATCGGGCATATTATCGACAGTGAAATTTTGACATTTCGACTCTCCACATGGGTTGTTGAACTTGGTAGCGTTGAACAAATTTTGTTTGCTTGTTTAAGTTTGCTACCTATTTATCGACATTTATCGACAGTTTCCGGTTTTATCGACAAAACCATAAAATTTGTATGGGAGACCCCCTAAGGAGTGGTCGAAGGGAATAGGTGTCAAAGGCAAAAATGTTCCTTTTGCAAAAGTAATGGGGGTCGGTGATACATATTAACCCTCTCCGTCATTCTCTTAAAGGTCATATGCTTAGGTGTATGGAATAAATAAACAAAAACCATAAAATTGGTATGGGAGCCTCCCTAAGGAGTGGTCGGAGGGAATAGGTGTCAGTGGCAAAAATGTTCCTTTCGCAAAAGTAATTGGGGTCGGTGATACATATTAACCCTTTCCGGCACTCTTTTAAAGGCCATATGCTCAGGTGTATGGAATAAATATACAAAACCATAAAATTTGTATGGGAGCCTCCCTAAGGAGTGGTCGGAGGAAATATGTGACAAATGCAAAAATGTTCCTTTTGCAAAAATAATGGGGTTCGGTCATACATATTAACCCTCTATGGGAACCCCTCTAAGGAGTGGTCAGAGGGAATAGGTGTCAAAGGCAAAAATGTTTCTTTTGCAAAAGTAATGGGAGTCGGTAATACATATTAACCCTCTCCGGCACTCTCTTAAAGGTCATATGCTCAGGTGTATGGAATAAATATACAAAACCATAAAATTTGTATGGGAGCCTCTCTAAGGAGTGGTCAGAGGGGAGAGGTGTCAAAGGCAAAAATGTTCCTTTTGCAAAAGTAATGGGGGTCGGTGATACATATTAACCCTTTCCGGCACTCTTTTAAAGGTCATATGCTCAGGTGTATGGAATAAGTATATAAAAACCATAATATTTGTATGGGAGACCCCCTAAGGAGTGGTCGGAGGGAATAGGTGTCAAAGACAAAAATGTTCCTTTTGCAAAAGTAATGGGAGTCAGTCATACATATTAACCCTTTCCGGCACTCTTTTAAAGGTCATATGCTCAGGTGTTTGGAATAAATAAACAAAAACCATAAAATTGGTATAGGAGCCTCCCTAAGGAGTGGCCGGTGGGAATAGGTGTCAAAGGCAAAAATGTTCCTTTTGCAAAAGTAATGGGGGTCGGTGATACATATTAATCCTCTCCGGCACTCTGTTAAAGGTCATATGCTCAGGTGTATAGAATAAATATTTTGCTCAATATTTTTTTAAAAAAAATGTCATCAAAAGCGAATTGAATAATTCTACGTCTTGTGTTACGACATAGTCAAAACTACTGTATCTTTTTTTACTAGAATTGATAGGTAATTTTTAATTTCTCTGAAATGATGTTTGTTTGGAAGGCAAATGGTTAAAGAAGAGTCTGGGTAATACGAGTAAATGCATTCTGCGACAAAAGTGTTATGGTGCATGTTTTTGTGTGTTGCAAAAAAATTGTTTTAATGACATTTTTTCCCACGACACGGGGAATAGGCACATTTTTTTTTGCCATATTTGTTTATTTGTTTATTGGCTGTTCTTTGCACAACTTTCTGTTGTGAAATGTGGGGTCAAATGACAAATAAAGTGACTAATTTTTTTGTAAATGAAACCTCTGATGCGACAGTAGTTCATGTCCTCATTGCTTTTTCATAATTTGAGTTTTGGGTATTCAGAAAATGAAAAAATCTTGTTTTTTCCATTGAATTTTTCTATATATGTCATGATTTTTATAAAAAAAATAAGTTAGATCTATCGTTGACACACTCGTAGGTTTTGACGTGACGGCGTATTCTAAGCCTTGTTCTTTTTTTTGTTACCTATACTATCTTTGTAGGATCTTCGCTATCCTTACCTTTGTATTGTTGTTTTTGAGTCATTGGTTGACTGATACAAGAAAGAGTGTTAGTGGATTTAAATCAAAAAAGAACTTGCACTCATATCCACTCATAATCCACTCAAAGCAACAAAGATATGAACCGGTGCAAGAATATATTATCTGCTGATATGAACCGGTGCAGTGCTCAACTGTCTTATTGAGTCAATATATATATTTTGCATACCGTAATGACTCACAACACCAATACACACCATGAGTTCAGTGCAATGACTTAAGTACTTAGAACAGGGCTGAGCATTCTAACACAGTCACATTTTATTTTGTCTTGTTAGTATTAGTGTGCTCTCGAATCTCACACACTAAGCGAAATAGTTGTCACAATTATCTAGATTTGTAAGTTTTTATTTTTTACTTTAAGTTTTTATTTTTAGTCATCGGTATTTCTGATTATTTGTTTTATGAAATTAATTAATAAAAGTTTCATGAATTAATCTTAGCAAAGAATCTTATTAGGTAATATTGATGAATTAAGTGAAACCTTAATATATACGAATAAATATTTTATTATTAAAAAATCTTAATATATACGAATAATAAAAATTAATAATAAAAATAAGTAAATAACTAGTAAATAAGTAAATAAAATAAGTAAGCAAGTAAGTAATCAAAAAATTAGTACAAGAATATGAATGAACAATACAAATAATCATAAAAGGTAATATGTATGTATGAATTAAATGAAATCTCTTAATGTACACGAATAATATGAAATTCTACAAAAAAAAAAAGAAATATTTACATAAGTATTATGAATCTTCAAATCAATATGTTGGTTTTTTTAAGAGTGTACATAAAATATGTAGCTCAAAACGACACAGATCCTCAAAGCATCACTATCTGTGAACGACTGAAATATATTCTCTTCTGTTGTGAGCTTTGTGTACATGTGAAAAGTTACGCTCACAGAGAGCTCAGTGAGCTATGGAGTGCCCTGCTCTGACTTAGAACCATTTTTAGTTCAGCTTTCTTGTTATTTGAATTTTTTTGAAAGAAACTTTAATTGTTTTGCACAAAGCATAAGGCTCAATAGAAAATAATACTGAACTCATTCATTTTCTCACACGGAAAAGTTAACAAATCAGCAAAAAGAATAAGCAAAGGCAAAACACAAAATAATACTCAACTCACTCATACTTATTTTCCTCTCACATGAACAAGTGAGTCACATAAGATCATTACGCGTTCCGCAGTCCCGTTTTCTAATGCTCTCTTTCCCAACTGAGTGCATGACGTCACACAGTACTTTTGCTTGACAAAAACGTATGCAAATGTGCGATCTCTCAGGCAAATTGACGAAATTGAAAGTAAATTCTTTCGAAAAAGTAAAGTCAAAATATTTATTCTTCTGTACAAAAATATGAATATTTTCGTCCTTGTCCCATTTCTTGTCCTTATCTTTTTTCCAATTTTGTCCTGAATATTGTTTTGGATGTGCCTAAATCTTTGTCTTTATCTTTGTCCCAATCCTTGTCATAGTCCTTTTTCCAATTCTAATCGGAATTCATGTTCTCATCCTTGTTCAATTCCATGATGTAATCTTTGTCCTTATCTTTATCTTATTCCTGGTTCTAATCTTTTGCCAAATCCTTGAATTCTTCCTGGCTCTTATCCTTGGCCTAGTCTTTATCCAAATCCTTGTCCTAAACCTTGTGCTCATTTTAATTTTATTTTAATTTTTTATTTTTATATTTGCTTTGGCTATTGCATTTGGTGCATTTAGGTTTCTTTAAGGAATTTCCTGAGAGGCCTTATGACGCCATTATTTTTTGTTTTTATTTTGATCATTTGAGCAAAAAAACTATGCTTTACTGTTGTTCCATAAAATGTTCTGTAGCGTAAATAGTCACAGAGTTATAATTCCATGCAACGTTTTTTCATTGCTGTTCCATTTTTACTGTATTGAGCGATTGCTTCCGTGGTTTTGTGACTCCAAAAGCCGATTTTTTATTTTCGTTCTGAGATTAAAGAACTATTATTTGCTGTTGTAAAATTAACTTTCTTGTAGCACTTATACTTAGCGAGTAATAATTCCATGCAACAATATTGCAATTTTGTTGCCTAAGAAGCTACTATTCGAGCTGAAGACATCATAATTTATTTTTTATTTTCGACGTAAGACCAAATAAATGTCCTTCATGTCTGACTAAAAGCTTTTACCGTGTAGCATTTACTCACTGAGTAAAAATTCCATGCAACGCCGTTGCATGTTTGTTGCTGTTTCGATCTCGTAGCGGCTCTCTTCGTAGCCTTATGCTGACGCCAATGTTTTGTCTATTTTTGTCATTAAGGCTAAGAATTTGCCTTTATTAGTGTGTTATATTCTTTTACCGTAGCACCTATACATAGCTGGTAATAATTTCATGTAATGAAATTGAAGTTTCATTGCGCATACCGATGATGCTTTATTTTTATTTTTTTTTTATTTTTCTCATAATTTCAAAGGATAAACCTTTACTGCGGTATTATTACTTTTATCATAACACCTTTACTGATTGAGCAATAATTCCATGCAATACCATTGCATTTTATAAGAATGTTTTTTGAACTTTTTTGGAAACATGTGTGGTAAAATGAAATGTTGTCACGTCAGCATTTAATTTCATCCGGTTAAGATACTAAATACAAGATACAACATATAACCATTACTTTGCCTTTCTTAATGTCGTTTTGTTAAATTTTGAGTTGAATGACTTTTTCAGTTCACATACAAAAGTTTTGAAAAATAATTACAAGCACTACCAAGCAAACACTTAAAGATAAGCATGGCTGTTTTTTCCTTATAGCTGGGCGGTATTAATTGGCGGAAAAATAAAACAAAATGAACCAACCATGAATTGAAGTGCAAGAAACTTTTTAAAATGACAAAAAAAAAAAAAATTATTAATTTTTTATGCTAGTTAAATTTCAAAGCCAGTCAACCCATATACCCAGAGAATACAGACAGCAACAGCTAAAACTGAGCCATTTCAATGATCATTAAAAATATTATCTCAAGCTGTCTATAATAATCGTTATGAAAACAAAAAAGCATCGCGAACAGTTGACACAGAGATATACCACTAACGACAGCAACAACAATAGCAGCAACACCAGCAACAATAGCAACAAAAGTACAGTGCTAGCATTATTCGCGATGACGCTTAAGAAAAATCATTAACATTAAGCTATGTCGGTAAACTTCCACTTCAGCAGCAACCAACCCGCATATACAACAAAAAGATCATTGCCAACATAAAAAGTAATCATCTTCTGAGAAAGAAAAAAAAAAAACAACAATGCATAAACACTTCAACAACAAAATATTAAAGTAACAAGCAAGCACACCATCGACAGCTCAATCAATATCATCTTTATTATCCGCCAAAATACCGAAAATAACAATACCATCATTTATAACAGCAATAACAACAGCAATAACAATGACCAAATCGCTATAATTAATATTAAGAAAAAATATTTTACTTCCGCTAGATAGATACCCAGTAAACCAATACTCTTTCTCTGAGACTTTTTGGGTAGCTAATATTCGTTTTAGGCACTCGTAAATAAGGCAAATGATAATGCCTATCAAGAACATAACTTTTCTGATTCATAAGTGAGCTCATTAACGAATCGCAAATAATTCTTTATTTGTTCACTTTAGTAAGTATGTAAGAGCCCTATAGGACAAGCTCCCAAGTATAGCTTTGATAAAAACGTTTTCGTAATAATGCATTGTAAGGACTGTAAAAATTGATTCCATACCGAAACGACTACGTGCTATTGGAGGATATATCTGAAATGAAGGGGAAAGATCACGATAATGTGAAATCTTTGAGGAAACTCCAAGGAGAGGCACTTCTTCAGCTTATGCCGCAAGTTCACAATTTTGCCAAGCGCAATATTTTCCACAAAGAGATGTGTCAGATTCAACAAATAAAATCAAGTAAAAGAAAGAGCCTTTTTTCTTTGCAAAGACACAGCTGCTCTTAAAGCACTGAAACGCCTTTCGTCAAATCTTAGCAAGCTTTAGAGATAGTCACCGTTCAAGCTTTTCGCAGAATAATAATATATTCCTAGTGGCATTGAATTGAAGGAGAAGGCAAAATCTCTAGCTAAACGCACAGCTTCCTAACCATTCACAGCACCGAAACCATTCTGTGTTTTACCCCCCTGGCAAACTCAAATAATTTTTGGTACAAATATATTAAAACAATATTAAATATTAAAATGCAATCAATTCAAATCTCAAGGTTAATTTTATTAAAAAAATTCGCAATGTCTAGACGCTTTTATTGCTTTGGTCTATGTTTTTATCCCGACACAATTATCGACGAAATCTTCGGAGACACAATAATTGTGTCCTCCACAATTATTATTAAAAACAAAATGAAGAAGAATATAACTCACGAAATTGTAATGCAGATGGTACTTTAAGTGGAGTACCAAGCTCTGATAGAGCTTTAAGCATAACACTTGAGTACACTTATAATAATTTGCCCCTGTACGGAATGAATGATATCAAATAAAAGCACTGTGATTTTTTTATAAAAATGTTTGCAAAAAAAAAAAAAAAAAAACAAATAAAAACAATTTCGTACGATGGCAATTTATTATAGATGTTAACTATTGCAAATTAAGTACCACTGGGTCTCGTTACTTTCAAAACAACAGACTACAAAGTGCGAACTTAAAATTGTAATGAAAAAAAAAAAAAAAAAAAAATTAAAAATTCAAAAATAATGTTTCATTTGAAGAAAGTAATTTTTGGTTTTATTACCATATTGCTGATTTTTTTAACGTAGAATACGTTATACGGGGGTGTTGATCTGGAGCACAAAATTTTGAGAAAATGTTTGTCACTTTCATTATAAGTTTTTAATACTTTATGCATGCATTGAAGAAAATTCAAGTATGGTCGTAACATATTTAATATGTCTTCTTTTGATTTGTATTTAAATAATCATATTTTTTTTTTAATTTTTTTGATTCTATAAGTAAATCAAAATTTAACTCCTTCAAATTTTGTATTAATTTTCATATGCTTTGTATTTTATGTATTATAATATCATGTGTAAGAGCAGTACGATTATCTGTGTGTTCATCACAGAACCAGTGTGAGAAAGAGAAGAAGTATAATGACCAAGTAGCGAACGATGTGTACATACACAACATTGATAAGCGAAGCAGAGAAACAAAATTACCCAGTTGGCCACGTCTTTAAGACATCCTCAATGTCTTACAGCCTTATTCATAAACACATTTTAGAGGCAGCGTAACTTTAAACGGGCATTAAACAAGAAAACGTTATTCATAAACATTTTTGGTAGTTGTTTAAGAGCTGCGTAACTTAAACGCCGAAATTGGCGTTTAAAGGTTACGTAAATACAACCATGATTTTTGTTTGTCTTTTCTTTTAATATCAAAGACATGCTCCATATGCGCCCTTTGCAGCATTTTTTTATGCGGCGGCCATTGTAAATCCATAGGAATTCTTAATTTTTGTAGAGATTTTCTATAGTTCAGACACAAACCTTACAATCATAAGCAGAAAATGAAAAAATGTTTATGAATAACAATGTTAACAAGGTTGCATAGAAGCTGCGTAAAGCCTTAAACAGTGCGTAACTAAACAAGCGTTTAAAGGTTGTTTAAGGAAATCTATTGAATAAGGCTGTTAATGACTAACGTATTCTACGTCTGACCTATGCGCCCGTGTTATCTAACACAGGCTTGAGCTTTTTTTTACTTTATTTCCTTTTCAAATGAAAATAAGGCCAATTTTGCAAATTTTGCCTTATATCCATTTGAAAATGTAATAAAGCCAAATTTGGTCTTATTACCATTGGCCTTATAACACCTCGCCGCCTGAAATCATATTCATACATTAATTTCAAAAAATTATCTTTAAATAAAGTTTATTTCATGGGTTTTTAAAACATTTTTCTATGTTTTATTTTAAACTAGCTGATATACCCGGTTTTACTCGGGTGAAAAAATGTAAAATTTTGATGTTTAGCCCTCGTTTTAATATTTTTAAAAATCCAAATATTGACAAATAAAATGCACTAAATTGATAATTAAATTACTTTAAAGCTCATCGAATTCAAGATCCATGTTTTTTCTATCTATTGAAAATGACGAGATACCTAGGGGGCGAGAAAATAGATTTATAGTCACCGCTTTTGATCGGAAAGAGACATTGGCAGAATTCTTTTTACATAAATTATTCTTGGAGCTTACCTGTTATATAAAAAGAATAAAAATAACTTTTGAAAAAAATAATTTCTTTAAAAAATCACAACTAAGTATGCCATAATCTAAGTTAGAATTCAAGTAATATGTCTGCCGAATTTGAGTTGAATCCGTCCAGCCGTAAAAATTTGTATTCGTGTCAAACAAACAGAAAATTACTTTTATTAATATAGATAAAAGTTCTGCGCCTCTAAAAAAAAAACCACCCTCTATCTCATTTTTTATTATGTTGGTATACATAAAAATTTATTTTCATTCATAAACTATTTTGAAATTTTTTTATTTCGTAACATAACATTACGATTATTTCCACGAAATAAAATAAAAAACAAACGCTTATTTGAAATAAAAGTACAGATATCACAAGAGATTTATGTTACATCACTGGCAAATAAATTCTTTAAGTTCTAAATCCGCCAGTTGTATGGAGTTTTATGGAACAAATAAAAACTTTATGACGATTTAACAAACATCAAACCTCATAAAAAGAAAAAAAAACATGACTATTTTTATTCAAACGCTCTTATTACATAAAAATGGTTTTATTACTTTAACAATGCTTTTCAGAATATTTTCGTAGCACGGAGCAAGATTGCTTGAAAATATTTGCTTTGTGAGTGCAAATTACTGCAACAACTATTTTATGTTTTTCTTTGTGGTCTCCATTCTAAGAATACAAATTTTATTTTTCATAAAATGCGTTTAATGTCTTTCTAAAAAAAATTCGCCATTGTTTTCGCTATTGAGCTAATTTCGAAAGAATTTAATTCTGGCGTTTGCCATAATAAACGGTATCACAGAGTTCTGTAGAAATAAGCTGTAGCTTTACAGCTTCAGCAGTGAAAAACAATTTCCTTTAGTTTTTTTTCTCTCTTTTCATGTGTTTTATATAAAAAATTAAGCCGTGCTCGCCACAAAAAGCAAGAAAAAGAAAACGAAAAAATAAAGACATATACAAATAAAAATAATAAGAAAAAGCAAAAGCAAAAGCAAAAACAAAATCAAAATCAAAATCAAAATCAAAATCAAAATCAAAATCAAAATCAAAATCAAAATCAAAATCAAAATCAAAATCAAAATCAAAATCAAAATCAAAATCAAAATCAAAATCAAAATCAAAATCAAAATCAAAATCAAAATCAAAATCAAAATCAAAATCAAAATCAAAATCAAAATCAAAATCAAAATCAAAATCAAAATCAAAATCAAAATCAAAATCAAAATCAAAATCAAAATCAAAATCAAAATAAAAAAATCAAAATCAAAATCAAAAAGAAAAAATAAACTAAGGCTAAGGTTCAAGATTAAGACCAGAATTAGGGTCAGAGTTCACATGAAGATTGACACAAGGATTACGATAAGTATTTGTACAATACAATCGGCAAGGATATGAAAAAGGATTTGAATATGGGTAAGAACAAGAACTGGCTCAATAATGATGTCAACGACTAATCAAAGTATTAGCCTAAGAGTAAGGAAAAGGACTAGAATAAGGATTAAAAATATGTATCAGGAAAAAACAGACTGCCATTTTGACATGGATTGACACAAGATACAAGGAATAGGACAAGGATAGAATCTAATCGAAGGATCGAAATAGAACGTCGAAATGGTTTGAAACTCGTACAGGACCAAGGACTATGGAAAGCATTTTGACAGGTATAAAAAAAATTATGAAGATGAGGTGAAGTTTAGAGACAAGGGATGAGTTACGGATAAGAATAAGTACAAAAATAAACATGCGACGTCATATCAAAATATTCGAGCAAACGCTTGTGTCCTTGGCACATTCAACTGTATAATTTTTCTTTTGTAATTTTTGAAATTAAGATAAGCTTTCACTAATTCATTCGTTGTTCCCAAGAATGGCACGCGCATCATCGCTGGAACTCCACAAGATATCGAGATATTAAGATATCTTCAAGATATCAATCTAAGGGATATAAGCCAAGCTTAAGCCTGAACAAACTCCTGGCATTAATAAACTGTTTATTAATAATAATGCCCTTGAAAGGACTTTGACCGAGCTTTCTTAAGATCAAATTGTGTTGTGCGTGTTATTAAATGTTTGTACACCATTGAACGAGAACTGGACCTACTAGTTTTATGCCGACTCTGAACGGCTAATGTACATGCTCTCAAGAAGCTTTACGTGACATTATGTACTCTCTGAGGTTTGTCATTGTCCGCAGAGAGGTGACGGCCGAACAAAAAAGTGAATTCAATTGAAAAAATTTTCTGTGTCAGATGGAATTGAACCAAGGTTCTCTGGCGTATGGGTCACGCACTCTACCCACTGCGCCACGGCCGCCAATGAACTGTTTAGTTATTTTTATTGCTTTATAAGATTTAAGAGAAATAAATAGGACATGAATTTAGAATACTCCATGGAATGAATTTATTCAGTGGAATAAATTTATCATCATTTCATAAATTTATGACCTCAGCCAATTTGAGGAATAAATTTACGTGTTCGAACGATGGACACAGAGATAAAAGGTTCGTAACAACCATAATTTTTGGTTTTTAACTTTGAACCAATAATTTCAGGTGGTAATCTTAGTCATGCAGTCAAGTCTGCCTTGGTTCGAAATGGATTGTGATAGATTATTGGGAAAGAAAGTGAATCAAGTGAAGCCTCTAAAATGGCGGGAAGATGTAAAAACATGCGAATTAGGAGCTGAGATTGGTGTTATGTCCTTACCTCAGTCAATTTGAGGCAATAAAAGGCAAATCCATTCACAAAGTTCTCTACCACCAACTTTAAATCTTGTTTATTCTAGTTGGTCCGATATTTTTTTTGCTTGAGTTGTTACAGTCTTACGAAACCTTATGAAACGCAAAAGAAGTTATTATTTTACTTGTAGAATAATCTGGAGGTATAGTGAACAATGAAAAAAAAAATAAATTTTGCGCGTAAAAATGTCTAGAAAGGCCCTTTAATTTTAGAAATCTCAAAGATTCGAAGGAAGTTCTCAAAGATATTTTCTATAAAAATGATTTGAAGAATTTAAATATTTCTGATTCCTCAAATTTATTCATTTGAAATTTATTCATTTATTAGAATTTTATCGAAATAAATTAATTTCACTATTTTGAAGAAATTCCACTAATTCCGAAGGCTTAATTTGAAGGGTACCAACCAACCAAAACTAAAATCGTTACTTTTAAGGAATTTTAAATCAAATTCCTACGCTTGTCTTGTCGTATTATTTAATGAAGCAGACCAAACAACGACAAAATCTAAAGTAGATTTTCAGAAAGGCATGACAAATAAATTTACCCCAAAACAATGAAAATGCCAACAAAACTCAACAATTTCCCAAGCAACAATGGACAGCAAGAATTTACGATCGTTTCGATTGTGTTTAAATGTGAAGGCTATGACAAAAGGCGGCGCAGGATATTTCCATGTAGCCAATGCTGCCACATTGTACGACGACCTACAGAAGTTTATTACATAGAGCTGGGGAAAGTTGCAGCGTACACAAAAGACTAAAGCAAAATAAAAGTTAAATCTTAAGTTATTGTAAGACTTCAGCTTGTGTGACACAAATACGATTATTTTGAGGTGTGAAGAGAAAGAGAGAAAAAAAACGAAATATTGGAAATATCATAGGAAACCCACTTAAAATACAACAACGTCAACGTCAAACTCAAATCAACAGCTGACACTCACTCTATTTGCCTACCTATCGTTAGGCAACCTAACGTGTTGGTCATATTGTTCTTTGAGCTGCTGAACATAACTAGTGGACCTTGACATAGAGACCCACCCACACAACTATAGCGTTCATCAGCACCATTGTTCACAGACCAAAATAACAAATTGTAATGCATATCTACACCATTCTAGAAATTGATTCCGTTTTATGTGTTTTGTTTTGTCTTAAGAAGATGTATCTGTTCCATGGTTGCCATCGTGGGCGCACAACGCCTTACCAGCGAGTATTAGGTAGTTAGTTGGTTTTTTGGTTTGTTCGTTTAGATGTTGACACGTTGACATGCAGTAGCATAAAAGTGGGCTATAGAAAAATCAAAGAGATCCTTGTCAGGATAGGCATCCAATTATGTGAGACCTATTCGGAGTGTGTCATAACATTGTTAATGAATGTTAATGGTAATGAATTTCCTTTTGAAATCTAGTTGAGGTTGTATTTTCCTATCTCAATGACTAATTTGTGTATCGTGCTAAGAGCTGATGAAAATGACTTGACGCAGACAAGGACTTTTAATATAAACTGTCTGAAGTACCAATGTTCGATAAAAATACAAGCCAACAAATTAGAAACTGTCTTACTTTCTCGGTTTATATGGCTGATTATGAGTGGGTTGGTACTTTCTAAAGGGTGTTTTTTTAAAGGTTCCATTTTTCTATAAAGCTTGAATTGTGATGGGATGATCACATTGGGTGGTCAGATATGGCAACTCTTTATCGTTTATGTTCAATTTTATTTTATAACACGATTCGACAGAGGTTTGCACCCATGAGAAATTCCAATATATTCTGAAAATACACATTAAAAAAACATATACGTGTCTCCTCATTTTCCTCTAGCACGTCAGAATTTTTTTTAATCAATTTTTGAAGTTTTTTTCTAATGGAAAGGTCCAGGACTCGTCACAAAAATTTATATTTTGGGATTTTTAAAAAATATAGTTTTATTTAAAAAATATTTAGTTTTATGTTCCTTACAAAAATGGTTAAAGTAAGTTGGTGTGGCGAGCGATATGGTGTTGGTGCGGCGAGAGATATGTTGTTGGTTGGAACCGTTTTTGCGTTTTGACAACAGGAGTTATCACTTTGGCTGATGTTAGTCAGGCTGCTATTCTTTTTCAGTGTCACTTATGTCACTTATGTTCTGACAGCCAAACACTAATCTTGTTGGTGGCGATCTGACGATGCGCCTTCTAGGTGTCTTCTCCCTTCCGTGCGACCTGACGGTGCGCTTAATATAAACCTTTCACAGTCACGTCCACAATAAAGCGACCTGACGGTGCGCTTCCTAACCTATACTTGACCACCCGTGCACCCTGACGGTGCGCCTAAGTATATAACCTAACAATTTTCCCACAACAAAATAAAATACCTTTTTATTTCGTCCTCAGCCTTCACCTGATATCCTTGTCAATTTATTCCAATCCTTCTCCAATAGTGACAATTCCGCGTGACTTTCCTCCATTTGATCAGCCTTCTTCAATTGATGGTCCGTCAGCTACTCTTGTTTAACTATCCTTCTTCTCTTGATGGTCCGTCAGCTATTCGTTTTCAATCAGCCTTCTTCCGTTGGTGGTCCGTCAGCTACTCCCTCTAATCAACCTTATTCTTTTGATGGTCCCTCAGCAACTAGTTTTTCAATGAACTCACTACTTCAATCGTTCCTCTTCTAACAATTGCATAATTTTTTACTTCTCCACCCATTCAATTTTTACTTTTCGGGTTTATACCTGAAAAATCTCGAAATTTGATGGGCTTATTCTGATTTCCAATGTGAATTCTTCGTCGAAAAAAACTTCGCATATAAGCCCAATTATAATATTATTGATACAAATATTACTTCGAGTGTATCAAACCCTCGTGATAGGTTCATTTTTATCTCGAATTTCAATTCATCACAGAAAATATTTCGAAAGTAGCCCCTATTTGCCCAAAAGCAAAACCTTGTAGACCTATGTTATATGACAGAATGAGAATTTAACTTTCTCTAAGTTAATTTCTATTTTAGTTTATTTACCTAATTTTTCTGCATCAAAACGTTTAAAATCGCCCATTAAAAATTTAAACGATGAGTCTTGTTTATTTTTAATTTTCCATTTGTGTGTAACATAACATATGTATGTACATATAAGTGAATACAATTTAACAAATATGCCGAAAACATTCCCCTAAGCATTTTAAGCGAATGAATAGTTGACATTGAAAGCATAAAAACGTTGATAATAGTTTTCACAAATAATAAAACCCTAACAACAGGAACAACAGCAATTAAATTGTTGAACATGAATTAATCTGGTCCATGCAAACAAGAGAAGATTGCATTCACTCATTTATTTTGAAATTGAAAAAAAAAACTATAACAAAAAAGAGAAACATTTAAATGTCATACACGAAATAACTTTAAAAAAATATGTCTGCTTAGTTATAGGGTAAAGAGTGCACGTTCGTTATTATGACAAATTCATTTTTTGCACCAATTTTTTAAATAATATTCTTTGCATTTTCAGGGAGATGGATGCAACATTCTTACGCTTGAAGCACGAACGAATAAAACAAAAATGAATGCTTTTGTATAAAGTCTATATTGGTTGTAGAGAGGTACTTGGCTAGTATTTTATTTAGTTCAAATAGTTGAATATTCGATTTCGAAATATTACCCAATATAAAGGGATTCGGATGTGACAAAATATGGATGTTACTTTCGGGCGCATATTAAAATGTAACAAATAATATTCAGCGAAATTTTAGAGCAAAATATTTTTTTTCTAATATTTGCGAAATTAGCTTTTAAAGTACATGCTTCGATGAGTGTCTATAATAGGTGCTTTCGGATAATGCCTTCTTTGTAAGCCTTAACCAATCTTCAAAAGAATCACAGGTAGCCCGAATAAACACTTTCGTTGTTTCATCCCAAATCTACAGGATTTCTTTACCTTTTACATTTTTGATAAAATTACTTTGTATGGAAGGGAGGCGTGATTTTCAAACTGGATCTTTATTTTTTAAATACGAGCTTAAATATCAAATTTCGTGATCCTCAAAGACGAAGTCTTCGAAACCGTCTCGAAGACCAAGTACGTATACTCAGAGCGAACGCTGACGCTCTACAAGACAAGTCATTATTCTGTCAGCATGTATAAAACATTGAATCTGCTCTCATAAAAAATTTGTTTCTCGTCATTTACAAGACTCGTACGCATATTTTCATCCATGGTATAATAATACAAGGTAGCATTGACAACTGCTTATTTTCTCTTCTACAAGAAAACATCTCCTGTCAAAAACAGTTGTTTGTGAAAATACATCTACAGCTGCTGAATTTGGTTATTTTTTTTTTCAGTTCAACGTTTTCAACATTGTTTGTGTTTTCAATGGCGGATTGTGAGCGCTCTATTTTTAAATATATTTTTTGTACAGGAGATGGTTTCCCAAGCAACTGTCAATGCTACCTTGTATTATTATACCATGATTTTCATCATGTGTATATTATTAAAATTATTTTTTTAATTAGGAATTATATTATTATGTTTATTAATATATATTATTTTAATAGATAATAATAAAAATTATAAAAAAAAACACAGGTGCGTCACTGGACACACGAGAGAAGCGAAGCATTTTCGCAAATTCATAGATTTGATAATTTAATAGCGTTTTTTCGATTAAAATAATTTTTAAATTCAAAACTTTAAAATAACAAAGTATATATATCATATATATTAACCCTCTTCGGCCCTCCCTTAAAGCCCCTGTTCAGTTGTAGGGAATAAATATACAAAAATCATTAATTTTGTTACAATTTAATCAACTAACAGGTTGTTTATTTTTAACGATATTTATAACGACCTTTAGTAGGAAGTAGAAACAACATCTAATACACAATCCTTAGTGAATATTTCTTTTAGTTCGTTCGTTCTTTTAGTTCGTTAGGTCTTTTAGTCCGCATGGACAAACCGAAGATTCAAACCATAGCTCGGTAAATTTAGTTATCTTTGCTCTAGTTCGTTTTGTTTGCTACTTTTGTCGGTTGGCTAGCCAATACACAGTCCTAGAATAGCCAACACACAATCCTTTCTTAAATTAATAGATTATAGTGATCTGCTGAAACATAGCTTTAGCTAATGTTTATTACTGAATCAACAAGTTTATGAAAGAAAGGGCTTTAGCGTAATGGTTAGAGGAAAGTACCAACAAACGATAGAACTGTGAGTTGTGGGTTCAATTCCTGCAGCGGGCAAGAAATTATTTTTAATTTAACATTTTCTGGTTCAATTGATGCAAGCAAAGAACAATATCAATTCTAAAAAAAAAGGTGTCGGAAAAAAGTGTCGTTTTTTCTGATTTCACTCTAGCAAATCGCAGAACGAGGCGTAAAAAGCTTCGCTTCAAAAATTTAAGAAACTGCAACACTCTGTATATTTTTATCTGACGTGCAACTTTTCTCTCTCTCTCTTCTACGCTCTCTATGTGTAAAAATTTCGCTATAATAAAAAAACCCATGTGGAGAGCGCATGATTTTCTTTATATGCGTCCGCTTTGTAAGACATGGCTTGACGCCGTCGTTGAAGACATTTCAACAACATGTATTGCAAGACCAAATGGAATTTTGTTTGAAAATGTCTTTGAAGACTGCCATGGAAATGGAGAGATCCGTCTTGCAAGAAACTGACATGTCTCGAAGTCATCTTCGAAGACGGATCGATCCATTTCCTGGTAAGTAGCTTGAAAATTACGGCAGTAATTGTGATCACAGACAGACAGACAGATGGACAGACACACGGACATGGCTAAATCGAATCAGGAGATGATGCTGATCAAATATATATACACTTTTCTATACCTAAGGAAAGGGCATTACAAACGGAGTGACAAAATTAATATAACCCTTTTACGTTTTCTAAACGTGGGGGTACAAAAATTAGGAAATATTTTAAACTAAAAAAAATAAGCGTTCAAAATAAAAAATAAATAGGCAAGTAAAAAAAAAAATAAATTTATCACCAAAAAAGTCGAGGAAATCCTATGGAAAAAATTGAGTAAGGCCCGCACATAAGCAGCATGGACATTGCTAGAGAACTAGACACTTATCAGCAAACAGTAATCAATCATTTGAAGGAAGCCGGATGCACAAAGAATGTCGATATTTGGGTTCCACATAAATTAACAGCGAAAAATTCAATTGACCGAATATCCATTTGCGAATCACTGCTAAAACGGAACGAAATCTAACCTTTTCTGAAGTAAATGTTAACGGGCGATGAAAAGTGGATCACGTACAACAATAATGTCCGAAAAAGATCATGAACAAAGTAAGGTGAAGCTTCGCAAACGGTGGCAAAGCCAGGATTGACACCAAGAAAGGTAATGCTGTGCGTCTGGTGGGATTGGAAGGGAATTGTTCATTATGACCTTCTACAATCTGGTAGACCTGGTTCTCTACTGTCAAAAATTAAGGAGATTAAATCAAAAATTCAATAAAAACGGCCAAAACTGATCAACAGAAAAGGTGTTGTGTTCCATCATGACAACGCCAGGCCACACACATCTTTGATGACCCGGCAGAAACTGAGATGGCTTGGTTGGGAAGTTTTGATGCATCGACCATATAGTCCGGACTTTGCACCTTCAGATTATCCTTTGTATAAATCGCTGCAGAACACTCTTAATGGTGTAAATTTAAATTCTGTGGAGGCCTGCAAAACGCACTAGGATCAGTTTTTTGCTCAGGAAACCCAGAAGTTCTAAACAGATGGAATAAAAAATATCGATCAAAACGGCACTTATTTAGTTGAATAAAGCTCGTTTTAAATATAAGAAAAAAGTGTTTAATTTCTGGTCAAATTCGTAACGGAACTTTTCGAAAACCTAGTGCTACAATTAAGGGGAGGGTAAGGTTTGTTTCGTCTAAGAAATACCTTTTTTCAAGAATTTTTTTAGAAAAAATTATTACAGTAGGTTTATTTTACATATTATTATATAAAAGTACAATATTTGAAGAATATTTTAAAAAAATTTTGTTAAAAATAGAGAGAAATAACGGATTGTTGTAGATCTCCGCAGGCACCTCGAAAAAAAGTTTTTGTGCGGTGACCAGCCTACAGCACCACTGGACCATCTGAAACCAAAAAATCAAAATTCTTTCGATAGTTTTATTTCTCCAGTCACGTCGAGCTTTTTTTATTTTTTAAATTTTTAAATTTTTGGCACCATTTTGAAGCCAAAATGACGATTTTTGACGAAAAAGTCTACCTATTTGTTATTGTAAAATTGTTAGTAATCAAAAAATTTAAAAAAAACTCGACGTAACTAGAGAGCGCTACTTATATGTAGAATATGTGTACAAACGATCGGTTCTGTAGTTTTTTTTCTGTAGGCTGGTCACCGACTTTAAAAATTACATGTTTGGGAATATCGATTTAAAGTTTTGACTAACTAAAAGGTACGTTCATTCAACCTAGTGTAACTTCGTTAGTTTTGCTCCGAATGACCTAAAAATTGAATACAATATTCTTCAAAGTTGTCAAACCTTACCCCCCCTTAAGTCACATATATTTTTCAAAACTTATAAAAATTGTTATTGTAAAGGGTGCAAGCGATTAAAAAATTTTTAAATAGAAATCTTTCTTCGCAATAAATTAAATAGAATTCGCAATAAATCGTAAAAGTTTAAAACTTGACCAAGCTTTTCTCATTTTTAAAATACTGATCAGAGATCTGCATGAATGGATTCATTTGCTGTTTCAAGTTCCTTTAATTTTTCAACTCCCTGCAAGTCGAGGCAGGCAAGCAACAAGTTTGCGCGAATCATAAGCAGCAAAAATCAAGTCGCCAAATGTAGAAAACTTGAAATGTAGAAACTTGATATGTAGAAAACTTGAAATGTAGAAACTTGAAATGTAGGGAAAAAGCAATTATTTTGCCTACAAATCGTTTATTTTCAAGTCTGTTTACGAAGTTCGTGGAATTAACTTCGTGTCGTCAATGCAAACTTCGTTTCTCGAGCTGAGAAAACAGTTTAACTTTAAAGAAGTGTCGACCACAACAATAGCTTTTGTCTCATTTACTCTTTCGTGTATACGCAAAAAGACAAAGTGTTGCTCCACACTCGTCTGTACTACGCGGTCTACACTGCTTTAAAGCAGTGTCGGCCGACACCATGATATAATTATACAGGTAGCATTGACAAGTATAGATTTTCTCAGCAACAAGGCAACGACCATCTGTCAAAAACAGTTGTTCGTGCAACAAGAATTAAACGAATGTAAAAATAAATAAATTCCGCAAAATATGTGCGTTAAATACACAATTATAATAATGAAAGTTGTGAAAAAATTATGTGTGATATGTGTTTAACGTTTTCCAGCCGTGGTGTTTTAATAATAATTGGAAACTTCTTTAATTTCGTCCATATGCATCTGCAGCTGCTGAGGTTGCTACATTTGAACGTTTTCAACATTTTTTCTTATGTTTGCACTTAATAACACAAAGTTCACAAGTTATCTTCGTTGTAGTAATAATAATTCACTATTGATTAAATAAAATAGGCAATATTTTGTAAGAAAATGTTTGGTTATTTGCAAGCGCTGAAACATAAACAATGGCGAAAACATAAGAAATAATTGAACGCTCTCTTTCTAGACATTTTTGTTGACAGATGGTCGTTGCCCAAGCAACTGTCAATACTACCTTATATTATTATACCATGGGCCGACACCTATGCACGCGTGCTTCGTGAAGCTTCGTATTTTTACACCGACATAAAACTTGCTGTCGTGCTTTTACACCGACGCTGCCGATTATTCGTAGCAAGAGCGCTCAGTCGATGTTTCGCTTTTGGCTAGTTACCACCACGCTTCTATGCGCGCAATTTATTACGTAATTTTAAAGGCTTACACGTAAAAAAAATGTTCAACCAAATGTGGGAATTGGCATATTTCTTTAAAAATTGTTTGTCAGAAAAACTTAATATGTCAGAAGAAAGTAGGGTGCGCTACCAGTGGTTTTTTTATTTTGAAGTAATATGCAATATAAATAATATTAGAACTGTTAGGAGTCCGTAAAATGTTATTAGTAAAAGATTACTTTCCAAATAAATATGTTATATTGATATGAATAATGAATATATGCATATTGATATTATTAATAATATATTAATGTTATTAATTATTATTAATAACGCGGAATAATTAATTAATAATTATTATTAATATAATAATATTTCTTATAGTAAGAAATTTCATTAATTTCATATCACTTTCATATACCTGCATTCATTTAGAATGCCGCTTAATGTTAATAATAAAAAATTTCTTTATGCCTCCTGCGAAATAAAATTTTCACAGTGTAAGCCAAAGAGAGATTCTTTGCTCTCACTTGGGAGCACACTACTACAAAGCTGAAAGAACTGTTTATGTATTTTTTTGGCCGACACTCAGTGTTGCCAGATGGTCCGATATATCGGATTTGTTACGATTTTTAGCATTGGATACGATGATCCGATATCTGGCCAAAATTCCTCAAAATGTTACGATTTTAGGAAAAATAGATCCGACGTCCGATTTCACATATATGTATTTCTTTATGTGTATGAAATGAAAAAAATTTCAAATAAAAAACATGGTGCCAACTTTGAAGCATTATTTTTAATTAAAAATCATTGATAGAACTTCTGATCACGAATCTGAACATAAAGAATGACAATTACATTCGCTGCATTGCTTTCAAAACTTTTCTTTGTGTTTGAATTATTTACTGTTATATTTGTGCTAAACTGTGTCGTGGATGAAAATAAATCTCTTATTTGGATATAAAAAAATTTCTGATTAAAAAGGTAAAAAAACTAGTTAATTATTGTTTCAAAATAAATGCACGAGTTTAATAGTAATTTCTACTATTCTGTTAAGGTATAAGTAGTTTGTACCTCAAATTCTGCAGTGTAAATTCTCTAATTTTGTATGTTTGTAGTATTACATTGCTTAAAGAAATGGATTATGTAGAATATGTAATTTAAATATGTAAAACCTTAAATGTGGATCATGCATCTGTATTGTATTTTATTTGTCTACCTTCCGACACACGCGACGAAAATCCGACGGGCTGAAAGCAAAAGTTACGATGCGAAATTTTTTTTCCTGGCAACACTGCCGACACTGCTTTAAAGCATTGTATTGAAGTATGTTTGTTTGTCGTTGTTGTTGATGTTGTTGTTGTTGTTGTTGTTGTTGTTGTTGTTGTTGTTGTTGTTTATGTTTTATTTTGTCACTTTGTATAGAACAGTATAAGTAGACGCTCGTCAGTGGTTTTTTGCGACAGCGCAGTCGCATAGACTTGAAAACAGACTTGAAAAGTAGAAAGCTTGATTTTTTCTACCAATTAATGTAGGGTAGAAACAAAATAGAATCAAGTCTGACTTATGATTCGTTTTTAAGAAGCAAGTCGAGGCTTGTAGGGTAGAAATATATCAAGTTTCTACAAGTCAAGTTGAAGCTTGATTATTTTCAAGTTTCTTGATTTTCAATTGACTTGTTGCAGATCTTTGATACTGATGTTTAGGACAAGGAAAGGTGTTATTTGCCGATTTGAATGATTTTCGGATAAGAGAATAAAAATCGGAGGATGACTTTTTATATATGCTTAACGAATGGTTAAGGGTTTCAAAATACCGTTCACATCAGCGTAAATTTTGTTTTTGAGTTATCATTTC
This sequence comes from Pherbina coryleti, assembly GCA_943735915.1. NCBI lineage: Eukaryota > Metazoa > Arthropoda > Insecta > Diptera > Sciomyzidae > Pherbina > Pherbina coryleti. Next base: position 12,305,109 of record OX030951.1, read on the forward strand.
AAGATTTTTTATGGAAATATAAGAAAAGTTTAAAAAAGCTACATCAAATTTGCAAAAACGAAATTCACTCTGATTTTTTACAACTTTTTGAAACCTTTAGCCAACAATTAAGCACATTTTAAAAAAAAATTAATCCAAAATTTTTGTTTTCTATGCGAAAATCATCTTCATAAAAATGCCTCAGAGTTGTTTTTTTTTTATTTTTGATTATTTTCGAAGACTGAAGTTTTGCTTGAGTGACATACGCGCCATTTTTCGATATAACCTATTAATTTCACAATTTACCCTATAGAAAGGTAAGACAAAGCAAATAAAATGGCGTATAGCCAACAGAGCGCGAATAGTTCAACAAAGCGTGGTTTTCATTTCAAACAAACTACGACTAGAATTCAAAGTTTAGTATATATCTGGTTCAGCATCCCCTGCATTGTTTTTCTTCCTATTTCTCTCTCGTCTCAGTTGGTCAACAATGCTCTGACTTTTGTTTAACTTCCGTTGTTGACATTTGTGTTGTGTTGCTTAGCTTTCACATAACTAACTGCATATTTTTTTTTACCCCCCAACCTGTTTGTCATTTAAACAGTGTTGGATGCTAAGCGGATCTTATTGTTTTTGCTCAAAGTTGTGTTAACACAGTCCAAATAACAACAACACAAAGATGAAAGTGAAACTGCATTTTGTGCTTGAGCATGTGCATTGTGCACTTTTTAAAGTAGAGCACAACCGGAAGTTAAACCAAGCAGCTTAAACTTTGCAAATACTAACAAAGGTCTTATTTCGGAGATATTTAAGTGAATATATTTATTTTTCTAGAGTTAACTTAACTCAGAGGATATGGCACAAGCTTAATACAAATATGAGTTATTTTTTTTTTTTTTTTGCTGTCTAATACATGAGTCTTAAAAGTGAAGCACATAACCATGCCTTATGCCAAACGCCATTCATATAATACGAGTACTGCTCCTGTCCACTTTTGGACTAACTTCATAAATTTTCTGGTATTTAAGTGCTGCCATGATGAAGGGTTTCTTCCTCAAGAGTTATTATTAGCAACTGTTGTTATTATGTAGGCACTTTTCTTTATTGTCCCATAAATGTAGTCATTTTTATGACGTGGTACTTACTTCGTATTCCCTTAACGTGCCACTGGCCCAACAACATATAAAATTTATCTCATAAGGATTAATTTATTTCAACCACTTGTTCTGGCCTTTGGCTGCCCCTCAATCTTCATATGTTGTGAACACATGGTCTTATGTACATATTTATATGAGGGCATACTTAATAAAAAAAAAATTACTTCATTTTATTCAGCATGAGAAATCTGTCTTTGATGGTTATTATTTAATGGCGAATGCTACGACCTTCTTTAATAGCGCGATTTAATTAGACGGGACTACTATTGACAGAACTAATCCCTCCAGATTTTTTAATGGCTTTGTTTTGCGTCTTCAGTTAAAATGGTCTGACAAGAAATTCAAAATGAAAATGTGATGGTTTTATAATGGTTTTATTTTCTTTTTTTTTTTTAAATAAAGTTGATAAATTTTCATCTTTTAAAAATTTCATCACATCTTTCTCCTACTTCTTCTCTCTAGTGAAAAAGGTAAACATTTTTTTTCAATTTTTTCTTGACATTCATTATGGCATGATTTATAGCTTTTCGGTTCTTAACGAGAGCAAATAATTTTTCATTTTTAATTTAACTAAGAGCATTAACAAACCCATCGCGCCTATTCAAGTTCAATGAGTTGATGGAATAATTAGCGTAGCCAAGGTCGAACTCTTTTCGCGTTGTATGACTCTCGTGGCAAGGAATTATAATCAGGCCTAAAATGGCATATTTACAAACTAACTTTTCCCACGCGTTGGGAGCTAGGACTTAATAACATAATTAAAAAAACTCAAGTTTTGGCTCCTGCTTTTTTCAAATAAGGGATATAAGCTAGACAGCAGATAATTACAAGAAAACCTTTTTCTCCTTAGGGCAAATAAAGGTTTTTCTATGCTAGAAAAAAAAAAAAAAAAAAAAATAACATAAAAGTAAAATGTTAAAGTTGGGAATAATATAATTAAATTGGAATGATTTTTCATGCTCTGTTTCTTATTCTTTTGCCAAAGGTGAAAAGAAAAAAGAAAAACAACAAAAAAGGTTAGCACCAAAGAAGTACGCGGCAAAGTTTTTTATATTTTATATTAAAAGTGTTGATGTTTTCTATTTTTTTTTTTTTTTTTTGTTTTGTTGCTAATTTAGATGCAAGAAAGTTTTTGGTTTCTTAATACTTGATTTCTTCTAGATTTTATACTTTACACAGCAAATGTCGGTGTGGTGTATTCATTTCGTAAAATGAGCTCCCCATTATCTTAACTTTATTATAATTGAAAATGCAGTTTCGAAATATGTCAATTTTTTTTACTGTAGCATGGCGATGTCGTGGCGGCCGTAGCCAAATGGATTTAAAAGTGCGTAGACTATTCAAAGGCAATTTTCGAGCCGTGTGTTCTGTGGTTCGAATCCCAGCTGACACTGAAAATAGTTTTTCTGATCGGTCGTCACCTCTAAGAAGACAACGGCAAACCTTAGAAAGTAACAAATGACATGTAAAGATACTTGAGAACAAGCACACTAGCCGCTCGGCATAAAACTAGTAGGTTCAGTCCTGTATCATTTGTGTGCAAACACTTGATAATACGCAAAACACAGTGTGATTATAAGAAGCTCACTCAAAGTCCTTTCAAAGGGTCGAAATGAAAAAATCGTTTTTTTTTAATGTCGAAATCGTTGTATGTATTAAACCTCTACACAAATGACCTCGTTTTTTCCACAACAGTAGATCCAACAGTGCAGAGTTCAGAGCTTGACAGAACTCTGCTAGTCAAGCAGAGCGTATCCAAGTCATTTAATGATAACAAACGAACACTGCAGAGCACTCGTCAGCTTCAAATCAAACCATGTTCGCTGTTTGCTTTAAAAGAACAATTACTAACAGCAAAAAATGCATCAATCACACCTATCACAACAGAACCTTGGCGAAGTAATTATTTCTACCATTGGCAAATAGAAATTTTATTTTTACGAATTCGGTGCTTGGGCGAACACTAGGTAAAACTGGGTCGCTGAATCCGAAATCGTTGTATTTTGAAATTATAAAATAAAAATATAATTATTGTTAAAAATTTTCAACCGAGTATTTTGAAATTATAAAATTTTTAACAAAAGGGTTGCCACCTTATAATGTATTTTTTGCGAGTTTTAAACATTGTAAAACAGTTTTGGGAGGGGGGGGGGTCACTGTTTTCGAATCTGAGGTCAGAATTTTAAAATTAAAGACAGTTAAAAGGGTTGCCACCTAATTTTTTTATTTTTACGAATTCGGTGCTGGGGCGAACACTAGCTAAAAATGGGTCGCTGAATCCGAATCCGTTGTCAGAATTTCAAAATTATAATTAGGTGGCAACTCTATTGTAGAAAATTTCATAATTTTGAAATTCTTACAACGGATTCGGATTCAGCGACCCATTTTTACCAAGTATTCGCCCCAGCACCGAATTCGTAAAAATAAATAAAAAGTAGGTAGCAACCCTATCGGCCATCTTAAATTTTAAAATTCCGACATCAGATTCGATATCAGCGACCCCCTCAAACTGTTGGATAATGTTTAAAACTCTTAAAGCAACATATTATTAGGTGGCAACCCTACAGGGTTAAAAATTTCACAATTTTGAAATTCTGACAACGGATTCGGATTCAGCGACCCATTTTTATCAGTGTTCGCCCCAGCACCGAATTCGTAAAAATAAAAATAAAATAGGTGGCAACCCTATCTGCCATTTTAAATTTTAAAATTCTGACATCAGATTCGAAATCAGCGACCCGCTAAAACTGTTCGATAATGTTTAAAACTTTAAATAAAATATAAGGTGGCAACCCTATTGTTAAAATATCATACTTTTGAACATCTGACATCGGATTCGGAGTGACTACAAACGAGTGCTTTGAAACGAATTTCAAGTGCACTCGTGCAGAGGCTTACTACCTACTTCACTCTAATGAAGAGTGTATATTATAAAGTATGCAGTGGGCTGTGTCATAGACACACCCATGTGTATTTTGACGAAAGCAAGTATTTTTTCTTTAACCTCGCTCTTATCCACTTGCTTAACTCTAGACTTGCCCTAACCCTTGTTCAAAATCTTGTTTTAATACAGTTCCAAATTCTCGTTTAAGTCCTTTTTGAAATACCTGTTCAAACCATTATCCAAATATCTGCACAAATCCTTGTCCTTTTCTAAATCCTTATCTTAATGATCTTGTCGTTAAGATAAATCCTTTTTCAAATCCTTGAAACTTGTCCTCAATTTTATCCTAATCAATGCCCTTACCCTTGTTTGAATCCTTTCTTTAATTCTTATCTCAATACTTGTCCTTATCATTGTACATGTCCTTGTCCTTAACCTTGTCCAAATCCATTTAATGTTGATTATTTGCTCATGGTTGGTGGCCGTTGTGCAGTGGGCAGAGTGCATGGCCCATACGCCAGAGAACCCTTATTCGAATTCCACCTGACACAGAAAGTTTTTTCAATTGAATTCATTTTTCTGTTCGGCCGTCACCTATCTGCAGACAATGGTAAACCTCAGATAGTAAATAATGCCATGTAAAGCTTCATGATAACATGCACATTAGCCGTTCGGAGTCGGCATACAACAAGTAGGTCCAGTTCTCGATCAATTGTGTTAAAAAAACATTTAATAACACGCACAACACAATTTCATCATAAGAAGTTTGGTCAAAGTCTTTTCGCGGGCTGAAATGGCCAGTTTTATTATTATTATTATTATAATCCTTGTCTAAATATTTTACTAATTCTTGTCCTTATCCTCTTCCCATTCCTTGTTTCAGCCGTTGTTCTTATACTACAAATCCCTGTAATTCTTCGTGTTTTAAGACTTGATCTTGTCTTTGCTCTAATTATTGTAATTATCCTTGTGTAAATCTTTGTTCTGATCCATGTCTAATTCTTTGTTCTATTCCTCATCCAGATCTGTATCTTTATCTTTGCTGTAATCCTTGAAAAAATACTTTTCCTTATTCTTCTATAAATCTTCATCCTCATCACTATCTTAATACCTCTCGTAATCCTTGTGTATATCCTTCTTTGTCTATATGCTTGTCCTAGTTCTTTTTCAAACTCTTTTCTTTATCCTTATCCAAATCCTTGCCTTAATTTTCGTTTTTCTCTTGTGCGAATCCTGTCTCTTATGATGACTTTGATATTGCTTTTGCTTTTATTTTTGCTTTGGCTTTTGTCTTTAGTTTTAGTTTTGCTTTTTGTTTTGCTTTTACTTCTGCTTTTGTTTTTGCTTTTGTTGTTCCTTTTGGTTTTGCTTTTGGTTTCGATTTTGATTTTGATTTTGATTTTGATTTTAATTTTAATTTTGATTTTGATTTTGATTTTTATTTTGATTTTGATTTTGATTTTGATTTTGGTTTTGGTTTTGGTTTTGATTTTAATTTTAATTTTGATTTTGGTTTTGGTTTTGGTTTTGGTTTTGGTTTTGATTTCGATTTTGATTTTGATTTTGATTTTGATTTTGATTTTGATTTTGATTTTGATTTTGATTTTGATTTTGATTTTAATTTTGATTTTGATTTGATTTTGGTTTTGGTTTTGATTTTGATTTTGATTTTGATTTTGATTTTGATTTTAATTTTGATTTTGATTTTGATTTTGATTTTGATTTTGATTTTGATTTTGATTTTGATTTTGATTTTGATTTTGATTTTGATTTTGATTTTGATTTTGATTTTGATTTTGATTTTGATTTTGATTTTGATTTTGATTTTGATTTTGATTTTGATTTTGATTTTGATTTTGATTTTGATTTTGATTTTGATTTTGATTTTGATTTTGATTTTGATTTTGATTTTGATTTTGATTTTAATTTTGATTTTGATTTGATTTTGGTTTTGGTTTTGATTTTGATTTTGATTTTGATTTTGATTTTGATTTTAATTTTGATTTTGATTTTGATTTTGATTTTGATTTTGATTTTGATTTTGATTTTGATTTTGATTTTGATTTTGATTTTGATTTTGATTTTGATTTTGATTTTGATTTTGATTTTGATTTTGATTTTGATTTTGATTTTGATTTTGATTTTGATTTTGATTTTGATTTTGATTTTGATTTTGATTTTGATTTTGATTTTGATTTTGATTTTGATTTTGATTTTGATTTTGATTTTGATTTTGATTTGCTTTTGATTTTGATTTTGCTCTTACATTAGCCATTGACTTTGATTTTACTTCCGGTTTTGATTCTGATTTTGGTATTTTCTTTTGCTCTTTTTTTAGCTTCTAACCAATTTATTTGTCAGGGATATGTATAAAGATAGTCAGTGAAGTGTTTGCCTTAGTTCGAAATTAGGTGATATATTAGTGGGAAAGAAGGGGCAGTCAAGTAAAACATGTGTTGGAGGTTCTAAGCATGATGGTGGACGAAGCGATAGACACATGTTAGTTTTAATCTAATTAATTGCCATTAACTCAGTCAATTCTAGTTACAAGGCAATCCCATTCAAAAACTTTTCTACCAACAACTACAACCTCTATTCGTAAATATTGATGATTTTTTAATTTCAATTAATAAGAAATGAGGATTGAAAATGCACAGAAGTTAACGAGTAGGACCATGGTCTTGCTGCGATTCGAACCCGGGACCCATGGGGTCTCGGGTCTCTATCTACGTGACTACCGAAGATACCAGAATTTTAAATTTTTATCATGAGGCAAAAAAACTAACCTTTATTCTCATTCCATAAAATTTACCGTAGTGCTTAAAGTAACCAAGTTATAAATAGTTTCATGCAACGTTTTCACATTTTTGTTGCATTTTTGTCTCAAGAAATTTATTTGAAAAAAAATTGAAAAAAAAAATTTTTTAAGTTCTCTAAACCTATTTCCCCCTTTAAGGATTAATGGGGAATGTTTTAGTTTTGTAAGTATTTTAAAATAATTTTTTATTAATTGAATTTAAAAATATTAAAATTCGTATAAAAATTTTAAATAAAAAGTGTTCGGTTACCTTTAAACTTGTTGTGAAAATGTAGCAAAAAGCATTTCTTAGCTTTACCCTTGCTTAATACAATTACTGCCTTCCACATCATTTGAACATTTTTTTTCGTTTCAACGGTTGCTTCTGCAGTATCCTGGCTTAATTAATTGTATATACTGAGTGCTTAATAATTTCATGCAACAAAATTGCATTTTTGTTGCTTAAGCTACTACCTTGGAGATATGATGACGTTTTAATTTATGTTTTTATTTCTATCATCTGACTACAAATCCTTTATTTTCGTTGAAAAAAATTTACTGTAGCGCATAAACTGATCGCATGCAACGTAGTTGTAAAAGTTGCAGAAATTGAACTACATTAAAGATTGACATGTGCACATGTGAGTACAGATTTCGGAAATGTGTCAACTAAAATGTGTCTACGATGTCTTCTACTCATTAACTAAAGACATATATAAAGTAAAAAACACAAAAGCAACAAAACCCAAAGCAAAAAAAAAAAACAAAACATGTCCTGCATCAGCTACTAGCTTAAAATCTGTAAAGTGTTAAAATCGGTTCCTCGAATGACCCGAAGTTTTATATTTCAAGTTAACTAAAACTAAAAAAAACGGAAAAATTACTAGAAGCCAAATTTTGGAGATAAGCCCGAAACCGATTTCCATCTCCATTACATCCATTATAGAGGAAGCTAACAATTGTGAAAGATTTATTGATTCGCAAACTGGTCATTATTTAATATTTTTTGTTCATAGTAAAATATTTAAAATGCAAATAGACTAAGATGTAAATAATGGTTTAAGACCGTTATTTACAAAAAGAGAGAGGTTTGGCTCATATCTCTGTATTTCAGAAACTAAACTGTTCTCTCTTGCTGTGACCTCTGTGCTTTAGAGTTCATTGACGTAGTTAAACGAACATTTAATGGACCAAAAATGTATACAAATAAATTAATACTTAATCGCACATTCGCGCAACGTGCCGCACATATTATGCGGCTCTGTTGCAAATTTTGTCACACCACGCTTAGGGCCATTTATGCTCAAGAACATAAGGCTCATGCATAGACCCATACAAATGTAGTTCTTTATGGTCATACATTTTGTTTCAAAAATGGTTATGCGAAAATGTTTATAAACTATGATTTATGTTTTTGAGCATATTTAATTTAGTGCAAACAACAAAAGTAACACACGACGTGCTTGGTATGGCTATAATGGTTATTTTCCATAATAATCAGATATGAGCTACATATATTACTGGCATGAAACAAAAAGATTTTTATTGCAAATTGCTTGGAGTTTCATACGTTTCGATTCGATATATTCTAGTTCAAATAGTATCTTAAAACGCTATTCAAATGAATTGTATGTTAAATAAATAATCAATACCGCTCTTGCATTGAAATATTGAAATTATACAAAATATATCTATGCAATAATGGGCAATCATTTAAACAACAATAATCTGCCATATAATCCCATGTTCTGCAAGTCACAAATATTAATGGTCATTTAAATATCAATAAACTGAAAATAGAAGAGCACTTAAACCATAAAAACTCTGACCACGTCCAGCGCCTTTGGGTATAAATGGTTTTTTTTTTTGGCTTTTGGCATGTAAATAAATAAAATGGCATCACATCCGCTGAAGTGTGTAGTACTAAAGGAAGGCGGAAAACCATAATAAACACAAAAGAAAAAAAAAAAATTGGCCAAAAAAACAATTTAGTGGTTTGTGGTTATGAAGTTATTTTCCATATATAGCTTAAATTATATTTAAGGGAGGAGATAGGTTAAGGACTTCGTTTTTTAAGTGATTTTCATGAATTTATTTTTACAAATATGGATTGTATTTAAGCTATCGAAACTATGAGATAATTTTATACATATATTTAAGTAAATATTTTAATTTTTTTATAAGATGCCATGCATCATAGGTCACCATCAGAGTTTGTGTAAATTCTGGAGATCTCAGTTTCCATTTGAAACCAATAATTTTGTAAATTGAGTCTTTGAACATGACTTTCTTCTATACCTTGCTAAGAAAAAACAGAAAAAAAAAATAAAACAAAAAAATTTTCGATAGATGTATATGAGTTAAAGTACGACACGATCAAGGTTAACCTTGACACAGGATGCATCAAAAGTAGATAAGAACTCAGTTACTAATGGAAAAGCGTTCTCTCTGCCAATAAAACTTCCGGGTAACTTTCTCGTCATAATTGGCGGTATAAGTAAGACCTAAGTAGCTTCAGTGGATCACAGTGAAAAGTCATGCAAGACCAAAGATAACAAGATTGGAAAATTCGCTGTGAAAGGGATAGCACTAGGCATGGTTTATGTCAAATTGAAGTCAATACAAACACAATAGTATAGTTTTGTTGACAAACTCACCCAGTTTGGGTCCTAGTTTGAGTTATTTAGCTGGTTTTTGTTCTCACCACTGTGTAAAATTTCACTGAGTTTAGTCAAACTTACCACGGTCAAAATATAAACAAATTAAGGGGTGACTCACATTTGTAACTCTGAACTTCATGGATTTTTTTTTCTTGCATATTTTTGAAGTAAAACTATCTGCGAAGTTATACGTCTGCGAAAAGGGTTGTATACATGGTATTCAACTCGTATTTCTTGCATTCATATAATATTTAGAATTTCCAGAAATTAATTTTCGAGAGTTTAGCTCGAAAGTACGAAATCTCGAGACGTGTGTATTTCTGCCGTTTATTTTATATTTTAACTGCAAGCTTTATTTATTATCCAAGTCACTTTTATTGAACGCACAAACGGAGGTCACAATGTGCACACATATTTGGAAAGAATCTACACATGGCAGTTTTATAGCAAAAAAACGACTGTAATTTTTGTAAAAATCAAACCATTAACTATACTTTGCATAATTTTTAATTGAATCCATCAGACACTAGTTTATATTGTCATTTAACTAAATTTATTAGTCTTTTTCTCTGTCAGGTGATCCAGTTCGCCACAATGTTCGTCACCGCAAAAATAAAAACACAATTTTTTTATAGTCATTTGTTTCAAGACTATAAAATATTTTTCAAAAAAAATATAACTGAAAGTGTTCAATGTATATACTTTAAGATGATAAAATGATCGTTTAAAAAATTTTAGTAGTTTTCGTATTCATGAAAAAAACTATTTCTTGCACTGCGCACAGTGGTTTAAAAGTGGATTTAAATAGGAAAATTTATGGCTTCCTATGGTCGATATTAAATTTTTTATTTTTTAAGAATTGTCCAATTAGCCTGTTTCCAAAAGGTCTTGGTGAAATCTTTACAGGATTATTGCACAGAAACCATCAAAGTTGATATATAATAAAGAGTTCAATAAATTCTCTGTAACAAGAGGTATATTTTAAATTAAATAGCATGGGAACCACTGAAAACGATATGGTTTGGATTTTTTATTTTGAATTCATTGTATTTTTTTTAAGCCAATTAACATTTTATATTTCAAACTCCACAAACAGTTTAAAGTAATTTTTGGCAGAGAATAACTATCTTCTGGCGTTGACCGGTGTGCGCTCGTTTAGAATAACATCATTATTGGACTTGATGAAAAAATAAATACGTTTTGTGGAAAAAAAATCGAGTTTTATTGATTTAAATTGCAACTTTTTGCAGCATGCTTTTAGGCTTACTTTGAAAGGGCGAGCTAAGCAGAGCAAATGCAACTGCTTTTGTTTATTTTTTGGTCACATCAACAAACACAACAAGTTTTTTGTTTTGTTAACACCCTACCCTACAAGAATTTATTTATTTCAAACAAAATATTAAATAATTTAACAAATTTTCAACAAGAAACAATTAATTCCGCATCATTAAAACCACCGGCATAAAAGCAATACAAAGTATGCAACATAAAAAATACGAGCTCTGAAAAGTAAAATCTATGCCCAAAAATATGCAACAAAAAATTGCAAAAAGTATATGCAAATTTATTCGAAACAGTTTAGGTTCGCTTAGTTGTTATTTAATTAAAAAAAAAACGGTTAGGTATTCTGACATAACTTTTGTTTTATTTTTTTTATAAGAGTCGAATAAGTATTTTTCAAGAACAACGGCAACCTCTATTTCATATCGTTAAGATGCAATGTCACGATAAAGCTGCAATTTATAAAAAGTACGCGTTAGAAAAATTTTATGTGGCAGGTGGGCGTGACCGAAAATATTTTTTTCAACTCTGCGCAAAAATATATATCTCCGTACCGAGTTATTTTGAAATCGGGCCAATATGAAAGAAAATATGACGTTTTAAATTTTCTAATCGTATGGAAGGTGGGCGTGTTTATGGACGGTCGTAAAAGTTTTTTTTTTGCTTTATGGTTGTATATTTTAAAATCTAACTTCCATGCAAAATTTTATGACTCTACGACTATTATTTCTATTTATTGACATCTTTTGTATGGGGCTAAACCACTGTGTAGCGTCTTAAGTAAATTAAGTCAGCTGCTGGTTCAAATTTACGCTGGTTGTTGTATAATCCGTGAAAAACTCAACATGCATTGAAGGTTTGTGTACAAGATAAGGATCAGAGTTGATTTTTTAATTTACATTCACAAGAGCCGTTGTTGTTGTTGTTGTTGTTGGTTGTTGTCTTCATTGTCTTCATATTGTCTTGTTGTCAATACGCTTTGGCCTAAAGCTTTAATTTGTTTCGATATATAAAAAAACATTCGCCATTTTTTTATAAAATTTGTTTTACAATAAAAAAAATATAACTCCGAGTTTAGGTTTGATTGAGGGCGTAACAGTATAACCAAGTGTTAATTTTAAAATATATTTTTTAAAAAATTTTTAATAGAATCCATTCACAAACTTCTCCACTACTACATTTCGTAAATAAGTCGTAAATATTGACGAATTTTCAATTTCAGTTAATTAGAAATGAGCAAAAAAATTTAGAGAGAGAGAAGGGTTAAACCTTCAGACCGGTATTTGAACCCCTGGGGGGCAGTTAAGTGCTCTACCTTTTCGACTATCGATGCCGCAAAATGACTACTTGTGGGACCGACCGCTCCAATATACATGCCACGCGCTCCGCTATTTAATGACGATTGCTCACTTAATTGTTGTTAACATTAAAACGAATTGAAATTTTAATTTGGATCTTTGGGAACATTTTTTTTAATGTTTTGTCTAATAATTTATGAAATAAAAAAATTTCAATTTATTAATTCATAAAAATCTATTTCACCCCATAAGGAATAATGGTGAATACTTCAGTTTTTTAAATTGTTAAAAGTATTGCTAATAAATTTAAAGCAAGAATTTCATATATAAAATTTATTAGGTAACCCTTTAAACTTGTTGTGAAAAATGTTGCAAAAAGCATTTTCTCATTTTTACTCTCACTTGATACAATTAGTAGCTTCCTCTATCAACATACGTCCTGTCGAAAATAAAACGTTTCAATGTTAATCGTTACAATGTAGTTTTTATTTATTTTCTCTTTTTTTCTTTTTCTCTACAGCCACATCTGTTGCTGTTTCCTCTTGGACACTGGTGGCCATATCCTGCGAACGTTACTATGCCATCTGTCATCCGTTGAGCTCACGGACATGGCAGACAATTAATCATGCCTACAAAATAATCGGCTTTATATGGATCGGCAGTATTATCTGCATGACGCCCATTGCCATCTTTAGTCAACTATTACCGACAAGCAGACAAGGTGGGTAACACTTGAAAGTAGCTGGACTTTTCCTTTATTTCTGCATTAATTTCGTTGGTGTTTTAGGATTAAGTACAAGTATTAGGCTTATGTTGTGAGAGAGAGAGAGAGGGAGCGGTTTACTTAAATAAAGCATCCGAATTAAGATTATTTTTAGAGGCAATAAAAAAAAAAAACTAAGTGAGTGTTGTAGGGAGTTTTATTTCGGCGTCAGGGTGATTTTTTTATTTTTGCTTAATGTTTGCTTTTAATAGTTTTATTCAGAGAGCGGCTTATCACGGATTTCAATTAGACTAAGCTTCTTATAATAAACGAGAGTAATAACATTAAAAAAGTGGCCTATAAACAGTTCTTAACGCTGAAATTATTCCGTATTTTAGTGAATAAAGTGTGCACAATGAACTTACTATGAAAAGACAATTTTTAAGGGATAGAGAGGATTATTCATGGTGTGATGTAATTATTTCATTAACATCATTAACATTAACATTTACATATGTATGTTTTAAAATTAACATTTTTAATGCTTTCTGTTAACATAAGATGTTTAATCCTTGTCCAAATTCTTGTTCTTATAATTGCGATAGTTAAATTTTGACTGACTTTGACTTTGACCTTGATTTTGATTTTGATTTTGATGTTGATTTTGATTTTGATTTTGATTTTGATTTTGATTTTAATTTCGAGTTTGATTTTGAATTTGATTTTGATTTTGATTTCGATTTTGATTTTGATTTTGATTTTGATTTTGATTTTGATTTTGATTTTGATTTTGATTTTGATTTTGATTTTGATTTTGATTTTGATTTTGATTTTGATTTTGATTTTGATTTTGATTTTGATTTTGATTTTGATTTTGATTTTGATTTTGATTTTGATTTTGATTTTGATTTTGAGTTTGAGTTTGAATTTGAGTTTGAGTTTGAGTTTGGGTTTGATTTTGATTTTGATTTTGATTTCGCTTGTGACTTTAATTTTGATTTTGGTTTTGATTTTGATTTTGATTTTGATTTTGATTTTGATTTTGATTTTGATTTTGATTTTGATTTTGATTTTGATTTTGATTTTGATTTTGATTTTGATTTTGATTTTGATTTTGATTTTGATTTTGGTTTTGATTTTGATTTTGATATTGATTTTGATTTTAATTTTGATTTTGATTTTGATTTTGATTTTGATTTTGATTTTGAGTTTGAATTTGAGTTTGAGTTTGAGTTTGAGTTTGGGTTTGATTTTGATTTTGATTTCGATTTTTATTTTGATTTTGATTTTGATTTTGACTTTGACTTTGAATTTGAGTTTGAGTTTGAGTTTGAGTTTGATTTTGAATTTGATTTTGATATTGATTTTGATTTTGATTTTGATTTTGATTTTGATTTTGATTTTGATTTTGATTTTGATTTTGATTTTGATTTTGAGTTTGAGTTTGAATTTGAGTTTGAGTTTGAGTTTGGGTTTGATTTTGATTTTGATTTTGATTTCGCTTGTGACTTTAATTTTGATTTTGGTTTTGATTTTGATTTTGATTTTGATTTTGATTTTGATTTTGATTTTGATTTTGATTTTGATTTTGATTTTGATTTTGATTTTGATTTTGATTTTGATTTTGATTTTGATTTTGATTTTGATTTTGATTTTGATTTTGGTTTTGATTTTGATTTTGATATTGATTTTGATTTTGATTTTGATTTTGATTTTGATTTTGATTTTGAGTTTGAATTTGAGTTTGAGTTTGAGTTTGGGTTTGATTTTGATTGATTTCGATTTTTATTTTGATTTTGATTTTGATTTTGACTTTGACTTTGAATTTGAGTTTGAGTTTGAGTTTGATTTTGAATTTGATTTTGATATTGATTTTGATTTTGATTTTGATTTTGATTTTGATTTTGATTTTGATTTTGATTTTGATTTTGACTTTGACTTTGACTTTGACTTTGACTTTGACTTTGACTTTGACTTTGGCTTTGACTTTGACTTTGACTTTGACTTTGACTTTGACTTTGACTTTGACTTTGACTTTGACTTTGACTTTGACTTTGACTTTAACTTTGACTTCGACTTTGACTTTGACTTTGACTTTAACTTTGACTTTAACTTTGACTTTGACTTTGACTTTGACTTTGACTTTGACTTTGATTTTGATTTTGATTTTGATTTTGATTTTGATTTTGATTTTGATTTTGATTTTGATTTTGATTTTGAGTTTGAGTTTGAATTTGAGTTTGAGTTTGAGTTTGGGTTTGATTTTGATTTTGATTTTGATTTCGCTTGTGACTTTGATTTTGATTTTGGTTTTGATTTTGATTTCGATTTTGATTTTGATTTTGAATTTGATTTTGAGTTTGAGTTTGAGTTTGAATTTGAGTTTGAGTTTGAGTTTGGGTTTGATTTTGATTTTGATTTTGATTTCGCTTGTGACTTTAATTTTGATTTTGGTTTTGATTTTGATTTTGGTTTTGATTTTGATTTCGATTTTGATTTTGATTTTGATTTTGATTTTGATTTTGAGTTTGAGTTTGAGTTTGGGTTTGATTTTGATTTTGATTTTGATTTTGATTTCGCTTGTGATTTTAATTATGATTTTGGTTTTGATTTTGATTTTGATTTTGATTTTGATTTTGACTTTGATTTTGATTTTGATTTTGATTTTGATTTTGATTTTGACTTTGATTTTGATTTTGATTTTGATTTTGATTTTGAGTTTGAATTTGAGTTTGAGTTTGAGTTTGAGTTTGGGTTTGATTTTGATTTTGATTTTGAGTTTGAATTTGAGTTTGAGTTTGAGTTTGAGTTTGGGTTTGATTTTGATTTTGATTTCGATTTTTATTTTGATTTTGATTTTGATTTTGACTTTGACTTTGAATTTGAGTTTGAGTTTGAGTTTGATTTTGAATTTGATTTTGATATTGATTTTGATTTTGATTTTGATTTTGATTTTGATTTTGATTTTGATTTTGATTTTGATTTTGATTTTGATTTTGATTTTGATTTTGACTTTGACTTTGACTTTGACTTTGACTTTGACTTTGACTTTGAGTTTGACTTTGACTTTGACTTTGACTTTGACTTTGACTTTGACTTTGACTTTGACTTTGACTTTGACTTTGACTTTGACTTTAACTTTGACTTCGACTTCGACTTTGACTTTGACTTTAACTTTGACTTTAACTTTGACTTTGACTTTGACTTTGACTTTGACTTTGATTTTGATTTTGATTTTGATTTTGATTTTGATTTTGATTTTGATTTTGATTTTGATTTTGATTTTGATTTTGATTCTGATTTTGATTTTGATTTTGATTTTGATTTTGATTTTGATTTTGATTTTGATTTTGATTTTGAGTTTGAGTTTGAGTTTGAATTTGAGTTTGAGTTTGAGTTTGGGTTTGATTTTGATTTTGATTTCGCTTGTGACTTTAATTTTGATTTTTGTTTTGATTTTGATTTCGATTTTGATTTTGATTTTGATTTTGATTTTGAGTTTGAGTTTGGGTTTGATTTTGATTTTGATTTTGATTTTGATTTTGATTTTGATTTCGCTTGTGATTTTAATTATGATTTTGGTTTTGATTTTGATTTTGATTTTGATTTTGATTTTGATTTTGATTTTGATTTTGATTTTGATTTTGATTTTGATTTTGATTTTGATTTTGATTTTGAGTTTGAGTTTGAGTTTGAGTTTGAGTTTGAGTTTGAGTTTGAGTTTGAGTTTGAGTTTGAGTTTGAGTTTGGCTTTGATTTTGATTTTGATTTTGGTTTTGAGTTTGAGTTTGATTTTGATTTTGATCTTGATTTTGATTTTGATTTTGATTTTGATTTTGATTTTGATTTTGATTTTGATTTTGATTTTGATTTTGATTTTGATTTTGATTTTGATTTTGATTTTGATTTTGATTTTGATTTTGATTTTGATTTTGATTTTGATTTTGATTTTGATTTTGATTTGATTTTGGTTTTGAGTTTGAGTTTGATTTTGATTTTGATTTTGATTATAAATTTGATTTTGGTTTTTTCGAAAACAAATAAATGACAGATTCGCCATTAATATGTAGTATAGACGTGATATCATGGAGGTAGTCGAGAGCATTTTTGATGAAGACCCTTCAAAGTTAATAAGGGGTAAAATGAGAGTCCCTTCAAGTTTCTAAGTGCTCAAAAGTCATCCGCTAAAAGTCTTACGGGATACACATTCCACATTTCGAAGATAAGATTATATTTATATATATCCTCAAATATCTGAAGCATAACTAGTTCAGACGATTTACAGCCAATCGAGCTGAGGTAGAGCTGAGGGAACATTAGAATTATGAAAAAGTTCGAAACTCACCACAGACAGGATTCGAAACCAGGCGCTCTGCATGCAAGGTCTAGCACATTTCCATTGAGATATTGGTAGCACTAGAGTTAAAGTGGTGCAACGTATGGAATCACTGATCAATTAAGTTGTGAATTGTTAATGTGATTTGTCAAAAACATTCAGTTTTCTATCTAAGTTGAAATGTATTGATCGAGTTTTAGTTATTTGTTGCACGTTACTAGGAATTGATCTAAATTTGCATGAACACGAAATACATTTCAATTAAAACGTGTGGCTTTTTAAGTGAGGCACACTTGAGACTGAAAAATAATATTAAATTAAATTGATTTTCTATATTTGCTGCACAGAATTGGATAGTTCTTATGTGGCATCATATTTTTGGCTTTTTCGATTCAAATTTCTTTCGTGCAACCTCTGCGTTGGCTTAGAACTTAATTTAGTTTTTTGATTGGTTTCAACTGTGTTGTTGATTTGTTTTATTGATTCATTGCGCACAATTCACAATTGTGTATTGCTGCTGTTGTTGGATGTACAACAATTTTGTACTTTTATAGGGCACGTGTATTAGAGATAATAACTGATGGATTTGTGCAGTTTTTGGAGTTTGAATTGTGTGAAGCATATTTTGTGGCTCTTTGGCTTAGTAATAAAATAACTCCACATAACTTGTAGTACAAAATAAGAACTGTCACATGGAGCTTAACTGAGGCTTAATAAAGACTATTCCCATATTTATCTCCCCACCATTTTGAGCAGCTATTTTTTTGTTTTCATTGTTACTAAAAGCATTTCAAGTTCATTTCATTGGCCATCATTATTTACACTTTTTTTTTTCTTAAATTGTGATAATATTTTTGTTTCCAATACTGTCAACAAGTTTTTCAATTTAAAAATGGCCACTTTAAATTTGTTGTCGTGGAAAGGGAGAAGTAAAAATTAAGTACACAACATTAACTTCGAAAAACGCTTTTATACCCTTCATCAAATGGTTCATTAAATCAACGGAGCATTAGAAGCGCGTAAAGCTCTGTCGCGGATTCAGTGTTTAGGTTGTCAGAACTTTTTTGTAAGTGGAACATGAATGGTGGATTGGAGAAGTTACGACCTTTAGATCATGGTGTTGTTAGACTTTAGGTTCGTCCATTACGTTGACTCCTATAAATCATGCTTCGTTAACTTAGGCTTAAGGCCAAGTTAGCAGTTAATAAAATGTCATAAATAACAGAGAAAGAGAGAGAGAGAGAGAAAGTGAGAGAGAGAGACAGATGTGACAAAAAAAAAACCAGAAAAAGAAAAGATGAAAAATTAATTAAAATTTTAAATTTTGTAACTGTAAACATCATAAATGCTTGTTTATGTAATTAAGGCGCTTAAGACAGTAAAAAAGTACACGTGCTTCCTAGGTTGCCGCAAAGGGTGGTTAAAATATAATTTAGTGCTGGGCTAAGGTTTATGTAATAATCTGTTTTTTTTTTAAATCAAATTTTGTTCTATTTTAATCTTTCAGGTCTTCGCAAGTGTCGTGAAGTATGGCCCAAGGATACCATTGGCTATGAGCGCTCCTACAATATTATGCTCGATCTCTTCTTGCTCGTTCTACCGCTGATGATACTGTGTGTTGCCTATATTCTCATCACACGCACCCTGTACGTGGGTATGCGTAATGAACGAGCCATGATTTTCGGCGGTAGTTCTAAGCATAACACTCAGGTGGAAGCTGTGGCTACGGTCACCACAACGTTGATGCCATCTACTGGTTTTAATCTGAACATGTCCTTCCGTTGTCATACGGCACGCACCAATAGCGTTAATAATGTCCCGGAAGCATATCAACAGGAGCATCAGCTACAGCAACAGCAGCAGCGCATACAACGGCAACAGCAGCAGCAACAATGCTATGGTAAGTTCTCTTTTAGTGCTAAATTAACCTTTATTAACCTTAGGCTACTATGTATAACAACACCATCAAATCTTTCTAGGCTTTAGCTAATTATTGTCTTCTCTTCGTACTCTCTAAGCATTCACCCATTAAAACTCAAAAAACTAACTGACCCAAAAAACTAAACTTCACCCAAAAAAACTACTGACAAATATCACTGAAGGGCTCAAAAGGGGTCTAAAACATTGGTGGGCATTCTAACCCAACCTCAAACTTTACTTTTATGCGTATGTATTTGTGAGCTTTTAAGCTTTGTACTGCAAAAAAGTTTATGTTGTGCAGCATAAAAGCTTTTTTGTACTTATGTATATAACATGCTCTTAAAAAAGAAAATATTGAGACATTATTCAATGTTTGTTAGTATAAATGTGGCGTTTATACGAAAGAATGTTTTTAAATTGAAATGAGGATAATTTCATTTTAATACATCGAGAAGATTAATTTTTTTAGTTGGAACTAATACAATTATAATATTTTATTCAAACTAAATTAAAATGTGTGAATCATTTAATTGAGTACGATAATTAGTTTGGATCGCCTTTAAAGTAGAAAAAGCACTTTCGCATAAATAAGAAGTTATGAATAATAGTCAAACATTGAATAAAGTCTTAATATTTCTTTTTTAAGGCCCAGTTTAAATTTTTTTTTGATAAATTTTCGAACTTTTTTTTTTATTATTTTCAAAAACATCCTAGGAATTTTAAAAAAAAAATTTCAGAATAAAATTCAAAGCCGTTTAAGACATACACCTTGTTGCAGTTCTATAAGACAGCTTGATTACAGGCTCTCATTACTATTTGATTTCGTTTTTCTCGAAATGACATTTTTTGAAACGGCTTGCACTCTAATTCGAAAAGTATATGTCCGATTAACTTAAATCTTTTTCGTTTTGTAAAATAATTGAACAGTCAGTCCGTGAACCAGCAAAATCAAATAAAAAATTATTTTTTCTGTTTTTTATTTCATTTATAGGGTTCAATTTCCTGTATGGAAAATAGAATTTTTTCTTTTATGTGGTATTTTAACGTAGAATACGTTATACGGGGGTGTTAATCTGGAGCACAAAATTTTGAGAAAATGTTTGTCACTTTCATTATAAGTTTTTAATACTTTATGCATGCATTGAAGAAAATTCAAGTATGGTCGTAACATATTTGATATGTCTTCTTTTGATTTGTATTTAAATAATCATATTGCTACATATAATTTCTTTGATTCTATAAGTAAATCAAAATTTAACTCCTTCAAATATTATATTAATTTTCATATGCTTTGTATTTTATGTATTATAACATCATTTGTAAGAGCAGTACGATTATCTGTGTGTTCATCACAGAACCAGTGTGAGAAAGAGAAGAAGTATAATGACCAAGTAGCGAACGACAACCATGATAAATACAACCATGACTTTTGTTTGTCTTTTCTTTTAATATCAAAGACATGCTCCATATGCGCCCTTTGCAGCATTTTTTTATGCGGCGGCCATTGTAAATCCATAGGAATTCTTAATTTTTGTAGAGATTTTCTATAGTTCAGACACAAACCTTACAATCATAAGCAGAAAATGAAAAAATGTTTATGAATAACAATGTTAGCAAGGTTGCATAGAAGCTGCGTAAAGCCTAGTATGCTGTAGAAATGAAAATTTCTTGGCATATAATTCTACACCCGAAATATTAGTGTAGAGTCAAAAATGTTTGTGTGGAGAAAAAAGCAACTACAGTACGACCTAGCTCAATGCAACTAATAGAAATTCGGCCAGTTGACGTAGTTAATGTTGAAGAAACGCAATTAAACTTCTAAACATAAAGCTTTATAGCTCTGAATCCTAGATATTGTAGTTTTATGTATTAAGGTTTGCATTTAGTTTCCTTAAATATTGTTTTAAGAGATTTTTCGTACATCAAAAATGTATTTTTCAAGAAAAGAAGAATTGAAAGTAAATAATATAAAAGTTTATGGAAGTGTACGCAAATGGAAGTTGCGATAATTGTGCATTTTTTTTAAGTTGCGTTAACTGAGTCAACAATATAAATTTTTGAGTATTGCGATAATCGAGTGTTGCGTAAAGCGGGGTCGTACTGTTTTCTTATTGAAATGTCAAAATTCTGGCGCCAATTAAATGCCCGGACATATAATCGACACCGAAATTTTGACATTTCAACTCTCCACATGGTGGTTGTACTTGCTAGCATTGAACAAATTTTTCACCTCTACAGCGTACTAAGTAGCGAAAAAAAAATTCCGCTGCCTTTTCGCTGTCAAAAACTCAATGCATTCCTTATGGAAAGTTTCTTTCCGCTTCTACAGCATACTGGGCTTAAAGCCTTAAACAGTGCGTAACTAAACAAGCGTTTAAAGGTTGTTTAAGGAAATCTATTGAATAAGGCTGTTAATGACTAACGTATTCTACGTCTGACCTATGCGCCCGTGTTATCTAACACAGGCTTGAGCTTTTTTTTTTTGTTTTTTTTTTAATCTTACACTTTTTGTTGGTTCACGCACAAGACAAAACTGTTATAAACTTTGGGTTTTTTTGTTTTTTTTTTAAATCAAATCACCTAAAGAGGTGATTTCGTGCAAGCCGTAAGAGACCTCAGGTTCGCGACCTCAAATTTTACGCGCTGTATAACCGTAAATATGGCTGAAAAAAAAAACAAAAACAAATTATTCATCTAAGCCCGTATGATACTTTATTATATTGCTCATTTTTTTGTCATTACAAATGAAAATAGAGCACTTCAAATAGTACTAATGCATAGATTCAATTGGTGTGAGTGAGTACGCATATAGTACGAATTGGAGGAAAAAATGTGGGACGGATTGCATTTTCAATGCATTGTTTTTGACGTTTCTCTCAATTCGCTCGTCCTTAAGTTTCGATTAAATATTTGCTGTCAACTTCTTGTTTCAACGCAACTTCACCAAAAAAAAAACTTGTTGGTATTATTAACAATGTCAGTGTTGTTAAATTTTTTTAATAAAATGCTATAAATAAAAAATTCTTCTCTTTATAGCAACCATATAATAGTTTGAAAAATACTCAAATCTTTGTATTGACAAGATTTTTTATGGTTGTTTATCAACAAGATTCTTGTTTAGATGAAAACAATTTTATTTTAATATACCAGAATATTTTTTGTTGGTGTAGGTCCTTGCAAGAAAAAAAAAAAATCAGCGACAACTAGCAACGTCGCTGAACAGTCAAAATTGGTTCTTGCCACTGAATATGTTTCTATCATATTCTCGCACATTATTTCGACTGGAGAAGGAGCCTATTAACTGCGTGGCATGATCGTGAATGCTTTTTTTTTCAATTTTTGTAACATCAAAATGCTATGTTGTTCAATCCACTTTACAAATTTGATCGTTAACAAATTTTGATCGTTGACGCCGAATGGGACACGTATGTCCCAGGATTTTTCTCATAGAAGGGATAAAAAAATTTAAATTTTGACTACACTTTTGTTAGAAATGTTGGTCTTCTGAGTACGAATCCGCAATAAAATCTTCAAATTTTTCAAGTTTTAATTCTTCGTCGTCAAAGGGTTAAAGACAAAAGTATTGTATAGGAGGCTTCGACACACTCACACTAAACCATGATTCAATTATTATAAGGTTGTCCAGATATTTAAAGTCTACTCACAAGAATAAGAATGTGAACCCTTATTTGAAGAGGAGAGCAAAAGAGCAGGTTAGGTTAGGTTAGGTTGACGTGGCTGTCTCCTATGAGACACACTTAGGCCAGTTTGGCCCGTTGTGATACCAGGGGTTAATTATTTTCATCCTATTTGAACCAGTTGGAGCTATTTATGAAGCTTTGTATTCGGTAGACCGAAGTTTTTGAGAGTTCGTCTAGGTCACTGTAGAACCAGTTACCTAGGAAGAGATGGCGCTTTCTGGCCAGCGCTGGGCATGTGCAGAGAAGGTGTGTTGTGGATTCAACTTCCTCTTCATCTCTGCAGCTTCTGCAGAAGTCGTTATGGGGAGTATTCAGTCTTTGGGCGTGGTTTCCAATCAGGCAGTGTCCTGTTAGGACGCCTATTGTAATACTTATTTGGTCCCTTCTAAGGGATATTAGTTCTTTTGAGCGTCTTAAGTTCAGTGTTGGCCAAACTTGACGCGATATGCTGCATGTACTACCCGTTGACCACCTGATGTTGGTGTTTTCAAGGGATAGTTCATTTATCAGTAGTTTACATGTTGCGAGAGGTATTCCAATTTGTTCCTTATCTGTCGATAAGGGTTTGATGGTACCGTTTCTAGCGAGTTCGTCTGCTTTGCAGTTACCCTGGAAGTCTCTATGTCCGGGGATCCAGCATAGGAATATATTGAGCTGCTCTGCCATCTCATTTAGAGATCTGCGGCAGCCTAGGACTGTTTTTGATGTTATTTCAACAGATTCCAGGGCTTTCAAAGCGGCTTGACTATCAGATAGAATACAAATATCTTTTGCTAATATTTCGTTCATCTGTAGCCAAGTGACGGCTTCATGTATGGCAGTGACTTCCGCTTGGAAGACACTGCAGTGGTCGGGGAGCCTAAAGGCATGGTTAATGTTTAGGGATTCAGAGTAGACTCTTCCCCCTACTTTGCCATCTAGTTTTGATCCATCGGTGTAGATTCTAGTGGCATTGTTTGGTGGAGGGCTTCCAATATCCCATTCGTATCTGGAGGGGATTGATACATCGAACTTTTTGTGGAATAAAAGTTTTTGAGTGATGTAGTCTATATTCTTGGGTATTTGAGGAGTGAGTTTCCTGGTGTCAGAGTGTCCTATTGTGCCCTCTTTCCATTGGGAAGTGGCTTCTAAGCGGATTGCTGAGTTTGCAGCTATCCGTTTTGTTAGGATATCTAGTGGAGTTAGATGGAGCAAAGTATCGAGTGCGTCAGTAGGAGTGGTTCTCAGCGCTCCACTGATGCACAGCTCTGCTGACCGTTGAACTTTGCGAAGTATATTGAGGTGTGTTTGTTTGCTTAGTGCTGGCCACCAGACTATAGCACCGTATAACAATATTGGCCTTATAACAGCTGTATAAAGCCAGTGAGTGAGCCAGTGAGCAAAAGAGCAATTTTTCAATAAAATAAAAATCACGCAGTTGCCTGAATATGATACTTTTTCGTAGTACAAAAAGCTAAAGATACATTTGACTACTACGTTTTCTACTACTTGTTTTTTTTTAACTAAAATTACATTATGAGCTTTTAAAAATCTAATGGTATAATTTTTGACATAAAATAACATTGAAAATAAAACATTTGTTTATGTAACACACAAATCACAAAGAATTTGTTTGAATACATATATTTATCATGTTTTTGCGCTTTGAGTTCAAATAAGTAATAAATGAACTGACTATACTATGTTCACAAACAGGCTGAAAAGCCGCTTTTCAGCTGAAAACCCTCTTTTCAAAAAAGGGTGTTCACACTTGAAAAGCAGCTTTTCCTTTGACACACAGTAGTCATATGTTTGTTATTATTGCGTTTTGTTGCATAGTTCTCAGAAAATACGGTGCTCATATTGGCTACAAGTATACACATTAAAAAAACATACAGACGAAATGTCAAATATCAGTGACAACCTGGATTTTAGTAATCGATTTTGACTTTACTTCAAAAAACAGACTTCAAATCAGGGTTGTTTTCTAGCTATTCAGAGTTTTTCGCTGAAAAGCACACAAAAAGATGCTTTTGATTTGACAGTTTTTCTATGGCGAAAAACTTAATATCATGTAGCTTTTCAGCTCAAAAGCCATTATTGTCCAAAAGTCGGCTTTTCGGCTTTAGTGTGAACATAGTATTAGAGGTAAAATTTATTGAAAATTTTGTTAAATCTGTGATACATAGCTTTGAAATCTTTTGTTTAGCCGAAAGTATGAATATAGTGATTTTTATATTTGTATTTGGGAAAGTGAGAGTATCTTAAATATGGTTGAAACCTTTGAAAAATATTGGAAAACATTATTCATAAACGTTCAATAGCGTTAAAAATCTATTTTAAATGCTTTATAAATGAGAGAATTTTAAAAATGGGTGAAATCTTCAATAAACCCTCGATAAAGCATTTTCAAATTTTATTTTGTTTTCATCTGAGCACAAATTATGTCAAAAATATATCAAATTGTTTCAAAGAATATCCATGGTATAATAATATAAGGTAGTATTGACAGTTGCTTGGGAAACAAGCATCTGTCAAAAAAAAAGTCAAGAAAGAGAGCGTTCAATTATTTCTTATGTTTTTGCCATTGTTTATGTTTCAGCGCTTGCAAATAACCAAACATTTTCTTACAAAATATTGCCTTTTTTATTTAATCAGTAGTGAGCTATTATTACTAGAACGAAAATAATTTGTAAACTTAATGTTATTAAGTGCAAACATAAAAAAAAAAGGTTGAAAACGTTTAAGTGCAGCAACCTCAGCAGCTGCAGATGCATGTGGACGAAATTGAAGAAGTTTTCAATTAAAATTAAAACACCACGGCTGGAAAACGTTAAACACATATCACACATAATTTTTTCACAACTTTCATTATTATAATTGTGTATTTAACGCACATATTTTGCGGAATTTATTTATTTTTATATTCGTTTAATTCATAGTTGAATAAATAAGGTTGTCTCGTGGCTGATCGTACTCTCTTCTCAGTACCCATAATTGTCAAAATCAATGAAAAGCAACAACAACAACTTCAGCGGCTTTTCGTGTTATTAATTTTCGTTTTCAGATTTTGTATGAGCTGTCAACTTCGATTTGACATTTATGGGAACTCGCTCTCACCCATGCGACAACCTTATTTATTCAACCATGGTTTAATTCTTGTTGCACGAACAACTGTTTTTGACAGATGGTCGTTGCCTTGTTGCTGAGAAAATCTATACTTGTCAATGCTACCTGTATAATCCCAGCAGTTATTTTGGAGTCAATTGAAAAAGTGAACTAGTTCATTTCTAGCGCAGTTCGCAGTAGCTCTGAAAAAGTACAAAAGGCATTTAGTGTAGAACAGTTATCTGTGCTTTTGTTTTCAAAAGTATTGCTGACAAAAATAAACGCCTTTTGGCTACTTTTTAAAATTTGCTGCGCACAAGAAAAAATAATAAAAAAAAAAACGTTTATAGGCAAAATGTTTTCTGGATTGTGGATGGAAAAGATGGTACAAATGAGATCTTTAGGACCTTTCCATTGCACAAAATTTTTACTTTTGATATGTTCACTTTAAAACTAGTTAAAAAAGAACCACTTTTAGGCTACTGCGAAAGCAACCAGTTTAAAAATGTTCCTAATGCAACTAGTTCAAATATAGGGAAAAAGGAGTGTTTCTGGGGACAATTGTCTTTTCCTATGACATCAACCCGCAAAAAGTGTCAGTTCGTTCAATGTTAAAGGGTATTGTAGTGGAACTAGTACTGGTCCTTTTTGGAACTAGTTCAGAACTATTTAAAATTTGGTTCACTTTTCTGCTGGGATTGTACCATGAGTATATCAAAAGCAAAAAAATTATTGAAAATGTTTGTTTATAAATGAGAGGATTTTCAAAAATGGCTGAAACGTTCAATAAACCCCTCATAAAGCATTTTTAAAATTATTTGCTCTCATCTGAACACAAATTTTGTCAAAAATAATTAAAAATATTTCAAACATTTGAAAAATATGTCAAAAAAATTTTAAATATATAAAAAAATGCAAAACAAAAAGAAAATAAAAACAAGAAAATTTGTCAAAACAATAAAAAATATTTACAAAAAAAGGTAATAAAATGACAATTTTTTCAGTGCAGAGGGTAGCTTCGAAAAAATGTTGATGTTTAAATATCAAAATGTTGACGAAATTGTGACAAATAAATGAAAATTCATTGAATTTATCAAATACACAAACCATTATTGACACTCTTCCCACTTCAAATCGAAAGTTTTCCTATTTAACTACAAAGAAGCTATAACATGTGTATAACATGTGTATTTACAAAATTTGAAAAGAGTTTTTAACATTAAAAAGCTTTTAACTATTGAAGATTTTAAAGCTATTTTAAGATATTTTTATCTTAAAAGTCTGTAAAAGTCTTTAAAATTAAAAACTTTTTAACTAACGTTTCAAAGCTATATTGAAATATTTTCATTAACACTGTAAGAAATTAAATATAAATGACGCTACAAAAATTGAAACAAACTTCCACGAATTATCTTACCGTCAATAAATTTTACTAAAGTTGCACACTTGCTTTTTTTTTTTCTTTTTAACAGAAGCTCAAATATATAAAAAGGGTACTTAAAAAAAAGGTACAGCAAAACCCTGAAACATAACTTTTTTTCGGAATGACCACACAACCCTGACTGCTATTTTTCCAAGAGCGTAAAAATATTTTTGTTTACATAAAATAAGGATGTGTCAAATATCTGGATAACCTTATAATTATTGAATCATGCACTAAACTACAAGTAACTTTTTTTTCTGATTGAGATATCGATCTGGGGTTTTGATATGATATCCTACACATTTGAGCCTTTGAAAAAATGAAATTTTTTGTTTAACCCAACTAAAATACCTAATGAACCCAGAAGTAGTTAAGAAAAAAAAAAGAAAATATTATTTGTCACTAAGAACTTCAGGAGTTGGGGATATTAAATAGAAATTGCTCTTAAATTCTTTTAAAATAAATCTATTATAATTTATGAGAGATCAATTTTGTATGGGTAAAAATAAGGCTTTATGGGTAAAATTTAGACACAAATCATTCTTTTTTCAGCCCAATATTTTCAGCCAATCTAAAATGTTGCTTTCAGTTTTCTTCGTGACAAAGACCATTAATTTTTAATGAAATTGAAAGTATTAGCTATCGTTAGCCATTTCATTTTTTCACCTTTCCGGCAAGAGACAAGTATCGCGTCGAAAGAATTCGATGTCATTCGATGTACTCACCGAACCAATACTTTTTAAAAAATTTTCTGCCAAATAGATTTCACTGGGATTATCTATACAACTAGTTGGGTCATTGTAAATACTTTTAGTTTTATGAACTACTTGGGTAAAAGTTAAAATTTTTATTACAAAAAGGTTCCACTGAGAATTTCATAGAAAATCCTTGTAGAACCTATTTGACAAAAACGTATTTTTCTATTCAAGAAAAAAATTTCCAATAAACCAACTTGTTTATCAGTGAAACCCTTTTGTAAGAAAACTGTCGGTATTTCTCTGCTTCCGATGCTTAACGGCACTCTTAGGGAACATTACTCAACCGATGACTGTATCCAGGGACTGCTTGGATGAATGCAGGAGTTTCTTGATCTAGATGCAATTTTGATGTCAATATCAATGAGTGCATAATTGTCAATTATAGTGAATGGGGCGTTTGCGTGTGTGTTGAGAGGGCGTTTGTTAGAAGTTTTCTACTGAGCGCGTATTTCAAGTTCGATGATCCTTCCTAGAGCTCCTTCTTAAATACTTGGACTCAGCGCCACTATTTGAGCATAGCATCCCGCTGATCCAAGGTATCGGTGCGAATGTATCATCTCCTATGTGGTTTTGACCAGCTTTAAAATTCCTCAAAACCAATTTAAGCCTTCCAAGGACTTGTACGAATACTTTTTTTTTATTTTGGAAAAAAATAATTTGTCTTTTTCAGACAAAAACATCAATATATCATTCAATATGATCTGACTTTTAATACCGATGCCATGATGAAAATTAAAAAAGGGAGCCCTATTCGGCAAAAACTTTTCAAAAATTTTTTAAAAATACTTCTGCTGGAAATATTGATATACTTTCTGAGCAAAAGATTAATGATATTTTTTTTTTTAATATTTATTTTTTTTATTTTTTAATTTATTTATTTTTTTAATATTAGGGTGGTACATTATGATGGTAGAAACTGAGATCTGGAGGTTAAGTACTAGAACGGTACACCTGACGTCAATGACCTCTAAAGAGATCATATTGGTCTCCTTGAGACAAAAACATTGATATACCAAACTTTAAAATCCGACTGTAAACACCAGAGATATGAAGTTATATGTCAATGCGCGACCCCTTCGTTCGGTCAAAAACAAAAAAATTTTTTTTTCGTAATTGTCTTGCAAAAAACCTTATATTCGCTGGTATACGGCGAACTTTTTTTTTTGAGGTACGGTCTAGTATGCACCAATAACGAAATTTTTTTAAAAGAGACTCAAGTGTCGACATAGTAGGTTATACATGTAAACTTGATTTTTGTAACGGATTTAACTAAGTAACGGCTCGTCTAAAAGCGTTGATGAGTTTTTCTTTCTATTGTCTAGAACTTTCTATTGTCTTAAAACAATTAATTAAAAAAAAAACACGCACAAGAAAAACAGACATTTGGCCTTGAGAAATAGCTCTCAATGCTATTGAAACTATATACAATGCTTAAAAAGTTTAACTTGTAAAAACAAACAAAAGAAAAAAAAAACCAAGAAAGTCCTTCAAAGCAAATGTAAATAAAATTAAAATAAAATGTGAAATGAATCTTCGACACATTAAAATAAATGTTTGCAATAAATATTTGTTAATATTCTGCGAAAAGATAACGTATTCAAATAAAATCCCTCAGAAGCGTTGAAATATTTAAATCAATGCAACGCAATTCCAGACAGAACAGACAAAAATGGCTGCGTGTAAAAATAAAAAAGAACTCATGCCTACCAACAGATCCATAACAACATCAAATCAAGCCGACGCACAATCTTGTAATGCTACGCACGAATTCCTTACAGATACTCTAGGATATTGATAGCTGAGAAGAGCATGTTTGTAATTATGTTTGTAGCATACAACACGCAATACTTCTGATGCGTGACGCATTTTATTGAATACGTTGAATATTAAATAGAAGTAGAAAAACTATCAAATAAAAAAACAATAAAAAAATGACAACAAAAAAAAAGCAATAAATGCAAAAAAGTGAAGGTAAAAAAAATCAAGAAAGAAAGCGAATGTCAAGTTAATTCAAATGAACTTTTTGACATTAAATTGAAACATAATTGCAAGGGAAATATTCCGAAGTGACGAAATATTTGCATCATCTGAGCAACCCGAAAATGTTGACCCGTGGCTGCATTCG
The DNA here is from genome assembly GCA_943735915.1 of Pherbina coryleti. Taxonomy (NCBI): domain Eukaryota; kingdom Metazoa; phylum Arthropoda; class Insecta; order Diptera; family Sciomyzidae; genus Pherbina; species Pherbina coryleti. The sequence continues at coordinate 12,335,218 of OX030951.1, forward strand.
AGAAACTTAATTATTCCTTGCGGAAAATCAACATCACGCTACGGCAATAATACCCACAACTTCGTTTTTGGACAAAATTTTGTTAGTTGCGGAAAAGCATGAAAATCATGTCCGAATTTTTGCAAACTAACCTCATAAACACACAAACACACAAGCACACACACTCCTCATGTACTGGGAACTTTAACGTGAGCCCGTTAATGAAGCAGCTAAGCAGCAACCACAGCACGAAAAGTATGCTCAAGCGATAGTTAAGCATTTTATAACGGTATTTGTTGCCAAGCTACGCTTTCACTTTTAATGAGTTCGTGTTTGAAGTGAATTTTATGGATGTCAATGTGGATTTTTCCATCGAGATATACATTCATTAGTGATAAACTTTTGAAATGCAGCAGTTTATATTTATATATCTATCACTCTCTTCAAACTAAAAAAAAAGTCCAATCCAATCCGACCTAGATAGGATAAATTGAAACCTACTGCTGGTACTGAAGCGAGATTTTATTTTAACGATAAATCATTAAACGATGCCCAACATTTCTAGCTGGAAACCGCCCATGGCACCAATCAGCTACGAGTGATATGTTAAGCATGTAAAAAGTAAAAAAAAGAAATTGCAAAAAAAAAATCAACACAATTTCATTCAATAGGGTTATGTCAACAAGCCAGTATTTCGAATGACCGAATCTTCTTAATTGACAAAAAGTTTTCTGAATTCCAGCCGCCAAGAGCAATGAAATTTTTGACAATTTAATAAAGTGAAACGTGGAAAACAACCACTAAAGGATGGCCATGTGAACTAGACAATAGAGGAAAATGTGGGTGGTCAGCATGCTGCAAAGTATGAAGGAATAGACAAAAATTTTTTGTGCGCATCTAAGTTTGCGTGCGGAACTAAGGCGTTTGATAAAATCTGTTTATAAAGCATTTTAAGAGCTGAGTACGAAACATTAACACACGCACGCACCAACACACACCCACATAATTCGCCATTTTACCGCATAACCACATCATAGTTCAAGCATTAAATCGATACGTTTCCGCTTTGTTGAGCACGTGACCTACAAAAGTCAGTTTTGTGACTTTTATGTGTCGCAAAGCAGCCGAGCATGATTGTAGTTTATAAAAAATGTATTGAAACCAGTGCTTGTGTAAACAAACCCGGAAGTAAAATGTAGGCAAACACGAGCCAAACTGTTTCCTAATCTTATCATAAAATTAAGATTTAATATATATGATAAAAGATACATGATATAGGAAAAAAGATATAATATAAAAGATAAAAGATGCAAGATATAAGATACAAGATACAAGATACAAGATACAAGATACAAGATACAAGATACAAGATACAAGATACAAGATACAAGATACAAGATACAAGATACAAGATACAAGATACAAGATACAAGATACAAGATACAAGATACAAGATACAAGATACAAGATACAAGATACAAGATACAAGATACAAGATACAAGATACAAGATACAAGATACAAGATACAAGATACAAGATACAAGATACAAGATACAAGCTACAAGATACAAGATAAAAGATAAAAGATACAAGAAACAAGATACAAGATACAAGATACAAGATACAAGATACAAGATATAAGATACAAGATACAAGATACAAGATACAAGATACAAGATACAAGATACAAGATACAAGATACAAGATGCAAGATACAAGATACAAGATACAAGATACAAGATACAAGATACAAGATACAAGATACAAGATACAAGATACAAGATACAAGATACAATATACAAGACACAAGATACAAGATACAAGATACAAGATACAAGATACAAGATACAAGATACAAGATACAAGATACAAGATACAAGATACAAGATACAAGATACAAGATACAAGATACAAGATACAAGATACAAGATACAAGCTACAAGATACAAGATACAAGATACAAGAAACAAGATACAAGATACAAGATACAAGATACAAGATACAAGATACAAGATACAAGATACAAGATACAAGATACAAGATACAAGATACAAGATACAAGATACAAGATGCAAGATACAAGATACAAGATACAAGATACAAGATACAAGATAAAAGATACAAGATACAGGGAACTATAATATTAATTCGGTGTTCGTTTTTTTTTTCTCCGAAGATTTCCGACAAACAAATGGTTGTGTACCATTCAGCATTAACAGTTCTCCGTTGTTCAAGGGGTACAGTCGTAACATGACCGGTTTTTCTGAAAAACTGGCAACTATTTGCCTGGATGTGCTCCGTCCGCGGATAATTTTTTTCGGGTATTGCTCATTTTGACCCAAACGGTGGATTGCTGCTTTGTTTCAGGCTCATAATTGTAGATCCATGATTCATTACCTGTGGTGATGTCGTAGACGTGTTTCGTATACAGCTGGGGATATTTTTTTAGGATTTCCTTGCACCAAATGACATGACACTTTTTTTGAGCAACTGACAAATGATCAAACGGGAACAAATCTTCCTGACTCCTTAATGCTCATATAAAATCGAATGCATGCTTGTCGCACTAATGCCCAATGATAACTCATTCTCACGGTATGTTGCGTTCCGTTCTGCTTCAGACAGTTCATGTACAGCGTCGATGTTTTATCCCACATCAGCCGTTCTTGGACGACCTTCACGAAACTCGTCTTGAAGAGAACGACGCCTACGCCGCTCGAACTAATTGAACCAGCGTTTTACAATCGCTGAATGTGGTGCTTCATCAGCAAAAGTTGAACTAAGTTGATCGATGCATTCTTTTCTTGTCAACCCACGTCGAAAATCTTAAAAACATAATTTCCTACGTAGTCAATGCTCATGTACGAATTCCATTTTTTGCTGAAATACAATTTTCAAATCAGTGTAAACAACATAATAAGCGCACATAGACCAAATCCTTGTGAGTAGGTGATGCTAGAAAATGTTAGCTTTTGATTTCTTTTTAATTTTTAAATGGAACTGTCAAAATTCATTTGGCAAGGCTTAATGTTGCCGAAGCGCAAGACTTAAAAAGCAGCCCTTGTATGTCAATTAATAAATATGTATTAAATAATTAGACTGATATCCAAGCGATACTTTATAGCAATAAGCTGTTCGCAAATAAAGATTTAAAGGCTCACAGTTGCAGTAGTTTTGACCTCGTCGTAATGAATGAGCCTGAATGTTTCACTCTCCAATAAGCTTCAGATGAAATTTAACCATGTGAAAACGCTCACATCGTAACAGTCTTAAATGGCCTCTTATTCAACTAAATAAGGAAAATTGGACTAATTAGGAAGAGTTTTTTTTTTGTTTTTCTTTTTTTTATATATTTTTTTTTATGATTTAATTTCCGCTTCTCTTTTTTTTTCTACAAATCTTAAGTTTCTTTTTTTTTATGGATAAATGAAATCCGTAATGATGTACTGCAAGGGTTATTTTACTTCATCACATAAATATTTATATTTTTCTTTGTTTTTAATTAAAAATTAACTGTGGTGTACGGCCCATGTAGCAATATTAGCCACTGGCATCAACTGGCATATTACATTTTTTAACTCCAACATGAATTAAATATTATACTGACCGCACTATTATTGGTGCCTACAGTTATGTCTTTATTGCGTTTGTGTCGCAATGTTAAACAAACTATGTGGTTCAACTCATCAACGTAAACATCAATGTAATTAATCTCAATGAATTACAGTTCCGTATATGTTGGACAATGCTCTATTCAGATAAGATGAGGTTTTGAATTCATGTTTCATCACACGATTGAATTTTCTATCCTTCCGGACATATTGCAAAGCACGTATTCTTATGAATTCTTTGGAATTCTTCTTTTAAAGCTCCAAATAATATACTGGGTACTTTTCAGAAATATTACAGGGGGAGCAAAAATCATAAAAACCATTTAGAAGATTCCAAGAAATTGACCGTAATAAGGTACCAGTAGAGGAGAAAATGCATAATTATTGAGTAAAAATTTATGCTCAACTATTAAGTCAGAGAGAGTACCATAAGAATTCCGAAACGTACAACTAAAAAAAAAAAATAAAAAAAATAAAAAAAAGACTATAAATTATATTGAGGCTAACAATATAATAGCTGCCCTATTCTGGCAGCTTACTTAAGCTCACCACATTAACAAAGTATTTAATATTAACAAATTGTTAAAGTTTCGTATTCTGGTGATAGTTTAAAAGCTCCTTTCTTAACTATTTTGTTAATGGCAGAAAACAACTTAGCAATGAAAGATAGTTCGGTGTTAAGCCAAACAAATGCTGTGCAAATAAAAAAAAGTATCAAAAATGGATGAATTTTCACTTCTTACTTCTTTTAAGAATTGATACTGAAAAAGAACAAAGAAAAAATAAATTTTAAAGACTGCAAAACTATTGCATTTGCTATTGGCTATTGGCTATTGAACAAACTAATTTTTAAACTTAAAACAATTGTAAACAATCCTCAAAATTATTTATTTCTAACGTTTTCCATCTTACTTGTAGAAAAATAAACAAAAACAATCAAAATAAGCAAGAAATAAACAATAAAAGAACAGCTGACGCTTTATATCTAAGGCATTTACATTTTCACCATGCGTGGTGAACTTTAACAGCTTTTTAGAGCTTTCAAATTGTTAATGATATGCCAGAATACGAAAATTTACTTTATACAGCAAGAACATTATCAAGAGCTTCTTTACAATTCCTTGTTATGTTAACAAGCAAAATATAGCTGCAAATGTTGAGCTCGAGGTTTTTTCTTATAAACTTTTTTTTCTTTTATGATAAAAAATATTGAATGCAGATATGGAAGAGAAGTTTTACAGATCGATTCTGTGCGTTACCGGTAACAGCAATATTGTTACCAAAACTCGTTATCGGTCTTATAAATCGGTATTCTGTGCACTCGGTAACGCTGTTAAATGTCGTAAACTCACCTTATAGAAATGAAGCTCGCTCTTTTGTGTGGTGAAATATAAACAATGGAAAGTGAGAAGTAAATACACAGAATTAATTGCATTATGTTAACTTTTTATGTTAACTTACACAGTGAATTGCTATAAATTTTTATCATTGAAAAGTGCTGAAGAAGCAGCAACAGTGAATTTAACATCGTTTTTTATTTTAATTTGCTCCGATGTCAATTTGAGGATTTTAAAATTAGATTAATTACTCAAAATGCGAGCTTTTTTTGTAATGCAAGCTAAAAAAATGTCTCTGTTTTGCTTGTTACCACCTAAAGAGATGGTAGCAATATTCACCGGTAACGCTTGGTCGCAGAATACCAACAGAGTGTTCAAGTTACTAAAAGGTGAATTTCTACGGTAACAAGATTAATGTGACCGCGACAGAATTGATCTGTTAAAGAAACTTCTCCGTATTTTTTACTGATAATTTTCCGTTCATTATAAAACGAACAAAATATGTCCTTTCGACGTTAAATAGTTAGTTATGTCTCCATATCATCAAATCTAACCTGATATCCGAGCTAATGGTTTCAAGAGGTTTTTCTCATTTTCGAATACCCTAATTTTAATGACTCTTCAAATTAGTTGAATTTTGACTTGCATCATGTCGAAAACGGCATGGTTATATGTTAAATGATCCCTTAAGTTTGCTTTGAGAAGACCCATTTCTTCTCTACCATAAAAGATGATTAAAATGATGAACCTAGGAATTAGGTTTTTTAATTTCAAAATGGTCTTGAATAATACACCTCTAGACTTCTGACGGCCTTGGTAGCCGAGTAGACAGCGCACTTGACTGCCACCTCAAATATCCTGAATTTGAATTTCGATAAGGCCATGGTCCTATGCTTTAAGACTTCTGGATTTCTTTCCTCATTTCTAATCAACTGGAATCAACGACTGGAATTTACGACTTAAAAGTTTTTGTATGTATTAGAGAAGCTTGTGGATAATGCCATGTCTACACAGAGAGTTTAGTTTTAAGTAAACCATAGCTGTTCACACAGAGATGCGTCGGCAGAATTGTGTTTTGTGTGACATTTCTTTGTTAACTTTGTGTTTCATATTTTTTTGGCATATCCAACACCGTGACATCAATTCAGCCATTTCTGCGTATACATGCGAATTCTTTCCTGCGCTGTGCAATTTGTAATTTTTATCGGCCCATCTTAATATGAAGACCTCATCTTCTACACTTGTCCAAATTCTTTTCTTGGCTTTTTTGTTCATTTGTTGAAAATAGTATATTGCACTTTTGTAGAACAGCTGTTCTTGACATTTCTCACCACAATATTGTACAAGTTGCATTTGAACTTGTCTTTTTATAAGGACATTAGCATACTTTTAGGGATTTCTCAAAATGAGTTTTGATAAAGTTGAGTTTAGTTGAGTTTCATTCTGCAAAATTGTACTGGGGAACTCAAGAGTTTATTTTGCGTTCAGTGGCAAAACTCAACTTTGTAGTGGAAACTCAAACTAAACTCTCTGTGGAGACATGTCATAAGATTGTCATATAACAAGAATTGACTAGGTAGGTAAAGGCCTAACACTTGCCTCCGGCTCTAGCTTCCCTCCATACTTAGAACATCCAAAACACATTTTTCACATGATTATTTTCTCTTCCTTACTAATCTCACTCCATTTCGTGAAATCATTGGTTCAAAACAAAAAAAAAAAAAAAGCAAAAACATTTCATTTCATCATAAGTAGTTGATAAAAAATAGCTTTTTTTAATTAAAACCCTTGGGGTTATGAAGAAAAATACGAAGTTTCAGTCAATTGGAGTTCTAGGTACAGATTTTATTGCACAATATCTGTAACATCATAGCATTTGAAATTTTTCTTAAAATTTTTGCTGCACCATGATCGTTAAGAATTCATAAATATTCAAAGATTGCTACTGATCGACTTACGCTGAAATCGACAAATTCACTGAAATTTGCTTTAATATGATGTTTGATAAACATTCTTATTTAAATTATATAGATTTTTTTGTACTATAGATCGTCCCCAAAAATTGTTTACTCTATGAAAAGTCCTGAATGTAGGTAGGGAAGATTCGGCACCGATAATCTTAGGGTCTCTAGTAAGTTTTTAATCTTGAATATTTTAGACTTTTCAGCAATGACTTTTCAGCATTGTTAACCAAAACATTGATATAAATGGTAATAACAATCGGAAAAAACCATCTGTGTGTTAATACTAACTAGCCAATAATTTCAACAACAGAAACAGAAGATCACAGTAGATCTTTCCATATGAATTGAGAAACTTCGCTGTGCATTCGAGGCAGAAATGTATTGTGGTTTATTTTTAGTGAAGACAACCAAAGTCGAATGCACAGCTTTATTGATTCAATTTTTCTTTATATTCTTATAAAATTATTTCAAGTGATTTGTCAAAGATTCTAAGCGATAGAAATGAAAAACATTGAAGCACAGAACGAAAATTTATTATTTTCATATATATGCTTTGAAATTTATTCTTTATTATGACTAATGAACTCAAAATTTATGGCTATGTGCAGCATGTCTGCACTTAAGATAGTATCCAAGAAGCACATGAATGCTTATCGAACACCCACCCAATGTTTGCTTTCAATGCTTCACAAATTGTTGGTTTATTCAAATAAGCCAACATGTGCTGCAGAGCATTTTCGCTCAGATAGATTTTAAATTTTTATTTTTTTTTATGTTATTTTTTTTGTACATAAATTTATGATAGAACCTATGGGAGGAATGTATGAAAATTCTATGATTTCGATTTTGTTGAGTGAATGCATATAAAAAACAAAAAATGCAAAATTTGTATTCCAACAATAACTTTAATTTTGTTAAAATACCTATCAAAGCTTGTTTAAATCAGCTTTGAAGCAGCTATTATTATTTTTAAGAATTTTTCTGCTTTTTTTTTGTCATAAGAAAAAAGACTTTTGCATTAAATTGCTTGCATTGAAATACTCTAAATAGTCTTTCTGATCTTATGCATAAATCCCGGTCGAGCCTAACTACAGCAGAACATACTTTTTCGAATTGACTCTTATGCATTTCAGAAGTATAGTAAATTTCTTGTACTGCGTCATTAAAATCAAAATTGTAAGGCTTAAGAAATAAGTTGGTAATTACTTCAATTCATGATATGTTCAAAGACTTTGAACGTTTGGATTGCATGGAACACAAATATCTATGCTTCTTCTTGTGTATCAAAATTTGTGAATTTAGAGCCAGCCGCATTTCCGTTTGCCATAAATGCCAAGGTGTGTTCATTGTCACACAAACAGCTCTTGTGCTATAATTTCCCTACTGACGTTGCTGGGGATGTCTTTGGTCTGGCTCTTTCTTGTGGTTTTGTACGCTTCTAGTGAAATGCTTATGACACAAGAGACTTGATTTTCATTCTATGAGATTGCATGAAAAAATATATAATTTATACCTAATATTTATTATTATCATAGAAGAAAATTTTAGAAATTCTCTCTTATGCAGGAAATGAAGATATTCAATATTAATTATTTTGACATTTAACAACACGTGCCTAAAATTGTCTAAATGGATTTTATGTCATGCAAAATTAAACGCAGATGTCCTTTGCACCAGATACTAACACACACACACAAGCAAATATTGGATGAGTGTTGCTTGATTGGAGCGAAGTTTATAAAGTTTTAAACATTTTATTATTAATGTTGGTGCCATAAAAGAGGACTTTATTTATACCTGGATAAAGAATTTTCACATGAAATGTATTGATAAGTTTATCTATTTCGTAGAGTTTTCTGCCTGATCCTTTCCAGAAACGATAACTATGTGCTTAAGAAATAATAGAATCATTATTCAATATACAGTTAATGGTTGCAATTTCACTCAATTAACTTTATTAAACAATTTAGTTCATATTGAATGTAAATGCCTTAAATATCCAGTTGGATGGGCGGAACAAAAATAATTAAAAAAATATATGTTTTTTTATTTTACAAAAGCTCCAGTTCAAAAGTTTCGTCTACACGCTTTAGGGTTAAGTTAGGTTAGGTAAGGGTGGCGGTCGATCCGCTTTGATCAAAAAATATATATACATTGTGTTACTACATGAATATATGCCACAAATCGGGGAAACTCTCATGAAACCAGCCAGTTCTGTCATCAAGCCTGAAGTCTACTATATCAAGATCCCTAAGATCATCAACGAAAGGCGTTTCTAAATGCCTTAGTCTTCTGTTGGAGCGAGCAGAATATGAGAAAAGAAGTTACAATACTTACTCATTTTCCTCATCTTCCTTCCAGATCCTGCAGAAATCATTTAAATCATGGTTGAATTAATGAGGTTGTCGCAGGGCTGATCGAACTCTCTCCTCAGTACCCACAATTGTCAAAATCAATGAAAAGCAACAACATCAACTTCATCGGCTTTACATATTAGCTATAGGCAGAGAGCGCTCTGGGAGCGTTGAGAGCAAGAATTGAGAGCAAAGGCTTATGATGCAACACAAAACGCAGCAACAAATCAAAAACAAAAGACGAACACAGAAACAACACTGAAGCTTTAAATGTAGTGGTGCCCGTAACCGATTATCAGTGTTCGCTTTCAGATTTTGTAGGAGTTGTCAACTTCGATTTGACATTTATGGGTACTCGCTGTCACCCTTGCGACAACCTTATTAACCTTATTAATTCAACCATGATTTTTATGAATATCCATTCTGAAGAAATTCTTACTTATAAGCAGAGTACGGAACCATCCGCTCGCGACCCTTTGTGAGCGTACGATTCGAAAAGGTACACAAGCAGTTGTACGCACTCGCAGAAGCGTACCCTATTGTAAGTTTTATCGCTCTCGTCAACAAGCCCATTCGTTTTGATGAGACTTTGAATTAAGATCTCATTCCGTGCACCCAACAAAACGTATCCGCTCATGGAAAAGAATGCAGATGAGACCTTTTGTGCTCATGAGACATTTCGTGAACCGCACATGGCAATGAAGAATAACAAGAATAATATTTAATATTAATATATTATTCTTGAAGAATAAGACCGAAAACATGTTGCAGCATGGTTGAATAAATAAGGTTGTCGCATGGGTGAGAGCGAGTTTCCAGTAATGTCAAATCGAAGTTGACAGTTCACACAAAATCTGAAAGCGAAAATTGATAACATGTAAGGCCGATGAAGTTGTTGTTGTTGCTTTGCATTGATTTTGACAATTATGGATACTGAGAAGAGAGTACGATCAGACCCGAGATAACCTTATTTATTCAACCATGCGTTGCAGTAGAGGATAATTTACCTCATGGTGAATAAAACAAATGGACTCCCGGCTGAGAGCCAATACCTAGAATTGTCAAAAAAATCACCGAAGAACGAACAACAGCAAAAAGATTCATACAATTATTTGTATTGATTTTGACAGTTTCGACTCAGATCGAGAGAGGATGTTAAGCCGCGAACGAACAACAGCAAAAAGAAGAGGAAAATTATTTGTATTGATTTTTATAGTTTCGACTCAGAGTGAGAGTGGATTTTGAGCAAAAAATTATTCAAATAATTCAAATTAAAAAAAATTCTACTTATTTGAGAGTTCTGAGTTCAAGCTCTCTCCCTTGCATCTACTTTGTTATTGTACCATGTATTCTACCATGATAGAATAAAGCGGGAAGTTCATTCACTGCATATGCATATGCGTCCGTCTGCAAAAACGCGATGATTTTTGTTTTTTGTGATTTATTCTTGATGAAAATAATGCAAGACTACTAATGGATTGGTGTAGCGGCCAACGAAACAGTCTGTATAGTCTGCTGTATGATTTGCTCTATAAAGAGCTGTTGTTGTTGTAAGTTGTTTTCTACTTAAACATACTTGGTCTAGAGCTTAACAATTAGTCTCAATATATAATTGAATGAATAAAGGTAACCACAAAGTAATCGTTGATGAGCCGAACGAACAAACATTCGAATTATGTCGAAACGAAGACAACAAACACCCAAAGTGTTGGTTTGAAGACGACCGATGAGTAAAATTACGGAGTCAACACGAGCCACATGGTTTGATTGAATCAAATTCAACAACGAATACCTTCTGATAAAAACAAAAAATACACGGAATTATTCAACGAAATGAAAAATGTTCAATAAATCAGATATTTATTTTATTTCCTTCAAAATAATCTCCATTGCAAGCAATACACACATTTCAATGTTTTCTCAAAACTCGAAAACACTATTCATAGACTGATTTTGAAATCGTCTTAAGCTCCATCTGTGAATTCTCCTTAATTGCCTTCATCGTCTCAAAACGCTTTCTGCGAAGTGGTAACTTGAGTAACAATGACTCATGTCGGGTGAATACGGAGCTTGCTGAATGGTATGAATGTTATTTTTAGTCAAATAGTCGCATACAAGATGAGACGTATAACATGTTGCGTTGTCGTGGTGAAAAAAACCAAGAGTTCTTTCTGCACAATTATAAATTTCTTCACAATTCTTAACATGATATCTTGTTAGAAACACAAAATTTCAGACAAACGCTTTGTTCAACTAAATTCGACATTGCTTAATTCACAGAACACAACAAACACTGACTTGTCAACAAACCTGTATGCACAAACAGATATTTGAGCACCAGATGACAGATGCTCTAATTTAGAAGAAAAATATTTTGTCCATAATATCTCAAGTTCGGATTGTTTGAATGGGAAATTGTGGGTGTTTTTTTTAATCAGAAGTTATATACATACTTGTTGTTGTTTTTTTTCCAAAAGATGGCGCACCCTGTAAGTCACAATATACTCGAGTGTATGTATATAGTGTGTGTAAAAGTATAAGAGTGATAATTATTTCATATATTCCACTCATATGAAAGAATTTATAGCACATATTATTCTTTGAATACAAACATAGGCTTATAACTTTATTATTTTTGCAAGTATAAATAGAAAAATCTAGGTAAGGAAAAGTAGTTTATGCACGATTACTGCTATTTTTTATGTTCTCCTTTTTATAGTGTAATATTTTTATGTTAAATTTACCGTAGTTATTCAATGTTTTTATCATTTCAAAATGAATATTTTGTGGCTTCAACTAAAATAGGTTGCCCTTGCATGCCTGGATTGGCCTTGCATGGCATGCATACATTATTTTTTTTATCTCTTATATTTTTGTTAATTTTGAATTAAATCAATAGAACAACACAACAAAGCAGAACTCAACTCAACCACAAAGTATGTATATTTTATAGTCAAAACTAAAAGATATCTTTTTTTATTGTAGACAAACCGAAAAACATGAATTTTGAAAATCTCATCTCTAAGTAGTTAACAATATCATGCGGTTATCCTTGCTAGAGTAAAGTCAGACTAGCAACTAGTTTCGAGAACAGAGTGCTTGTATGTGTTTGTTTGATGGATTCTTCTAAGTATGGTTTTGGTTATGTGCAGCAACCTAGTTGAAATAATATTTTACTGCATTCAAAGCACAAAGTATAACATTGACTTTACTTTTCGCGCAGTAAAGGGTGTGTTCTTCACTACTTTTTTGGACGCTTACACATTACTTTGTTTAAAATAAACTTGGTGTAGGAGATAATTTCAATGTAGCATTAAGTAGAAAATTAAATTAGCTTGTTTGATGCAAAATATTTACGCATTAATGTAGGATGTAGAATATTTATCTGTAAGATATATCCTTTTATTAATAACTAGCTTTTTCCCGGCACGCGTTGCTGCACCCAGCAACTACAGTGGCGAGCAAAACTGGCTAAATGTTTCCACTTTTATGCATTTTTGACTGTTGCAAAGCCATTTTTCTATATAGCGCTACCAAATTTTCTGGTTATATACTTCATTTATTAAGAAACGCAATGTATAAGTCAAGTTTGAATAATATATAAAAATAAAAAAATATTACCTACAAAAATAACAAAAAATTCTATTTAGCCAGTTTTACATGGCGGTAATACTACAGCGTCATCTGGTGTCCAAGGTGGATCAAAGGAGATAAAAAAAATTCACCGTACCTGAAAACCACTACATACCAATTTTCATTCTAATCGCATGAGCGGTTCAGGAGTTTGAGGTGGTTTTGTAAAAACAGTTATACTACAGCGCCCTCTGGTGTTCAAGATGGGTCAAAAAAGATAGCAGAAAAACACTCAACGTACACCACTATATATCAATTTTCATTCTAATCGCATGAACGTTTTGGGAGTTTAAGGTGGTTTTGCAAAAAATGTTGTACTACAGCGCCCTCTGGTGTTCAAGATGGCCCAAAAAAGATAACGTAAAAACACTCAACGTACATGCCAACCACTATACATGGAAAGACCTGTCTGTCCCAGTTTTTCAGTAGAAGGATATCACCAAGTTGCAACTCCATACTGAGTAACATTGTTGTGCAACATTTATATCCAAAGATATTCTTTATCACAAATTTAGCTTGAATGGGCGGAACGACACCCTCTTTTCCAAATTCCGTCTCAGTTTTCTAGAACATAGAAGGACATCGCCTAATAGTAATTCCATTCTGAGTTTTTGTTATGCTACATGTATTTCCAAAGCAATTCCATATCATATTTTTGAATTATATGGGCGGTGTCACACCCCCTTGTCCAATGCTTGCTTAATTTTGCTAGTCGAAGGACGCGACTAAATAGTACGCTCTTACCAAGTTTCATTGATGTGTGACTCATAGCTTGAAAGATATACCGAAAATTTGGTCTGCTGAAAAAGTGCCACGCCCCACGTCCAACACCCATAAAATTTTTCCTGTGGAACGGCACTTGTAAATTGAGGTAGAACACCGAATTCCGATGCTATGCGACCTATAATTTCAAAGCTATTCGCTATCGTAGATTTGGGTTGTATTGGAGGTGCCCCGCCTCCTTGTCCAATGTTCCGTGCATTTTTTCCAAAACCTTCGCGTAACAATTACGAACAAATTCACAGAAGGAAGTATCTAACTTGGTCCAGTCGTTTTCAAGTTTTAAGCGTCCGAACAAACCACTATTCATTTTAATATATTAGGATGCTGTAAAATTTATCTCAATATATTTATTGGATTTTTTAACTCAGTAGATATTGAAATAAAAAGAGTGGCACGCAAATAAATACGATATATTGGGCTTATGGCTACACTGTAGCAGGAATTAACTGAGTGCAACTGTCCACTCAAGAGACCAGCGCGGTGAGTTGTAGAATCTCACCTCTCTCTCTCAACAAAGAGCTTAAGCTATTGTTTGCTGTTATTTCGTGCTGCTTAAACAAAGGCAGCATGGATTAAAATGCAGGAATTCTTAAATAATTAAATAAAAAGATTTACCAAAAACGTAGTACCCAGTAGCAGGGTCGCTTATTATAGCAATTGAATAGTGAAAGAATTATTTAAATCGGTTCAGCATTTACCCCCTTGATTGAACGATGAAAATTCGAGAGACGCCTTTTATATAATAGTATAGATGAGAGAAAGACAGAAGTGATATTCATTGTCAATAATTTTTTCGACAACTATTAAATAAAACAGCTGGAACAAATATCTTATAACGTCTTAAGCCATTTAACAATAGCCGTGTTTTATTCGGACTGATTTAACCATAAATGTTCTATAGGGTGTTTTTTTTAGGGGTTTGTTTTTCGAATAGAGATAAAACTGGCATTTTGTGGTCAAATCTGGCAACTCTAATGTCATTTATGTTTAGTTTGGTTTGCCATTTCATCATGAACAGGTTGACAAAAGAACAACGCTTGCAAATCGTGCATATTTATTTCGAAAATAATGGTTCAGTTCGCGAAGTTTACCGCAAGCTCCGTCCATTTTATGGTCGACATAATCGTCCATCAGAGCAATTAATTAATGTGATAATACGCATCCGCAGAGACGTCGAACAGTGCGCACCGAAGAAACAATTGCCGCTGTAGAGCAAAATGTTGAAGAGGACCCGAATGAATCGATTCGCCAACGTGCACAGCAATTGGAGCTTGTCCATCAACTTTATGGAAGATTTTGCGCAAAGATCTTGGCTTGCGACCTTACAAGATCCAGCTTGTGCAAGAATTAAAGCCGCGAGACCATGCAATGCGTCGTGATTTTGGTGTATGGGCCGAAAATGAGATTGATCTCGATGCTGATTTTCATCGCAAAATTTTGTTCAGTGATGAGGCTCATTTTTGGTTGAATGGCTACGTCAACAAGCAAAATTGCCGCATTTGGAGTGAAGAGAATCCACATGAGATCCTTGAGACGCCATTACATCCACAAATACTGACTGTTTGGTGTGCTCTATGGGCTGGTGGAGTCATTGGGCCATACTTCTTCCGAAATAATGCTGGAGAGTCAGTTACCGTTAATGGAGACCGGTATAGAGCCATGATAACCGACTATTTTGTTCCCGAATTGGATGGCATGAATGTGGATGAGTTGTGGTTCCAACAAGACGGCGCTACATGCCACACAGCGCACGTCACAATCGATTTATTGAAGGAAACATTCGATGAGCGCATTATTTCGCGGAATGGACCTGTCAATTGGCCACCAAGATCGTGTGATTTGACACCATTGGATTATTTTCTTTGGGGATATGTGAAGTCGCTCGTCTACGCCAACAAACCAGAAACGTTAGGGGACTTGGAGGCCAACATACAAGGTAGCATTGACAACTGCTTATTTTCTCTTCTACAAGAAAATATCTCCTGTTAAAAACAGCTGTTTGTGAAAATGCATCTGCAGCTGCTGAAGTTGTTTTTTTTAACGTAGAATACGTTATACGGGGGTGTTGATCTGGAGCACAAAATTTTGAGAAAATGTTTGTCACTTTCATTATAAGTTTTTAATACTTTATGCATGCATTGAAGAAAATTCAAGTATGGTCGTAACATATTTAATATGTCTTCTTTTGATTTGTATTTAAATAATCATATTGCTACATATAATTTTTTTGATTCTATAAGTAAATCAAAACTTAACTCCTTCAAATTTTGTATTAATTTTCATATGCTTTGTATTTTATGTATTATAACATCATGTGTAAGAGCAGTACGATTATCTGTGTGTTCATCACAAAACCAGTGTGAGAAAGACAAGAAGACATGAAGAAGTATAATGTCCAAGTAGCGAATGATGTGTACATACACAACATTGATAAGCGAAGTAGAGAAACAAAATTGTGCTTACCCAGTTGGCCACGTCTTTAAGACATCCTCAATAACTTACAGCCTTATTCATAAACACATTTTAGAGGCAGCGTAACTTTAAACGGGCTTTAAACAAGAAAACGTTATTCATAAACATTTTTCGTAGTTGTTTAAGAGCTGCGTAACTTAAACGCCGAAATTGGCGTTTAAAGGTTACGTAAATACAAACATGATTTTTGTTTGTCTTTTCTTTTAATATCAAAGACATGCTCCATATGCGCCCTTTGCAGCATTTTTTTATGCGGCGGCCATTGTAAATCCATAGGAATTCTTAATTTTTGTAGAGATTTTCTATAGTTCAGACACAAACCTTACAATCATAAGCAGAAAATGAAAAAATGTTTATGAATAACAATGTTAGCAAGGTTGCATAGAAGCTGCGTAAAGCCTTGAACAGTGCGTAACTAAACAAGCGTTTAAAGGTTGTTTAAGGAAATCTATTGAATAAGGCTGTTAATGACTAACGTATTCTACGTCTGACCTATGCGCCCGTGTTATCTAACACAGGCTTGAGCTTTTTTCACTTCAACGTTTTCAACCAAGGTATATTCAATAAGGTAGTGTTAGTTGTTGAAATTCTCTCTTGTGATGGGTACAGCACCTGTCATAATCGGCTATTTACGCATAAAAGCAAACAGTTTTCTATTCGCTGTTTATTTTCTTTTTTATATTCTTCTTGTGTTTGACAGCTGCTGTACTCACCACTCCGACACGAAACTACCTTTTTAAATATGCCTTGGTTTTCAACATTGTGATTTCAATGTGGTTGTGGACGCTCTCTTTTTGAGTATATTTTTTGACAGGAGATAGTTGGACCCAAGCAACTGTCAACGCAACCTTGTAATTATTATACCATGGCGTGCACTCGGTTTTGTTGTTGCTTTCAACGTGAAACTGTCAAAAACAATTGAGAATGCGAGAGGATGAACATTTGGAACAGCAGGCAAAATATGTTCATTCTTGCATGGTGTTGATACCGTACAAAACAGTGTTGCTGGCGGGTGGTGAAATTAAAGATTTGGGCATTTAACTAGCTAAAAATGTAAATGTTTTGAAGAAACGTGCTTCTATCGTACTAAAAGTATGAAGAAAATAGTTTTTGGAAACCCTTGTTAAAATGTAAGAGAAAAAGTAATAGCCTAACCACATTCAGCGCGGCAAGCGACGAACGCCATGTCTCCACACTGTCGTTGTAGAGAAATGTTGAGCGACTTGTTTATAATAAACGCGACAACAGCAACTGCAGCAGCAAGCATAGTATACAAAAAACAATGGCTGCTTTCAGCTGACTCAACAGTTGCCGTTTAGAATAACAACACAGTCAGAGCTGTAAAAGAAATCCATTTAATTTGATTTTATTTTCAAAAAGGTGAATGAGTGAATAACGAAATAAGAATCCATTCAATGAATGCAAAACTCATTCATAAATAAAAATGTTATTCCTCATTAAAATGTAAAAAATTTATTGACTATTCGTTTCATTTATATCAATTAATGAATAAAAAATCAATAATAACTAAGAAATTAGTAATGAATAACAAATGAAAAATGAATAACAAATGAATAATGAATAAACAAATGAATAATAAATAAAATACGAATAATAGGTAAAAAAAAAAAAATTGAAAATTCTTTGTGAATTGCATTCCTTGTAAAGTTGCCATATGAATAAAAAATTTAAAAATTGACAACAAAAATGATTAATTGAAATGAATAATTAATCAAGTTTTTAAAATTAAATGTGAATTAAAATTTTAGTTAAAAATCAATTTTGCATTAATTTATGGATTTTTATGTCGTTATTCAGTTGTACTTAATTAAATTCTGAATATGAATGCAGATTTTACAGCTCTAAATAGAGTTCAAGCAAAACATCCCTCACTAAGGTATCGCTGCCATAAATTTCACAATAGTTCAGTTTGCTGAATGTGACCAGTAATAACAAATAAAAGCAATGGCAGAAACTTGCTCTTGCTGCCTGTCAAATTATAATTAAATTGAAGCTGACGACAACGACATTTTGATGTCGCGCAACAATGTTGTCTTGAAGTCTCCAAAATCGTCCCATAAGAAATACATGTAAATTAAAAGTGACAATTGTCGTTCGAAAGCTTGCCGCGCTCAATGTGGATAGGCTATAATGGAACTGAATGAAATGTCAAAATCTGCCGCCGTTCTTTTTCTGCCGTGTAACATACCAGCGTGCAAAATGTGGAAGAGAGTAAAAAAGATTTATTGCACGCCTGGCAAACGGACACGGTGTAATATAGGCCTTTGCAATAAATAAATAAAAATGGATACAAAAGAGTTGTAAGATTATTGCCCCAAGCGGTCCAATAAAAACTTAAAAAAGTTTAACTAATGCGATCTATTCGTTCATCAGGTTAAAACAGAACGTATAAAACGCAGCTATTATTGCTATATAAAAAGAATTGACTGAGTAAAAGGCTGGGGATACTTGCCTCAGATTTCTATGACTTTCCGTCACGCTTAGAACATCCTACACTTATTACACTTGATTGCCCCTTCCTTAACATTAATTTATCACCCCATTTTAAACCTAAACAGACTTGACTGAATAAGTTTAACATCCAAAATCCTTGGTTAAAAGCTAAAAAAAGAAATAATTCATCCGTCTCGCAACTGTATGGAAAAAAAACTTGCATTAAAATTATTCCTATTTAATAAGGGGTTATTTAAATGGGCTTAATCGCAGAGTGCTTTTTAACACGCTCGTGGTTGTCAGCATAATGAACGTTTAATTAACCATCTAACCGGGAATAAACTTATTTAACAAAGACTCAAACATTTGCCAGAAATATTCCTTTTTGTTTTTTTTTTTTTTCTTAAATAACTAATTTCATTATAATTGACATTACTTGAAAAAGGATACACAGAAATACAGGATACAGAAAAAAAATAATTAAAAATTGTTTATGTGTACCTAGTACAATTCCATTATCTCTTTAAGGAAAAAAAAAAATTATAAAATGTACGTGCTTCACTGTGTACTTGGGTTGATTTATTTGCAAATCTCTTGTTGGTTGACAGCAAGTTAATGTTCTTGAAATCGATTTTTGCCATTACCACGTAAGATGATTAGATGATTAATTGCACCAATATGGCTCACCACATGTTGTCAAGATATGTGTGAAGCTCTTAAGTATAAACGGCACATATTCCCAGCACTGAAAATTATGGGAAAATCATGGCCCTGCAGTATGCTCAGAGTTTGAGGCAGAGTATGCAGGAGATTGATAATGAATCTAAAGTAAAAGAGAGAAAACTTTTCAAAATTAAGGGGGAAACCCTCCAGAACTCACAATTTTTGCAGTTTTTATTTTGTGATTGGTTGATTTCAGTCAACTACAAGGGGCTGGATATTCCACAGCGCACATTGAAGGAGCTAAGTTTGAGCAGCCTTAGCAACGCCATTTTGTTTTTTTTTTTTTTTCTTATAACAACATTTGTGTGTATACATTTGAACATCAATGTAAACATTATGTAATTTCATTCAATGTAGTAAATACTTTTAGTTTTTGTAAAACAATATTGAAAAACCTGTTTTCAGGAGGGTCTTCTCCCTTAACCCTTTGAGTCACAGCGGGACCGCTACGGTCAATCTCTTATTCTTTGTGACGCACAGCTTTTGAAACTATATTTTTTGGTTACCACTGTGGTTCTAGGGGTTTTTTGGGTTGCTGATAACGAATCTGAAGGCAAAATTTGAAATTATACAAATCCAGGATGGCGAATCCAATATGGTGGACCCATTTTTCTATAGTAATCATTGAGTAATCATTCTTGAGGGGTTTTTTAAGTGGTAGATTACGAATCTGAAGTCAAACTTTGAAATTATATAAATCTAAGATGGCGGATCCAATATGGCAGATCCAATATGGCGGATTCAATATGGTGAACCACTAACTGGCTAAAGTTTGCTTTTTTTTGCAAAACTTTTAGATCAGTATTCATTTTCGAGGGGTTTTTTAGGTGGCGGAATACGAATCTGAAGTTCAAATTTGAAATTAAAACAATTCAAGATGGCGTATCCATTATCTAAATAAATTTTTCATTATATTTTATACATGAAAATTTTGTAACAAAAAACTATGCATATGATTTATGATCTTTAGGACCAATAACCTCTCATTGACAAAAAATCAAAGCAACAAGAACAAAAAAAAAAAAAAACAAAAAAAAAAGGAACTAGTAGCTCTCCACGTCCACGTCGTTAGTTCTGGGTTGCTCTAAGCGAGAGTTCTTATTTATAGTTGTGAATAGTACACTAAGAATTCTATAGAAGAAATTCCAAAGAAAAATGGAGCATGGAGGTAAAAATGAAGGTACGCCATATTAGATCAGCCATTTTTAATTTTCAGATTTATGGAAATATGGCTTCAGATTCGAAATCAACGACCCCGAGAACCCATATATAACAATGATAGCCAATATAAAACTAATCTGCTAAGATATTGGATCCGCCATTTTGAATTTTCAGAATTTACAAAAACTAACTTCAGATTTGCAACCAGCGACCCAAAAAACCCATACATATGCATTATAACTACTATAATACAAATTTTTAGAAAATCGATACTAGTGCCATATTGGATCCGTCATTTTAAATTTTCGGATTTTTCAAGATGTGACTTCAGATTCATAATCAGTGACCCCGAAAAACCCCGAGTAAGAAAATTCAGACAATGGAAAAATGGATGACTCAAAGGGTTAAGTGGATGAAAAAAAGTAGAGAGTACATACTTAAAAGAAGCTGAAATTTTAGTTCTGATACATTTTTGCATTGAAGAATAAAGAATGTAGATGCAAGGGAGAGAGCTCCATGTCAAATAATAACTGTCAAATCGAAATTATTTCAATTTAAATTATTTGAATTTTTTTGTGTGTCTTTCTTTCGCTATTTTGACAGTTATGGCTGACAGAAAGAGAGCACAAGCAGCCCTGAATATACTTTGTTAATTCAACCATAATTCTTATTAATTCTGCATTTCTGTATAAGAAATGGAGAGATATTTTAACATATTTTTTTTAATTTCCGTTATAATCAAAAAAAACAAAAAAAAAAAAAAACAAAAATAAAAATTTAAAAATCTATAGGCCCATTGAGAATACTATTTCAGTTCTTCAAACTCAATTTATTAGCTGCGCATAAAGTACAAAGCAAATTATAAGGCACAACTGGTTCCTGCTGGATGACAATCTGTCATCCATTTGTCATGATTCTGCTGAAATTTCACCACGTGCGACGGCGATAAATTCTCATGAAACACAAACACATAACAGTTGCTCAAGAACATTATTGATATCGACACAAACATCAACAAAAACAAGACACGGCTTTCAACTCTACAGTAAGAAATTATTTAACAGTATTTCACAAACGCTTTTCTGTTGTTTGTAGGAGAAGAAGTGAACATATCCCATGCATTTTAAAAACTTTGTCTGCCGCTGTTCTTAAAAACAAAAAAAAAAAAAAAACATAAAAAAGTTTTTTTATGGAGTGGTGAAATATTTAACAACAAGTGCATTAAGCTGGCTAAAAAGTTGTACTGAGTTGTTGGCACCCTGCTCGTGGTGTTGCTAAATGTAGCCATCTATGTAGTGAAGCTTGAATGGAGCAGTTTTTCCCCCAATCATATGCACCTAATTGGATGATTATGTTGGGGCTTTAACTAGACAACTTTCTGAAGGGGTTTTCTTCAGCCTATCTAGAGGTGGATTAACTTCGTTTTTAAGGCTGTGCTGATCACTTTTCTTGACTTAACTTTTGAGCTATTAAAAATCTTAAGTTTTCGCACCCTCATTATAGCACATTTTTCGAATTTCAAATTAAATAACTAATGAATATTTTTCTTTTATAAAAAAATATTTATAAAATATT
The DNA here is from genome assembly GCA_943735915.1 of Pherbina coryleti. Lineage (NCBI taxonomy): Eukaryota > Metazoa > Arthropoda > Insecta > Diptera > Sciomyzidae > Pherbina > Pherbina coryleti. The sequence goes on from OX030951.1 coordinate 12,357,265, forward strand.
TTTGGGGTTTTTTTATGATAAATATCATAAATTGCAGCTTTTTATAATTTTTTTCTTGCTATATTGAAGGTGGCGTCCGTGGCGTAGTTGGTTATAGTGCGTGGCCGCTATATCAAAGAACCTGGGAGACCCAGGTTCGAACCCCAGCAGCGACAGCAAATTATTTGAATTAAAATAATTTTTCTGTACAGCCGCCACCTCTCTGCAGACAATGGCAAACCTCAGAGAGTAATAAAAATGCCATGTAACATAAAGCCATGGTATAATAATATAAGGTAGTATTGACAGTTGCTTGGGCAACGACCATCTGTCAAAAAAAATGTCTAGAAAGAGAGCGTTCAATTATTTCTAATGTTTTCGCCATTGTTTATGTTTCAGCGCTTGCAAATAACCAAACATTTTCTTACAAAATATTGCCTATTTTATTTAATCAATAGTGAATTATTATTACTACAACGAAGATAACTTGTGAACTTTGTTGTATTAAGTGCAAACATAAGAAAAAATGTTGAAAACGTTCAAATGTAGCAACCTCAGCAGCTGCAGATGCATATGGACGAAATTAAAGAAGTTTCCAATTATTATTAAAACACCACGGCTGGAAAACGTTAAACACATATCACACATAATTTTTTCACAACTTTCATTATTATAATTGTGTATTTAACGCACATATTTTGCGGAATTTATTTATTTTTACATTCGTTTAATTCTTGTTGCACGAACAACTGTTTTTGACAGATGGTCGTTGCCTTGTTGCTGAGAAAATCTATACTTGTCAATGCTACCTGTATAATTGTATCATGACATAAAGCTTCTTGAGAATAAGAACATTCCGTTCATCGCCGTTCGGAGTCGGCGTTAAGCCTGAAGGTCCATTTCTCGGTCAATTGTGTACAAACTTAATAACACGCACAACACAATTGATTATAAGAAGCTAGGTCAAAGTCCTTTCAAGGGCTGAAATGGCCACTTATTTATTTATTTATTATTTTATATTGAAGGTAGAATAAAACAGAATAAAAGATAGAATAATACTTAAAATATGTCTTTCTTATTATTTCAAGACTTTCTTTATTTTCTTCTCAGCACCTTTGTGGTAGCTTTTATTTTTAAAGGTCAAAGCCACTGAACGTTAACTGGCTTCAATGTTTCCATCGAATTATAAAATTTCTGACAAAACTTCTAAATGTTTCAGAATTACAAGAAATGCCTTTACATTTCACGGAAAAAACCCTCTGAGGAAGAATTATAAGTTTTGTTTTAAATTTATTATTCAACACTTAAACGACTTATAGCACCGACACATATGTCTCTTGTGGCATCTATCCATTCAGCTACTCTATGCATCTAAGTCTTCGTAGGGCTTCGAAAAACTTTTATGCTCAATACAATGCTCGCTAGCTTCTCTCCGGCTAAACGTTATACATGCTGCAATGATGGAGGAAATTCAAGCATAATGCTTCGTGGAAACTGTGTGGCTAAAGTTTGTATGTGGGCGATGATGGCTGATGTAGGCCAAACACACTGGCTTAGCAGAGTGACTAACTTTAATTACAGGAAAACAACATTATGGATTGTTTTTCAGGTTTTTCTGTTTTTTTTTTTTTTTTTTTTTATATCCCTTAGAGACAACTACTTTTATGAGATTTAAAACTTTTCTTTAGCTTGTTATGTCTGCAGCCAAATGTAATGGAGAAAATAATAAAAAATATGACTTTTTAATTTTTAGAAGAAATTCATTTCAGTGAAAATAAAAAGTTGTAACTTTGTTTTTTGAATCCTGAATTTTTATTTACACGAACAACTATAAAATATGTAAAAAGTGAAGAACTCAGGATGAATTTAATTGAAGCAAAGGTTGTATTGACCCTTTTTGACGTGACAACGTTACTTTTTACCGCGCAGTTTTCCAAAAAACTTGGAAAAGACATTTTTTCAAAATGCATCGGCGTTGCATGGAATTGTTTCTCGATGAGTATGTTTCTCGATGAGTAGGTACTATGACAAAAAGAATGGTCGACAGTGAAGGCTTATATTTCTGCAAATTTTTTTTTTTTGTAATCAAAGACTTTTACAGATCGATTCTGTGCATTACCGGTAACAGCAATATTGTTGCCGAAACTCGTTACCGGTCTTAGAAATTGGTATTCTGTGCACTCGGTAACGCTTTCAACAGTCGTAAACTCACCTTATTGAAATAAAGCTCTCTCTTTTGTGTGGTGAAATATGAACAATGGAAAGTGAGAAGTAAATACATAAGGCGAAAACACATAGAAAGCATGCATGCCTCAAGCATGCATCATGCCTGTGAAGCATGCTTGGTTAAAGCACATAGAAAGCATGCATCGCATATGTGACACATTTTAAATATGTTTAACTGAATATAAATTTTAAAGAAAAAGAAGTGAAATATAAGTAGTGATATTTTATGCTTATTGGTTGTGTTGATATTGCTTTTATTTCACAGTCTTCCGCCAATGCTTTGATGCCTGCAAAAAGTTAACAGTTCGCCAAGTTCAGGCATGCTTCAAGCATCATGTATGCGTTCATGCTTTTAGTGTGGCTACTTCATTAAAATATGTATATTCAATCACAAATGTCATATGCTTGAAGCATGCATGCCTCCTATGTGTTTTGGCCTATAGTATTTAGAAAAAATAATCGTGGCCTTAAGCTAGTATATAAAATTAAAAATTTTAGACAGGAATCCAAATTGAGCAACGTTTCTTCGGTACCATTTCTGGTACCCGAGATATAAAATTTTATATTAATTTTTTTGAAAAAAGTTGAAAAATTGCATTCAAGTATACATTTCTCAACAATAGGAAAATGCATATGCAAAAATAATGGTAATTATTAATTCAGCAAATTTAAGGAATACGTTAACAGTATAATCAATACCACACAAATTTAGACTATTGGGTAACAATCAAAAGTTCTGTGCTATCTCGATTACAACTTTAGCTTCGAATATCCTTCACACAGGACACTATGGATACAAATCGTGAATGGTATCGTGATTACCAATATATTGTAAGTTTAAGCCTATCGTTCCTTTTGACTGTTTTCCTCAAAAAACAACTTTGTCCTTGCGGGACAGGAAGACATCCCTTTTTTTCCCTAAAATTTTTTTTGGGTGATCTTGGCAACCCAATGCAACTTTTAAGACCACTTAGAACACGATCTAAATTTTTCGATACGCCCTAGTGGTCAGGTCGCGGAGTTGCAGCTTATGCAACAAAATACAATGCAATATTGTTGCATGGAATTATTACTTTTGTATAAGAGGGGCTACGGTATACCTTAGATCTTATAACGTTAGACCTTGTAACGAAAATGAAAACAAAAATTTTTGAGTCATGACAACATAAAGCATAAAGCATTAAAATGCAGTAAAAATGCAACAACAATGAGTAACCGTTGCATGAAATTATACTCCGTGGCAATTGGGGCTAGAGGGCTAGAGTAAATTTACGGAACTACAGTAAAGCTAAGGTTTTTGGTCACATGATAAAAATACAAAAAAAAAAAAACAATATCAATAGTCATAAGGCCCCGCAGGGTATCGTCGAAAGTAACGTAAATGCTTAATTTTTGAGTGGATTTATTGCATTAATGTAGGGGTGGGCAAAGTTATGGGAATTTTGCCCGTACGTGTATTTTGGTTGCCCGCTGCTTCACGGGCGACAGCATTGCTTCATAAATTCAATGGTAAAGAAACGAGGAACATGCACAAATATAATGAGATAGAGCGTAAGAAGAGCGTAATATAAATTATTATAAAGAATTGTGCTCATTGCGCTCAGAGCAGTTCATAATCAATGTTGCATACCATTTATATAAAAAAGGGCGTTTTATAATTTTACTATTTAATATTTTGAATTTAATCATGTTTATATCTTGATAACGTCTTGTGTCGAAAACTTGCTTTTAGGTAATTACGCACAAAATAAAAGTATAAATTTATTATGGTGATTCAGTTCTAAAAAAATATTAGTATATTTAGGAGGCAGATTATTTAATATTAGTTTATGTTAGGAGGCAGATGTAGAATTATAATGGTTGCATGTTCTTACGAAACCCTTATAATATGCCAAGAAGTTGTTTTTGCAAAGCGATTTTATAGCTGCTGGTAGTAATTTAAAAAAAAAACTCCCTTTTAAAAAGCAATTCTCTTATTATGCTAAATATGCAACACTTACTTTTCACAACAGCAACCTCTCGCTCTTACGGTTTCTATAAAGCACACTGAAAACAAAGTAGTGCTAAAGTGGTTTTTGCAGAAATCTTATAGGTATTAGAGATTTTTTCTATGCTCTGATTTATACTGCAAAATGAAATAAATGTGTAGTGGACGGATTATAAAAATTAAACACACTGACAGATGGATAAAGTGAAATACAGAAAAGTGCACATAATTTTATATGAGATGGCAATGGGTTCATGGGAAAATGTTAAATGAAAATAAAAAAAAAAACAAAAAATGTCATACAATGGTAGATTTGATTTTTTGAAACAAAGAAATTGTTATAGATCTTGGATGGTTTTAACAAAAAATAAAAAAAAAAATAAAATCTGACTTCAGGGTAGATGATTTATAAATAGTCGTATTTTGAAAAAAAAATTTATAAACAAAAAATTACTCCAAAAAAAAATTATACAGTTTGATGCATCAAACATTTTGCATGCATGAAATTTTGTACAGTGTACTGCTTGACGTTCGCTCGAACACTGACGCTTTCATCGTTTTGTATGTGAGATGAATACATATTTTTCTGCACTAACGCAATCTTAAGTGCGCTCTTGTGATTGCATATTGTGAGAGGGTTACAGAGAGGATGTTCGATTCCGCAATCCGATTTACCCCCAAATTCATCCTGCAATTGATTTCGCCCGCTGCTTGCCCGCTGCTTACACGCAGTCGCAGCACGTGCAAGAATTGTGCCCACCCCTACATTAATGTATCACACAAAATCAAAAGCAAAAGCAAAAGCAAAAGCAAAAGCAAAGTCAAAATGATAAAATAAAACAAAAAATAAAAATCAAAACTAAAATATAACAGATATTAAAAAAGATTCAAGTCCAAACATGGTTTAGAACAAGGAATAGAAAAAGGATAAGGACAAAGATTTGTACAACGACTAAGACCACGAAAATTATAAAGATTAGAAAAAGTTTTTGGACAATAATTTGGAAAAGGATTGCAAAATTACAAGGACAACAAATATTTGCTCAAAGATTAGAAGAAGGATTTGGACAAGCATTGGAAAATGGACGATAACAAGAATTTGCTCAATTATTAGGACACTGATTCCGACAAGGTTTCCGAGAAGGATTTAGAAAAGTATTGGAGCAAGAATTTGGACAAAGCTTAGGATTGGGACAAGAAGTGGATCAAGGACTATGAATTTTATTCGTATAAGAACTAGTACAAGGATTTGGACATGGATTAAAACAAGAATTGGGGCAAAGTTCAGAACAAAGAGGTAGATAAATTTAAGGCGAAATGTAAGGACAATAAAGATAAGGATGAGAACAAGTTTAATGACAAGGAAAAGGATACGGATCTTGTTTAGACAATAAAGGAGCAATTATTAAGATAAATATAAGAATAGAGATGAGCACAGGTTAGGGAACAAAAGAAGGTATAGGAACAAGAACTATAATGAGAAATATAAATGAGAATAAATATGAGAAATAATAAAGAAATATTGTCCATTAAAACCTACGGAAGTGTCCAAGATACAGCCATGTGCATCCTTTTTTTATAAAAAAAAAGAAGTTCCCTGTATCGAGGATACAACAGTAAGTTTTGACATGACAGTCAATATTTATTCTTGTCTTCATTCTTGTTCCATGGTTTCCTTTGTTCCCAAACCTGTCCTCATCCTTATCCTGATACTTATATCTGTCTTAATAATTTTCCCTTTCTTGTCCAAACTCTTGATTTAATCTATGCTCAAATTCCTAACCTTATCCTTGTTTAATCCCTTTCCTTATTCTTGTTCCACTTCTTTTTCCAATTTGGGACCTAAATCTTGTCTTTAGTTTGTCAATATTCTTGTTATATTCCTTGTCCTCCTTTTCCCAATATTGTCCTAAATATTGTTTAAGACATGTCTTAGTCTGTGTCCTTGTCCTTGTCCTTGTCCTTGTCATAGTCGATTTTCCAAAGCATGTCTTTGATCTTGTTCTAATCCTTGTCCAATTACAAGCTTTAATCTTTGTTCAAGTTCTGTGTCCTACGCTTTATCTTATTTCTGTCCTAATCTTAATTTAAATCCTTGCCGTCATCCTTTTACAAAACCTTATCCTTATTTTAATTTTTATTTAATTTTTTCTTATTTATATTTTGCTATTAAATTTGGTGCATTTTAAGTTACTTTGGAGTATTCCCTGAGAAGACTCATGATGCCCTTATATTTTTTTTTTTTTTATTTTTATCATGTGATTGAAAACTTCAGTTTAACTATCGTTCTATAAATTTAAACGTAGCGCATATAGTCACTGAGTTATAATTCCATGCAACGTTTTTTCCCCGTTCTTGCATTTTGAAAGCATCAAACGGTTGGTTCTGTGGTCTCGTGTTTCTAATTTTTTTTTTAATTTTCGTTACGAGATTATAAAACCATTTTTGCTGTAGTAAAAGAACCATACTTTGCTGTCATAAAATAAAATTTTCCTTAGCACTTCTACTCAGAGATTAATAATTCTATGCAACAGTATTGCATTCTTGTTGCAAAATTGTTGTTACATCCACGTCTTTACGACGTAATAATTTTTATTTTTTATTTTTGTTATAGGGCTAAGTACAAATCCTTCATTTGGGTTTTATAATATTTACCTTGGCACATATTCTCACTGAGTATTAATTCCATGCACCGCCTTTGCATGATTGCTGTAATTTTTATATTGGAGCTGCTCTCTCCGTATCCACATATCGTCATGTATTTTTGCAAGAGCCAGCTTTAATTGCTATATTATACTTTTTACCGAAGAAACTAAGCATAGGACGTTATAATACCATGTAACAAATTTGCAGTTTCGTTGCCTTAGCATCTCCCATCGTTTTCTAATGACGTCTTTATTTCTTTTTTATGTTTTTCATAAAGTCAAAGAATTAATTTTTACGGTCGTATCATAACTTTTCCGGTTACTCACCTATACTCAGTGAGTAACAATTCCATGCAACGACGCTTCATTTTGGAAAAATGTTTTTTTTTTTCAACTTTTTGCGAAAACAAAAGAAATGAAAAGTGAAAAAAGAAAAATGAAAATGTCAATACTTCTTTGCAAAACAGTTAGGAATGTTGATCAACATGCTAAAGTATGGCACTATTCCTCGCTAGCTAGAGAATTTATGGAATAATTTATGGATTGAATAAGGCATGTTTGCAAGTGTGTCTGAGTGCAAAAAAATGTGCGAAACATGTATGAATGTACATATATATAAAGTAGTAAGTATGTTCTTTGTTATATGAGGGAAGAAGCAAAGAGAAAAAAAAAAATTTAATGGCACGCACACAAAATGTTATAAATTGCACTTGCCGCTCACTAGAACGCATGGTGGGTGAGCTCAAGAGCATGTATCGCATGCCGACCATCAAACTTAATCGAGTTGCTCAAGCTCAGGGGTCTCCCCTACAGCCTTCTCATATTTTATGACGCAAAATTAAAAGAATTCTTTTAAAATCGAAAGAAAACAACTTCAACTTGAACAATACCATTGTTGTCGTTTTTTCACGCTCTACCCCCTCAATCTTTAATTCATACATTTGGTTTATTTTTCATCTTCTTTTTACTCTTCTCTGTTTGTAGACGACGTCACGCAATCCAGTAAGCGGAAGCTATTTACGGACGGACGCAAGCAATTCTACTGCATGCGAAGCGCCTCAGTCAAGTCCTTGAATCGTAATTTTAAAAATATTGAACTGGGACGACAAACCGGAAATGGTCATAGTGGTGCTGGAAGTGTTAGTGGTGGTGGTGGTGGAGTTGGTGTTGTTGCTGGTGCCGGTGGGACTGTTAGCAGTGGCAATAGTGGCAGCAGTGGTTGCAGCAGTTCAACACCTGGCAGCAGCTCCCAGTCGATGACGGTTATTAATATGCCACAACAACAACGCTTTCAATTGCATCAACAACGACAAATGGACTCGGACCGACGCAAATCCACATTAACGCCAACGCTACGCGTAACGGACTCAGCATTAAGAAGGTTAGTTCAAAACAAAACTATAAAAAGAAAAACCTTTCTTATTTAATTTATTCGTAACAAAACGAAAATTATGCTGAAAACTTAAATTTAATAGGAAACTTTTGTGTTTCCCAAAGACATATAAAATACTCGGGCAAAAACTTTTAGAAAACAAGTTTTAATAAATTTTTATGTCAGACAAACCTCAGCATTATTTGAGATCTATGCAATCTATCCAGGTAACGCCCTCGAGCTTATTTTGCAATCCAATAGAATTCTTTGAATATCCTTTGGTTTTGTGGTTCCCTTTTTGGTAGTTAATGGAGAAAATATTTATTATGCAGAACATATTTATTACAATAAATGCTGGAAACTGGTTTATTCAAAAGCTACAAAATTAAATGGAAATTTTAAATATTATCGTTGACATATTCACTAGAACTTTTAGCTACAATTCATTTTTTTTCTTTTTAGAGTTTATTGCGCACAGCCAGCATTTAAGTGAAAATACCGCTTAACAAAGAATTCATTCATTAGAAAACATGAGTAGTACCCAGTTGGATCTAACTTGGTCTCAGAAATGAAGAAATGAAGAAAGTTATTTCCGTTTTCAATATATAAAAAATACAAAATAATTTAAATATACTACGTTCCACAGCTATCGCTTAATTTATGCCATGTCTACACAGAGAGTTTAGTTTGAATTTCCAGTACAAAGTTGAGTTTTGCCATTGAACGCAAAATAAACTCTTGAGTTCCCCAGTACAATTTTGCAGAATGAAACTCAACTAACAGCCCTATTCTGGCATAATCGTCACAATCAATTGATACTGAAAAATTGTGATCATTTTGATTCGGTCTCTATTGATTCGTATTCATGAACCAACAAGACAAGATCAAGCAATCAGCAGTGCGAGAAAAAAGTATTTTTTTCGTGCCACGTCATCGGTCACAAAAAAAGCTATATTGCATACGTTTTTCATGCAAAACATGTGAAAACTTAAATAAAAGTGGAAAATTATAAAATTAACAAGTTTTATTCTCGAAAAAAGTGTTTGAATACTTTGTTTGTTTATATTTTTTTCATGCAGTAACGAAATTTAAAGTAATTTTTTTTTGCTGTTGCAATTATTATACGTCGCTACAGCACACTTCATTTTTATAAAAAACACAAAAAATTACTGAATTATAAACACTAACAATTCTTTAAAACTTCAAGAAATAATTTTTCACATATAATCGCTACACGTAACGAAACAATTTGTGACCGATGACGTCAGACCTACCAGCTTTGTTTTGTTTACAATATGGCGGCTCTTTTCTTTGCATGATCTTTATTTCTTGGTTCATGACATGGTATAATAATACAAGGTAGCATTGACAGTTGCTTGGGAAATCATATACTGTCAAAAAATATACTCAAAAAGAGAGCGCTCACAACCCGCCATTGAAAACACAAGCAATGTTGAAAACGTTGAAGTGAAAAAAAACAACAACCACAGCAGCTGCTGATGTATTTCCACAAAAAGCTGTTTTTGACAGTTTATGTTTTCCTGTTGAAGAGAAAATAAGCAGTTGTCAATGCTACCATGTATTATTATACCATGGTTCATGATTCGTATTCAGGTTGAACTTTCACAAGCAAAAAGCTTTAAAAATTCACCACATCATGTTGTAAAGCTTTTTGAATTGGTCACCTTCTTTTTATATCAACTTGCTCACTGGAAAATAAATGTCGATGCATTTTTGTGTAACAATGAGCTGTGAGATATGCTGAATTGACTGCGATACCGATGATTGGCTCATGGAAGTCGAAAAATGATTGCCGACATAGTTAAGATAAGAGCCATTAGCATAAAAATAAATAGTTGCCAAAAACCTCAAGGCAAATGGTATGCACGCCCTTCGCTCATCAAGTGATTAGAGTTCCTCAATGAAATTCCAAACACACTGTATTCGGCAGTCGAAATGAACTTCCAAATAGGATTTCGGTGTCCTAGAAGCCGTCTTCTTAAGATATTCCCTTCTTTTTGTAATTATTGTTTTTTATAAAATTTTATTTGTATGAATTTTTCGCTTGTGACCTTCTTAGCTGCTTGTCACTATTTTGATCACTATTGATACAAAAAGAGCTTTTTAAAAGTGCTCAGAATAGGCACTATTTGTATCAATTGTGACTTCTATATCAATTGATACTGAGGTGGCTTTTGTGACTTTGTTAGAATAGAGCTGAAAATTCAACTTTCTTTCTGTGTTTAAGCCTAGTATGCTGTAGAAACGAAAATTTCTTGGCATATAATTCTACACCCGAAATATTAGTGTAGAGTCAAAAATGTTTGTGTGGAGAAAAAAGCAACTACAGTACGACCTAGCTCAATACAACTAATAGAAATTCGGCCAGTTGACGTAGTTAATGTTGAAGAAACGCAATTAAACTTCTAAACATAAAGCTTTATGGCTCTGAATCCTAGATGTTGTGGTTTTATGTATTAAGATATGCACTTTGTTTCCTTAAATATTGTTTTAAGAGATTTTTCGTGCATCAAAAATGTATTTTACAAGAAAAGAAGAACTGAAAGTAAATAATATAAAAGTTTATGGAAGTTTACGCAAATGGAAGTTGCGATAATTGTGCATTTTTTTTCTTAAGTTGCGTTTACTGAGTCAACAATATAAATTTTTGAGTATTGCGATAATCGAGTGTTGCGTAAAGCGAGGTCGTACTGTTTTCTTATTGAAATGTCAAAATTCTGGTGCCAATTAAATGCCCGGACATATAATCGACTGCGAAATTTTGACATTTCAACTCTCCACATGGTTGTTGTACTTGCTAGCATTGAAGAAATTTTTCACCTCTACAGCGTACTAAGTAGCGAAAAAAAAATTCCGCTGCCTTTTCGCTGTCAAAAACTCAATGCATTCCTTATGCAAAGTTTCTTTCCGCTTCTACAGCATACTGGGCTTTATCAAAAATCAATTTTCTGAAATGCCTAGAAGTATGCTAATGTTCATATAAAAAGGTACTTTCAGATGCAACATTTAGATGACGAGGTATGTTGAACAATTTTGTGGTGGAAAATGTAAAAAACAGCTGTTTTTAAATTGTGCAATTTACTATTTGCAAAAAGTTAACAAAAAACCGAAGAAATTAACTTGGGCAAGGATAGAAGATTAGGTCTTCATATCAATACGGGCCGATAGAAATTCCGATTTGTACAGTGCAAGGAAGAACTCGCATGTGTACGCAGAGATGGCGGCATCCTTGTCCTCAAGTGAAATTGATTTCACTGCCGAAAGAACGTGAAAACACAAAAGTAAACAAAGAAATATCACACTAAACAAAATTCTGCCGACGCTTCTCTGAATAAACAGCTATGGTTGAACTCAAACTAAACTCAAACTAAACTCCTCGTGTAGACATGACACTACCCCGGATATAACTAACTGTCAAAAGTGGTTGATGACCCAATAATTATGTACTTATTACTCAGTCCCATATACATCTTGAAGGTTTTTGTCAACTGACATGAATTTTTCAAACAATCTTTGAACCATACGATCTTTAACTTTAGATGTTCTGGGGACATAACACTCATTTTTTATGAACTTCCGTCGCTCTCTGACCAAGTTGAAATACATAAAGCATTGGGTTAAAAACTTGAACTTTAACCTAATTTCGACTTCAAGGAGCTTATAACCGAATTTCAACTTTTAAGAGTTTATAGAGTGGAAAATTGCGGAAAATTCAGTGATTGTGTTGAAAAAATACCTTGTCCAGAGGATGCTTAAGCTGTCAGAATTTCAAGAGGTACAATTAAATTTTAATCAAAGTTTAATCAAACGACATTAATGAAGAAGGCTGATATCTATTCACCCTTTTTTTTTTAAATTTTATTGAGATGCAATTGACTGTGTCATAGATATAATAATAATAATAAACTGGCCATTTCAGCCCTTGAAAGGACTTTGAGCGAACTTCTTATAATCAAATTGTGTTGTGCGTATTATTAAATATTTGTACACAATTGATCGAGAACTGGACCTACTTGTTTTATGCCGACTTCGAACGCTAATGTGCATGTTTATCAAGAAGCTTTACATGGCATTGTTTACATTGTGAGGTTTGCCGTTGCCTGCAGAGAGGTAACGACCGAACAGAAAAATTAATTCAATTGAAAAAACTTTCTGTGTAAGATGGAAATTGAACCAGGGTTCTTTGGCGTATGGGTCACGCACTCTACCTACTGCGCCACGGCCGTGTCATAGATGTACCTGAAGATATAATGATATGACAAAGTTTCTTTATCCTAGACCTTATTCTAATTCTAACCCTGTCCTTTTCTTTGTGCTAGTTCCTGTCCTAAGCTTTTTCTTTATTTTCTTTTAAGATCTAGTGTTTATTCTTACCTTAATTCTTATCCAAATTTTTGTCCTAATCTTTACCTATTTATTGTCTTAATTCTTTTCCTCATCATTGCCCTCATTTGTGTTCTAATGCTGGTTCAAATAAATGTCCTTGTTCTTGTCCCTATATTTCTCTTAATCTTTGTCCAAATCATTGTCAAAATTTTTGTCTCATACCCCAATCCTGGCTGTAAACTTTTCCCTAATAACACAAGGCAACAATTTTGAAAAAATTTTAGGGGCTTTGAAAACCACTATACAATTTTGATGTATTGTGGTCCCAGTAGTACAAATATGGTTCAATTTTGAAATTCTATGGAGAGGTTTTTTTAAAAAATTTTTAAGTAAAATTATAAATTTTTTTAGACGTTTCTCCACATAAATAATGATAACTAAAAAAAAATTAGTCCGATATTATTCAAATAAACTTAGAGAAACTGAAATTTACATAGCCTTTAATCCGTTAATATATTGCGTTTCAATCGGCTCAGTAGTTTCGGAGTTATAATAAAAAATTGAGGGAAAAAATATTTTTTTACGTGAAAATAGCAAATTTTTTTGTTTTAAAAAAATCATAAAAAATTGAAAATGCCAAAAATCGTTCAGATTTATTGCTTTATCGCAAAGCCACATGTAATAGGAACAAAATGAGATATTGATCATAAAAATCGATTGATTTTTTTTCGATTTATTCACAATTAAGTGAATTCGCTCATTTTCACCAAATTTTAGTTTTTTGTCTGATATACATAAAATTGAGTAGTTAATGTTCTTCTTTCGATTGATTGAATTTTGAAAACATTTTCCCCATGCTATGTACAAATTTTCACATCAAAAATGCATTACATAGTAACATTCGTGTATTTTTTGGCAAAACCTTACCTATGAATATACTGATTCTATTCTTCGGAAGGACATTTGTGTTGGATGAGCTTAAATGTAAATAAATAAATAAATTAAATAGTAGAAAATTTATATTTTATTATTCACATTTATTATAATAAATAAAACAAGAAAATAAATAAATAAATAAATATGTATTATAAACTACAAACTCTGAAATTTTCTTTTAGTCGATTTTCTACTATTGTTGAATAACGAAGTGTTACTCTGAATACTCCAGCAAAAATCAGCCATCATGTGTGCATCCCAGCGACCCTGGTATCGTTCCTCCATTGTCCGGATATCTTGGTGGAATCGTTCGCCCTGTTCTTCACTCAAGTCTCCTAGATTTTCAGGAAAACGATCTAAGTGACTGTGCAGGTAGTGTACTTTGATGCTCATGTTGCATCCAAGATTCTGGAAGTGAGTTAACATCTCTTCAACGTGCGCAACGTAATCATCACCCTTGTTATTTCCTAAAAAATTTTGAATATCCCATACAAACGAATCCCATGCATTCTTCTCAATTTCTGACATTGAACTGCCAAATTCAGTATCGTTCACCAATTTGCGAATTTGTGGGCCATCAAATATGCCTGCTTTCAGCTTTTCCATACTTAGATTGGGAAACTTCCTTGAAATATACTGGAAACATTCACTATCATTGTTAAGTGCTTTAACATATTGTTTCATCAGACCAAGTTTAATGTGAAGAGAGGGTAATATGCGATCTCGGGGCACTAGAGTCACATTTATAACATTTGGCGTACCTGGAACTAGTGTTTCCCTAGAAGGCCATTGTTTTCTCTTCCAATGTTAATTAATCTATTAATTTATACTTACTTTACGTTAGAAGACTTCATAGATAAATTCAATCGACATGGAATGCATATAGTACTCGGTGTCCAATGCTGGTTCAAATTGTGCGGATAGATATTATAGCAATCTTGATATGACTTTTGCAATGAAGTTAAGAAGCACTTCCGTTTTTTCCCGGTGATATATTGGCCGCACACATAACAAAATAAATCTGGATCGTTTTTACATAAAAATGTTCTGGCTTTCTGGCTCATTTTTATTAATATTTGAAAATTGTTTTTAACTTCTAAGCTGTATGACTCTAATTTTTGTGTAGGTACAATTTTCTACAGTGCTTGTAAATATGCGATACCTTCAATTAATTGTAAATAAAAATGTAAAGCATGCATCGATTTTTATGATCCATATCTAGTTTAATTTGCATGATATGTAGCTTTACTACAAAAAAAATAAAAAGTAATATTTTTTGCAGTTTTCGATTTTTTCCAGATTTTTGTTTTTCAAAATTTTTTTTTTTTTTAGCATTTTTTTTTTTTTGCTAACAATTTGTTTCATAACTTTGAAACTATTCATCGCATTAAAAAAATTTGTACACGTTATTTAAAGATATTGTAAACCTTAATTTTTGTAAATTTAATTCGACAAAATCGGACTAGTTGTTTTTGAGTTATGACAACATAAGTGGAGAAATGTCTCAAAATATTGTCAATTTTACTTAAAAAATTTAAAAAAAAAAAAATTATCCATAGAATTGAAAAATTTTACCATTTTTGTACTTAGGCAGCCATGATGCATCAAATCTATATAGTGGTTAGTCAAGCCTTTTTTTGCTGTTGACCTGTGTAATTGTTCCAAATTTTGACTAAATACTTGTTTTAAACCTTTTGACGTAGAATTACGTCTTACAGCGCACTTATCCTTCTCTTAATCCTTAAAAAAGAAATCCTTGCCTTAATAGTTCTTCAACTCTTTATTCTCATCCTTGTTGCCTTTGTTCTTATCTTAATCATTCTTCTTATCTGAATCATTCTTCTAACATTCCTCTAAATCCAAGTCCTAATACTTGTCTCTATTTTTTTAATTATCGTTGTGCGTTTTGTTAAGTATCGAATACTTGTCTTTATCATTGTCCAATGATTTGACATACGTCTTGTACTAATCCTTTTCCAGGTTATGGTTCTGGTTCCGGTTTTGGTTTTGATTTTGATTTTGATTTTGATTTTGATTTTGATTTTGATTTTGATTTTGATTTGGATTTTGATTTTGATTTTGATTTTGATTTTGATTTTGATTTTGATTTTGATTTTGATTTTGATTTTGATTTTGATTTTGATTTTGATTTTGATTTTGATTTTGATTTTGATTTTGATTTTGATTTTGATTTTGATTTCGATTTTGATTTTGATTTTGATTTTGATTTTGATTTTGATTTTGATTTTGATTCTGAATTGGATTTGATGTTGATTTTGATTTTGATTTTGATTTTGATTTTGATTTTGATTTTGATTTTGATTTTGATTTTGATTTTGATTTTGATTTTGATTTTGATTTTGATTTTGATTTTGATTTTGCATTTGCTTTTGCTTTTGATTTTGCTTTTGCTTTTGCTTCTGCTTTTGCTTTTGCTTTTGCTTTTGCTTTTGCTTTTGCTTTTGCATTTGATTTTGATTTTGGTTTTTGTTTTTATTTTTGTTTTGTTTTTGTTTTGTTTTTGTTTTTGTTTTTGTTTTTGTTTTTGTTTTTGTTTTTGTTTTTGTTTTTGTTTTTGTTTTTGTTTTTGTTTTTGTTTTTGTTTTTGTTTTGTTTTTGTTTTTGTTTTTGTTTTTGTTTTTGTTTTTGTTTTTGTTTTTGTTTTTGTTTTTGTTTTTGTTTTTGTTTTTGTTTTTGTTTTTGTTTTTGTTTTTGTTTTTGTTTTTGTTTTTGTTTTTGTTTTTGTTTTTGTTTTTGTTTTTGTTTTTGTTTTTGTTTTTGTTTTTGTTTTTGTTTTTGTTTTTGTTTTTGTTTTTGTTTTTGTTTTTGTTTTTGTTTTTGTTTTTGTTTTTGTTTTTGTTTTTGTTTTTGTTTTTGTTTTTGTTTTTGTTTTTGTTTTTGTTTTTGTTTTTGTTTTTGTTTTTGTTTTTGTTTTTGTTTTTGTTTTTGTTTTTGTTTTTGTTTTTGTTTTTGTTTTTGTTTTTGTTTTTGTTTTTGTTTTTGTTTTTGTTTTTGTTTTTGTTTTTGTTTTTGTTTTTGTTTTTGTTTTTGTTTTTGTTTTTGTTTTGGTTTTGGTTTTGCTTTTGCTTTTGCTTTTTGTTTTGCTTTTGCTTTTGCTTTTGCTGTTGCTTTTGCTTTTGCTTTTGCTTTTGCTTTTGCTTTTGCTTTTTGTTTTGCTTTTGCTTTTGCTTTTGCTTTTGCTTTTGCTTTTGCTTTTGCTTTTGCTTTTGCTATTGCTATTGCTTTTGCTTTTGCTTTTGGATTTGGGTTTTGTTTTTGCCTAACTAATTTTGATTTTAGGTGATTTAAGGAAGACTGTCATTTAATAACACAAAGTAATATAAACAAAATCGAAAATTCCAAGGTTTTTAGTCGCTTTTATTTCTCTTCACATGAAATGCTTCATCAACAGAGTCGTGCTTAAAAAGTTAATTACTTTTGATTTGATTTTGTAAATATATGACTGCTATTTTGTTCATTAAAATATTTATAAATTATGTGCAGTCTAACTGACCAAATAATTGCATTAACTATGAAATATATTTTTAAGTTTTTAAGTCATTTTAAAACAGTTAAAAAATAACATTTTTTTAATATTTTTGTTTCCTGTCGTGCAACTGCATCAAATAAATAAATATTTTGCTTAAAAATGGCAGCATATATTTTTTCGTTTCCATTGAAATGTTTTCATTTGCATCAATTAACATTTAAAAATTCGTTTTTTTTCGCCTTTGCAGATCGAACGAAACCAAAAACTTGGAGAGCAAAAAACGAGTTGTGAAAATGCTATTCGTTCTGGTTCTGGAGTTTTTCATCTGCTGGACACCGCTGTATGTCATCAATACAGTTACAATGTTTATTGGACAAGCCATGTACGAGTACATCGACTACACTTCCATTAGCTTCTTTCAACTGCTTGCCTACTCGTCGAGCTGTTGTAACCCGATTACCTACTGTTTCATGAACGCCGGCTTCCGCCGTGCCTTCCTCGACACATTCAAGGGCATGCAGTTGAATGGCGGAAAATTTTGGCGCAAACGTGCCAAATCAGCTACAACGAACTCCGGTGCTGGTAACTCTATAGCATTGACCACCAGCGTAACGTTGCTATCCAATCATGGCATGGAAAGCCCGCGTCGATGAGGGGACGAGGTGCGTCGTTATACGGCGGCAGCGGTTTAAACTTTATTTTGTGGTTTTTTCTTGTTTTATTTTATTATTTGTTCTTTTTTTTTGCACTGGTAAATTTTCATTGAAGTGCGGATGTGAAATGGACAGATTGTGCTGAATGAATGAATGAATGAATGTATGAATGGATGAATGATTAATATTTACAGTGGGCGTTACATCCTGTTTGGGTTGTGATGGCAATAGTGGCACATAAATAATTTAATTGATTTTAAGTAAAAAAAAAACAACCATTAGTGTTTTTCTGATATGTTGCTAATTGTAAAAGAAATAACTTTTATTTACAGTAAACTTTTAACATGAAGACAAAAAACAGAAACGATAAAAAATAAACTTTCAGACCATGTATAAATGGAGGATGTTGGCTTTGCCTACATGGCGTGTATTCCGTATTTTAAATAATCAATCAACAAGCTGTATGAAAACTTTATTTTAAAAACTATTTAAAATATGCTCTAGAATAACTTCTTAAAATAAAAATAATACTGTAAGTAAGGGGGGTAAACGTTATCTTATAAATATTTAATACTTCTATGCGTAACTTTCAAAATATTTTTTTCTTCAATTAAAGTTTTTAAGAAAATACTAAAGTTGTAAAAATCATCGGTGTATAAATAAAATACAAAACATTGTATGTTAATTAAATAAAGCAAAATAAAATAATATGAAATGTCATATAATTCAAACCAAAAATGTCTTTTCGATTTTCAATTTCTCAGTTGCTGGACATTTTATCGTGACACTTAATTTCGAGAACATTTGGGCAAAGCCTTAAATCAAAATCAATTTTGGTATTAAATCAATTTTCCATTTTAAAACAAACCACTTTTCATTGAAACTTATCCTTACTTGGGTCAAAATTTGTTACGAGTTCTCTTAGAGGTCTAATTTTGACGTGATAACGTTTTACCGCGCTGGTTTCCAAAAAAGTTGAAAAAGGAATTTTTCCAAAATGCATCCGCGTTGCATGCAATATTTACTCGCCGAAATAAGGTGGTACTATAAAATTAATGATACACCAGTAAAGGCTAATTATTTGTACTTATATTAATAAAAATGTCTAATGTCAACGGAGCACGCAAACTGCTACTTAAGCAACGAAACTGCAAATTTGTTGCACTGAAGTATAACGCGCTATGTATCCGTGTTGCGATAAAAAATATTATACGTCAGTATGGGCTGGTACTTAGCCCTCATGAAATAAATAGACTAAAAATTCATAACGTCATGCAACGGCGTTGCATGGAATTATTTCTTGGTAAGTATATGCGTCACGGTAAATGTTATAAAACAGTAATCAAGGATTTATACATATTTGGCCTTACGGCAAAAAATAAAAAAAAAAATATTAGAATATGTATGCCTACGTAACAAAAATGCAACATTGTTGCATGGAATTATTTCTCGCTAAATAGAAATGCTATGGAAAATTTTATTTTACAACAGCAAAAACTTGTTCTTTGACTTCATGACGAAAATTAAACAATTTTTCTTGTAACCACGGCGTGGATAAACATACGCTGACACGTCAAAACCTACGAGTGTGTCCAGGATATAGCCAGTTTCTTTTTTTAAGTTTTGAAGCAAGAATTTCAGATATTAGATGCTTTAATTCCAGTTATAAGGCTATTCCATCGAAGGCTTATGAACCATCAGCTAGAATATTTAGGTCGAACATATTGATGAATTTCCCAATTCAGTTAAATTGAAATGAAAGAAATGCAGAAAGGGTAAAGCGTTTAACTATGGAGGGACCCTTGGATTGGCTATTAAGGGCGCTACCGCTCGACTTTTCTATATAATTTCACATATATTACGCTTACGTTTGTGCAAGTGGGTCACTAGAATTATTTGAGACGAGCTTTACCATTTAACCCAGTGATGTTTACGTAGTACCACGCGTGGTGAGACTCGACAGCTTTAGTCGAGAATCGAAACACGTACACGATCGAATGCACGAAATTCTCTCAATTAGTAGGTGCTGAAACTTCAAGCTGTAAGTTTCACGCCACTTGGTCGTGTGTTTTGCTCTGCACAAAAAGTTTGAGGTATATGAAAATAAGTTTTTGTGCAGTTATGAGTGCGGAATAATATTAATAATAATAAAAGTGATATTGATAATGAGAGTGATAATGATAACACAGTGCAACACGAAAAAAAATAACCATATACGGACACCACTACGTGATAAAAGACTAAAAAAAAAAGACCCGTGTCTCCCAATTTTTCTCAAAGTCATGCACTTTTTTGTTTATGGGCCGCCAAAGATTTGGGGCCTCGGTATCATTTTCGCAAAAAAGTGATCATTTTCTCGGGCTCATATCTTGCAAACCGTTCAGAATTTCGATTTACTCTCTGAGGCAAAGTTGTAGCTCTTGTCATAAAGAACAAAAATTGCGAACATATAAAATCAAAAAAACTTCACCTTCCAGATCAAAATCGCAAAAAACTTAAAAAAATTCGATTTGTTTTTTACCTTTTTTCCCGTGTTCAGGTCCATAGGTAGCAAACCGTTCCAAATTCAAGGAAACAATCAACTACAAAAATTTACCTAAGCTCTAAATAAACAAATTTCTAGAACATATAAACTTCCTAGAGATGATTCTTAACACTGTTTAGGTAGCACGCAAAAGTGAAAAAAGTGACGCGGTTAAAGTTATATAAAGTACTACAACATAATTCGTACACAACAGTGGCAACTGACAGTTTCAGTATGCAGTGTGAAAAAATTGATTTATTTTGCTTGATGAAAATCATTCAATGGCATGGATTTACCTTCAGCGTGTATGCACCAGAGTCTTGGGAGGGGATCGGGACGCGGAACCGGAAGCAAGAGAATAAGTGAAAGAAATGCTGCATTATTTTGAGATAATCGGCGCATCGATGACATTAAAGCTGCATTTTCTTCATTTTCATTTTGACGATTTTATCAAACAACTCCCTACCGAATCCGATGAGCAAGGAGAACGGTTTCACCAAACCACAATGCCCATGGAAAAACGGTACAAAGGCAAAAACCTCGACGCATTGCTTGCAGAGGTATGTTGGTGGAGTCACAAGATCACCCTGTATGATGTTAATGAAGTATTTGAAGAAGAAAGAGCTGATGATGGAGGGCAGTCTGGAAGCAACGTTCCTGTGGACACCATAAGTTCTGAATCAGAGTCAGATTCGGACGATTCGGACGACGATTTGGATCCACAACTTAAGAGAGCGCGATTAGCAAGTCCAGGGCCATCAACATTATAAACATAATACGAATACTTTTTTTTAATATTTTTGTAATAGATAGCATAGTATCTCAATGTTAAAGTAAATAAAAAACAAATGAAATTAAAAAACGGTGTTAAGAATAATTCCCCGGAAGTTTAATGTTCTAGAAATTTGTTTATTGAGATCTTAGGTAAATTTTTGCAGTTGATTGTTTCCTTGAATTTTGAACGGTTTGCTACCTATGGACTTGAAGACGGGAAAAAAGGTAAAAAAAAATCGAATTTTTTTTAGTTTTTTGCGATTTTGATCTGGAAGGTGAAGTTTTTTTGATTTTATATGTTCGCAATTTTTGTTCTTTATGACAAGAGCTATAACTTTTCCTCAGAGAGTAAATCGAAATTCTGAACGGTTTGCAAGATATGAGCCCGAGAAAATGATCACTTTTTTGCGAAAATGATACCGAGGCCCCAAATCTTTGGCGGCTCATAAGCAAAAAAAGTGCATGACTTTGGGAAAAATTGGGAGACACGGGTCACGTAGTGGTGTCCGTATATGGTTATTTTGTCATGACTTAAAAAATTACACACAGTGTAATGATCAGATACTGATAATTATAAAGATTATTATAACACAATTCTTGCTTAATACCTGCACTACAATTTTTTTCAGTGCAGAGAGCGAAAGAGCTACTAACACAAGTACAAAAGTTGAAAATTGTAGTTACATAGTATGCGTGTGAACACCACTGATTTAACCTATCTTTCAAATTTTGTACTCACAGTGTATATAGAGAAGTGGTGCTACACGCATACTACTACAATTTTCAATTGAATAAAAAATTTTCTTTGTTAAGCTGGGGTTCGAACCTGGCAGCGAATTGCCATCGAATGGGTGACGCACTTTTTAACATACTCGGTCACGGCCGCCAACTACTCAATGCAATTACAGAAAATAGAACCGATTGGAAACCTTCGTGTGTATAAAGTGCGTTAATATGCTCAGCTATAATTTCAGCTTCGAATGAGCTTCCAACAAGCTTTACAAAAGCTAATCAGCTTCTGTAAAGCCTCTATTTGTCAAATATACTCACAAAAATGTTGAGTTATTATAACGTTTTATTTTTTAATAGCAACATTTTGAGCTCTTAAGAGAGTCGCTTATACTGCTAATTATTGCTAAATGTCACAGTGTGACCTTTTGCCCGCCAACAAACATTCAGAGATAGCTAAAGATCGATAAAATTGAAATTGGTGAGGAAAAATATCGCAAAAAGGGGAATAAATTCGTCTAGGGTTAATTTTTTGCCGTTATATTTTCACAAAATCGTTCAACCGTCAAGGCCACAAATCTCAATGTATGTCAAAGGGCTAATGATGCATGAGTTGTTTCGAAAAAAAAAAATGTCTCATTTCTTGCGTTCAAGGTCGGACCAAATTAATCGTCTATCAACATAAATTATTGTGCACAAAAATAACTACACAAGGAAGAAGCTCTTTTTTCCCCATTTATATGTAGATGTAAATGCATGCAATCCTAGAATTGAAGCTTTAGACATGTTTGCCGAGATTCAAATAGGACAAAAGTCGACACAGATACAATCATTACCACCCAGACACGCCCGTGTTATGGGCCTTTGACAAGGCGCATTAATGAATTATTTATGCAAAACAATCCAAAATAATGACCCGGATGATTCTGATTGCAAAACATTTGTACATCACAAAGCAAAAAAGCAAAAAACCAAAAGCAACATCATGACGCAGATAATTTCTTTCTCATTAGATAATATCAAGAAAACAACGCCCTCTGTCTGTGGCAAATGCCGCAAGATATGCAGGCTTAACATCCAAAGGGACAACAAGAAATCAATTTGATGAAATTTAAATAAAAGCTCTAGATACATATGCTGAAATGCTAAGCTCAACATGCGAACTTATTTTTTTTTAAAAAAAGAAAAGGAAATGATAAAAGATTTATGAGTTGGCCTGCAAATTGGTTTGAGTTCAACTTGGTGTTGTACAGTAGTTGTAAGTAAACAATATTTTTTGAAAGAAAAAAAAAAAACATGGCAGAGTGTAGAACGTGATAAGCATAATGAATGATCAACATTAACACAGAGCACGGTAGACAAGTAAAATGCTTCGCATGTTCAATTGTGGCCAGGCGAGCAGAACTATTTAACAACATTCTTGACCGCACCTGACCTTTAAGCAGAGAGTGAGAAAAAAAAAACAGCATGCCAGGTAGTGTGGCATGCGCCACACGTGGTGTTTAACATGCACATCTTCAGCAGCACAGTTTTGAGAATAATATCTTTAAAGGAATTCAGCCACCTTAATTTTTTCCTCATTTAGTTAATAAAAATTGTTATCCATTGATATGATCGATTTCCATGGTGATTAATGATAAAGGAAACAATTATCATTTAGCGTTGTTGGTCTTTTTTTTTAAAGAACCAAGACTATAAAACACGTATTCCATCCAGTGTATGAGTTAGTCCTTATTATTAATTAACCTTCATAGTTACATTCATTACATTAATTTTGTTCATAAGTGTATCTTCTAAATGGCTCTATCAGAAACAGGAACCATTTTTTTTTTATGTGGCCAGCAAGAAATAGAAAAGACTATAAAAAACCATTTTTGAACCATTTATGTCCAAGCTTTCATCGCGATATTCTATACTTATGCTAGTATCTAAAAAATAAAGATCAAGTTCGAAAATGAGCCAAATCGGATGAAATCCACGCCTACCTCCAAAACAAAGTGAATTTATCAAAAAACCGAACGATTACTTTCCGCTAAAATAAAGTTGCAGCATTGTAAAGGTGTTTTTTCAACCTTTAATTTGATACCTAAATTGTCCTGGTGCGATACGAGTTTCAAATTTTACAATGAACACAAAATGCTAAACTTCAAATGCTCATATCTCCGTAAATATAGGCCGTAGAGGGGTCAAAGTTGCAGCATTGTAAAGGTGTTTTTTCAACCTTTAATTTGATACCTAAAATGTCCTGGTGCGATACGAGTTTCAAATTTTACAAAATGCTAAACTTCAAATGCCCATATCTCCGTAAATAGAGGCCGTAGAGGGGTCAAAGTTGCAGCATTGTAAAGGTGTTTTTTCAACCTTTAATTTGATACCTAAATTGTCCTGGTGCGATACGAGTTTCAAATTTTACAGTGAACACAAAATGCTAAGCTTCAAATGCCCATATCTCCGTAAATAGAGGCCGTAGAGGGGTCAAAGTTGCAGCATTGTAAAGGTGTTTTTTCAACCTTTAATTTGATACCTAAAATGTCCTGGTGCGATACGAGTTTCAAATTTTACAAAATGCTAAACTTCAAATGCCCATATCTCCGTAAATAGAGGCCGTAGAGGGGTCAAAGTTGCAGCATTGTAAAGGTGTTTTTTCAACCTTTAATTTGATACCTAAATTGTCCTGGTGCGATACGAGTTTCAAATTTTACAGTGAACACAAAATGCTAAACTTCAAATGCCCATATCTCCGTAAATAGAGGCCGTAGAGGGGTCAAAGTTGCAGCATTGTAAAGGTGTTTTTTCAACCTTTAATTTGATACCTAAATTGTCCTGGTGCGATACGAGTTTCAAATTTTACAATGAACACAAAATGCTAAACTTCAAATGCTCATATCTCCGTAAATAGAGACCGTAGAGGGGTCAAAGTTGCAGCATTGTAAAGGTGTTTTTTCGACCGTTAATTTGATACCTAAATTGTCCTGGTGCGATACGAGTTTCAAATTTTACAAAATGCTAAACTTCAAATGCCCATATCTCCGTAAATAGAGGCCGTAGAGGGGTCAAAGTTGCAGCATTGTAAAGGTGTTTTTTCAACCTTTAATTTGATACCTAAATTGTCCTGGTGCGATACGAGTTTCAAACTTTACAAAATGCTAAACTTCAAATGCCCATATCTCCGTAAATAGAGGCCGTAGAGGGGTCAAAGTTGCAGCATTGTAAAGGTGTTTTTTCAACCTTTAATTTGATACCTAAATTGTCCTGGTGCGATACGAGTTTCAAATTTTACAATGAACACAAAATGCTAAACTTCAAATGCCCATATCTCCGTAAATAGAGGCCGTAGAGGGGTCAAAGTTGCAGCATTGTAAAGGTGTTTTTTCAACCTTTAATTTGATACCTAAATTGTCCTGGTGCGATACGAGTTTCAAATTTTACAAAATGCTAAACTTCAAATGCCCATATCTCCGTAAATAGAGGCCGTAGAGGGGTCAAAGTTGCAGCATTGTAAAGGTGTTTTTTCAACCTTTAATTTGATACTTAAATTGTCCTGGTGCGATACGAGTTTCAAATTTTACAATGAACACAAAATGCTAAACTTCAAATGCCCATATCTCCGTAAATAGAGGCCGTAGAGGGGTCAAAGTTGCAGCATTGTAAAGGTGTTTTTTCAACCTTTAACTTGATACCTAAATTGTCCTGGTGCGATACGAGTTTCAAATTTTACAGTGAACACAAAATGCTAAACTTCAAATGCCCATATCTCCGTAAATAGAGGCCGTAGAGGGGTCAAAGTTGCAGCATTGTAAAGGTGTTTTTTCAACCTTTAATTTGATACCTAAATTGTCCTGGTGCGATACGAGTTTCAAATTTTACAAAATGCTAAACTTCAAATGCCCATATCTCCGTAAATAGAGGCCGCAGAGGGGTCAAAGTTGCAGCATTGTAAAGGTGTTTTTTCAACCTTTAATTTGATACCTAAATTGTCCTGGTGCGATACGAGTTTCAAATTTTACAGAATGCTAAACTTCAAATGCCCATATCTCCGTAAATAGAGGCCGTAGAGGGGTCAAAGTTGCAGCATTGTAAAGGTGTTTTTTCAACCTTTAATTTGATATCTAAATTGTCCTGGTGCGATACGAGTTTCAAATTTTACAGTGAACACAAAATGCTAAACTTCAAATGCCCATATCTCCGTAAATAGAGGCCGTAGAGGGGTCAAAGTTGCAGCATTGTAAAGGTGTTTTTTCAACCTTTAATTTGATACCTAAATTGTCCTGGTGCGATACGAGTTTCAAATTTTACAAAATGCTAAACTTCAAATGCCCATATCTCCGTAAATAGAGGCCGCAGAGGGGTCAAAGTTGCAGCATTGTAAAGGTGTTTTTTCAACCTTTAATTTGATACCTAAATTGTCCTGGTGCGATACGAGTTTCAAATTTTACAAAATGCTAAACTTCAAATGCCCATATCTCCGTAAATAGAGGCCGTAGAGGGGTCAAAGTTGCAGCATTGTAAAGGTGTTTTTTCAACCTTTAATTTGATACCTAAAATGTCCTGGTGCGATACGAGTTTCAAATTTTACAAAATGCTAAACTTCAAATGCCCATATCTCCGTAAATAGAGGCCGTAGAGGGGTCAAAGTTGCAGCATTGTAAAGGTGTTTTTTCAACCTTTAATTTGATACCTAAATTGTCCTGGTGCGATACGAGTTTCAAATTTTACAATGAACACAAAATGCTAAACTTCAAATGCTCATATCTCCGTAAATAGAGACCGTAGAGGGGTCAAAGTTGCAGCATTGTAAAGGTGTTTTTTCGACCTTTAATTTGATACCTAAATTGTCCTGGTGCGATACGAGTTTCAAATTTTACAAAATGCTAAACTTCAAATGCCCATATCTCCGTAAATAGAGGCCGTAGAGGGGTCAAAGTTGCAGCATTGTAAAGGTGTTTTTTCAACCTTTAATTTGATACCTAAATTGTCCTGGTGCGATACGAGTTTCAAACTTTACAAAATGCTAAACTTCAAATGCCCATATCTCCGTAAATAGAGGCCGTAGAGGGGTCAAAGTTGCAGCATTGTAAAGGTGTTTTTTCAACCTTTAATTTGATACCTAAATTGTCCTGGTGCGATACGAGTTTCAAATTTTACAATGAACACAAAATGCTAAACTTCAAATGCCCATATCTCCGTAAATAGAGGCCGTAGAGGGGTCAAAGTTGCAGCATTGTAAAGGTGTTTTTTCAACCTTTAATTTGATACCTAAATTGTCCTGGTGCGATACGAGTTTCAAATTTTACAAAATGCTAAACTTCAAATGCCCATATCTCCGTAAATAGAGGCCGTAGAGGGGTCAAAGTTGCAGCATTGTAAAGGTGTTTTTTCAACCTTTAATTTGATACTTAAATTGTCCTGGTGCGATACGAGTTTCAAATTTTACAATGAACACAAAATGCTAAACTTCAAATGCCCATATCTCCGTAAATAGAGGCCGTAGAGGGGTCAAAGTTGCAGCATTGTAAAGGTGTTTTTTCAACCTTTAACTTGATACCTAAATTGTCCTGGTGCGATACGAGTTTCAAATTTTACAGTGAACACAAAATGCTAAACTTCAAATGCCCATATCTCCGTAAATAGAGGCCGTAGAGGGGTCAAAGTTGCAGCATTGTAAAGGTGTTTTTTCAACCTTTAATTTGATACCTAAATTGTCCTGGTGCGATACGAGTTTCAAATTTTACAAAATGCTAAACTTCAAATGCCCATATCTCCGTAAATAGAGGCCGCAGAGGGGTCAAAGTTGCAGCATTGTAAAGGTGTTTTTTCAACCTTTAATTTGATACCTAAATTGTCCTGGTGCGATACGAGTTTCAAATTTTACAGAATGCTAAACTTCAAATGCCCATATCTCCGTAAATAGAGGCCGTAGAGGGGTCAAAGTTGCAGCATTGTAAAGGTGTTTTTTCAACCTTTAATTTGATATCTAAATTGTCCTGGTGCGATACGAGTTTCAAATTTTACAGTGAACACAAAATGCTAAACTTCAAATGCCCATATCTCCGTAAATAGAGGCCGTAGAGGGGTCAAAGTTGCAGCATTGTAAAGGTGTTTTTTCAACCTTTAATTTGATACCTAAATTGTCCTGGTGCGATACGAGTTTCAAATTTTACAAAATGCTAAACTTCAAATGCCCATATCTCCGTAAATAGAGGCCGCAGAGGGGTCAAAGTTGCAGCATTGTAAAGGTGTTTTTTCAACCTTTAATTTGATACCTAAATTGTCCTGGTGCGATACGAGTTTCAAATTTTACAAAATGCTAAACTTCAAATGCCCATATCTCCGTAAATAGAGGCCGTAGAGGGGTCAAAGTTGCAGCATTGTAAAGGTGTTTTTTCAACCTTTAATTTGATACCTAAAATGTCCTGGTGCGATACGAGTTTCAAATTTTACAAAATGCTAAACTTCAAATGCCCATATCTCCGTAAATAGAGGCCGTAGAGGGGTCAAAGTTGCAGCATTGTAAAGGTGTTTTTTCAACCTTTAATTTGATACCTAAATTGTCCTGGTGCGATACGAGTTTCAAATTTTACAAAATGCTAAACTTCAAATGCCCATATCTCCGTAAATAGAGGCCGTAGAGGGGTCAAAGTTGCAGCATTGTAAAGGTGTTTTTTCAACCTTTAATTTGATACCTAAATTGTCCTGGTGCGATACGAGTTTCAAATTTTACAAAATGCTAAACTTCAAATGCCCATATCTCCGTAAATAGAGGCCGTAGAGGGGTCAAAGTTGCAGCATTGTAAAGGTGTTTTTTCAACCTTTAATTTGATACCTAAATTGTCCTGGTGCGATACGAGTTTCAAATTTTACAAAATGCTAAACTTCAAATGCCCATATCTCCGTAAATAGAGGCCGCAGAGGGGTCAAAGTTGCAGCATTGTAAAGGTGTTTTTTCAACCTTTAATTTGATACCTAAATTGTCCTGGTGCGATACGAGTTTCAAATTTTACAGAATGCTAAACTTCAAATGCCCATATCTCCGTAAATAGAGGCCGTAGAGGGGTCAAAGTTGCAGCATTGTAAAGGTGTTTTTTCAACCTTTAATTTGATACCTAAATTGTCCTGGTGCGATACGAGTTTCAAATTTTACAAAATGCTAAACTTCAAATGCCCATATCTCCGTAAATAGAGGCCGTAGAGGGGTCAAAGTTGCAGCATTGTAAAGGTGTTTTTTCAACCTTTAATTTGATACCTAAATTGTCGTGGTGCGATACGAGTTTCAAATTTTACAAAATGCTAAACTTCAAATGCCCATATCTCCGTAAATAGAGGCCGTAGAGGGGTCAAAGTTGCAGCATTGTAAAGGTGTTTTTTCAACCTTTAACTTGATACCTAAATTGTCCTGGTGCGATACGAGTTTCAAATTTTACAGTGAACACAAAATGCTAAACTTCAAATGCCCATATCTCCGTAAATAGAGGCCGTAGAGGGGTCAAAGTTGCAGCATTGTAAAGGTGTTTTTTCAACCTTTAATTTGATACCTAAATTGTCCTGGTGCGATACGAGTTTCAAATTTTACAAAATGCTAAACTTCAAATGCCCATATCTCCGTAAATAGAGGCCGCAGAGGGGTCAAAGTTGCAGCATTGTAAAGGTGTTTTTTCAACCTTTAATTTGATACCTAAATTGTCCTGGTGCGATACGAGTTTCAAATTTTACAAAATGCTAAACTTCAAATGCCCATATCTCCGTAAATAGAGGCCGCAGAGGGGTCAAAGTTGCAGCATTGTAAAGGTGTTTTTTCAACCTTTAATTTGATACCTAAATTGTCCTGGTGCGATACGAGTTTCAAATTTTACAGAATGCTAAACTTCAAATGCCCATATCTCCGTAAATAGAGGCCGTAGAGGGGTCAAAGTTGCAGCATTGTAAAGGTGTTTTTTCAACCTTTAATTTGATACCTAAATTGTCCTGGTGCGATACGAGTTTCAAATTTTACAAAATGCTAAACTTCAAATGCCCATATCTCCGTAAATAGAGGCCGTAGAGGGGTCAAAGTTGCAGCATTGTAAAGGTGTTTTTTCAACCTTTAATTTGATACCTAAATTGTCGTGGTGCGAAACGAGTTTCAAATTTTACAAAATGCTAAACTTCAAATGCCCATATCTCCGTAAATAGAGGCCGTAGAGGGGTCAAAGTTGCAGCATTGTAAAGGTGTTTTTTCAACCTTTAATTTGATACCTAAATTGTCGTGGTGCGATACGAGTTTCAAATTTTACAAAATGCTAAACTTCAAATGCCCATATCTCCGTAAATAGAGGCCGTAGAGGGGTCAAAGTTGCAGCATTGTAAAGGTGTTTTTTCAACCTTTAACTTGATACCTAAATTGTCCTGGTGCGATACGAGTTTCAAATTTTACAGTGAACACAAAATGCTAAACTTCAAATGCCCATATCTCCGTAAATAGAGGCCGTAGAGGGGTCAAAGTTGCAGCATTGTAAAGGTGTTTTTTCAACCTTTAATTTGATATCTAAATTGTCCTGGTGCGATACGGGTTTCAAATTTTACAGTGAACACAAAATGCTAAACTTCAAATGCCCATATCTCCGTAAATAGAGGCCGTAGAGGGGTCAAAGTTGCAGCATTGTAAAGGTGTTTTTTCAACCTTTAATTTGATAACTAAATTGTCCTGGTGCGATACGAGTTTCAAATTTTACAAAATGCTAAACTTCAAATGCCCATATCTCCGTAAATAGAGGCCGTAGAGGGGTCAAAGTTGCAGCATTGTAAAGGTGTTTTTTCAACCTTTAATTTGATACCTAAATTGTCCTGGTGCGATACGAGTTTAAAATTTTACAAAATGCTAAACTTCAAATGCCCATATCTCCGTAAATAGAGGCCGTAGAGGGGTCAAAGTTGCAGCATTGTAAAGATGTTGTTTCAACCTTTAATTTGATACCTAAAATGTCCTGGTGCGATACGAGTTTCAAATTTTACAAAATGCTAAACTTCAAATGCCCATATCTCCGTAAATAGAGGCCGTAGAGGGGTCAAAGTTGCAGCATTGTAAAGGTGTTTTTTCAACCTTTAATTTGATACCTAAATTGTCCTGGTGCGATACGAGTTTCAAATTTTACAAAATGCTAAACTTCAAATGCCCATATCTCCGTAAATAGAGGCCGTAGAGGGGTCAAAGTTGCAGCATTGTAAAGGTGTTTTTTCAACCTTTAATTTGATACCTAAATTGTCCTGGTGCGATACGAGTTTCAAATTTTACAGAATGCTAAACTTCAAATGCCCATATCTCCGTAAATAGAGGCCGTAGAGGGGTCAAAGTTGCAGCATTGTAAAGGTGTTTTTTCAACCTTTAATTTGATACCTAAATTGTCCTGGTGCGATACGAGTTTCAAATTTTACAGTGAACACAAAATGCTAAACTTCAAATGCCCATATCTCCGTAAATAGAGGCCGTAGAGGGGTCAAAGTTGCAGCATTGTAAAGGTGTTTTTTCAACCTTTAATTTGATACCTAAATTGTCCTGGTGCGATACGAGTTTCAAATTTTACAAAATGCTAAACTTCAAATGCCCATATCTCCGTAAATAGAGGCCGTAGAGGGGTCAAAGTTGCAGCATTGTAAAGGTGTTTTTTCAACCTTTAACTTGATACCTAAATTGTCCTGGTGCGATACGAGTTTCAAATTTTACAGTGAACACAAAATGCTAAACTTCAAATGCCCATATCTCCGTAAATAGAGGCCGTAGAGGGGTCAAAGTTGCAGCATTGTAAAGGTGTTTTTTCAACCTTTAATTTGATACCTAATAATTTGATACCTAAATTGTCCTGGTGCGATACGAGTTTCAAATTTTACAAAATGCTAAACTTCAAATGCCCATATCTCCGTAAATAGAGGCCGTAGAGGGGTCAAAGTTGCAGCATTGTAAAGGTGTTTTTTCAACCTTTAATTTGATACCTAAATTGTCCTGGTGCGATACGAGTTTCAAATTTTACAAAATGCTAAACTTCAAATGCCCATATCTCCGTAAATAGAGGCCGTAGAGGGGTCAAAGTTGCAGCATTGTAAAGGTGTTTTTTCAACCTTTAATTTGATATCTAAATTGTCCTGGTGCGATACGAGTTTCAAATTTTACAGTGAACACAAAATGCTAAACTTCAAATGCCCATATCTCCGTAAATAGAGGCCGTAGAGGGGTCAAAGTTGCAGAATTGTAAAGGTGTTTTTTCAACCTTTAATTTGATACCTAAATTGTCCTGGTGCGATACGAGTTTCAAATTTTACAAAATGCTAAACTTCAAATGCCCATATCTCCGTAAATAGAGGCCGTAGAGGGGTCAAAGTTGCAGCATTGTAAAGGTGTTTTTTCAACCTTTAATTTGATACCTAAATTGTCCTGGTGCGATACGAGTTTCAAATTTTACAAAATGCTAAACTTCAAATGCCCATATCTCCGTAAATAGAGGCCGTAGAGGGGTCAAAGTTGCAGCATTGTAAAGGTGTTTTTTCAACCTTTAATTTGATACCTAAATTGTCCTGGTGCGATACGAGTTTCAAATTTTACAAAATGCTAAACTTCAAATGCCCATATCTCCGTAAATAGAGGCCGTAGAGGGGTCAAAGTTGCAGCATTGTAAAGGTGTTTTTTCAACCTTTAATTTGATACCTAAATTGTCCTGGTGCGATACGAGTTTCAAATTTTACAAAATGCTAAACTTCAAATGCCCATATCTCCGTAAATAGAGGCCGTAGAGGGGTCAAAGTTGCAGCATTGTAAAGGTGTTTTTTCAACCTTTAATTTGATACCTAAATTGTCCTGGTGCGATACGAGTTTCAAATTTTACAGTGAACACAAAATGCTAAACTTCAAATGCCCATATCTCCGTAAATAGAGGCCGTAGAGGGGTCAAAGTTGCAGCATTGTAAAGGTGTTTTTTCAACCTTTAATTTGATACCTAAATTGTCCTGGTGCGATACGAGTTTCAAATTTTACAAAATGCTAAACTTCAAATGCCCATATCTCCGTAAATAGAGGCCGTAGAGGGGTCAAAGTTGCAGCATTGTAAAGATGTTTTTTCAACCTTTAATTTGATACCTAAAATGTCCTGGTGCGATACGAGTTTCAAATTTTACAAAATGCTAAACTTCAAATGCCCATATCTCCGTAAATAGAGGCCGTAGAGGGGTCAAAGTTGCAGCATTGTAAAGGTGTTTTTTCAACCTTTAATTTGATACCTAAATTGTCCTGGTGCGATACGAGTTTCAAATTTTACAAAATGCTAAACTTCAAATGCCCATATCTCCGTAAATAGAGGCCGTAGAGGGGTCAAAGTTGCAGCATTGTAAAGGTGTTTTTTCAACCTTTAATTTGATACCTAAATTGTCCTGGTGCGATACGAGTTTCAAATTTTACAAAATGCTAAACTTCAAATGCCCATATCTCCGTAAGTAGAGGCCGTAGAGGGGTCAAAGTTGCAGCATTGTAAAGGTGTTTTTTCAACCTTTAATTTGATACCTAAATTGTCCTGGTGCGATACGAGTTTCAAATTTTACAAAATGCTAAACTTCAAATGCCCATATCTCCGTAAATAGAGGCCGTAGAGGGGTCAAAGTTGCAGCATTGTAAAGGTGTTTTTTCAACCTTTAATTTGATATCTAAATTGTCCTGGTGCGATACGAGTTTCAAATTTTACAGTGAACACAAAATGCTAAACTTCAAATGCCCATATCTCCGTAAATAGAGGCCGTAGAGGGGTCAAAGTTGCAGCATTGTAAAGGTGTTTTTTCAACCTTTAATTTGATACCTAAATTGTCCTGGTGCGATACGAGTTTCAAATTTTACAAAATGCTAAACTTCAAATGCCCATATCTCCGTAAATAGAGGCCGTAGAGGGGTCAAAGTTGCAGCATTGTAAAGATGTTTTTTCAACCTTTAATTTGATACCTAAAATGTCCTGGTGCGATACGAGTTTCAAATTTTACAAAATGCTAAACTTCAAATGCCCATATCTCCGTAAATAGAGGCCGTAGAGGGGTCAAAGTTGCAGCATTGTAAAGGTGTTTTTTCAACCCTTAATTTGATACCTAAATTGTCCTGGTGCGATACGAGTTTCAAATTTTACAATGAACACAAAATGCTAAACTTCCAATGCCCATATCTCCGTAAATAGAGGCCGTAGAGGGGTCAAAGTTGCAGCATTGTAAAGGTGTTTTTTCAACCTTTAATTTGATACCTAAATTGTCCTGGTGCGATACGAGTTTCAAATTTTACAAAATGCTAAACTTCAAATGCCCATATCTCCGTAAATAGAGGCCGTAGAGGGGTCAAAGTTGCAGCATTGTAAAGGTGTTTTTTCAACCTTTAATTTGATACCTAAATTGTCCTGGTGCGATACGAGTTTCAAATTTTACAAAATGCTAAACTTCAAATGCCCATATCTCCGTAAATAGAGGCCGTAGAGGGGTCAAAGTTGCAGCATTGTAAAGGTGTTTTTTCAACCTTTAATTTGATACCTAAATTGTCCTGGTGCGATACGAGATTCAAATTTTACAGAATGCTAAACTTCAAATGCCCATATCTCCGTAAATAGAGGCCGTAGAGGGGTCAAAGTTGCAGCATTGTAAAGGTGTTTTTTCAACCTTTAATTTGATACCTAAATTGTCCTGGTGCGATACGAGTTTCAAATTTTACAAAATGCTAAACTTCAAATGCCCATATCTCCGTAAATAGAGGCCGCAGAGGGGTCAAAGTTGCAGCATTGTAAAGGTGTTTTTTCAACCTTTAATTTGATACCTAAATTGTCCTGGTGCGATACGAGTTTCAAATTTTACAGAATGCTAAACTTCAAATGCCCATATCTCCGTAAATAGAGGCCGTAGAGGGGTCAAAGTTGCAGCATTGTAAAGGTGTTTTTTCAACCTTTAATTTGATACCTAAATTGTCCTGGTGCGATACGAGTTTCAAATTTTACAAAATGCTAAACTTCAAATGCCCATATCTCCGTAAATAGAGGCCGTAGAGGGGTCAAAGTTGCAGCATTGTAAAGATGTTTTTTCAACCTTTAATTTGATACCTAAAATGTCCTGGTGCGATACGAGTTTCAAATTTTACAAAATGCTAAACTTCAAATGCCCATATCTCCGTAAATAGAGGCCGTAGAGGGGTCACAGTTGCAGCATTGTAAAGGTGTTTTTTCAACCTTTAACTTGATACCTAAATTGTCCTGGTGCGATACGAGTTTCAAATTTTACAGTGAACACAAAATGCTAAACTTCAAATGCCCATATCTCCGTAAATAGAGGCCGTAGAGGGGTCAAAGTTGCAGCATTGTAAAGGTGTTTTTTCAACCTTTAATTTGATACCTAAATTGTCCTGGTGCGATACGAGATTCAAATTTTACAGAATGCTAAACTTCAAATGCCCATATCTCCGTAAATAGAGGCCGTAGAGGGGTCAAAGTTGCAGCATTGTAAAGGTGTTTTTTCAACCTTTAATTTGATACCTAAAATGTCCTGGTGCGATACGAGTTTCAAATTTTACAAAATGCTAAACTTCAAATGCCCATATCTCCGTAAATAGAGGCCGTAGAGGGGTCAAAGTTGCAGCATTGTAAAGGTGTTTTTTCAACCTTTAATTTGATACCTAAATTGTCCTGGTGCGATACGAGTTTCAAATTTTACAGTGAACACAAAATGCTAAACTTCAAATGCCCATATCTCCGTAAATAGAGGCCGTAGAGGGGTCAAAGTTGCAGCATTGTAAAGGTGTTTTTTCAACCTTTAATTTGATACCTAAATTGTCCTGGTGCGATACGAGTTTCAAATTTTACAAAATGCTAAACTTCAAATGCCCATATCTCCGTAAATAGAGGCCGTAGAGGGGTCAAAGTTGCAGCATTGTAAAGATGTTTTTTCAACCTTTAATTTGATACCTAAAATGTCCTGGTGCGATACGAGTTTCAAATTTTACAAAATGCTAAACTTCAAATGCCCATATCTCCGTAAATAGAGGCCGTAGAGGGGTCAAAGTTGCAGCATTGTAAAGGTGTTTTTTCAACCTTTAATTTGATACCTAAATTGTCCTGGTGCGATACGAGTTTCAAATTTTACAAAATGCTAAACTTCAAATGCCCATATCTCCGTAAATAGAGGCCGTAGAGGGGTCAAAGTTGCAGCATTGTAAAGGTGTTTTTTCAACCTTTAATTTGATACCTAAATTGTCCTGGTGCGATACGAGTTTCAAATTTTACAAAATGCTAAACTTCAAATGCCCATATCTCCGTAAATAGAGGCCGTAGAGGGGTCAAAGTTGCAGCATTGTAAAGGTGTTTTTTCAACCTTTAATTTGATACCTAAATTGTCCTGGTGCGATACGAGTTTCAAATTTTACAAAATGCTAAACTTCAAATGCCCATATCTCCGTAAATAGAGGCCGTAGAGGGGTCAAAGTTGCAGCATTGTAAAGGTGTTTTTTCAACCTTTAATTTGATATCTAAATTGTCCTGGTGCGATACGAGTTTCAAATTTTACAGTGAACACAAAATGCTAAACTTCAAATGCCCATATCTCCGTAAATAGAGGCCGTAGAGGGGTCAAAGTTGCAGCATTGTAAAGGTGTTTTTTCAACCTTTAATTTGATACCTAAATTGTCCTGGTGCGATACGAGTTTCAAATTTTACAAAATGCTAAACTTCAAATGCCCATATCTCCGTAAATAGAGGCCGTAGAGGGGTCAAAGTTGCAGCATTGTAAAGATGTTTTTTCAACCTTTAATTTGATACCTAAAATGTCCTGGTGCGATACGAGTTTCAAATTTTACAAAATGCTAAACTTCAAATGCCCATATCTCCGTAAATAGAGGCCGTAGAGGGGTCAAAGTTGCAGCATTGTAAAGGTGTTTTTTCAACCCTTAATTTGATACCTAAATTGTCCTGGTGCGATACGAGTTTCAAATTTTACAATGAACACAAAATGCTAAACTTCCAATGCCCATATCTCCGTAAATAGAGGCCGTAGAGGGGTCAAAGTTGCAGCATTGTAAAGGTGTTTTTTCAACCTTTAATTTGATACCTAAATTGTCCTGGTGCGATACGAGTTTCAAATTTTACAAAATGCTAAACTTCAAATGCCCATATCTCCGTAAATAGAGGCCGTAGAGGGGTCAAAGTTGCAGCATTGTAAAGGTGTTTTTTCAACCTTTAATTTGATACCTAAATTGTCCTGGTGCGATACGAATTTCAAATTTTACAAAATGCTAAACTTCAAATGCCCATATCTCCGTAAATAGAGGCCGTAGAGGGGTCAAAGTTGCAGCATTGTAAAGATGTTTTTTCAACCTTTAATTTGATACCTAAAATGTCCTGGTGCGATACGAGTTTCAAATTTTACAAAATGCTAAACTTCAAATGCCCATATCTCCGTAAATAGAGGCCGTAGAGGGGTCAAAGTTGCAGCATTGTAAAGATGTTTTTTCAACCTTTAATTTGATACCTAAAATGTCCTGGTGCGATACGAGTTTCAAATTTTACAAAATGCTAAACTTCAAATGCCCATATCTCCGTAAATAGAGGCCGTAGAGGGGTCACAGTTGCAGCATTGTAAAGGTGTTTTTTCAACCTTTAACTTGATACCTAAATTGTCCTGGTGCGATACGAGTTTCAAATTTTACAGTGAACACAAAATGCTAAACTTCAAATGCCCATATCTCCGTAAATAGAGGCCGTAGAGGGGTCAAAGTTGCAGCATTGTAAAGGTGTTTTTTCAACCTTTAATTTGATACCTAAATTGTCCTGGTGCGATACGAGATTCAAATTTTACAGAATGCTAAACTTCAAATGCCCATATCTCCGTAAATAGAGGCCGTAGAGGGGTCAAAGTTGCAGCATTGTAAAGGTGTTTTTTCAACCTTTAATTTGATACCTAAATTGTCCTGGTGCGATACGAGTTTCAAATTTTACAAAATGCTAAACTTCAAATGCCCATATCTCCGTAAATAGAGGCCGCAGAGGGGTCAAAGTTGCAGCATTGTAAAGGTGTTTTTTCAACCTTTAATTTGATACCTAAATTGTCCTGGTGCGATACGAGTTTCAAATTTTACAGAATGCTAAACTTCAAATGCCCATATCTCCGTAAATAGAGGCCGTAGAGGGGTCAAAGTTGCAGCATTGTAAAGGTGTTTTTTCAACCTTTAATTTGATACCTAAATTGTCCTGGTGCGATACGAGTTTCAAATTTTACAAAATGCTAAACTTCAAATGCCCATATCTCCGTAAATAGAGGCCGTAGAGGGGTCAAAGTTGCAGCATTGTAAAGGTGTTTTTTCAACCTTTAATTTGATACCTAAATTGTCCTGGTGCGATACGAGTTTCAAATTTTACAAAATGCTAAACTTCAAATGCCCATATCTCCGTAAATAGAGGCCGTAGAGGGGTCAAAGTTGCAGCATTGTAAAGGTGTTTTTTCAACCTTTAATTTGATACCTAAATTGTCCTGGTGCGATACGAGTTTCAAATTTTACAAAATGCTAAACTTCAAATGCCCATATCTCCGTAAATAGAGGCCGCAGAGGGGTCAAAGTTGCAGCATTGTAAAGGTGTTTTTTCAACCTTTAATTTGATACCTAAATTGTCCTGGTGCGATACGAGTTTCAAATTTTACAAAATGCTAAACTTCAAATGCCCATATCTCCGTAAATAGAGGCCGCAGAGGGGTCAAAGTTGCAGCATTGTAAAGGTGTTTTTTCAACCTTTAATTTGATACCTAAATTGTCCTGGTGCGATACGAGTTTCAAATTTTACAGAATGCTAAACTTCAAATGCCCATATCTCCGTAAATAGAGGCCGTAGAGGGGTCAAAGTTGCAGCATTGTAAAGGTGTTTTTTCAACCTTTAATTTGATACCTAAATTGTCCTGGTGCGATACGAGTTTCAAATTTTACAAAATGCTAAACTTCAAATGCCCATATCTCCGTAAATAGAGGCCGTAGAGGGGTCAAAGTTGCAGCATTGTAAAGGTGTTTTTTCAACCTTTAATTTGATACCTAAATTGTCCTGGTGCGATACGAGTTTCAAATTTTACAAAATGCTAAACTTCAAATGCCCATATCTCCGTAAATAGAGGCCGTAGAGGGGTCAAAGTTGCAGCATTGTAAAGGTGTTTTTTCAACCTTTAATTTGATACCTAAATTGTCCTGGTGCGATACGAGTTTCAAATTTTACAAAATGCTAAACTTCAAATGCCCATATCTCCGTAAATAGAGGCCGTAGAGGGGTCAAAGTTGCAGCATTGTAAAGGTGTTTTTTCAACCTTTAATTTGATATCTAAATTGTCCTGGTGCGATACGAGTTTCAAATTTTACAGTGAACACAAAATGCTAAACTTCAAATGCCCATATCTCCGTAAATAGAGGCCGTAGAGGGGTCAAAGTTGCAGCATTGTAAAGGTGTTTTTTCAACCTTTAATTTGATACCTAAATTGTCCTGGTGCGATACGAGTTTCAAATTTTACAAAATGCTAAACTTCAAATGCCCATATCTCCGTAAATAGAGGCCGTAGAGGGGTCAAAGTTGCAGCATTGTAAAGATGTTTTTTCAACCTTTAATTTGATACCTAAAATGTCCTGGTGCGATACGAGTTTCAAATTTTACAAAATGCTAAACTTCAAATGCCCATATCTCCGTAAATAGAGGCCGTAGAGGGGTCAAAGTTGCAGCATTGTAAAGGTGTTTTTTCAACCCTTAATTTGATACCTAAATTGTCCTGGTGCGATACGAGTTTCAAATTTTACAATGAACACAAAATGCTAAACTTCCAATGCCCATATCTCCGTAAATAGAGGCCGTAGAGGGGTCAAAGTTGCAGCATTGTAAAGGTGTTTTTTCAACCTTTAATTTGATACCTAAATTGTCCTGGTGCGATACGAGTTTCAAATTTTACAAAATGCTAAACTTCAAATGCCCATATCTCCGTAAATAGAGGCCGTAGAGGGGTCAAAGTTGCAGCATTGTAAAGGTGTTTTTTCAACCTTTAATTTGATACCTAAATTGTCCTGGTGCGATACGAATTTCAAATTTTACAAAATGCTAAACTTCAAATGCCCATATCTCCGTAAATAGAGGCCGTAGAGGGGTCAAAGTTGCAGCATTGTAAAGATGTTTTTTCAACCTTTAATTTGATACCTAAAATGTCCTGGTGCGATACGAGTTTCAAATTTTACAAAATGCTAAACTTCAAATGCCCATATCTCCGTAAATAGAGGCCGTAGAGGGGTCAAAGTTGCAGCATTGTAAAGATGTTTTTTCAACCTTTAATTTGATACCTAAAATGTCCTGGTGCGATACGAGTTTCAAATTTTACAAAATGCTAAACTTCAAATGCCCATATCTCCGTAAATAGAGGCCGTAGAGGGGTCACAGTTGCAGCATTGTAAAGGTGTTTTTTCAACCTTTAACTTGATACCTAAATTGTCCTGGTGCGATACGAGTTTCAAATTTTACAGTGAACACAAAATGCTAAACTTCAAATGCCCATATCTCCGTAAATAGAGGCCGTAGAGGGGTCAAAGTTGCAGCATTGTAAAGGTGTTTTTTCAACCTTTAATTTGATACCTAAATTGTCCTGGTGCGATACGAGATTCAAATTTTACAGAATGCTAAACTTCAAATGCCCATATCTCCGTAAATAGAGGCCGTAGAGGGGTCAAAGTTGCAGCATTGTAAAGGTGTTTTTTCAACCTTTAATTTGATACCTAAATTGTCCTGGTGCGATACGAGTTTCAAATTTTACAAAATGCTAAACTTCAAATGCCCATATCTCCGTAAATAGAGGCCGCAGAGGGGTCAAAGTTGCAGCATTGTAAAGGTGTTTTTTCAACCTTTAATTTGATACCTAAATTGTCCTGGTGCGATACGAGTTTCAAATTTTACAGAATGCTAAACTTCAAATGCCCATATCTCCGTAAATAGAGGCCGTAGAGGGGTCAAAGTTGCAGCATTGTAAAGGTGTTTTTTCAACCTTTAATTTGATACCTAAATTGTCCTGGTGCGATACGAGTTTCAAATTTTACAAAATGCTAAACTTCAAATGCCCATATCTCCGTAAATAGAGGCCGTAGAGGGGTCAAAGTTGCAGCATTGTAAAGGTGTTTTTTCAACCTTTAATTTGATACCTAAATTGTCCTGGTGCGATACGAGTTTCAAATTTTACAAAATGCTAAACTTCAAATGCCCATATCTCCGTAAATAGAGGCCGTAGAGGGGTCAAAGTTGCAGCATTGTAAAGGTGTTTTTTCAACCTTTAATTTGATACCTAAATTGTCCTGGTGCGATACGAGTTTCAAATTTTACAAAATGCTAAACTTCAAATGCCCATATCTCCGTAAATAGAGGCCGCAGAGGGGTCAAAGTTGCAGCATTGTAAAGGTGTTTTTTCAACCTTTAATTTGATACCTAAATTGTCCTGGTGCGATACGAGTTTCAAATTTTACAAAATGCTAAACTTCAAATGCCCATATCTCCGTAAATAGAGGCCGCAGAGGGGTCAAAGTTGCAGCATTGTAAAGGTGTTTTTTCAACCTTTAATTTGATACCTAAATTGTCCTGGTGCGATACGAGTTTCAAATTTTACAGAATGCTAAACTTCAAATGCCCATATCTCCGTAAATAGAGGCCGTAGAGGGGTCAAAGTTGCAGCATTGTAAAGGTGTTTTTTCAACCTTTAATTTGATACCTAAATTGTCCTGGTGCGATACGAGTTTCAAATTTTACAAAATGCTAAACTTCAAATGCCCATATCTCCGTAAATAGAGGCCGTAGAGGGGTCAAAGTTGCAGCATTGTAAAGGTGTTTTTTCAACCTTTAATTTGATACCTAAATTGTCCTGGTGCGATACGAGTTTCAAATTTTACAAAATGCTAAACTTCAAATGCCCATATCTCCGTAAATAGAGGCCGTAGAGGGGTCAAAGTTGCAGCATTGTAAAGGTGTTTTTTCAACCTTTAATTTGATACCTAAATTGTCCTGGTGCGATACGAGTTTCAAATTTTACAAAATGCTAAACTTCAAATGCCCATATCTCCGTAAATAGAGGCCGTAGAGGGGTCAAAGTTGCAGCATTGTAAAGGTGTTTTTTCAACCTTTAATTTGATATCTAAATTGTCCTGGTGCGATACGAGTTTCAAATTTTACAGTGAACACAAAATGCTAAACTTCAAATGCCCATATCTCCGTAAATAGAGGCCGTAGAGGGGTCAAAGTTGCAGCATTGTAAAGGTGTTTTTTCAACCTTTAATTTGATACCTAAATTGTCCTGGTGCGATACGAGTTTCAAATTTTACAAAATGCTAAACTTCAAATGCCCATATCTCCGTAAATAGAGGCCGTAGAGGGGTCAAAGTTGCAGCATTGTAAAGATGTTTTTTCAACCTTTAATTTGATACCTAAAATGTCCTGGTGCGATACGAGTTTCAAATTTTACAAAATGCTAAACTTCAAATGCCCATATCTCCGTAAATAGAGGCCGTAGAGGGGTCAAAGTTGCAGCATTGTAAAGGTGTTTTTTCAACCCTTAATTTGATACCTAAATTGTCCTGGTGCGATACGAGTTTCAAATTTTACAATGAACACAAAATGCTAAACTTCCAATGCCCATATCTCCGTAAATAGAGGCCGTAGAGGGGTCAAAGTTGCAGCATTGTAAAGGTGTTTTTTCAACCTTTAATTTGATACCTAAATTGTCCTGGTGCGATACGAGTTTCAAATTTTACAAATGCTAAACTTCAAATGCCCATATCTCCGTAAATAGAGGCCGTAGAGGGGTCAAAGTTGCAGCATTGTAAAGGTGTTTTTTCAACCTTTAATTGATACCTAAATTGTCCTGGTGCGATACGAATTTCAAATTTTACAAAATGCTAAACTTCAAATGCCATATCTCCGTAAATAGAGGCCGTAGAGGGGTCAAAGTTGCAGCATTGTAAAGATGTTTTTTCACCTTTATTTGATACCTAAAATGTCCTGGTGCGATACGAGTTTCAAATTTTACAAAATGCTAAACTTCAAATGCCCATATCTCCGTAAATAGAGGCCGTAGAGGGGTCAAAGTTGCAGCATTGTAAAGATGTTTTTTCAACCTTTAATTTGATACCTAAAATGTCCTGGTGCGATACGAGTTTCAAATTTTACAAAATGCTAAACTTCAAATGCCCATATCTCCGTAAATAGAGGCCGTAGAGGGGTCACAGTTGCAGCATTGTAAAGGTGTTTTTTCAACCTTTAACTTGATACCTAAATTGTCCTGGTGCGATACGAGTTTCAAATTTTACAGTGAACACAAAATGCTAAACTTCAAATGCCCATATCTCCGTAAATAGAGGCGTAGAGGGGTCAAAGTTGCAGCATTGTAAAGGTGTTTTTTCAACCTTTAATTTGATACCTAAATTGTCCTGGTGCGATACGAGTTTCAAATTTTACAAAATGCTAAACTTCAAATGCCCATATCTCCGTAAATAGAGGCCGTAGAGGGGTCAAAGTTGCAGCATTGTAAAGGTGTTTTTTCAACCCTTTAATTTGATATCTAAATTGTCCTGGTGCGATACGAGTTTCAAATTTTACAGTGAACACAAAATGCTAAACTTCAAATGCCCATATCTCCGTAAATAGAGGCCGTAGAGGGGTCAAAGTTGCAGCATTGTAAAGGTGTTTTTTCAACCTTTAATTTGATACCTAAATTGTCCTGGTGCGATACGAGTTTCAAATTTTACAAAATGCTAAACTTCAAATGCCCATATCTCCGTAAATAGAGGCCGTAGAGGGGTCAAAGTTGCAGCATTGTAAAGATGTTTTTTCAACCTTTAATTTGATACCTAAAATGTCCTGGTGCGATACGAGTTTCAAATTTTACAAAA
The DNA here is from genome assembly GCA_943735915.1 of Pherbina coryleti. Lineage (NCBI taxonomy): Eukaryota > Metazoa > Arthropoda > Insecta > Diptera > Sciomyzidae > Pherbina > Pherbina coryleti. The sequence continues at coordinate 12,400,831 of OX030951.1, forward strand.
TGCTAAACTTCAAATGCCCATATCTCCGTAAATAGAGGCCGTAGAGGGGTCAAAGTTGCAGCATTGTAAAGGTGTTTTTTCAACCCTTAATTTGATACCTAAATTGTCCTGGTGCGATACGAGTTTCAAATTTTACAATGAACACAAAATGCTAAACTTCCAATGCCCATATCTCCGTAAATAGAGGCCGTAGAGGGGTCAAAGTTGCAGCATTGTAAAGGTGTTTTTTCAACCTTTAATTTGATACCTAAATTGTCCTGGTGCGATACGAGTTTCAAATTTTACAGAATGCTAAACTTCAAATGCCCATATCTCCGTAAATAGAGGCCGTAGAGGGGTCAAAGTTGCAGCATTGTAAAGGTGTTTTTTCAACCTTTAATTTGATACCTAAATTGTCCTGGTGCGATACGAGTTTCAAATTTTACAAAATGCTAAACTTCAAATGCCCATATCTCCGTAAATAGAGGCCGTAGAGGGGTCAAAGTTGCAGCATTGTAAAGGTGTTTTTTCAACCTTTAATTTGATACCTAAATTGTCCTGGTGCGATACGAGTTTCAAATTTTACAAAATGCTAAACTTCAAATGCCCATATCTCCGTAAATAGAGGCCGTAGAGGGGTCAAAGTTGCAGCATTGTAAAGATGTTTTTTCAACCTTTAATTTGATACCTAAAATGTCCTGGTGCGATACGAGTTTCAAATTTTACAAAATGCTAAACTTCAAATGCCCATATCTCCGTAAATAGAGGCCGTAGAGGGGTCAAAGTTGCAGCATTGTAAAGGTGTTTTTTCAACCCTTAATTTGATACCTAAATTGTCCTGGTGCGATACGAGTTTCAAATTTTACAATGAACACAAAATGCTAAACTTCCAATGCCCATATCTCCGTAAATAGAGGCCGTAGAGGGGTCAAAGTTGCAGCATTGTAAAGGTGTTTTTTCAACCTTTAATTTGATACCTAAATTGTCCTGGTGCGATACGAGTTTCAAATTTTACAAAATGCTAAACTTCAAATGCCCATATCTCCGTAAATAGAGGCCGCAGAGGGGTCAAAGTTGCAGCATTGTAAAGGTGTTTTTTCAACCTTTAATTTGATACCTAAATTGTCCTGGTGCGATACGAGTTTCAAATTTTACAGAATGCTAAACTTCAAATGCCCATATCTCCGTAAATAGAGGCCGTAGAGGGGTCAAAGTTGCAGCATTGTAAAGGTGTTTTTTCAACCTTTAATTTGATACCTAAATTGTCCTGGTGCGATACGAGTTTCAAATTTTACAAAATGCTAAACTTCAAATGCCCATATCTCCGTAAATAGAGGCCGTAGAGGGGTCAAAGTTGCAGCATTGTAAAGGTGTTTTTTCAACCTTTAATTTGATACCTAAATTGTCCTGGTGCGATACGAGTTTCAAATTTTACAAAATGCTAAACTTCAAATGCCCATATCTCCGTAAATAGAGGCCGTAGAGGGGTCAAAGTTGCAGCATTGTAAAGGTGTTTTTTCAACCTTTAATTTGATACCTAAATTGTCCTGGTGCGATACGAGTTTCAAATTTTACAAAATGCTAAACTTCAAATGCCCATATCTCCGTAAATAGAGGCCGCAGAGGGGTCAAAGTTGCAGCATTGTAAAGGTGTTTTTTCAACCTTTAATTTGATACCTAAATTGTCCTGGTGCGATACGAGTTTCAAATTTTACAAAATGCTAAACTTCAAATGCCCATATCTCCGTAAATAGAGGCCGCAGAGGGGTCAAAGTTGCAGCATTGTAAAGGTGTTTTTTCAACCTTTAATTTGATACCTAAATTGTCCTGGTGCGATACGAGTTTCAAATTTTACAGAATGCTAAACTTCAAATGCCCATATCTCCGTAAATAGAGGCCGTAGAGGGGTCAAAGTTGCAGCATTGTAAAGGTGTTTTTTCAACCTTTAATTTGATACCTAAATTGTCCTGGTGCGATACGAGTTTCAAATTTTACAAAATGCTAAACTTCAAATGCCCATATCTCCGTAAATAGAGGCCGCAGAGGGGTCAAAGTTGCAGCATTGTAAAGGTGTTTTTTCAACCTTTAATTTGATACCTAAATTGTCCTGGTGCGATACGAGTTTCAAATTTTACAGAATGCTAAACTTCAAATGCCCATATCTCCGTAAATAGAGGCCGTAGAGGGGTCAAAGTTGCAGCATTGTAAAGGTGTTTTTTCAACCTTTAATTTGATACCTAAATTGTCCTGGTGCGATACGAGTTTCAAATTTTACAAAATGCTAAACTTCAAATGCCCATATCTCCGTAAATAGAGGCCGTAGAGGGGTCAAAGTTGCAGCATTGTAAAGGTGTTTTTTCAACCTTTAATTTGATACCTAAATTGTCCTGGTGCGATACGAGTTTCAAATTTTACAGTGAACACAAAATGCTAAACTTCAAATGCCCATATCTCCGTAAATAGAGGCCGCAGAGGGGTCAAAGTTGCAGCATTGTAAAGGTGTTTTTTCAACCTTTAATTTGATACCTAAATTGTCCTGGTGCGATACGAGTTTCAAATTTTACAGAATGCTAAACTTCAAATGCCCATATCTCCGTAAATAGAGGCCGTAGAGGGGTCAAAGTTGCAGCATTGTAAAGGTGTTTTTTCAACCTTTAATTTGATACCTAAATTGTCCTGGTGCGATACGAGTTTCAAATTTTACAAAATGCTAAACTTCAAATGCCCATATCTCCGTAAATAGAGGCCGTAGAGGGGTCAAAGTTGCAGCATTGTAAAGGTGTTTTTTCAACCTTTAATTTGATACCTAAATTGTCCTGGTGCGATACGAGTTTCAAATTTTACAAAATGCTAAACTTCAAATGCCCATATCTCCGTAAATAGAGGCCGTAGAGGGGTCAAAGTTGCAGCATTGTAAAGGTGTTTTTTCAACCTTTAATTTGATACCTAAATTGTCCTGGTGCGATACGAGTTTCAAATTTTACAAAATGCTAAACTTCAAATGCCCATATCTCCGTAAATAGAGGCCGTAGAGGGGTCAAAGTTGCAGCATTGTAAAGGTGTTTTTTCAACCTTTAATTTGATACCTAAATTGTCCTGGTGCGATACGAGTTTCAAATTTTACAAAATGCTAAACTTCAAATGCCCATATCTCCGTAAATAGAGGCCGTAGAGGGGTCAAAGTTGCAGCATTGTAAAGGTGTTTTTTCAACCTTTAATTTGATACCTAAATTGTCCTGGTGCGATACGAGTTTCAAATTTTACAAAATGCTAAACTTCAAATGCCCATATCTCCGTAAATAGAGGCCGTAGAGGGGTCAAAGTTGCAGCATTGTAAAGGTGTTTTTTCAACCTTTAATTTGATACCTAAATTGTCCTGGTGCGATACGAGTTTCAAATTTTACAAAATGCTAAACTTCAAATGCCCATATCTCCGTAAATAGAGGCCGTAGAGGGGTCAAAGTTGCAGCATTGTAAAGGTGTTTTTTCAACCTTTAATTTGATACCTAAATTGTCCTGGTGCGATACGAGTTTCAAATTTTACAGTGAACACAAAATGCTAAACTTCAAATGCCCATATCTCCGTAAATAGAGGCCGTAGAGGGGTCAAAGTTGCAGCATTGTAAAGGTGTTTTTTCAACCTTTAATTTGATACCTAAATTGTCCTGGTGCGATACGAGTTTCAAATTTTACAGAATGCTAAACTTCAAATGCCCATATCTCCGTAAATAGAGGCCGTAGAGGGGTCAAAGTTGCAGCATTGTAAAGGTGTTTTTTCAACCTTTAATTTGATACCTAAATTGTCCTGGTGCGATACGAGTTTCAAATCTTACAAAATGCTAAACTTCAAATGCCCATATCTCCGTAAATAGAGGCCGTAGAGGGGTCAAAGTTGCAGCATTGTAAAGGTGTTTTTTCAACCTTTAATTTGATACCTAAATTGTCCTGGTGCGATACGAGTTTCAAATTTTACAAAATGCTAAACTTCAAATGCCCATATCTCCGTAAATAGAGGCCGTAGAGGGGTCAAAGTTGCAGCATTGTAAAGGTGTTTTATCAACCTTTAATTTGATACCTAAATTGTCCTGGTGCGATACGAGTTTCAAATTTTACAAAATGCTAAACTTCAAATGCCCATATCTCCGTAAATAGAGGCCGCAGAGGGGTCAAAGTTGCAGCATTGTAAAGGTGTTTTTTCAACCTTTAATTTGATACCTAAATTGTCCTGGTGCGATACGAGTTTCAAATTTTACAGAATGCTAAACTTCAAATGCCCATATCTCCGTAAATAGAGGCCGTAGAGGGGTCAAAGTTGCAGCATTGTAAAGGTGTTTTTTCAACCTTTAATTTGATACCTAAATTGTCCTGGTGCGATACGAGTTTCAAATTTTACAAAATGCTAAACTTCAAATGCCCATATCTCCGTAAATAGAGGCCGTAGAGGGGTCAAAGTTGCAGCATTGTAAAGGTGTTTTTTCAACCTTTAATTTGATACCTAAATTGTCCTGGTGCGATACGAGTTTCAAATTTTACAAAATGCTAAACTTCAAATGCCCATATCTCCGTAAATAGAGGCCGTAGAGGGGTCAAAGTTGCAGCATTGTAAAGGTGTTTTTTCAACCTTTAACTTGATACCTAAATTGTCCTGGTGCGATACGAGTTTCAAATTTTACAAAATGCTAAACTTCAAATGCCCATATCTCCGTAAATAGAGGCCGTAGAGGGGTCAAAGTTGCAGCATTGTAAAGGTGTTTTTTCAACCTTTAATTTGATACCTAAATTGTCCTGGTGCGATACGAGTTTCAAATTTTACAAAATGCTAAACTTCAAATGCCCATATCTCCGTAAATAGAGGCCGTAGAGGGGTCAAAGTTGCAGCATTGTAAAGGTGTTTTTTCAACCTTTAACTTGATACCTAAATTGTCCTGGTGCGATACGAGTTTCAAATTTTACAGTGAACACAAAATGCTAAACTTCAAATGCCCATATCTCCGTAAATAGAGGCCGTAGAGGGGTCAAAGTTGCAGCATTGTAAAGGTGTTTTTTCAACCTTTAATTTGATACCTAAATTGTCCTGGTGCGATACGAGTTTCAAATTTTACAAAATGCTAAACTTCAAATGCCCATATCTCCGTAAATAGAGGCCGTAGAGGGGTCAAAGTTGCAGCATTGTAAAGGTGTTTTTTCAACCTTTAATTTGATACCTAAATTGTCCTGGTGCGATACGAGTTTAAAATTTTACAATATGCTAAACTTCAAATGCCCATATCTCCGTAAATAGAGGCCGTAGAGGGGTCAAAGTTGCAGCATTGTAAAGGTGTTTTTTCAACCTTTAATTTGATACCTAAAATGTCCTGGTGCGATACGAGTTTCAAATTTTACAAAATGCTAAACTTCAAATGCCCATATCTCCGTAAATAGAGGCCGCAGAGGGGTCAAAGTTGCAGCATTGTAAAGGTGTTTTTTCAACCTTTAATTTGATACCTAAATTGTCCTGGTGCGATACGAGTTTCAAATTTTACAAAATGCTAAACTTCAAATGCCCATATCTCCGTAAATAGAGGCCGTAGAGGGGTCAAAGTTGCAGCATTGTAAAGGTGTTTTTTCAACCTTTAATTTGATACCTAAAATGTCCTGGTGCGATACGAGTTTCAAATTTTACAAAATGCTAAACTTCAAATGCCCATATCTCCGTAAATAGAGGCCGTAGAGGGGTCAAAGTTGCAGCATTGTAAAGGTGTTTTTTCAACCTTTAATTTGATACCTAAATTGTCCTGGTGCGATACGAGTTTAAAATTTTACAAAATGCTAAACTTCAAATGCCCATATCTCCGTAAATAGAGGCCGTAGAGGGGTCAAAGTTGCAGCATTGTAAAGATGTTGTTTCAACCTTTAATTTGATACCTTAAATGTCCTGGTGCGATACGAGTTTCAAATTTTACAAAATGCTAAACTTCAAATGCCCATATCTCCGTAAATAGAGGCCGTAGAGGGGTCAAAGTTGCAGCATTGTAAAGGTGTTTTTTCAACCTTTAATTTGATACCTAAATTGTCCTGGTGCGATACGAGTTTCAAATTTTACAAAATGCTAAACTTCAAATGCCCATATCTCCGTAAATAGAGGCCGTAGAGGGGTCAAAGTTGCAGCATTGTAAAGGTGTTTTTTCAACCTTTAATTTGATACCTAAATTGTCCTGGTGCGATACGAGTTTCAAATTTTACAATGAACACAAAATGCTAAACTTCAAATGCCCATATCTCCGTAAATAGAGGCCGTAGAGGGGTCAAAGTTGCAGCATTGTAAAGGTGTTTTTTCAACCTTTAACTTGATACCTAAATTGTCCTGGTGCGATACGAGTTTCAAATTTTACAGTGAACACAAAATGCTAAACTTCAAATGCCCATATCTCCGTAAATAGAGGCCGTAGAGGGGTCAAAGTTGCAGCATTGTAAAGGTGTTTTTTCAACCTTTAATTTGATACCTAAATTGTCCTGGTGCGATACGAGTTTCAAATTTCACAAAATGCTAAACTTCAAATGCCCATATCTCCGTAAATAGAGGCCGCAGAGGGGTCAAAGTTGCAGCATTGTAAAGGTGTTTTTTCAACCTTTAATTTGATACCTAAATTGTCCTGGTGCGATACGAGTTTCAAATTTTACAGAATGCTAAACTTCAAATGCCCATATCTCCGTAAATAGAGGCCGTAGAGGGGTCAAAGTTGCAGCATTGTAAAGGTGTTTTTTCAACCTTTAATTTGATACCTAAATTGTCCTGGTGCGATGCGAGTTTCAAATTTTACAAAATGCTTAACTTCAAATGCCCATATCTCCGTAAATAGAGGCCGTAGAGGGGTCAAAGTTGCAGCATTGTAAAGGTGTTTTTTCAACCTTTAATTTGATACCTAAATTGTCCTGGTGCGATACGAGTTTCAAATTTTACAAAATGCTAAACTTCAAATGCCCATATCTCCGTAAATAGAGGCCGTAGAGGGGTCAAAGTTGCAGCATTGTAAAGGTGTTTTTTCAACCTTTAACTTGATACCTAAATTGTCCTGGTGCGATACGAGTTTCAAATTTTACAGTGAACACAAAATGCTAAACTTCAAATGCCCATATCTCCGTAAATAGAGGCCGTAGAGGGGTCAAAGTTGCAGCATTGTAAAGGTGTTTTTTCAACCTTTAATTTGATACCTAAATTGTCCTGGTGCGATACGAGTTTCAAATTTTACAAAATGCTAAACTTCAAATGCCCATATCTCCGTAAATAGAGGCCGCAGAGGGGTCAAAGTTGCAGCATTGTAAAGGTGTTTTTTCAACCTTTAATTTGATACCTAAATTGTCCTGGTGCGATACGAGTTTCAAATTTTACAGAATGCTAAACTTCAAATGCCCATATCTCCGTAAATAGAGGCCGTAGAGGGGTCAAAGTTGCAGCATTGTAAAGGTGTTTTTTCAACCTTTAATTTGATACCTAAATTGTCCTGGTGCGATACGAGTTTCAAATTTTACAGAATGCTAAACTTCAAATGCCCATATCTCCGTAAATAGAGGCCGTAGAGGGGTCAAAGTTGCAGCATTGTAAAGGTGTTTTTTCAACCTTTAATTTGATACCTAAATTGTCCTGGTGCGATACGAGTTTCAAATTTTACAGAATGCTAAACTTCAAATGCCCATATCTCCGTAAATAGAGGCCGTAGAGGGGTCAAAGTTGCAGCATTGTAAAGGTGTTTTTTCAACCTTTAATTTGATATCTAAATTGTCCTGGTGCGATACGGGTTTCAAATTTTACAGTGAACACAAAATGCTAAACTTCAAATGCCCATATCTCCGTAAATAGAGGCCGTAGAGGGGTCAAAGTTGCAGCATTGTAAAGGTGTTTTTTCAACCTTTAATTTGATACCTAAATTGTCCTGGTGCGATACGAGTTTAAAATTTTACAAAATGCTAAACTTCAAATGCCCATATCTCCGTAAATAGAGGCCGTAGAGGGGTCAAAGTTGCAGCATTGTAAAGATGTTGTTTCAACCTTTAATTTGATACCTAAAATGTCCTGGTGCGATACGAGTTTCAAATTTTACAAAATGCTAAACTTCAAATGCCCATATCTCCGTAAATAGAGGCCGTAGAGGGGTCAAAGTTGCAGCATTGTAAAGGTGTTTTTTGAACCTTTAATTTGATATCTAAATTGTCCTGGTGCGATACGGGTTTCAAATTTTACAGTGAACACAAAATGCTAAACTTCAAATGCCCATATCTCCGTAAATAGAGGCCGTAGAGGGGTCAAAGTTGCAGCATTGTAAAGGTGTTTTTTGAACCTTTAATTTGATATCTAAATTGTCCTGGTGCGATACGGGTTTCAAATTTTACAGTGAACACAAAATGCTAAACTTCAAATGCCCATATCTCCGTAAATAGAGGCCGTAGAGGGGTCAAAGTTGCAGCATTGTAAAGGTGTTTTTTCAACCTTTAATTTGATACCTAAATTGTCCTGGTGCGATACGAGTTTCAAATTTTACAAAATGCTAAACTTCAAATGCCCATATCTCCGTAAATAGAGGCCGTAGAAGGGTCAAAGTTGCAGCATTGTAAAGGTGTTTTTTCAACCTTTAATTTGATACCTAAATTGTCCTGGTGCGATATGAGTTTCAAATTTTACAAAATGCTAAACTTCAAATGCCCATATCTCCGTAAATAGAGGCCGTAGAGGGGTCAAAGTTGCAGCATTGTAAAGATGTTGTTTCAACCTTTAATTTGATACCTAAAATGTCCTGGTGCGATACGAGTTTCAAATTTTACAAAATGCTAAACTTCAAATGCCCATATCTCCGTAAATAGAGGCCGTAGAGGGGTCAAAGTTGCAGCATTGTAAAGGTGTTTTTTGAACCTTTAATTTGATATCTAAATTGTCCTGGTGCGATACGGGTTTCAAATTTTACAGTGAACACAAAATGCTAAACTTCAAATGCCCATATCTCCGTAAATAGAGGCCGTAGAGGGGTCAAAGTTGCAGCATTGTAAAGGTGTTTTTTGAACCTTTAATTTGATATCTAAATTGTCCTGGTGCGATACGGGTTTCAAATTTTACAGTGAACACAAAATGCTAAACTTCAAATGCCCATATCTCCGTAAATAGAGGCCGTAGAGGGGTCAAAGTTGCAGCATTGTAAAGGTGTTTTTTCAACCTTTAATTTGATACCTAAATTGTCCTGGTGCGATACGAGTTTCAAATTTTACAAAATGCTAAACTTCAAATGCCCATATCTCCGTAAATAGAGGCCGTAGAAGGGTCAAAGTTGCAGCATTGTAAAGGTGTTTTTTCAACCTTTAATTTGATACCTAAATTGTCCTGGTGCGATATGAGTTTCAAATTTACAAAATGCTAAACTTCAAATGCCCATATCTCCGTAAATAGAGGCCGTAGAGGGGTCAAAGTTGCAGCATTGTAAAGGTGTTTTTTCAACCTTTAATTTGATACCTAAATTGTCCTGGTGCGATACGAGTTTCAAATTTTACAATGAACACAAAATGCTAAACTTCAAATGCCCATATCTCCGTAAATAGAGGCCGTAGAGGGGTCAAAGTTGCAGCATTGTAAAGGTGTTTTTTGAACCTTTAATTTGATATCTAAATTGTCCTGGTGCGATACGGGTTTCAAATTTTACAGTGAACACAAAATGCTAAACTTCAAATGCCCATATCTCCGTAAATAGAGGCCGTAGAGGGTCAAAGTTGCAGCATTGTAAAGGTGTTTTTTCAACCTTTAATTTGATACCTAAATTGTCCTGGTGCGATACGAGTTTCAAATTTTACAAAATGCTAAACTTCAAATGCCCATATCTCCGTAAATAGAGGCCGTAGAAGGGTCAAAGTTGCAGCATTGTAAAGGTGTTTTTTCAACCTTTAATTTGATACCTAAATTGTCCTGGTGCGATATGAGTTTCAAATTTTACAAAATGCTAAACTTCAAATGCCCATATCTCCGTAAATAGAGGCCGTAGAGGGGTCAAAGTTGCAGCATTGTAAAGGTGTTTTTTCAACCTTTAACTTGATACCTAAATTGTCCTGGTGCGATACGAGTTTCAAATTTTACAGTGAACACAAAATGCTAAACTTCAAATGCCCATATCTCCGTAAATAGAGGCCGTAGAGGGTCAAAGTTGCAGCATTGTAAAGGTGTTTTTTCAACCTTTAATTTGATACCTAAATTGTCCTGGTGCGATACGAGTTTAAAATTTTACAAAATGCTAAACTTCAAATGCCCATATCTCCGTAAATAGAGGCCGTAGAGGGGTCAAAGTTGCAGCATTGTAAAGGTGTTTTTTCAACCTTTAACTTGATACCTAAATTGTCCTGGTGCGATACGAGTTTCAAATTTTACAGTGAACACAAAATGCTAAACTTCAAATGCCCATATCTCCGTAAATAGAGGCCGTAGAGGGGTCAAAGTTGCAGCATTGTAAAGGTGTTTTTTCAACCTTTAATTTGATACCTAAATTGTCCTGGTGCGATACGAGTTTAAAATTTTACAAAATGCTAAACTTCAAATGCCCATATCTCCGTAAATAGAGGCCGTAGAGGGGTCAAAGTTGCAGCATTGTAAAGGTGTTTTTTCAACCTTTAACTTGATACCTAAATTGTCCTGGTGCGATACGGGTTTCAAATTTTACAGTGAACACAAAATGCTAAACTTCAAATGCCCATATCTCCGTAAATAGAGGCCGTAGAGGGGTCAAAGTTGCAGCATTGTAAAGGTGTTTTTTCAACCTTTAACTTGATACCTAAATTGTCCTGGTGCGATACGAGTTTCAAATTTTACAAAATGCTAAACTTCAAATGCCCATATCTCCGTAAATAGAGGCCGTAGAGGGGTCAAAGTTGCAGCATTGTAAAGGTGTTTTTTCAACCTTTAATTTGATACCTAAATTGTCCTGGTGCGATACGAGTTTAAAATTTTACAAAATGCTAAACTTCAAATGCCCATATCTCCGTAAATAGAGGCCGTAGAGGGGTCAAAGTTGCAGCATTGTAAAGGTGTTTTTTCAACCTTTAACTTGATACCTAAATTGTCCTGGTGCGATACGGGTTTCAAATTTTACAGTGAACACAAAATGCTAAACTTCAAATGCCCATATCTCCGTAAATAGAGGCCGTAGAGGGGTCAAAGTTGCAGCATTGTAAAGGTGTTTTTTCAACCTTTAACTTGATACCTAAATTGTCCTGGTGCGATACGAGTTTCAAATTTTACAAAATGCTAAACTTCAAATGCCCATATCTCCGTAAATAGAGGCCGTAGAGGGGTCAAAGTTGCAGCATTGTAAAGGTGTTTTTTCAACCTTTAATTTGATACCTAAATTGTCCTGGTGCGATACGAGTTTCAAATTTTACAAAATGCTAAACTTCAAATGCCCATATCTCCGTAAATAGAGGCCGCAGAGGGGTCAAAGTTGCAGCATTGTAAAGGTGTTTTTTCAACCTTTAATTTGATACCTAAATTGTCGTGGTGCGATACGAGTTTCAAATTTTACAAAATGCTAAACTTCAAATGCCCATATCTCCGTAAATAGAGGCCGTAGAGGGGTCAAAGTTGCAGCATTGTAAAGGTGTTTTTTCAACCTTTAACTTGATACCTAAATTGTCCTGGTGCGATACGAGTTTCAAATTTTACAGTGAACACAAAATGCTAAACTTCAAATGCCCATATCTCCGTAAATAGAGGCCGTAGAGGGGTCAAAGTTGCAGCATTGTAAAGGTGTTTTTTCAACCTTTAATTTGATACCTAAATTGTCCTGGTGCGATACGAGTTTCAAATTTTACAAAATGCTAAACTTCAAATGCCCATATCTCCGTAAATAGAGGCCGCAGAGGGGTCAAAGTTGCAGCATTGTAAAGGTGTTTTTTCAACCTTTAATTTGATACCTAAATTGTCCTGGTGCGATACGAGTTTCAAATTTTACAGAATGCTAAACTTCAAATGCCCATATCTCCGTAAATAGAGGCCGTAGAGGGGTCAAAGTTGCAGCATTGTAAAGGTGTTTTTTCAACCTTTAATTTGATACCTAAATTGTCCTGGTGCGATACGAGTTTCAAATTTTACAAAATGCTAAACTTCAAATGCCCATATCTCCGTAAATAGAGGCCGTAGAGGGGTCAAAGTTGCAGCATTGTAAAGGTGATTTTTCAACCTTTAATTTGATACCTAAATTGTCCTGGTGCGATACGAGTTTCAAATTTTACAAGATGCTAAACTTCAAATGCCCATATCTCCGTAAATAGAGGCCGTAGAGGGGTCAAAGTTGCAGCATTGTAAAGGTGTTTTTTCAACCTTTAATTTGATATCTAAATTGTCCTGGTGCGATACGAGTTTCAAATTTTACAGTGAACACAAAATGCTAAACTTCAAATGCCCATATCTCCGTAAATAGAGGCCGTAGAGGGGTCAAAGTTGCAGCATTGTAAAGGTGTTTTTTCAACCTTTAATTTGATACCTAAATTGTCCTGGTGCGATACGAGTTTCAAATTTTACAAAATGCTAAACTTCAAATGCCCATATCTCCGTAAATAGAGGCCGTAGAGGGGTCAAAGTTGCAGCATTGTAAAGATGTTTTTTCAACCTTTAATTTGATACCTAAAATGTCCTGGTGCGATACGAGTTTCAAATTTTACAGAATGCTAAACTTCAAATGCCCATATCTCCGTAAATAGAGGCCGTAGAGGGGTCAAAGTTGCAGCATTGTAAAGGTGTTTTTTCAACCTTTAATTTGATACCTAAATTGTCCTGGTGCGATACGAGTTTCAAATTTTACAAAATGCTAAACTTCAAATGCCCATATCTCCGTAAATAGAGGCCGTAGAGGGGTCAAAGTTGCAGCATTGTAAAGGTGTTTTTTCAACCTTTAATTTGATATCTAAATTGTCCTGGTGCGATACGAGTTTCAAATTTTACAGTGAACACAAAATGCTAAACTTCAAATGCCCATATCTCCGTAAATAGAGGCCGTAGAGGGGTCAAAGTTGCAGCATTGTAAAGGTGTTTTTTCAACCTTTAATTTGATACCTAAATTGTCCTGGTGCGATACGAGTTTCAAATTTTACAGTGAACACAAAATGCTAAACTTCAAATGCCCATATCTCCGTAAATAGAGGCCGTAGAGGGGTCAAAGTTGCAGCATTGTAAAGGTGTTTTTTCAACCTTTAATTTGATACCTAAATTGTCCTGGTGCGATACGAGTTTCAAATTTTACAAAATGCTAAACTTCAAATGCCCATATCTCCGTAAATAGAGGCCGTAGAGGGGTCAAAGTTGCAGCATTGTAAAGATGTTTTTTCAACCTTTAATTTGATACCTAAAATGTCCTGGTGCGATACGAGTTTCAAATTTTACAAAATGCTAAACTTCAAATGCCCATATCTCCGTAAATAGAGGCCGTAGAGGGGTCAAAGTTGCAGCATTGTAAAGGTGTTTTTTCAACCTTTAATTTGATACCTAAATTGTCCTGGTGCGATACGAGTTTCAAATTTTACAGTGAACACAAAATGCTAAACTTCAAATGCCCATATCTCCGTAAATAGAGGCCGTAGAGGGGTCAAAGTTGCAGCATTGTAAAGGTGTTTTTTCAACCTTTAATTTGATACCTAAATTGTCCTGGTGCGATACGAGTTTCAAATTTTACAAAATGCTAAACTTCAAATGCCCATATCTCCGTAAATAGAGGCCGTAGAGGGGTCAAAGTTGCAGCATTGTAAAGATGTTTTTTCAACCTTTAATTTGATACCTAAAATGTCCTGGTGCGATACGAGTTTCAAATTTTACAGAATGCTAAACTTCAAATGCCCATATCTCCGTAAATAGAGGCCGTAGAGGGGTCAAAGTTGCAGCATTGTAAAGGTGTTTTTTCAACCTTTAATTTGATACCTAAATTGTCCTGGTGCGATACGAGTTTCAAACTTTACAAAATGCTAAACTTCAAATGCCCATATCTCCGTAAATAGAGGCCGTAGAGGGGTCAAAGTTGCAGCATTGTAAAGGTGTTTTTTCAACCTTTAATTTGATACCTAAATTGTCCTGGTGCGATACGAGTTTCAAATTTTACAAAATGCTAAACTTCAAATGCCCATATCTCCGTAAATAGAGGCCGTAGAGGGGTCAAAGTTGCAGCATTGTAAAGGTGATTTTTCAACCTTTAATTTGATACCTAAATTGTCCTGGTGCGATACGAGTTTCAAATTTTACAAAATGCTAAACTTCAAATGCCCATATCTCCGTAAATAGAGGCCGTAGAGGGGTCAAAGTTGCAGCATTGTAAAGGTGTTTTTTCAACCTTTAATTTGATACCTAAATTGTCCTGGTGCGATACGAGTTTCAAACTTTACAAAATGCTAAACTTCAAATGCCCATATCTCCGTAAATAGAGGCCGTAGAGGGGTCAAAGTTGCAGCATTGTAAAGGTGTTTTTTCAACCTTTAATTTGATATCTAAATTGTCCTGGTGCGATACGGGTTTCAAATTTTACAGTGAACACAAAATGCTAAACTTCAAATGCCCATATCTCCGTAAATAGAGGCCGTAGAGGGGTCAAAGTTGCAGCATTGTAAAGGTGTTTTTTCAACCTTTAATTTGATACCTAAATTGTCCTGGTGCGATACGAGTTTCAAATTTTACAAAATGCTAAACTTCAAATGCCCATATCTCCGTAAATAGAGGCCGTAGAGGGGTCAAAGTTGCAGCATTGTAAAGGTGATTTTTCAACCTTTAATTTGATACCTAAATTGTCCTGGTGCGATACGAGTTTCAAATTTTACAAAATGCTAAACTTCAAATGCCCATATCTCCGTAAATAGAGGCCGTAGAGGGGTCAAAGTTGCAGCATTGTAAAGGTGTTTTTTCAACCTTTAATTTGATACCTAAATTGTCCTGGTGCGATACGAGTTTCAAATTTTACAATGAACACAAAATGCTAAACTTCAAATGCCCATATCTCCGTAAATAGAGGCCGTAGAGGGGTCAAAGTTGCAGCATTGTAAAGGTGTTTTTTCAACCTTTAACTTGATACCTAAATTGTCCTGGTGCGATACGAGTTTCAAATTTTACAGTGAACACAAAATGCTAAACTTCAAATGCCCATATCTCCGTAAATAGAGGCCGTAGAGGGGTCAAAGTTGCAGCATTGTAAAGGTGTTTTTTCAACCTTTAATTTGATACCTAAATTGTCCTGGTGCGATACGAGTTTCAAATTTTACAAAATGCTAAACTTCAAATGCCCATATCTCCGTAAATAGAGGCCGTAGAGGGGTCAAAGTTGCAGCATTGTAAAGGTGTTTTTTCAACCTTTAATTTGATACCTAAATTGTCCTGGTGCGATACGAGTTTCAAATTTTACAGAATGCTAAACTTCAAATGCCCATATCTCCGTAAATAGAGGCCGTAGAGGGGTCAAAGTTGCAGCATTGTAAAGGTGTTTTTTCAACCTTTAATTTGATACCTAAATTGTCGTGGTGCGATACGAGTTTCAAATTTTACAAAATGCTAAACTTCAAATGCCCATATCTCCGTAAATAGAGGCCGTAGAGGGGTCAAAGTTGCAGCATTGTAAAGGTGTTTTTTCAACCTTTAACTTGATACCTAAATTGTCCTGGTGCGATACGAGTTTCAAATTTTACAGTGAACACAAAATGCTAAACTTCAAATGCCCATATCTCCGTAAATAGAGGCCGTAGAGGGGTCAAAGTTGCAGCATTGTAAAGGTGTTTTTTCAACCTTTAATTTGATACCTAAATTGTCCTGGTGCGATACGAGTTTCAAATTTTACAAAATGCTAAACTTCAAATGCCCATATCTCCGTAAATAGAGGCCGTAGAGGGGTCAAAGTTGCAGCATTGTAAAGGTGTTTTTTCAACCTTTAACTTGATACCTAAATTGTCCTGGTGCGATACGGGTTTCAAATTTTACAGTGAACACAAAATGCTAAACTTCAAATGCCCATATCTCCGTAAATAGAGGCCGTAGAGGGGTCAAAGTTGCAGCATTGTAAAGGTGTTTTTTCAACCTTTAATTTGATACCTAAATTGTCCTGGTGCGATACGAGTTTCAAATTTTACAAAATGCTAAACTTCAAATGCCCATATCTCCGTAAATAGAGGCCGTAGAGGGGTCAAAGTTGCAGCATTGTAAAGGTGTTTTTTCAACCTTTAACTTGATACCTAAATTGTCCTGGTGCGATACGAGTTTCAAATTTTACAAAATGCTAAACTTCAAATGCCCATATCTCCGTAAATAGAGGCCGTAGAGGGGTCAAAGTTGCAGCATTGTAAAGGTGTTTTTTCAACCTTTAATTTGATACCTAAATTGTCCTGGTGCGATACGAGTTTCAAATTTTACAAAATGCTAAACTTCAAATGCCCATATCTCCGTAAATAGAGGCCGTAGAGGGGTCAAAGTTGCAGCATTGTAAAGGTGTTTTTTCAACCTTTAACTTGATACCTAAATTGTCCTGGTGCGATACGGGTTTCAAATTTTACAGTGAACACAAAATGCTAAACTTCAAATGCCCATATCTCCGTAAATAGAGGCCGTAGAGGGGTCAAAGTTGCAGCATTGTAAAGGTGTTTTTTCAACCTTTAATTTGATACCTAAATTGTCCTGGTGCGATACGAGTTTCAAATTTTACAAAATGCTAAACTTCAAATGCCCATATCTCCGTAAATAGAGGCCGCAGAGGGGTCAAAGTTGCAGCATTGTAAAGGTGTTTTTTCAACCTTTAATTTGATACCTAAATTGTCGTGGTGCGATACGAGTTTCAAATTTTACAAAATGCTAAACTTCAAATGCCCATATCTCCGTAAATAGAGGCCGTAGAGGGGTCAAAGTTGCAGCATTGTAAAGGTGTTTTTTCAACCTTTAACTTGATACCTAAATTGTCCTGGTGCGATACGAGTTTCAAATTTTACAGTGAACACAAAATGCTAAACTTCAAATGCCCATATCTCCGTAAATAGAGGCCGTAGAGGGGTCAAAGTTGCAGCATTGTAAAGGTGTTTTTTCAACCTTTAATTTGATACCTAAATTGTCCTGGTGCGATACGAGTTTCAAATTTTACAAAATGCTAAACTTCAAATGCCCATATCTCCGTAAATAGAGGCCGCAGAGGGGTCAAAGTTGCAGCATTGTAAAGGTGTTTTTTCAACTTTTAATTTGATACCTAAATTGTCCTGGTGCGATACGAGTTTCAAATTTTACAGAATGCTAAACTTCAAATGCCCATATCTCCGTAAATAGAGGCCGTAGAGGGGTCAAAGTTGCAGCATTGTAAAGGTGTTTTTTCAACCTTTAATTTGATACCTAAATTGTCCTGGTGCGATACGAGTTTCAAATTTTACAAAATGCTAAACTTCAAATGCCCATATCTCCGTAAATAGAGGCCGTAGAGGGGTCAAAGTTGCAGCATTGTAAAGGTGATTTTTCAACCTTTAATTTGATACCTAAATTGTCCTGGTGCGATACGAGTTTCAAATTTTACAAGATGCTAAACTTCAAATGCCCATATCTCCGTAAATAGAGGCCGCAGAGGGGTCAAAGTTGCAGCATTGTAAAGGTGTTTTTTCAACCTTTAATTTGATACCTAAATTGTCGTGGTGCGATACGAGTTTCAAATTTTACAAAATGCTAAACTTCAAATGCCCATATCTCCGTAAATAGAGGCCGTAGAGGGGTCAAAGTTGCAGCATTGTAAAGGTGTTTTTTCAACCTTTAATTTGATACCTAAATTGTCCTGGTGCGATACGAGTTTCAAATTTTACAAAATGCTAAACTTCAAATGCCCATATCTCCGTAAATAGAGGCCGTAGAGGGGTCAAAGTTGCAGCATTGTAAAGGTGATTTTTCAACCTTTAATTTGATACCTAAATTGTCCTGGTGCGATACGAGTTTCAAATTTTACAAAATGCTAAACTTCAAATGCCCATATCTCCGTAAATAGAGGCCGTAGAGGGGTCAAAGTTGCAGCATTGTAAAGGTGTTTTTTCAACCTTTAATTTGATATCTAAATTGTCCTGGTGCGATACGAGTTTCAAATTTTACAGTGAACACAAAATGCTAAACTTCAAATGCCCATATCTCCGTAAATAGAGGCCGTAGAGGGGTCAAAGTTGCAGCATTGTAAAGGTGTTTTTTCAACCTTTAATTTGATACCTAAATTGTCCTGGTGCGATACGAGTTTCAAATTTTACAGTGAACACAAAATGCTAAACTTCAAATGCCCATATCTCCGTAAATAGAGGCCGTAGAGGGGTCAAAGTTGCAGCATTGTAAAGGTGTTTTTTCAACCTTTAATTTGATACCTAAATTGTCCTGGTGCGATACGAGTTTCAAATTTTACAAAATGCTAAACTTCAAATGCCCATATCTCCGTAAATAGAGGCCGTAGAGGGGTCAAAGTTGCAGCATTGTAAAGATGTTTTTTCAACCTTTAATTTGATACCTAAAATGTCCTGGTGCGATACGAGTTTCAAATTTTACAAAATGCTAAACTTCAAATGCCCATATCTCCGTAAATAGAGGCCGTAGAGGGGTCAAAGTTGCAGCATTGTAAAGGTGTTTTTTCAACCTTTAATTTGATACCTAAATTGTCCTGGTGCGATACGAGTTTCAAATTTTACAGTGAACACAAAATGCTAAACTTCAAATGCCCATATCTCCGTAAATAGAGGCCGTAGAGGGGTCAAAGTTGCAGCATTGTAAAGGTGTTTTTTCAACCTTTAATTTGATACCTAAATTGTCCTGGTGCGATACGAGTTTCAAATTTTACAAAATGCTAAACTTCAAATGCCCATATCTCCGTAAATAGAGGCCGTAGAGGGGTCAAAGTTGCAGCATTGTAAAGATGTTTTTTCAACCTTTAATTTGATACCTAAAATGTCCTGGTGCGATACGAGTTTCAAATTTTACAGAATGCTAAACTTCAAATGCCCATATCTCCGTAAATAGAGGCCGTAGAGGGGTCAAAGTTGCAGCATTGTAAAGGTGTTTTTTCAACCTTTAATTTGATACCTAAATTGTCCTGGTGCGATACGAGTTTCAAACTTTACAAAATGCTAAACTTCAAATGCCCATATCTCCGTAAATAGAGGCCGTAGAGGGGTCAAAGTTGCAGCATTGTAAAGGTGTTTTTTCAACCTTTAATTTGATACCTAAATTGTCCTGGTGCGATACGAGTTTCAAATTTTACAAAATGCTTAACTTCAAATGCCCATATCTCCGTAAATAGAGGCCGTAGAGGGGTCAAAGTTGCAGCATTGTAAAGGTGATTTTTCAACCTTTAATTTGATACCTAAATTGTCCTGGTGCGATACGAGTTTCAAATTTTACAAAATGCTAAACTTCAAATGCCCATATCTCCGTAAATAGAGGCCGTAGAGGGGTCAAAGTTGCAGCATTGTAAAGGTGTTTTTTCAACCTTTAATTTGATATCTAAATTGTCCTGGTGCGATACGAGTTTCAAATTTTACAGTGAACACAAAATGCTAAACTTCAAATGCCCATATCTCCGTAAATAGAGGCCGTAGAGGGGTCAAAGTTGCAGCATTGTAAAGGTGTTTTTTCAACCTTTAATTTGATACCTAAATTGTCCTGGTGCGATACGAGTTTCAAATTTTACAAAATGCTAAACTTCAAATGCCCATATCTCCGTAAATAGAGGCCGTAGAGGGGTCAAAGTTGCAGCATTGTAAAGATGTTTTTTCAACCTTTAATTTGATACCTAAAATGTCCTGGTGCGATACGAGTTTCAAATTTTACAGTGAACACAAAATGCTAAACTTCAAATGCCCATATCTCCGTAAATAGAGGCCGTAGAGGGGTCAAAGTTGCAGCATTGTAAAGGTGTTTTTTCAACCTTTAATTTGATACCTAAATTGTCCTGGTGCGATACGAGTTTCAAATTTTACAAAATGCTAAACTTCAAATGCCCATATCTCCGTAAATAGAGGCCGTAGAGGGGTCAAAGTTGCAGCATTGTAAAGGTGTTTTTTCAACCTTTAATTTGATACCTAAATTGTCCTGGTGCGATACGAGTTTCAAATTTTACAAAATGCTAAACTTCAAATGCCCATATCTCCGTAAATAGAGGCCGTAGAGGGGTCAAAGTTGCAGCATTGTAAAGGTGTTTTTTCAACCTTTAATTTGATACCTAAATTGTCCTGGTGCGATACGAGTTTCAAATTTTACAAAATGCTAAACTTCAAATGCCCATATCTCCGTAAATAGAGGCCGCAGAGGGGTCAAAGTTGCAGCATTGTAAAGGTGTTTTTTCAACCTTTAATTTGATACCTAAATTGTCCTGGTGCGATACGAGTTTCAAATTTTACAGAATGCTAAACTTCAAATGCCCATATCTCCGTAAATAGAGGCCGTAGAGGGGTCAAAGTTGCAGCATTGTAAAGGTGTTTTTTCAACCTTTAATTTGATACCTAAATTGTCCTGGTGCGATACGAGTTTCAAATTTTACAAAATGCTAAACTTCAAATGCCCATATCTCCGTAAATAGAGGCCGTAGAGGGGTCAAAGTTGCAGCATTGTAAAGGTGATTTTTCAACCTTTAATTTGATACCTAAATTGTCCTGGTGCGATACGAGTTTCAAATTTTACAAGATGCTAAACTTCAAATGCCCATATCTCCGTAAATAGAGGCCGCAGAGGGGTCAAAGTTGCAGCATTGTAAAGGTGTTTTTTCAACCTTTAATTTGATACCTAAATTGTCGTGGTGCGATACGAGTTTCAAATTTTACAAAATGCTAAACTTCAAATGCCCATATCTCCGTAAATAGAGGCCGTAGAGGGGTCAAAGTTGCAGCATTGTAAAGGTGTTTTTTCAACCTTTAATTTGATACCTAAATTGTCCTGGTGCGATACGAGTTTCAAATTTTACAGTGAACACAAAATGCTAAACTTCAAATGCCCATATCTCCGTAAATAGAGGCCGTAGAGGGGTCAAAGTTGCAGCATTGTAAAGGTGTTTTTTCAACCTTTAATTTGATACCTAAATTGTCCTGGTGCGATACGAGTTTCAAATTTTACAAAATGCTAAACTTCAAATGCCCATATCTCCGTAAATAGAGGCCGTAGAGGGGTCAAAGTTGCAGCATTGTAAAGATGTTTTTTCAACCTTTAATTTGATACCTAAAATGTCCTGGTGCGATACGAGTTTCAAATTTTACAGAATGCTAAACTTCAAATGCCCATATCTCCGTAAATAGAGGCCGTAGAGGGGTCAAAGTTGCAGCATTGTAAAGGTGTTTTTTCAACCTTTAATTTGATACCTAAATTGTCCTGGTGCGATACGAGTTTCAAACTTTACAAAATGCTAAACTTCAAATGCCCATATCTCCGTAAATAGAGGCCGTAGAGGGGTCAAAGTTGCAGCATTGTAAAGGTGTTTTTTCAACCTTTAATTTGATACCTAAATTGTCCTGGTGCGATACGAGTTTCAAATTTTACAAAATGCTTAACTTCAAATGCCCATATCTCCGTAAATAGAGGCCGTAGAGGGGTCAAAGTTGCAGCATTGTAAAGGTGATTTTTCAACCTTTAATTTGATACCTAAATTGTCCTGGTGCGATACGAGTTTCAAATTTTACAAAATGCTAAACTTCAAATGCCCATATCTCCGTAAATAGAGGCCGTAGAGGGGTCAAAGTTGCAGCATTGTAAAGGTGTTTTTTCAACCTTTAATTTGATATCTAAATTGTCCTGGTGCGATACGAGTTTCAAATTTTACAGTGAACACAAAATGCTAAACTTCAAATGCCCATATCTCCGTAAATAGAGGCCGTAGAGGGGTCAAAGTTGCAGCATTGTAAAGGTGTTTTTTCAACCTTTAATTTGATACCTAAATTGTCCTGGTGCGATACGAGTTTCAAATTTTACAAAATGCTAAACTTCAAATGCCCATATCTCCGTAAATAGAGGCCGTAGAGGGGTCAAAGTTGCAGCATTGTAAAGATGTTTTTTCAACCTTTAATTTGATACCTAAAATGTCCTGGTGCGATACGAGTTTCAAATTTTACAGTGAACACAAAATGCTAAACTTCAAATGCCCATATCTCCGTAAATAGAGGCCGTAGAGGGGTCAAAGTTGCAGCATTGTAAAGGTGTTTTTTCAACCTTTAATTTGATACCTAAATTGTCCTGGTGCGATACGAGTTTCAAATTTTACAAAATGCTAAACTTCAAATGCCCATATCTCCGTAAATAGAGGCCGTAGAGGGGTCAAAGTTGCAGCATTGTAAAGGTGTTTTTTCAACCTTTAATTTGATACCTAAATTGTCCTGGTGCGATACGAGTTTCAAATTTTACAAAATGCTAAACTTCAAATGCCCATATCTCCGTAAATAGAGGCCGTAGAGGGGTCAAAGTTGCAGCATTGTAAAGGTGTTTTTTCAACCTTTAATTTGATACCTAAATTGTCCTGGTGCGATACGAGTTTCAAATTTTACAAAATGCTAAACTTCAAATGCCCATATCTCCGTAAATAGAGGCCGCAGAGGGGTCAAAGTTGCAGCATTGTAAAGGTGTTTTTTCAACCTTTAATTTGATACCTAAATTGTCCTGGTGCGATACGAGTTTCAAATTTTACAGAATGCTAAACTTCAAATGCCCATATCTCCGTAAATAGAGGCCGTAGAGGGGTCAAAGTTGCAGCATTGTAAAGGTGTTTTTTCAACCTTTAATTTGATACCTAAATTGTCCTGGTGCGATACGAGTTTCAAATTTTACAAAATGCTAAACTTCAAATGCCCATATCTCCGTAAATAGAGGCCGTAGAGGGGTCAAAGTTGCAGCATTGTAAAGGTGATTTTTCAACCTTTAATTTGATACCTAAATTGTCCTGGTGCGATACGAGTTTCAAATTTTACAAGATGCTAAACTTCAAATGCCCATATCTCCGTAAATAGAGGCCGCAGAGGGGTCAAAGTTGCAGCATTGTAAAGGTGTTTTTTCAACCTTTAATTTGATACCTAAATTGTCGTGGTGCGATACGAGTTTCAAATTTTACAAAATGCTAAACTTCAAATGCCCATATCTCCGTAAATAGAGGCCGTAGAGGGGTCAAAGTTGCAGCATTGTAAAGGTGTTTTTTCAACCTTTAATTTGATACCTAAATTGTCCTGGTGCGATACGAGTTTCAAATTTTACAGTGAACACAAAATGCTAAACTTCAAATGCCCATATCTCCGTAAATAGAGGCCGTAGAGGGGTCAAAGTTGCAGCATTGTAAAGGTGTTTTTTCAACCTTTAATTTGATACCTAAATTGTCCTGGTGCGATACGAGTTTCAAATTTTACAAAATGCTAAACTTCAAATGCCCATATCTCCGTAAATAGAGGCCGTAGAGGGGTCAAAGTTGCAGCATTGTAAAGATGTTTTTTCAACCTTTAATTTGATACCTAAAATGTCCTGGTGCGATACGAGTTTCAAATTTTACAGAATGCTAAACTTCAAATGCCCATATCTCCGTAAATAGAGGCCGTAGAGGGGTCAAAGTTGCAGCATTGTAAAGGTGTTTTTTCAACCTTTAATTTGATACCTAAATTGTCCTGGTGCGATACGAGTTTCAAACTTTACAAAATGCTAAACTTCAAATGCCCATATCTCCGTAAATAGAGGCCGTAGAGGGGTCAAAGTTGCAGCATTGTAAAGGTGTTTTTTCAACCTTTAATTTGATACCTAAATTGTCCTGGTGCGATACGAGTTTCAAATTTTACAAAATGCTTAACTTCAAATGCCCATATCTCCGTAAATAGAGGCCGTAGAGGGGTCAAAGTTGCAGCATTGTAAAGGTGATTTTTCAACCTTTAATTTGATACCTAAATTGTCCTGGTGCGATACGAGTTTCAAATTTTACAAAATGCTAAACTTCAAATGCCCATATCTCCGTAAATAGAGGCCGTAGAGGGGTCAAAGTTGCAGCATTGTAAAGGTGTTTTTTCAACCTTTAATTTGATATCTAAATTGTCCTGGTGCGATACGAGTTTCAAATTTTACAGTGAACACAAAATGCTAAACTTCAAATGCCCATATCTCCGTAAATAGAGGCCGTAGAGGGGTCAAAGTTGCAGCATTGTAAAGGTGTTTTTTCAACCTTTAATTTGATACCTAAATTGTCCTGGTGCGATACGAGTTTCAAATTTTACAAAATGCTAAACTTCAAATGCCCATATCTCCGTAAATAGAGGCCGTAGAGGGGTCAAAGTTGCAGCATTGTAAAGATGTTTTTTCAACCTTTAATTTGATACCTAAAATGTCCTGGTGCGATACGAGTTTCAAATTTTACAGTGAACACAAAATGCTAAACTTCAAATGCCCATATCTCCGTAAATAGAGGCCGTAGAGGGGTCAAAGTTGCAGCATTGTAAAGGTGTTTTTTCAACCTTTAATTTGATACCTAAATTGTCCTGGTGCGATACGAGTTTCAAATTTTACAAAATGCTAAACTTCAAATGCCCATATCTCCGTAAATAGAGGCCGTAGAGGGGTCAAAGTTGCAGCATTGTAAAGGTGTTTTTTCAACCTTTAATTTGATACCTAAATTGTCCTGGTGCGATACGAGTTTCAAATTTTACAAAATGCTAAACTTCAAATGCCCATATCTCCGTAAATAGAGGCCGTAGAGGGGTCAAAGTTGCAGCATTGTAAAGGTGTTTTTTCAACCTTTAATTTGATACCTAAATTGTCCTGGTGCGATACGAGTTTCAAATTTTACAAAATGCTAAACTTCAAATGCCCATATCTCCGTAAATAGAGGCCGTAGAGGGGTCAAAGTTGCAGCATTGTAAAGGTGTTTTTTCAACCTTTAATTTGATACCTAAATTGTCCTGGTGCGATACGAGTTTCAAATTTTACAGTGAACACAAAATGCTAAACTTCAAATGCCCATATCTCCGTAAATAGAGGCCGTAGAGGAGTCAAAGTTGCAGCATTGTAAAGATGTTGTTTCAACCTTTAATTTGATACCTAAAATGTCCTGGTGCGATACGAGTTTCAAATTTTACAAAATGCTAAACTTCAAATGCCCATATCTCCGTAAATAGAGGCCGTAGAGGGGTCAAAGTTGCAGCATTGTAAAGATGTTTTTTCAACCTTTAATTTGATACCTAAAATGTCCTGGTGCGATACGAGTTTCAAATTTTACAAAATGCTAAACTTCAAATGCCCATATCTCCGTAAATAGAGGCCGTAGAGGGGTCAAAGTTGCAGCATTGTAAAGGTGTTTTTTCAACCTTTAACTTGATACCTAAATTGTCCTGGTGCGATACGAGTTTCAAATTTTACAGTGAACACAAAATGCTAAACTTCAAATGCCCATATCTCCGTAAATAGAGGCCGTAGAGGGGTCAAAGTTGCAGCATTGTAAAGGTGTTTTTTCAACCTTTAATTTGATACCTAAATTGTCCTGGTGCGATACGAGTTTCAAATTTTACAAAATGCTAAACTTCAAATGCCCATATCTCCGTAAATAGAGGCCGTAGAGGGGTCAAAGTTGCAGCATTGTAAAGGTGTTTTTTCAACCTTTAATTTGATACCTAAATTGTCCTGGTGCGATACGAGTTTCAAATTTTACAAAATGCTAAACTTCAAATGCCCATATCTCCGTAAATAGAGGCCGCAGAGGGGTCAAAGTTGCAGCATTGTAAAGGTGTTTTTTCAACCTTTAATTTGATACCTAAATTGTCCTGGTGCGATACGAGTTTCAAATTTTACAGAATGCTAAACTTCAAATGCCCATATCTCCGTAAATAGAGGCCGTAGAGGGGTCAAAGTTGCAGCATTGTAAAGGTGTTTTTTCAACCTTTAATTTGATACCTAAATTGTCCTGGTGCGATACGAGTTTCAAATTTTACAAAATGCTAAACTTCAAATGCCCATATCTCCGTAAATAGAGGCCGCAGAGGGGTCAAAGTTGCAGCATTGTAAAGGTGTTTTTTCAACCTTTAATTTGATACCTAAATTGTCCTGGTGCGATACGAGTTTCAAATTTTACAGAATGCTAAACTTCAAATGCCCATATCTCCGTAAATAGAGGCCGTAGAGGGGTCAAAGTTGCAGCATTGTAAAGGTGTTTTTTCAACCTTTAATTTGATACCTAAATTGTCCTGGTGCGATACGAGTTTCAAATTTTACAAAATGCTAAACTTCAAATGCCCATATCTCCGTAAATAGAGGCCGCAGAGGGGTCAAAGTTGCAGCATTGTAAAGGTGTTTTTTCAACCTTTAATTTGATACCTAAATTGTCCTGGTGCGATACGAGTTTCAAATTTTACAGAATGCTAAACTTCAAATGCCCATATCTCCGTAAATAGAGGCCGTAGAGGGGTCAAAGTTGCAGCATTGTAAAGGTGTTTTTTCAACCTTTAATTTGATACCTAAATTGTCCTGGTGCGATACGAGTTTCAAATTTTACAAAATGCTAAACTTCAAATGCCCATATCTCCGTAAATAGAGGCCGCAGAGGGGTCAAAGTTGCAGCATTGTAAAGGTGTTTTTTCAACCTTTAACTTGATACCTAAAATGTCCTGGTGCGATACGAGTTTCAAATTTTACAGAATGCTAAACTTCAAATGCCCATATCTCCGTAAATAGAGGCCGTAGAGGGGTCAAAGTTGCAGCATTGTAAAGGTGTTTTTTCAACCTTTAATTTGATACCTAAATTGTCCTGGTGCGATACGAGTTTCAAATTTTACAAAATGCTAAACTTCAAATGCCCATATCTCCGTAAATAGAGGCCGCAGAGGGGTCAAAGTTGCAGCATTGTAAAGGTGTTTTTTCAACCTTTAACTTGATACCTAAAATGTCCTGGTGCGATACGAGTTTCAAATTTTACAGAATGCTAAACTTCAAATGCCCATATCTCCGTAAATAGAGGCCGTAGAGGGGTCAAAGTTGCAGCATTGTAAAGGTGTTTTTTCAACCTTTAATTTGATACCTAAATTGTCCTGGTGCGATACGAGTTTCAAATTTTACAAAATGCTAAACTTCAAATGCCCATATCTCCGTAAATAGAGGCCGCAGAGGGGTCAAAGTTGCAGCATTGTAAAGGTGTTTTTTCAACCTTTAATTTGATACCTAAATTGTCCTGGTGCGATACGAGTTTCAAATTTTACAAAATGCTAAACTTCAAATGCCCATATCTCCGTAAATAGAGGCCGTAGAGGGGTCAAAGTTGCAGCATTGTAAAGGTGATTTTTCAACCTTTAATTTGATACCTAAATTGTCCTGGTGCGATACGAGTTTCAAATTTTACAGTGAACACAAAATGCTAAACTTCAAATGCCCATATCTCCGTAAATAGAGGCCGTAGAGGGGTCAAAGTTGCAGCATTGTAAAGGTGTTTTTTCAACCTTTAATTTGATACCTAAATTGTCCTGGTGCGATACGAGTTTCAAATTTTACAAAATGCTAAACTTCAATTGCCCATATCTCCGTAAATAGAGGCCGTAGAGGGGTCAAAGTTGCAGCATTGTAAAGATGTTTTTTCAACCTTTAATTTGATACCTAAAATGTCCTGGTGCGATACGAGTTTCAAATTTTACAGAATGCTAAACTTCAAATGCCCATATCTCCGTAAATAGAGGCCGTAGAGGGGTCAAAGTTGCAGCATTGTAAAGGTGTTTTTTCAACCTTTAATTTGATACCTAAATTGTCCTGGTGCGATACGAGTTTCAAATTTTACAAAATGCTAAACTTCAAATGCCCATATCTCCGTAAATAGAGGCCGTAGAGGGGTCAAAGTTGCAGCATTGTAAAGGTGTTTTTTCAACCTTTAATTTGATATCTAAATTGTCCTGGTGCGATACGAGTTTCAAATTTTACAGTGAACACAAAATGCTAAACTTCAAATGCCCATATCTCCGTAAATAGAGGCCGTAGAGGGGTCAAAGTTGCAGCATTGTAAAGGTGTTTTTTCAACCTTTAATTTGATACCTAAATTGTCCTGGTGCGATACGAGTTTCAAATTTTACAGTGAACACAAAATGCTAAACTTCAAATGCCCATATCTCCGTAAATAGAGGCCGTAGAGGGGTCAAAGTTGCAGCATTGTAAAGGTGTTTTTTCAACCTTTAATTTGATACCTAAATTGTCCTGGTGCGATACGAGTTTCAAATTTTACAAAATGCTAAACTTCAAATGCCCATATCTCCGTAAATAGAGGCCGTAGAGGGGTCAAAGTTGCAGCATTGTAAAGGTGATTTTTCAACCTTTAATTTGATACCTAAATTGTCCTGGTGCGATACGAGTTTCAAATTTTACAAAATGCTAAACTTCAAATGCCCATATCTCCGTAAATAGAGGCCGTAGAGGGGTCAAAGTTGCAGCATTGTAAAGGTGTTTTTTCAACCTTTAATTTGATACCTAAATTGTCCTGGTGCGATACGAGTTTCAAACTTTACAAAATGCTAAACTTCAAATGCCCATATCTCCGTAAATAGAGGCCGTAGAGGGGTCAAAGTTGCAGCATTGTAAAGGTGTTTTTTCAACCTTTAATTTGATATCTAAATTGTCCTGGTGCGATACGGGTTTCAAATTTTACAGTGAACACAAAATGCTAAACTTCAAATGCCCATATCTCCGTAAATAGAGGCCGTAGAGGGGTCAAAGTTGCAGCATTGTAAAGGTGTTTTTTCAACCTTTAATTTGATACCTAAATTGTCCTGGTGCGATACGAGTTTCAAATTTTACAAAATGCTAAACTTCAAATGCCCATATCTCCGTAAATAGAGGCCGTAGAGGGGTCAAAGTTGCAGCATTGTAAAGGTGATTTTTCAACCTTTAATTTGATACCTAAATTGTCCTGGTGCGATACGAGTTTCAAATTTTACAAAATGCTAAACTTCAAATGCCCATATCTCCGTAAATAGAGGCCGTAGAGGGGTCAAAGTTGCAGCATTGTAAAGGTGTTTTTTCAACCTTTAATTTGATACCTAAATTGTCCTGGTGCGATACGAGTTTCAAATTTTACAATGAACACAAAATGCTAAACTTCAAATGCCCATATCTCCGTAAATAGAGGCCGTAGAGGGGTCAAAGTTGCAGCATTGTAAAGGTGTTTTTTCAACCTTTAACTTGATACCTAAATTGTCCTGGTGCGATACGAGTTTCAAATTTTACAGTGAACACAAAATGCTAAACTTCAAATGCCCATATCTCCGTAAATAGAGGCCGTAGAGGGGTCAAAGTTGCAGCATTGTAAAGGTGTTTTTTCAACCTTTAATTTGATACCTAAATTGTCCTGGTGCGATACGAGTTTCAAATTTTACAAAATGCTAAACTTCAAATGCCCATATCTCCGTAAATAGAGGCCGTAGAGGGGTCAAAGTTGCAGCATTGTAAAGGTGTTTTTTCAACCTTTAACTTGATACCTAAATTGTCCTGGTGCGATACGGGTTTCAAATTTTACAGTGAACACAAAATGCTAAACTTCAAATGCCCATATCTCCGTAAATAGAGGCCGTAGAGGGGTCAAAGTTGCAGCATTGTAAAGGTGTTTTTTCAACCTTTAATTTGATACCTAAATTGTCCTGGTGCGATACGAGTTTCAAATTTTACAAAATGCTAAACTTCAAATGCCCATATCTCCGTAAATAGAGGCCGTAGAGGGGTCAAAGTTGCAGCATTGTAAAGGTGTTTTTTCAACCTTTAACTTGATACCTAAATTGTCCTGGTGCGATACGAGTTTCAAATTTTACAAAATGCTAAACTTCAAATGCCCATATCTCCGTAAATAGAGGCCGTAGAGGGGTCAAAGTTGCAGCATTGTAAAGGTGTTTTTTCAACCTTTAATTTGATACCTAAATTGTCCTGGTGCGATACGAGTTTCAAATTTTACAAAATGCTAAACTTCAAATGCCCATATCTCCGTAAATAGAGGCCGTAGAGGGGTCAAAGTTGCAGCATTGTAAAGGTGATTTTTCAACCTTTAATTTGATACCTAAATTGTCCTGGTGCGATACGAGTTTCAAATTTTACAAAATGCTAAACTTCAAATGCCCATATCTCCGTAAATAGAGGCCGTAGAGGGGTCAAAGTTGCAGCATTGTAAAGGTGTTTTTTCAACCTTTAATTTGATATCTAAATTGTCCTGGTGCGATACGAGTTTCAAATTTTACAGTGAACACAAAATGCTAAACTTCAAATGCCCATATCTCCGTAAATAGAGGCCGTAGAGGGGTCAAAGTTGCAGCATTGTAAAGGTGTTTTTTCAACCTTTAATTTGATACCTAAATTGTCCTGGTGCGATACGAGTTTCAAATTTTACAGTGAACACAAAATGCTAAACTTCAAATGCCCATATCTCCGTAAATAGAGGCCGTAGAGGGGTCAAAGTTGCAGCATTGTAAAGGTGTTTTTTCAACCTTTAATTTGATACCTAAATTGTCCTGGTGCGATACGAGTTTCAAATTTTACAAAATGCTAAACTTCAAATGCCCATATCTCCGTAAATAGAGGCCGTAGAGGGGTCAAAGTTGCAGCATTGTAAAGATGTTTTTTCAACCTTTAATTTGATACCTAAAATGTCCTGGTGCGATACGAGTTTCAAATTTTACAAAATGCTAAACTTCAAATGCCCATATCTCCGTAAATAGAGGCCGTAGAGGGGTCAAAGTTGCAGCATTGTAAAGGTGATTTTTCAACCTTTAATTTGATACCTAAATTGTCCTGGTGCGATACGAGTTTCAAATTTTACAAAATGCTAAACTTCAAATGCCCATATCTCCGTAAATAGAGGCCGTAGAGGGGTCAAAGTTGCAGCATTGTAAAGGTGTTTTTTCAACCTTTAATTTGATATCTAAATTGTCCTGGTGCGATACGAGTTTCAAATTTTACAGTGAACACAAAATGCTAAACTTCAAATGCCCATATCTCCGTAAATAGAGGCCGTAGAGGGGTCAAAGTTGCAGCATTGTAAAGGTGTTTTTTCAACCTTTAATTTGATACCTAAATTGTCCTGGTGCGATACGAGTTTCAAATTTTACAAAATGCTAAACTTCAAATGCCCATATCTCCGTAAATAGAGGCCGTAGAGGGGTCAAAGTTGCAGCATTGTAAAGGTGTTTTTTCAACCTTTAATTTGATACCTAAATTGTCCTGGTGCGATACGAGTTTCAAATTTTACAAAATGCTAAACTTCAAATGCCCATATCTCCGTAAATAGAGGCCGTAGAGGGGTCAAAGTTGCAGCATTGTAAAGGTGTTTTTTCAACCTTTAATTTGATACCTAAATTGTCCTGGTGCGATACGAGTTTCAAATTTTACAAAATGCTAAACTTCAAATGCCCATATCTCCGTAAATAGAGGCCGTAGAGGGGTCAAAGTTGCAGCATTGTAAAGGTGTTTTTTCAACCTTTAATTTGATACCTAAATTGTCCTGGTGCGATACGAGTTTCAAATTTTACAAAATGCTAAACTTCAAATGCCCATATCTCCGTAAATAGAGGCCGTAGAGGGGTCAAAGTTGCAGCATTGTAAAGGTGTTTTTTCAACCTTTAATTTGATACCTAAATTGTCCTGGTGCGATACGAGTTTCAAATTTTACAAAATGCTAAACTTCAAATGCCCATATCTCCGTAAATAGAGGCCGTAGAGGGGTCAAAGTTGCAGCATTGTAAAGGTGTTTTTTCAACCTTTAATTTGATATCTAAATTGTCCTGGTGCGATACGGGTTTCAAATTTTACAGTGAACACAAAATGCTAAACTTCAAATGCCCATATCTCCGTAAATAGAGGCCGTAGAGGGGTCAAAGTTGCAGCATTGTAAAGGTGTTTTTTCAACCTTTAATTTGATACCTAAATTGTCCTGGTGCGATACGAGTTTCAAATTTTACAAAATGCTAAACTTCAAATGCCCATATCTCCGTAAATAGAGGCCGTAGAGGGGTCAAAGTTGCAGCATTGTAAAGGTGATTTTTCAACCTTTAATTTGATACCTAAATTGTCCTGGTGCGATACGAGTTTCAAATTTTACAAAATGCTAAACTTCAAATGCCCATATCTCCGTAAATAGAGGCCGTAGAGGGGTCAAAGTTGCAGCATTGTAAAGGTGTTTTTTCAACCTTTAATTTGATATCTAAATTGTCCTGGTGCGATACGAGTTTCAAATTTTACAGTGAACACAAAATGCTAAACTTCAAATGCCCATATCTCCGTAAATAGAGGCCGTAGAGGGGTCAAAGTTGCAGCATTGTAAAGGTGTTTTTTCAACCTTTAATTTGATACCTAAATTGTCCTGGTGCGATACGAGTTTCAAATTTTACAGTGAACACAAAATGCTAAACTTCAAATGCCCATATCTCCGTAAATAGAGGCCGTAGAGGGGTCAAAGTTGCAGCATTGTAAAGGTGTTTTTTCAACCTTTAATTTGATACCTAAATTGTCCTGGTGCGATACGAGTTTCAAATTTTACAAAATGCTAAACTTCAAATGCCCATATCTCCGTAAATAGAGGCCGTAGAGGGGTCAAAGTTGCAGCATTGTAAAGATGTTTTTTCAACCTTTAATTTGATACCTAAAATGTCCTGGTGCGATACGAGTTTCAAATTTTACAAAATGCTAAACTTCAAATGCCCATATCTCCGTAAATAGAGGCCGTAGAGGGGTCAAAGTTGCAGCATTGTAAAGGTGTTTTTTCAACCTTTAATTTGATACCTAAATTGTCCTGGTGCGATACGAGTTTCAAATTTTACAGTGAACACAAAATGCTAAACTTCAAATGCCCATATCTCCGTAAATAGAGGCCGTAGAGGGGTCAAAGTTGCAGCATTGTAAAGGTGTTTTTTCAACCTTTAATTTGATACCTAAATTGTCCTGGTGCGATACGAGTTTCAAATTTTACAAAATGCTAAACTTCAAATGCCCATATCTCCGTAAATAGAGGCCGTAGAGGGGTCAAAGTTGCAGCATTGTAAAGATGTTTTTTCAACCTTTAATTTGATACCTAAAATGTCCTGGTGCGATACGAGTTTCAAATTTTACAGAATGCTAAACTTCAAATGCCCATATCTCCGTAAATAGAGGCCGTAGAGGGGTCAAAGTTGCAGCATTGTAAAGGTGTTTTTTCAACCTTTAATTTGATACCTAAATTGTCCTGGTGCGATACGAGTTTCAAATTTTACAAAATGCTTAACTTCAAATGCCCATATCTCCGTAAATAGAGGCCGTAGAGGGGTCAAAGTTGCAGCATTGTAAAGGTGTTTTTTCAACCTTTAATTTGATATCTAAATTGTCCTGGTGCGATACGAGTTTCAAATTTTACAGTGAACACAAAATGCTAAACTTCAAATGCCCATATCTCCGTAAATAGAGGCCGTAGAGGGGTCAAAGTTGCAGCATTGTAAAGGTGTTTTTTCAACCTTTAATTTGATACCTAAATTGTCCTGGTGCGATACGAGTTTCAAATTTTACAAAATGCTAAACTTCAAATGCCCATATCTCCGTAAATAGAGGCCGTAGAGGGGTCAAAGTTGCAGCATTGTAAAGATGTTTTTTCAACCTTTAATTTGATACCTAAAATGTCCTGGTGCGATACGAGTTTCAAATTTTACAAAATGCTAAACTTCAAATGCCCATATCTCCGTAAATAGAGGCCGTAGAGGGGTCAAAGTTGCAGCATTGTAAAGGTGTTTTTTCAACCTTTAATTTGATATCTAAATTGTCCTGGTGCGATACGAGTTTCAAATTTTACAGTGAACACAAAATGCTAAACTTCAAATGCCCATATCTCCGTAAATAGAGGCCGTAGAGGGGTCAAAGTTGCAGCATTGTAAAGGTGTTTTTTCAACCTTTAATTTGATACCTAAATTGTCCTGGTGCGATACGAGTTTCAAATTTTACAAAATGCTAAACTTCAAATGCCCATATCTCCGTAAATAGAGGCCGTAGAGGGGTCAAAGTTGCAGCATTGTAAAGGTGTTTTTTCAACCTTTAATTTGATACCTAAATTGTCCTGGTGCGATACGAGTTTCAAATTTTACAAAATGCTAAACTTCAAATGCCCATATCTCCGTAAATAGAGGCCGTAGAGGGGTCAAAGTTGCAGCATTGTAAAGATGTTTTTTCAACCTTTAATTTGATACCTAAAATGTCCTGGTGCGATACGAGTTTCAAATTTTACAGTGAACACAAAATGCTAAACTTCAAATGCCCATATCTCCGTAAATAGAGGCCGTAGAGGGGTCAAAGTTGCAGCATTGTAAAGGTGTTTTTTCAACCTTTAATTTGATACCTAAATTGTCCTGGTGCGATACGAGTTTCAAATTTTACAAAATGCTAAACTTCAAATGCCCATATCTCCGTAAATAGAGGCCGTAGAGGGGTCAAAGTTGCAGCATTGTAAAGGTGTTTTTTCAACCTTTAATTTGATACCTAAATTGTCCTGGTGCGATACGAGTTTCAAATTTTACAAAATGCTAAACTTCAAATGCCCATATCTCCGTAAATAGAGGCCGTAGAGGGGTCAAAGTTGCAGCATTGTAAAGGTGTTTTTTCAACCTTTAATTTGATACCTAAATTGTCCTGGTGCGATACGAGTTTCAAATTTTACAAAATGCTAAACTTCAAATGCCCATATCTCCGTAAATAGAGGCCGTAGAGGGGTCAAAGTTGCAGCATTGTAAAGGTGTTTTTTCAACCTTTAACTTGATACCTAAATTGTCCTGGTGCGATACGAGTTTCAAATTTTACAGTGAACACAAAATGCTAAACTTCAAATGCCCATATCTCCGTAAATAGAGGCCGTAGAGGAGTCAAAGTTGCAGCATTGTAAAGATGTTGTTTCAACCTTTAATTTGATACCTAAAATGTCCTGGTGCGATACGAGTTTCAAATTTTACAAAATGCTAAACTTCAAATGCCCATATCTCCGTAAATAGAGGCCGTAGAGGGGTCAAAGTTGCAGCATTGTAAAGATGTTTTTTCAACCTTTAATTTGATACCTAAAATGTCCTGGTGCGATACGAGTTTCAAATTTTACAAAATGCTAAACTTCAAATGCCCATATCTCCGTAAATAGAGGCCGTAGAGGGGTCAAAGTTGCAGCATTGTAAAGGTGTTTTTTCAACCTTTAATTTGATACCTAAATTGTCCTGGTGCGATACGAGTTTCAAATTTTACAGTGAACACAAAATGCTAAACTTCAAATGCCCATATCTCCGTAAATAGAGGCCGTAGAGGGGTCAAAGTTGCAGCATTGTAAAGGTGTTTTTTCAACCTTTAATTTGATACCTAAATTGTCCTGGTGCGATACGAGTTTCAAATTTTACAAAATGCTAAACTTCAAATGCCCATATCTCCGTAAATAGAGGCCGTAGAGGGGTCAAAGTTGCAGCATTGTAAAGGTGTTTTTTCAACCTTTAATTTGATACCTAAATTGTCCTGGTGCGATACGAGTTTCAAATTTTACAAAATGCTAAACTTCAAATGCCCATATCTCCGTAAATAGAGGCCGCAGAGGGGTCAAAGTTGCAGCATTGTAAAGGTGTTTTTTCAACCTTTAATTTGATACCTAAATTGTCCTGGTGCGATACGAGTTTCAAATTTTACAAAATGCTAAACTTCAAATGCCCATATCTCCGTAAATAGAGGCCGCAGAGGGGTCAAAGTTGCAGCATTGTAAAGGTGTTTTTTCAACCTTTAATTTGATACCTAAATTGTCCTGGTGCGATACGAGTTTCAAATTTTACAGAATGCTAAACTTCAAATGCCCATATCTCCGTAAATAGAGGCCGTAGAGGGGTCAAAGTTGCAGCATTGTAAAGGTGTTTTTTCAACCTTTAATTTGATACCTAAATTGTCCTGGTGCGATACGAGTTTCAAATTTTACAAAATGCTAAACTTCAAATGCCCATATCTCCGTAAATAGAGGCCGCAGAGGGGTCAAAGTTGCAGCATTGTAAAGGTGTTTTTTCAACCTTTAATTTGATACCTAAATTGTCCTGGTGCGATACGAGTTTCAAATTTTACAGAATGCTAAACTTCAAATGCCCATATCTCCGTAAATAGAGGCCGTAGAGGGGTCAAAGTTGCAGCATTGTAAAGGTGTTTTTTCAACCTTTAATTTGATACCTAAATTGTCCTGGTGCGATACGAGTTTCAAATTTTACAAAATGCTAAACTTCAAATGCCCATATCTCCGTAAATAGAGGCCGCAGAGGGGTCAAAGTTGCAGCATTGTAAAGGTGTTTTTTCAACCTTTAACTTGATACCTAAAATGTCCTGGTGCGATACGAGTTTCAAATTTTACAGAATGCTAAACTTCAAATGCCCATATCTCCGTAAATAGAGGCCGTAGAGGGGTCAAAGTTGCAGCATTGTAAAGGTGTTTTTTCAACCTTTAATTTGATACCTAAATTGTCCTGGTGCGATACGAGTTTCAAATTTTACAAAATGCTAAACTTCAAATGCCCATATCTCCGTAAATAGAGGCCGTAGAGGGGTCAAAGTTGCAGCATTGTAAAGGTGTTTTTTCAACCTTTAATTTGATACCTAAATTGTCCTGGTGCGATACGAGTTTCAAATTTTACAAAATGCTAAACTTCAAATGCCCATATCTCCGTAAATAGAGGCCGTAGAGGGGTCAAAGTTGCAGCATTGTAAAGGTGTTTTTTCAACCTTTAACTTGATACCTAAATTGTCCTGGTGCGATACGAGTTTCAAATTTTACAG
Organism: Pherbina coryleti; assembly: GCA_943735915.1. Taxonomy (NCBI): domain Eukaryota; kingdom Metazoa; phylum Arthropoda; class Insecta; order Diptera; family Sciomyzidae; genus Pherbina; species Pherbina coryleti. Next base: position 12,437,513 of record OX030951.1, read on the forward strand.
TGAACACAAAATGCTAAACTTCAAATGCCCATATCTCCGTAAATAGAGGCCGTAGAGGGGTCAAAGTTGCAGCATTGTAAAGGTGTTTTTTCAACCTTTAATTTGATACAAAATGCTAAACTTCAAATGCCCATATCTCCGTAAATAGAGGCCGTAGAGGGGTCAAAGTTGCAGCATTGTAAAGGTGTTTTTTCAACCTTTAATTTGATACCTAAATTGTCCTGGTGCGATACGAGTTTCAAATTTTACAAAATGCTAAACTTCAAATGCCCATATCTCCGTAAATAGAGGCCGTAGAGGGGTCAAAGTTGCAGCATTGTAAAGGTGTTTTATCAACCTTTAATTTGATACCTAAATTGTCCTGGTGCGATACGAGTTTCAAATTTTACAGTGAACACAAAATGCTAAACTTCAAATGCCCATATCTCCGTAAATAGAGGCCGTAGAGGGGTCAAAGTTGCAGCATTGTAAAGGTGTTTTTTCAACCTTTAATTTGATACCTAAATTGTCCTGGTGCGATACGAGTTTCAAATTTTACAAAATGCTAAACTTCAAATGCCCATATCTCCGTAAATAGAGGCCGTAGAGGGGTCAAAGTTGCAGCATTGTAAAGGTGTTTTTTCAACCTTTAACTTGATACCTAAATTGTCCTGGTGCGATACGAGTTTCAAATTTTACGCTAAACTGTATGCTAAACTTCAAATGCCCATATCTCCGTAAATAGAGGCCGTAGAGGGGTCAAAGTTGCAGCATTGTAAAGGTGTTTTTTCAACCTTTAATTTGATACCTAAATTGTCCTGGTGCGATACGAGTTTCAAATTTTACAAAATGCTAAACTTCAAATGCCCATATCTCCGTAAATAGAGGCCGTAGAGGGGTCAAAGTTGCAGCATTGTAAAGGTGTTTTTTCAACCTTTAATTTGATACCTAAATTGTCCTGGTGCGATACGAGTTTCAAATTTTACAGTGAACACAAAATGCTAAACTTCAAATGCCCATATCTCCGTAAATAGAGGCCGTAGAGGGGTCAAAGTTGCAGCATTGTAAAGGTGTTTTTTCAACCTTTAATTTGATACCTAAATTGTCCTGGTGCGATACGAGTTTCAAATTTTACAGAATGCTAAACTTCAAATGCCCATATCTCCGTAAATAGAGGCCGTAGAGGGGTCAAAGTTGCAGCATTGTAAAGGTGTTTTTTCAACCTTTAATTTGATACCTAAATTGTCCTGGTGCGATACGAGTTTCAAATTTTACAAAATGCTAAACTTCAAATGCCCATATCTCCGTAAATAGAGGCCGTAGAGGGGTCAAAGTTGCAGCATTGTAAAGGTGTTTTTTCAACCTTTAATTTGATACCTAAATTGTCCTGGTGCGATACGAGTTTCAAATTTTACAAAATGCTAAACTTCAAATGCCCATATCTCCGTAAATAGAGGCCGCAGAGGGGTCAAAGTTGCAGCATTGTAAAGGTGTTTTTTCAACCTTTAATTTGATACCTAAATTGTCCTGGTGCGATACGAGTTTCAAATTTTACAGAATGCTAAACTTCAAATGCCCATATCTCCGTAAATAGAGGCCGTAGAGGGGTCAAAGTTGCAGCATTGTAAAGGTGTTTTTTCAACCTTTAATTTGATACCTAAATTGTCCTGGTGCGATACGAGTTTCAAATTTTACAAAATGCTAAACTTCAAATGCCCATATCTCCGTAAATAGAGGCCGTAGAGGGGTCAAAGTTGCAGCATTGTAAAGGTGTTTTTTCAACCTTTAATTTGATACCTAAATTGTCCTGGTGCGATACGAGTTTCAAATTTTACAAAATGCTAAACTTCAAATGCCCATATCTCCGTAAATAGAGGCCGCAGAGGGGTCAAAGTTGCAGCATTGTAAAGGTGTTTTTTCAACCTTTAATTTGATACCTAAATTGTCCTGGTGCGATACGAGTTTCAAATTTTACAGAATGCTAAACTTCAAATGCCCATATCTCCGTAAATAGAGGCCGTAGAGGGGTCAAAGTTGCAGCATTGTAAAGGTGTTTTTTCAACCTTTAATTTGATACCTAAATTGTCCTGGTGCGATACGAGTTTCAAATTTTACAAAATGCTAAACTTCAAATGCCCATATCTCCGTAAATAGAGGCCGCAGAGGGGTCAAAGTTGCAGCATTGTAAAGGTGTTTTTTCAACCTTTAATTTGATACCTAAATTGTCCTGGTGCGATACGAGTTTCCAATTTTACAGAATGCTAAACTTCAAATGCCCATATCTCCGTAAATAGAGGCCGTAGAGGGGTCAAAGTTGCAGCATTGTAAAGGTGTTTTTTCAACCTTTAATTTGATACCTAAATTGTCCTGGTGCGATACGAGTTTCAAATTTTACAAAATGCTAAACTTCAAATGCCCATATCTCCGTAAATAGAGGCCGTAGAGGGGTCAAAGTTGCAGCATTGTAAAGGTGTTTTTTCAACCTTTAATTTGATACCTAAATTGTCCTGGTGCGATACGAGTTTCAAATTTTACAGAATGCTAAACTTCAAATGCCCATATCTCCGTAAATAGAGGCCGTAGAGGGGTCAAAGTTGCAGCATTGTAAAGGTGTTTTTTCAACCTTTAATTTGATACCTAAATTGTCCTGGTGCGATACGAGTTTCAAATTTTACAAAATGCTAAACTTCAAATGCCCATATCTCCGTAAATAGAGGCCGCAGAGGGGTCAAAGTTGCAGCATTGTAAAGGTGTTTTTTCAACCTTTAACTTGATACCTAAAATGTCCTGGTGCGATACGAGTTTCAAATTTTACAGAATGCTAAACTTCAAATGCCCATATCTCCGTACATAGAGGCCGTAGAGGGGTCAAAGTTGCAGCATTGTAAAGGTGTTTTTTCAACCTTTAATTTGATACCTAAATTGTCCTGGTGCGATACGAGTTTCAAATTTTACAAAATGCTAAACTTCAAATGCCCATATCTCCGTAAATAGAGGCCGCAGAGGGGTCAAAGTTGCAGCATTGTAAAGGTGTTTTTTCAACCTTTAATTTGATACCTAAATTGTCCTGGTGCGATACGAGTTTCAAATTTTACAAAATGCTAAACTTCAAATGCCCATATCTCCGTAAATAGAGGCCGTAGAGGGGTCAAAGTTGCAGCATTGTAAAGGTGTTTTTTCAACCTTTAATTTGATACCTAAATTGTCCTGGTGCGATACGAGTTTAAAATTTTACAAAATGCTAAACTTCAAATGCCCATATCTCCGTAAATAGAGGCCGTAGAGGGGTCAAAGTTGCAGCATTGTAAAGATGTTTTTTCAACCTTTAATTTGATACCTGAAATGTCCTGGTGCGATACGAGTTTCAAATTTTACAAAATGCTAAACTTCAAATGCCCATATCTCCGTAAATAGAGGCCGCAGAGGGGTCAAAGTTGCAGCATTGTAAAGGTGTTTTTTCAACCTTTAATTTGATACCTAAATTGTCCTGGTGCGATACGAGTTTCAAATTTTACAGAATGCTAAACTTCAAATGCCCATATCTCCGTAAATAGAGGCCGTAGAGGGGTCAAAGTTGCAGCATTGTAAAGGTGTTTTTTCAACCTTTAATTTGATACCTAAATTGTCCTGGTGCGATACGAGTTTCAAATTTTACAAAATGCTAAACTTCAAATGCCCATATCTCCGTAAATAGAGGCCGCAGAGGGGTCAAAGTTGCAGCATTGTAAAGGTGTTTTTTCAACCTTTAATTTGATACCTAAATTGTCCTGGTGCGATACGAGTTTCCAATTTTACAGAATGCTAAACTTCAAATGCCCATATCTCCGTAAATAGAGGCCGTAGAGGGGTCAAAGTTGCAGCATTGTAAAGGTGTTTTTTCAACCTTTAATTTGATACCTAAATTGTCCTGGTGCGATACGAGTTTCAAATTTTACAAAATGCTAAACTTCAAATGCCCATATCTCCGTAAATAGAGGCCGTAGAGGGGTCAAAGTTGCAGCATTGTAAAGGTGTTTTTTCAACCTTTAATTTGATACCTAAATTGTCCTGGTGCGATACGAGTTTCAAATTTTACAGAATGCTAAACTTCAAATGCCCATATCTCCGTAAATAGAGGCCGTAGAGGGGTCAAAGTTGCAGCATTGTAAAGGTGTTTTTTCAACCTTTAATTTGATACCTAAATTGTCCTGGTGCGATACGAGTTTCAAATTTTACAAAATGCTAAACTTCAAATGCCCATATCTCCGTAAATAGAGGCCGCAGAGGGGTCAAAGTTGCAGCATTGTAAAGGTGTTTTTTCAACCTTTAACTTGATACCTAAAATGTCCTGGTGCGATACGAGTTTCAAATTTTACAGAATGCTAAACTTCAAATGCCCATATCTCCGTACATAGAGGCCGTAGAGGGGTCAAAGTTGCAGCATTGTAAAGGTGTTTTTTCAACCTTTAATTTGATACCTAAATTGTCCTGGTGCGATACGAGTTTCAAATTTTACAAAATGCTAAACTTCAAATGCCCATATCTCCGTAAATAGAGGCCGCAGAGGGGTCAAAGTTGCAGCATTGTAAAGGTGTTTTTTCAACCTTTAATTTGATACCTAAATTGTCCTGGTGCGATACGAGTTTCAAATTTTACAAAATGCTAAACTTCAAATGCCCATATCTCCGTAAATAGAGGCCGTAGAGGGGTCAAAGTTGCAGCATTGTAAAGGTGTTTTTTCAACCTTTAACTTGATACCTAAATTGTCCTGGTGCGATACGAGTTTCAAATTTTACAGTGAACACAAAATGCTAAACTTCAAATGCCCATATCTCCGTAAATAGAGGCCGTAGAGGGGTCAAAGTTGCAGCATTGTAAAGGTGTTTTTTCAACCTTTAATTTGATACAAAATGCTAAACTTCAAATGCCCATATCTCCGTAAATAGAGGCCGTAGAGGGGTCAAAGTTGCAGCATTGTAAAGGTGTTTTTTCAACCTTTAATTTGATACCTAAATTGTCCTGGTGCGATACGAGTTTCAAATTTTACAAAATGCTAAACTTCAAATGCCCATATCTCCGTAAATAGAGGCCGTAGAGGGGTCAAAGTTGCAGCATTGTAAAGGTGTTTTTTCAACCTTTAACTTGATACCTAAATTGTCCTGGTGCGATACGAGTTTCAAATTTTACGCTAAACTGTATGCTAAACTTCAAATGCCCATATCTCCGTAAATAGAGGCCGTAGAGGGGTCAAAGTTGCAGCATTGTAAAGGTGTTTTTTCAACCTTTAATTTGATACCTAAATTGTCCTGGTGCGATACGAGTTTCAAATTTTACAAAATGCTAAACTTCAAATGCCCATATCTCCGTAAATAGAGGCCGTAGAGGGGTCAAAGTTGCAGCATTGTAAAGGTGTTTTTTCAACCTTTAATTTGATACCTAAATTGTCCTGGTGCGATACGAGTTTCAAATTTTACAGTGAACACAAAATGCTAAACTTCAAATGCCCATATCTCCGTAAATAGAGGCCGTAGAGGGGTCAAAGTTGCAGCATTGTAAAGGTGTTTTATCAACCTTTAATTTGATACCTAAATTGTCCTGGTGCGATACGAGTTTCAAATTTTACAGTGAACACAAAATGCTAAACTTCAAATGCCCATATCTCCGTAAATAGAGGCCGTAGAGGGGTCAAAGTTGCAGCATTGTAAAGGTGTTTTTTCAACCTTTAATTTGATACCTAAATTGTCCTGGTGCGATACGAGTTTCAAATTTTACAAAATGCTAAACTTCAAATGCCCATATCTCCGTAAATAGAGGCCGTAGAGGGGTCAAAGTTGCAGCATTGTAAAGGTGTTTTATCAACCTTTAATTTGATACCTAAATTGTCCTGGTGCGATACGAGTTTCAAATTTTACAGTGAACACAAAATGCTAAACTTCAAATGCCCATATCTCCGTAAATAGAGGCCGTAGAGGGGTCAAAGTTGCAGCATTGTAAAGGTGTTTTTTCAACCTTTAATTTGATACCTAAATTGTCCTGGTGCGATACGAGTTTCAAATTTTACAAAATGCTAAACTTCAAATGCCCATATCTCCGTAAATAGAGGCCGTAGAGGGGTCAAAGTTGCAGCATTGTAAAGGTGTTTTTTCAACCTTTAACTTGATACCTAAATTGTCCTGGTGCGATACGAGTTTCAAATTTTACGCTAAACTGTATGCTAAACTTCAAATGCCCATATCTCCGTAAATAGAGGCCGTAGAGGGGTCAAAGTTGCAGCATTGTAAAGGTGTTTTTTCAACCTTTAATTTGATACCTAAATTGTCCTGGTGCGATACGAGTTTCAAATTTTACAAAATGCTAAACTTCAAATGCCCATATCTCCGTAAATAGAGGCCGTAGAGGGGTCAAAGTTGCAGCATTGTAAAGGTGTTTTTTCAACCTTTAATTTGATACCTAAATTGTCCTGGTGCGATACGAGTTTCAAATTTTACAGTGAACACAAAATGCTAAACTTCAAATGCCCATATCTCCGTAAATAGAGGCCGTAGAGGGGTCAAAGTTGCAGCATTGTAAAGGTGTTTTTTCAACCTTTAATTTGATACCTAAATTGTCCTGGTGCGATACGAGTTTCAAATTTTACAGAATGCTAAACTTCAAATGCCCATATCTCCGTAAATAGAGGCCGTAGAGGGGTCAAAGTTGCAGCATTGTAAAGGTGTTTTTTCAACCTTTAATTTGATACCTAAATTGTCCTGGTGCGATACGAGTTTCAAATTTTACAAAATGCTAAACTTCAAATGCCCATATCTCCGTAAATAGAGGCCGTAGAGGGGTCAAAGTTGCAGCATTGTAAAGGTGTTTTTTCAACCTTTAATTTGATACCTAAATTGTCCTGGTGCGATACGAGTTTCAAATTTTACAAAATGCTAAACTTCAAATGCCCATATCTCCGTAAATAGAGGCCGCAGAGGGGTCAAAGTTGCAGCATTGTAAAGGTGTTTTTTCAACCTTTAATTTGATACCTAAATTGTCCTGGTGCGATACGAGTTTCAAATTTTACAGAATGCTAAACTTCAAATGCCCATATCTCCGTAAATAGAGGCCGTAGAGGGGTCAAAGTTGCAGCATTGTAAAGGTGTTTTTTCAACCTTTAATTTGATACCTAAATTGTCCTGGTGCGATACGAGTTTCAAATTTTACAAAATGCTAAACTTCAAATGCCCATATCTCCGTAAATAGAGGCCGTAGAGGGGTCAAAGTTGCAGCATTGTAAAGGTGTTTTTTCAACCTTTAATTTGATACCTAAATTGTCCTGGTGCGATACGAGTTTCAAATTTTACAAAATGCTAAACTTCAAATGCCCATATCTCCGTAAATAGAGGCCGCAGAGGGGTCAAAGTTGCAGCATTGTAAAGGTGTTTTTTCAACCTTTAATTTGATACCTAAATTGTCCTGGTGCGATACGAGTTTCAAATTTTACAGAATGCTAAACTTCAAATGCCCATATCTCCGTAAATAGAGGCCGTAGAGGGGTCAAAGTTGCAGCATTGTAAAGGTGTTTTTTCAACCTTTAATTTGATACCTAAATTGTCCTGGTGCGATACGAGTTTCAAATTTTACAAAATGCTAAACTTCAAATGCCCATATCTCCGTAAATAGAGGCCGCAGAGGGGTCAAAGTTGCAGCATTGTAAAGGTGTTTTTTCAACCTTTAATTTGATACCTAAATTGTCCTGGTGCGATACGAGTTTCCAATTTTACAGAATGCTAAACTTCAAATGCCCATATCTCCGTAAATAGAGGCCGTAGAGGGGTCAAAGTTGCAGCATTGTAAAGGTGTTTTTTCAACCTTTAATTTGATACCTAAATTGTCCTGGTGCGATACGAGTTTCAAATTTTACAAAATGCTAAACTTCAAATGCCCATATCTCCGTAAATAGAGGCCGTAGAGGGGTCAAAGTTGCAGCATTGTAAAGGTGTTTTTTCAACCTTTAATTTGATACCTAAATTGTCCTGGTGCGATACGAGTTTCAAATTTTACAGAATGCTAAACTTCAAATGCCCATATCTCCGTAAATAGAGGCCGTAGAGGGGTCAAAGTTGCAGCATTGTAAAGGTGTTTTTTCAACCTTTAATTTGATACCTAAATTGTCCTGGTGCGATACGAGTTTCAAATTTTACAAAATGCTAAACTTCAAATGCCCATATCTCCGTAAATAGAGGCCGCAGAGGGGTCAAAGTTGCAGCATTGTAAAGGTGTTTTTTCAACCTTTAACTTGATACCTAAAATGTCCTGGTGCGATACGAGTTTCAAATTTTACAGAATGCTAAACTTCAAATGCCCATATCTCCGTACATAGAGGCCGTAGAGGGGTCAAAGTTGCAGCATTGTAAAGGTGTTTTTTCAACCTTTAATTTGATACCTAAATTGTCCTGGTGCGATACGAGTTTCAAATTTTACAAAATGCTAAACTTCAAATGCCCATATCTCCGTAAATAGAGGCCGCAGAGGGGTCAAAGTTGCAGCATTGTAAAGGTGTTTTTTCAACCTTTAATTTGATACCTAAATTGTCCTGGTGCGATACGAGTTTCAAATTTTACAAAATGCTAAACTTCAAATGCCCATATCTCCGTAAATAGAGGCCGTAGAGGGGTCAAAGTTGCAGCATTGTAAAGGTGTTTTTTCAACCTTTAATTTGATACCTAAATTGTCCTGGTGCGATACGAGTTTAAAATTTTACAAAATGCTAAACTTCAAATGCCCATATCTCCGTAAATAGAGGCCGTAGAGGGGTCAAAGTTGCAGCATTGTAAAGATGTTTTTTCAACCTTTAATTTGATACCTGAAATGTCCTGGTGCGATACGAGTTTCAAATTTTACAAAATGCTAAACTTCAAATGCCCATATCTCCGTAAATAGAGGCCGCAGAGGGGTCAAAGTTGCAGCATTGTAAAGGTGTTTTTTCAACCTTTAATTTGATACCTAAATTGTCCTGGTGCGATACGAGTTTCAAATTTTACAGTGAACACAAAATGCTAAACTTCAAATGCCCATATCTCCGTAAATAGAGGCCGTAGAGGGGTCAAAGTTGCAGCATTGTAAAGGTGTTTTTTCAACCTTTAATTTGATACCTAAATTGTCCTGGTGTGATACGAGTTTCAAATTTTACAAAATGCTAAACTTCAAATGCCCATATCTCCGTAAATAGAGGCCGTAGAGGGGTCAAAGTTGCAGCATTGTAAAGGTGTTTTTTCAACCTTTAATTTGATACCTAAATTGTCCTGGTGCGATACGAGTTTCAAATTTTACAAAATGCTAAACTTCAAATGCCCATATCTCCGTAAATAGAGGCCGTAGAGGGGTCAAAGTTGCAGCATTGTAAAGGTGTTTTTTCAACCTTTAATTTGATACCTAAATTGTCCTGGTGCGATACGAGTTTCAAATTTTACAAAATGCTAAACTTCAAATGCCCATATCTCCGTAAATAGAGGCCGTAGAGGGGTCAAAGTTGCAGCATTGTAAAGGTGTTTTTTCAACCTTTAATTTGATACCTAAATTGTCCTGGTGCGATACGAGTTTCAAATTTTACAAAATGCTAAACTTCAAATGCCCATATCTCCGTAAATAGAGGCCGTAGAGGGGTCAAAGTTGCAGCATTGTAAAGGTGTTTTTTCAACCTTTAATTTGATACCTAAATTGTCCTGGTGCGATACGAGTTTCAAATTTTACAGAATGCTAAACTTCAAATGCCCATATCTCCGTAAATAGAGGCCGTAGAGGGGTCAAAGTTGCAGCATTGTAAAGGTGTTTTTTCAACCTTTAATTTGATACCTAAATTGTCCTGGTGCGATACGAGTTTCAAATTTTACAAAATGCTAAACTTCAAATGCCCATATCTCCGTAAATAGAGGCCGTAGAGGGGTCAAAGTTGCAGCATTGTAAAGATGTTTTTTCAACCTTTAATTTGATACCTAAAATGTCCTGGTGCGATACGAGTTTCAAATTTTACAAAATGCTAAACTTCAAATGCCCATATCTCCGTAAATAGAGGCCGCAGAGGGGTCAAAGTTGCAGCATTGTAAAGGTGTTTTTTCAACCTTTAATTTGATACCTAAATTGTCCTGGTGCGATACGAGTTTCAAATTTTACAGAATGCTTAACTTCAAATGCCCATATCTCCGTAAATAGAGGCCGTAGAGGGGTCAAAGTTGCAGCATTGTAAAGGTGTTTTTTCAACCTTTAATTTGATACCTAAATTGTCCTGGTGCGATACGAGTTTAAAATTTTACAAAATGCTAAACTTCAAATGCCCATATCTCCGTAAATAGAGGCCGTAGAGGGGTCAAAGTTGCAGCATTGTAAAGATGTTTTTTCAACCTTTAATTTGATACCTAAAATGTCCTGGTGCGATACGAGTTTCAAATTTTACAAAATGTTAAACTTCAAATGCCCATATCTCCGTAAATAGAGGCCGCAGAGGGGTCAAAGTTGCAGCATTGTAAAGGTGTTTTTTCAACCTTTAATTTGATACCTAAATTGTCCTGGTGCGATACGAGTTTCAAATTTTACAATGAACACAAAATGCTAAACTTCAAATGCCCATATCTCCGTAAATAGAGGCCGTAGAGGGTTCAAAGTTGCAGCATTGTAAAGGTGTTTTTTCAACCTTTAATTTGATGCCTAAATTGTCCTGGTGCGATACGAGTTTCAAATTTTACAAAATGCTAAACTTCAAATGCCCATATCTCCGTAAATAGAGGCCGTAGAGGGGTCAAAGTTGCAGCATTGTAAAGGTGTTTTTTCAACCTTTAATTTGATACCTAAATTGTCCTGGTGCGATACGAGTTTCAAATTTTACAATGAACACAAAATGCTTAACTTCAAATGCCCATATCTCCGTAAATAGAGGCCGTAGAGGGGTCAAAGTTGCAGCATTGTAAAGGTGTTTTTTCAACCTTTAATTTGATACCTAAATTGTCCTGGTGCGATACGAGTTTCAAATTTTACAAAATGCTAAACTTCAAATGCCCATATCTCCGTAAATAGAGGCCGTAGAGGGGTCAAAGTTGCAGCATTGTAAAGGTGTTTTTTCAACCTTTAATTTGATACCTAAATTGTCCTGGTGCGATACGAGTTTCAAATTTTACAAAATGCTAAACTTCAAATGCCCATATCTCCGTAAATAGAGGCCGTAGAGGGGTCAAAGTTGCAGCATTGTAAAGGTGTTTTTTCAACCTTTAATTTGATACCTAAATTGTCCTGGTGCGATACGAGTTTCAAATTTTACAATGAACCCAAAATGCTAAACTTCAAATGCCCATATCTCCGTAAATAGAGGCGGTAGAGGGGTCAAAGTTGCAACATTGTAAAGGTGTTTTTTCAACCTTTAATTTGATACCTAAATTGTCCTGGTGCGATACGAGTTTCAAATTTTACAAAATGCTAAACTTCAAATGCCCATATCTCCGTAAATAGAGGCCGTAGAGGGGTCAAAGTTGCAGCATTGTAAAGGTGTTTTTTCAACCTTTAATTTGATACCTAAATTGTCCTGGTGCGATACGAGTTTCAAATTTTACAAAATGCTAAACTTCAAATGCCCATATCTCCGTAAATAGAGGCCGTAGAGGGGTCAAAGTTGCAGCATTGTAAAGGTGTTTTTTCAACCTTTAATTTGATACCTAAAATGTCCTGGTGCGATACGAGTTTCAAATTTTACTAAATGCTAAACTTCAAATGCCCATATCTCCGTAAATAGAGGCCGTAGAGGGGTCAAAATTGCAGCATTGTAAAGGTGTTTTTTCAACCTTTAATTTGATACCTAAATTGTCCTGGTGCGATACGAGTTTCAAATTTTACAATAAACACAAAATGCTTAACTTCAAATGCCCATATCTCCGTAAATAGAGGCCGTAGAGGGGTCAAAGTTGCAGCATTGTAAAGGTGTTTTTTCAACCTTTAATTTGATACCTAAATTGTCCTGGTGCGATACGAGTTTCAAATGTTACAAAATGCTAAACTTCAAATGCCCATATCTCCGTACATAGAGGCCGTAGAGGGGTCAAAGTTGCAGCATTGTAAAGGTGTTTTTTCAACCTTTAATTTGATACCTAAATTGTCCTGGTGCGATACGAGTTTCAAATTTTACAAAATGCTAAACTTCAAATGCCCATATCTCCGTACATAGAGGCCGTAGAGGGGTCAAAGTTGCAGCATTGTAAAGGTGTTTTTTCAACCTTTAGTTTGATACCTAAATTTTCCTGGTGCGATACGAGTTTCAAATTTTACAAAATGCTAAACTTCAAATGCCCATATCTCCGTAAATAGAGGCCGTAGAGGGGTCAAAGTTGCAGCATTGTAAAGGTGTTTTTTCAACCTTTAATTTGATACCTAAATTGTCCTGGTGCGATACGAGTTTCAAATGTTACAAAATGCTAAACTTCAAATGCCCATATCTCCGTACATAGAGGCCGTAGAGGGGTCAAAGTTGCAGCATTGTAAAGGTGTTTTTTCAACCTTTAATTTGATACCTAAATTGTCCTGGTGCGATACGAGTTTCAAATTTTACAAAATGCTAAACTTCAAATGCCCATATCTCCGTACATAGAGGCCGTAGAGGGGTCAAAGTTGCAGCATTGTAAAGGTGTTTTTTCAACCTTTAGTTTGATACCTAAATTTTCCTGGTGCGATACGAGTTTCAAATTTTACAAAATGCTAAACTTCAAATGCCCATATCTCCGTAAATAGAGGCCGTAGAGGGGTCAAAGTTGCAGCATTGTAAAGGTGTTTTTTCAACCTTTAATTTGATACCTAAATTGTCCTGGTGCGATACGAGTTTAAAATTTTACAAAATGCTAAACTTCAAATGCCCATATCTCCGTAAATAGAGGCCGTAGAGGGGTCAAAGTTGCAGCATTGTAAAGATGTTTTTTCAACCTTTAATTTGATACCTAAAATGTCCTGGTGCGATACGAGTTTCAAATTTTACAAAATGCTAAACTTCAAATGCCCATATCTCCGTACATAGAGGCCGTAGAGGGGTCAAAGTTGCAGCATTGTAAAGGTGTTTTTTCAACCTTTAATTTGATACCTAAATTGTCCTGGTGCGATACGAGTTTCAAATGTTACAAAATGCTAAACTTCAAATGCCCATATCTCCGTACATAGAGGCCGTAGAGGGGTCAAAGTTGCAGCATTGTAAAGGTGTTTTTTCAACCTTTAGTTTGATACCTAAATTGTCCTGGTGCGATACGAGTTTCAAATTTTACAGAATGCTAAACTTCAAATGCCCATATCTCCGTAAATAGAGGCCGTAGAGGGGTCAAAGTTGCAGCATTGTAAAGGTGTTTTTTCAACCTTTAATTTGATACCTAAATTGTCCTGGTGCGATACGAGTTTCAAATTTTACAAAATGCTAAACTTCAAATGCCCATATCTCCGTAAATAGAGGCCGTAGAGGGGTCAAAGTTGCAGCATTGTAAAGGTGTTTTTTCAACCTTTAATTTGATACCTAAATTGTCCTGGTGCGATACGAGTTTCAAATTTTACAATGAACACAAAATGCTAAACTTCAAATGCCCATATCTCCGTAAATAGAGGCCGTAGAGGGTTCAAAGTTGCAGCATTGTAAAGGTGTTTTTTCAACCTTTAATTTGATGCCTAAATTGTCCTGGTGCGATACGAGTTTCAAATTTTACAAAATGCTAAACTTCAAATGCCCATATCTCCGTAAATAGAGGCCGTAGAGGGGTCAAAGTTGCAGCATTGTAAAGGTGTTTTTTCAACCTTTAATTTGATACCTAAATTGTCCTGGTGCGATACGAGTTTCAAATTTTACAATGAACACAAAATGCTTAACTTCAAATGCCCATATCTCCGTAAATAGAGGCCGTAGAGGGGTCAAAGTTGCAGCATTGTAAAGGTGTTTTTTCAACCTTTAATTTGATACCTAAATTGTCCTGGTGCGATACGAGTTTCAAATTTTACAAAATGCTAAACTTCAAATGCCCATATCTCCGTAAATAGAGGCCGTAGAGGGGTCAAAGTTGCAGCATTGTAAAGGTGTTTTTTCAACCTTTAATTTGATACCTAAATTGTCCTGGTGCGATACGAGTTTCAAATTTTACAAAATGCTAAACTTCAAATGCCCATATCTCCGTAAATAGAGGCCGTAGAGGGGTCAAAGTTGCAGCATTGTAAAGGTGTTTTTTCAACCTTTAATTTGATACCTAAATTGTCCTGGTGCGATACGAGTTTCAAATTTTACAATGAACCCAAAATGCTAAACTTCAAATGCCCATATCTCCGTAAATAGAGGCGGTAGAGGGGTCAAAGTTGCAACATTGTAAAGGTGTTTTTTCAACCTTTAATTTGATACCTAAATTGTCCTGGTGCGATACGAGTTTCAAATTTTACAAAATGCTAAACTTCAAATGCCCATATCTCCGTAAATAGAGGCCGTAGAGGGGTCAAAGTTGCAGCATTGTAAAGGTGTTTTTTCAACCTTTAATTTGATACCTAAATTGTCCTGGTGCGATACGAGTTTCAAATTTTACAAAATGCTAAACTTCAAATGCCCATATCTCCGTAAATAGAGGCCGTAGAGGGGTCAAAGTTGCAGCATTGTAAAGGTGTTTTTTCAACCTTTAATTTGATACCTAAAATGTCCTGGTGCGATACGAGTTTCAAATTTTACAAAATGCTAAACTTCAAATGCCCATATCTCCGTAAATAGAGGCCGTAGAGGGGTCAAAATTGCAGCATTGTAAAGGTGTTTTTTCAACCTTTAATTTGATACCTAAATTGTCCTGGTGCGATACGAGTTTCAAATTTTACAATAAACACAAAATGCTTAACTTCAAATGCCCATATCTCCGTAAATAGAGGCCGTAGAGGGGTCAAAGTTGCAGCATTGTAAAGGTGTTTTTTCAACCTTTAATTTGATACCTAAATTGTCCTGGTGCGATACGAGTTTCAAATGTTACAAAATGCTAAACTTCAAATGCCCATATCTCCGTACATAGAGGCCGTAGAGGGGTCAAAGTTGCAGCATTGTAAAGGTGTTTTTTCAACCTTTAATTTGATACCTAAATTGTCCTGGTGCGATACGAGTTTCAAATGTTACAAAATGCTAAACTTCAAATGCCCATATCTCCGTACATAGAGGCCGTAGAGGGGTCAAAGTTGCAGCATTGTAAAGGTGTTTTTTCAACCTTTAGTTTGATACCTAAATTTTCCTGGTGCGATACGAGTTTCAAATTTTACAAAATGCTAAACTTCAAATGCCCATATCTCCGTAAATAGAGGCCGTAGAGGGGTCAAAGTTGCAGCATTGTAAAGGTGTTTTTTCAACCTTTAATTTGATACCTAAATTGTCCTGGTGCGATACGAGTTTCAAATTTTACAATGAACACAAAATGCTAAACTTCAAATGCCCATATCTCCGTAAATAGAGGCCGTAGAGGGTTCAAAGTTGCAGCATTGTAAAGGTGTTTTTTCAACCTTTAATTTGATACCTAAATTGTCCTGGTGCGATACGAGTTTCAAATTTTACAAAATGCTAAACTTCAAATGCCCATATCTCCGTAAATAGAGGCCGTAGAGGGGTCAAAGTTGCAGCATTGTAAAGGTGTTTTTTCAACCTTTAATTTGATACCTAAATTGTCCTGGTGCGATACGAGTTTAAAATTTTACAAAATGCTAAACTTCAAATGCCCATATCTCCGTAAATAGAGGCCGTAGAGGGGTCAAAGTTGCAGCATTGTAAAGATGTTTTTTCAACCTTTAATTTGATACCTAAAATGTCCTGGTGCGATACGAGTTTCAAATTTTACAAAATGCTAAACTTCAAATGCCCATATCTCCGTAAATAGAGGCCGCAGAGGGGTCAAAGTTGCAGCATTGTAAAGGTGTTTTTTCAACCTTTAATTTGATACCTAAATTGTCCTGGTGCGATACGAGTTTCAAATTTTACAGAATGCTTAACTTCAAATGCCCATATCTCCGTAAATAGAGGCCG
Organism: Pherbina coryleti; assembly: GCA_943735915.1. NCBI lineage: Eukaryota > Metazoa > Arthropoda > Insecta > Diptera > Sciomyzidae > Pherbina > Pherbina coryleti. Next base: position 12,453,483 of record OX030951.1, read on the forward strand.
TAGAGGGGTCAAAGTTGCAGCATTGTAAAGGTGTTTTTTCAACCTTTAATTTGATACCTAAATTGTCCTGGTGCGATACGAGTTTCAAATTTTACAAAATGCTAAACTTCAAATGCCCATATCTCCGTAAATAGAGGCCGTAGAGGGGTCAAAGTTGCAGCATTGTAAAGGTGTTTTTTCAACCTTTAATTTGATACCTAAATTGTCCTGGTGCGATACGAGTTTCAAATTTTACAAAATGCTAAACTTCAAATGCCCATATCTCCGTAAATAGAGGCCGTAGAGGGGTCAAAGTTGCAGCATTGTAAAGGTGTTTTTTCAACCTTTAATTTGATACATAAAATGTCCTGGTGCGATACGAGTTTCAAATTTTACTAAATGCTAAACTTCAAATGCCCATATCTCCGTAAATAGAGGCCGTAGAGGGGTCAAAGTTGCAGCATTGTAAAGGTGTTTTTTCAACCTTTAATTTGATACCTAAATTGTCCTGGTGCGATACGAGTTTCAAATTTTACAAAATGCTAAACTTCAAATGCCCATATCTCCGTAAATAGAGGCCGTAGAGGGGTCAAAGTTGCAGCATTGTAAAGGTGTTTTTTCAACCTTTAATTTGATACCTAAATTGTCCTGGTGCGATACGAGTTTCAAATTTTACAAAATGCTAAACTTCAAATGCCCATATCTCCGTAAATAGAGGCCGTAGAGGGGTCAAAGTTGCAGCATTGTAAAGGTGTTTTTTCAACCTTTAATTTGATACCTAAATTGTCCTGGTGCGATACGAGTTTCAAATTTTACAAAATGCTAAACTTCAAATGCCCATATCTCCGTAAATAGAGGCCGTAGAGGGGTCAAAGTTGCAGCATTGTAAAGGTGTTTTTTCAACCTTTAGTTTGATACCTAAATTTTCCTGGTGCGATACGAGTTTCAAATTTTACAAAATGCTAAACTTCAAATGCCCATATCTCCGTAAATAGAGGCCGTAGAGGGGTCAAAGTTGCAGCATTGTAAAGGTGTTTTTTCAACCTTTAATTTGATACATAAAATGTCCTGGTGCGATACGAGTTTCAAATTTTACTAAATGCTAAACTTCAAATGCCCATATCTCCGTAAATAGAGGCCGTAGAGGGGTCAAAGTTGCAGCATTGTAAAGGTGTTTTTTCAACCTTTAATTTGATACCTAAATTGTCCTGGTGCGATACGAGTTTCAAATGTTACAAAATGCTAAACTTCAAATGCCCATATCTCCGTACATAGAGGCCGTAGAGGGGTCAAAGTTGCAGCATTGTAAAGGTGTTTTTTCAACCTTTAATTTGATACCTAAATTGTCCTGGTGCGATACGAGTTTCAAATGTTACAAAATGCTAAACTTCAAATGCCCATATCTCCGTACATAGAGGCCGTAGAGGGGTCAAAGTTGCAGCATTGTAAAGGTGTTTTTTCAACCTTTAGTTTGATACCTAAATTTTCCTGGTGCGATACGAGTTTCAAATTTTACAAAATGCTAAACTTCAAATGCCCATATCTCCGTAAATAGAGGCCGTAGAGGGGTCAAAGTTGCAGCATTGTAAAGGTGTTTTTTCAACCTTTAATTTGATACCTAAATTGTCCTGGTGCGATACGAGTTTCAAATTTTACAATGAACACAAAATGCTAAACTTCAAATGCCCATATCTCCGTAAATAGAGGCCGTAGAGGGTTCAAAGTTGCAGCATTGTAAAGGTGTTTTTTCAACCTTTAATTTGATACCTAAATTGTCCTGGTGCGATACGAGTTTCAAATTTTACAAAATGCTAAACTTCAAATGCCCATATCTCCGTAAATAGAGGCCGTAGAGGGGTCAAAGTTGCAGCATTGTAAAGGTGTTTTTTCAACCTTTAATTTGATACCTAAATTGTCCTGGTGCGATACGAGTTTAAAATTTTACAAAATGCTAAACTTCAAATGCCCATATCTCCGTAAATAGAGGCCGTAGAGGGGTCAAAGTTGCAGCATTGTAAAGATGTTTTTTCAACCTTTAATTTGATACCTAAAATGTCCTGGTGCGATACGAGTTTCAAATTTTACAAAATGCTAAACTTCAAATGCCCATATCTCCGTAAATAGAGGCCGCAGAGGGGTCAAAGTTGCAGCATTGTAAAGGTGTTTTTTCAACCTTTAATTTGATACCTAAATTGTCCTGGTGCGATACGAGTTTCAAATTTTACAGAATGCTTAACTTCAAATGCCCATATCTCCGTAAATAGAGGCCGTAGAGGGGTCAAAGTTGCAGCATTGTAAAGGTGTTTTTTCAACCTTTAATTTGATACCTAAATTGTCCTGGTGCGATACGAGTTTCAAATTTTACAAAATGCTAAACTTCAAATGCCCATATCTCCGTAAATAGAGGCCGTAGAGGGGTCAAAGTTGCAGCATTGTAAAGGTGCTTTTTCAACCTTTAATTTGATACCTAAATTGTCCTGGTGCGATACGAGTTTCAAATGTTACAAAATGCTAAACTTCAAATGCCCATATCTCCGTACATAGAGGCCGTAGAGGGGTCAAAGTTGCAGCATTGTAAAGGTGTTTTTTCAACCTTTAATTTGATACCTAAATTGTCCTGGTGCGATACGAGTTTCAAATGTTACAAAATGCTAAACTTCAAATGCCCATATCTCCGTACATAGAGGCCGTAGAGGGGTCAAAGTTGCAGCATTGTAAAGGTGTTTTTTCAACCTTTAGTTTGATACCTAAATTCTCCTGGTGCGATACGAGTTTCAAATTTTACAAAATGCTAAACTTCAAATGCCCATATCTCCGTAAATAGAGGCCGTAGAGGGGTCAAAGTTGCAGCATTGTAAAGGTGTTTTTTCAACCTTTAATTTGATACCTAAATTGTCCTGGTGCGATACGAGTTTCAAATTTTACAATGAACACAAAATGCTAAACTTCAAATGCCCATATCTCCGTAAATAGAGGCCGTAGAGGGTTCAAAGTTGCAGCATTGTAAAGGTGTTTTTTCAACCTTTAATTTGATGCCTAAATTGTCCTGGTGCGATACGAGTTTCAAATTTTACAAAATGCTAAACTTCAAATGCCCATATCTCCGTAAATAGAGGCCGTAGAGGGGTCAAAGTTGCAGCATTGTAAAGGTGTTTTTTCAACCTTTAATTTGATACCTAAATTGTCCTGGTGCGATACGAGTTTCAAATTTTACAAAATGCTAAACTTCAAATGCCCATATCTCCGTAAATAGAGGCCGTAGAGGGGTCAAAGTTGCAGCATTGTAAAGGTGTTTTTTCAACCTTTAATTTGATACATAAAATGTCCTGGTGCGATACGAGTTTCAAATTTTACTAAATGCTAAACTTCAAATGCCCATATCTCCGTAAATAGAGGCCGTAGAGGGGTCAAAGTTGCAGCATTGTAAAGGTGTTTTTTCAACCTTTAATTTGATACCTAAATTGTCCTGGTGCGATACGAGTTTCAAATTTTACAAAATGCTAAACTTCAAATGCCCATATCTCCGTAAATAGAGGCCGTAGAGGGGTCAAAGTTGCAGCATTGTAAAGGTGTTTTTTCAACCTTTAATTTGATACATAAAATGTCCTGGTGCGATACGAGTTTCAAATTTTACTAAATGCTAAACTTCAAATGCCCATATCTCCGTAAATAGAGGCCGTAGAGGGGTCAAAGTTGCAGCATTGTAAAGGTGTTTTTTCAACCTTTAATTTGATACCTAAATTGTCCTGGTGCGATACGAGTTTCAAATTTTACAATGAACACAAAATGCTTAACTTCAAATGCCCATATCTCCGTAAATAGAGGCCGTAGAGGGGTCAAAGTTGCAGCATTGTAAAGGTGTTTTTTCAGCCTTTAATTTGATACCTAAATTGTCCTGGTGCGATACGAGTTTCAAATTTTACAAAATGCTAAACTTCAAATGCCCATATCTCCGTAAATAGAGGCCGTAGAGGGGTCAAAGTTGCAGCATTGTAAAGGTGTTTTTTCAACCTTTAATTTGATACCTAAATTGTCCTGGTGCGATACGAGTTTCAAATTTTACAAAATGCTAAACTTCAAATGCCCATATCTCCGTAAATAGAGGCCGTAGAGGGGTCAAAGTTGCAGCATTGTAAAGGTGTTTTTTCAACCTTTAATTTGATACATAAAATGTCCTGGTGCGATACGAGTTTCAAATTTTACTAAATGCTAAACTTCAAATGCCCATATCTCCGTAAATAGAGGCCGTAGAGGGGTCAAAGTTGCAGCATTGTAAAGGTGTTTTTTCAACCTTTAATTTGATACCTAAATTGTCCTGGTGCGATACGAGTTTCAAATTTTACAATGAACACAAAATGCTTAACTTCAAATGCCCATATCTCCGTAAATAGAGGCCGTAGAGGGGTCAAAGTTGCAGCATTGTAAAGGTGTTTTTTCAGCCTTTAATTTGATACCTAAATTGTCCTGGTGCGATACGAGTTTCAAATTTTACAAAATGCTAAACTTCAAATGCCCATATCTCCGTAAATAGAGGCCGTAGAGGGGTCAAAGTTGCAGCATTGTAAAGGTGTTTTTTCAACCTTTAATTTGATACCTAAATTGTCCTGGTGCGATACGAGTTTCAAATTTTACAAAATGCTAAACTTCAAATGCCCATATCTCCGTAAATAGAGGCCGTAGAGGGGTCAAAGTTGCAGCATTGTAAAGGTGTTTTTTCAACCTTTAATTTGATACATAAAATGTCCTGGTGCGATACGAGTTTCAAATTTTACTAAATGCTAAACTTCAAATGCCCATATCTCCGTAAATAGAGGCCGTAGAGGGGTCAAAGTTGCAGCATTGTAAAGGTGTTTTTTCAACCTTTAATTTGATACCTAAATTGTCCTGGTGCGATACGAGTTTCAAATTTTACAATGAACACAAAATGCTTAACTTCAAATGCCCATATCTCCGTAAATAGAGGCCGTAGAGGGGTCAAAGTTGCAGCATTGTAAAGGTGTTTTTTCAGCCTTTAATTTGATACCTAAATTGTCCTGGTGCGATACGAGTTTCAAATTTTACAAAATGCTAAACTTCAAATGCCCATATCTCCGTAAATAGAGGCCGTAGAGGGGTCAAAGTTGCAGCATTGTAAAGGTGTTTTTTCAACCTTTAATTTGATACATAAAATGTCCTGGTGCGATACGAGTTTCAAATTTTACTAAATGCTAAACTTCAAATGCCCATATCTCCGTAAATAGAGGCCGTAGAGGGGTCAAAGTTGCAGCATTGTAAAGGTGTTTTTTCAACCTTTAATTTGATACCTAAATTGTCCTGGTGCGATACGAGTTTCAAATTTTACAATGAACACAAAATGCTTAACTTCAAATGCCCATATCTCCGTAAATAGAGGCCGTAGAGGGGTCAAAGTTGCAGCATTGTAAAGGTGTTTTTTCAACCTTTAATTTGATACCTAAATTGTCCTGGTGCGATACGAGTTTCAAATTTTACAAAATGCTAAACTTCAAATGCCCATATCTCCGTAAATAGAGGCCGTAGAGGGGTCAAAGTTGCAGCATTGTAAAGGTGTTTTTTCAACCTTTAATTTGATACATAAAATGTCCTGGTGCGATACGAGTTTCAAATTTTACTAAATGCTAAACTTCAAATGCCCATATCTCCGTAAATAGAGGCCGTAGAGGGGTCAAAGTTGCAGCATTGTAAAGGTGTTTTTTCAACCTTTAATTTGATACCTAAATTGTCCTGGTGCGATACGAGTTTCAAATTTTACAATGAACACAAAATGCTTAACTTCAAATGCCCATATCTCCGTAAATAGAGGCCGTAGAGGGGTCAAAGTTGCAGCATTGTAAAGGTGTTTTTTCAGCCTTTAATTTGATACCTAAATTGTCCTGGTGCGATACGAGTTTCAAATTTTACAAAATGCTAAACTTCAAATGCCCATATCTCCGTAAATAGAGGCCGTAGAGGGGTCAAAGTTGCAGCATTGTAAAGGTGTTTTTTCAACCTTTAATTTGATACCTAAATTGTCCTGGTGCGATACGAGTTTCAAATTTTACAAAATGCTAAACTTCAAATGCCCATATCTCCGTAAATAGAGGCCGTAGAGGGGTCAAAGTTGCAGCATTGTAAAGGTGTTTTTTCAACCTTTAATTTGATACATAAAATGTCCTGGTGCGATACGAGTTTCAAATTTTACAAAATGCTAAACTTCAAATGCCCATATCTCCGTAAATAGAGGCCGTAGAGGGGTCAAAGTTGCAGCATTGTAAAGGTGTTTTTTCAACCTTTAATTTGATACCTAAATTGTCCTGGTGCGATACGAGTTTCAAATTTTACAAAATGCTAAACTTCAAATGCCCATATCTCCGTAAATAGAGGCCGTAGAGGGGTCAAAGTTGCAGCATTGTAAAGGTGTTTTTTCAACCTTTAATTTGATACATAAAATGTCCTGGTGCGATACGAGTTTCAAATTTTACTAAATGCTAAACTTCAAATGCCCATATCTCCGTAAATAGAGGCCGTAGAGGGGTCAAAGTTGCAGCATTGTAAAGGTGTTTTTTCAACCTTTAATTTGATACCTAAATTGTCCTGGTGCGATACGAGTTTCAAATTTTACAAAATGCTAAACTTCAAATGCCCATATCTCCGTAAATAGAGGCCGTAGAGGGGTCAAAGTTGCAGCATTGTAAAGGTGTTTTTTCAACCTTTAATTTGATACATAAAATGTCCTGGTGCGATACGAGTTTCAAATTTTACAAAATGCTAAACTTCAAATGCCCATATCTCCGTAAATAGAGGCCGTAGAGGGGTCAAAGTTGCAGCATTGTAAAGGTGTTTTTTCAACCTTTAATTTGATACCTAAATTGTCCTGGTGCGATACGAGTTTCAAATTTTACAAAATGCTAAACTTCAAATGCCCATATCTCCGTAAATAGAGGCCGTAGAGGGGTCAAAGTTGCAGCATTGTAAAGGTGTTTTTTCAACCTTTAATTTGATACATAAAATGTCCTGGTGCGATACGAGTTTCAAATTTTACTAAATGCTAAACTTCAAATGCCCATATCTCCGTACATAGAGGCCGTAGAGGGGTCAAAGTTGCAGCATTGTAAAGGTGTTTTTTCAACCTTTAATTTGATACCTAAATTGTCCTGGTGCGATACGAGTTTCAAATTTTACAAAATGCTAAACTTCAAATGCCCATATCTCCGTAAATAGAGGCCGTAGAGGGGTCAAAGTTGCAGCATTGTAAAGGTGTTTTTTCAACCTTTAATTTGATACATAAAATGTCCTGGTGCGATACGAGTTTCAAATTTTACTAAATGCTAAACTTCAAATGCCCATATCTCCGTAAATAGAGGCCGTAGAGGGGTCAAAGTTGCAGCATTGTAAAGGTGTTTTTTCAACCTTTAATTTGATACCTAAATTGTCCTGGTGCGATACGAGTTTCAAATTTTACAATGAACACAAAATGCTTAACTTCAAATGCCCATATCTCCGTAAATAGAGGCCGTAGAGGGGTCAAAGTTGCAGCATTGTAAAGGTGTTTTTTCAGCCTTTAATTTGATACCTAAATTGTCCTGGTGCGATACGAGTTTCAAATTTTACAAAATGCTAAACTTCAAATGCCCATATCTCCGTAAATAGAGGCCGTAGAGGGGTCAAAGTTGCAGCATTGTAAAGGTGTTTTTTCAACCTTTAATTTGATACCTAAATTGTCCTGGTGCGATACGAGTTTCAAATTTTACAAAATGCTAAACTTCAAATGCCCATATCTCCGTAAATAGAGGCCGTAGAGGGGTCAAAGTTGCAGCATTGTAAAGGTGTTTTTTCAACCTTTAATTTGATACATAAAATGTCCTGGTGCGATACGAGTTTCAAATTTTACTAAATGCTAAACTTCAAATGCCCATATCTCCGTAAATAGAGGCCGTAGAGGGGTCAAAGTTGCAGCATTGTAAAGGTGTTTTTTCAACCTTTAATTTGATACCTAAATTGTCCTGGTGCGATACGAGTTTCAAATTTTACAATGAACACAAAATGCTTAACTTCAAATGCCCATATCTCCGTAAATAGAGGCCGTAGAGGGGTCAAAGTTGCAGCATTGTAAAGGTGTTTTTTCAGCCTTTAATTTGATACCTAAATTGTCCTGGTGCGATACGAGTTTCAAATTTTACAAAATGCTAAACTTCAAATGCCCATATCTCCGTAAATAGAGGCCGTAGAGGGGTCAAAGTTGCAGCATTGTAAAGGTGTTTTTTCAACCTTTAATTTGATACCTAAATTGTCCTGGTGCGATACGAGTTTCAAATTTTACAAAATGCTAAACTTCAAATGCCCATATCTCCGTAAATAGAGGCCGTAGAGGGGTCAAAGTTGCAGCATTGTAAAGGTGTTTTTTCAACCTTTAATTTGATACATAAAATGTCCTGGTGCGATACGAGTTTCAAATTTTACTAAATGCTAAACTTCAAATGCCCATATCTCCGTAAATAGAGGCCGTAGAGGGGTCAAAGTTGCAGCATTGTAAAGGTGTTTTTTCAACCTTTAATTTGATACCTAAATTGTCCTGGTGCGATACGAGTTTCAAATTTTACAAAATGCTAAACTTCAAATGCCCATATCTCCGTAAATAGAGGCCGTAGAGGGGTCAAAGTTGCAGCATTGTAAAGGTGTTTTTTCAACCTTTAATTTGATACATAAAATGTCCTGGTGCGATACGAGTTTCAAATTTTACTAAATGCTAAACTTCAAATGCCCATATCTCCGTAAATAGAGGCCGTAGAGGGGTCAAAGTTGCAGCATTGTAAAGGTGTTTTTTCAACCTTTAATTTGATACCTAAATTGTCCTGGTGCGATACGAGTTTCAAATTTTACAATGAAAACAAAATGCTAAACTTCAAATGCCCATATCTCCGTAAATAGAGGCCGTAGAGGGGTCAAAGTTGCAGCATTGTAAAGGTGTTTTTTCAACCTTTAATTTGATACCTAAATTGTCCTGGTGCGATACGAGTTTCAAATTTTACAATGAAAACAAAATGCTAAACTTCAAATGCCCATATCTCCGTAAATAGAGGCCGTAGAGGGTTCAAAGTTGCAGCATTGTAAAGGTGTTTTTTCAACCTTTAATTTGATGCCTAAATTGTCCTGGTGCGATACGAGTTTCAAATTTTACAAAATGCTAAACTTCAAATGCCCATATCTCCGTAAATAGAGGCCGTAGAGGGGTCAAAGTTGCAGCATTGTAAAGGTGTTTTTTCAACCTTTAATTTGATACCTAAATTGTCCTGGTGCGATACGAGTTTCAAATTTTACAATGAACACAAAATGCTTAACTTCAAATGCCCATATCTCCGTAAATAGAGGCCGTAGAGGGGTCAAAGTTGCAGCATTGTAAAGGTGTTTTTTCAGCCTATAATTTGATACCTAAATTGTCCTGGTGCGATACGAGTTTCAAATTTTACTAAATGCTAAACTTCAAATGCCCATATCTCCGTAAATAGAGGCCGTAGAGGGGTCAAAGTTGCAGCATTGTAAAGGTGTTTTTTCAACCTTTAATTTGATACCTAAAATGTCCTGGTGCGATACGAGTTTCAAATTTTACTAAATGCTAAACTTCAAATGCCCATATCTCCGTAAATAGAGGCCGTAGAGGGGTCAAAGTTGCAGCATTGTAAAGGTGTTTTTTCAACCTTTAATTTGATACCTAAATTGTCCTGGTGCGATACGAGTTTCAAATTTTACAATGAAAACAAAATGCTAAACTTCAAATGCCCATATCTCCGTAAATAGAGGCCGTAGAGGGTTCAAAGTTGCAGCATTGTAAAGGTGTTTTTTCAACCTTTAATTTGATGCCTAAATTGTCCTGGTGCGATACGAGTTTCAAATTTTACAAAATGCTAAACTTCAAATGCCCATATCTCCGTAAATAGAGGCCGTAGAGGGGTCAAAGTTGCAGCATTGTAAAGGTGTTTTTTCAACCTTTAATTTGATACCTAAATTGTCCTGGTGCGATACGAGTTTCAAATTTTACAATGAACACAAAATGCTTAACTTCAAATGCCCATATCTCCGTAAATAGAGGCCGTAGAGGGGTCAAAGTTGCAGCATTGTAAAGGTGTTTTTTCAGCCTATAATTTGATACCTAAATTGTCCTGGTGCGATACGAGTTTCAAATTTTACTAAATGCTAAACTTCAAATGCCCATATCTCCGTAAATAGAGGCCGTAGAGGGGTCAAAGTTGCAGCATTGTAAAGGTGTTTTTTCAACCTTTAATTTGATACCTAAAATGTCCTGGTGCGATACGAGTTTCAAATTTTACTAAATGCTAAACTTCAAATGCCCATATCTCCGTAAATAGAGGCCGTAGAGGGGTCAAAATTGCAGCATTGTAAAGGTGTTTTTTCAACCTTTAATTTGATACCTAAATTGTCCTGGTGCGATACGAGTTTCAAATTTTACAATGAACACAAAATGCTTAACTTCAAATGCCCATATCTCCGTAAATAGAGGCCGTAGAGGGGTCAAAGTTGCAGCATTGTAAAGGTGTTTTTTCAACCTTTAATTTGATACCTAAATTGTCCTGGTGCGATACGAGTTTCAAATGTTACAAAATGCTAAACTTCAAATGCCCATATCTCCGTACATAGAGGCCGTAGAGGGGTCAAAGTTGCAGCATTGTAAAGGTGTTTTTTCAACCTTTAATTTGATACCTAAATTGTCCTGGTGCGATACGAGTTTCAAATGTTACAAAATGCTAAACTTCAAATGCCCATATCTCCGTAAATAGAGGCCGTAGAGGGGTCAAAGTTGCAGCATTGTAAAGGTGTTTTTTCAACCTTTAATTTGATACCTAAATTATCCTGGTGCGATACGAGTTTCAAATTTTACAATGAACACAAAATGCTAAACTTCAAATGCCCATATCTCCGTAAATAGAGGCGGTAGAGGGGTCAAAGTTGCAACATTGTAAAGGTGTTTTTTCAACCTTTAATTTGATACCTAAATTGTCCTGGTGCGATACGAGTTTCAAATTTTACAAAATGCTAAACTTCAAATGCCCATATCTCCGTAAATAGAGGCCGTAGAGGGGTCAAAGTTGCAGCATTGTAAAGGTGTTTTTTCAACCTTTAATTTGATACCTAAATTGTCCTGGTGCGATACGAGTTTCAAATTTTACAAAATGCTAAACTTCAAATGCCCATATCTCCGTAAATAGAGGCCGTAGAGGGGTCAAAGTTGCAGCATTGTAAAGGTGTTTTTTCAACCTTTAATTTGATACCTAAAATGTCCTGGTGCGATACGAGTTTCAAATTTTACTAAATGCTAAACTTCAAATGCCCATATCTCCGTAAATAGAGGCCGTAGAGGGGTCAAAATTGCAGCATTGTAAAGGTGTTTTTTCAACCTTTAATTTGATACCTAAATTGTCCTGGTGCGATACGAGTTTCAAATTTTACAATGAACACAAAATGCTTAACTTCAAATGCCCATATCTCCGTAAATAGAGGCCGTAGAGGGGTCAAAGTTGCAGCATTGTAAAGGTGTTTTTTCAACCTTTAATTTGATACCTAAATTGTCCTGGTGCGATACGAGTTTCAAATGTTACAAAATGCTAAACTTCAAATGCCCATATCTCCGTACATAGAGGCCGTAGAGGGGTCAAAGTTGCAGCATTGTAAAGATGTTTTTTCAACCTTTAATTTGATACCTAAATTGTCCTGGTGCGATACGAGTTTCAAATTTTACAATGAACACAAAATGCTTAACTTCAAATGCCCATATCTCCGTAAATAGAGGCCGTAGAGGGGTCAAAGTTGCAGCATTGTAAAGGTGTTTTTTCAGCCTTTAATTTGATACCTAAATTGTCCTGGTGCGATACGAGTTTCAAATTTTACAAAATGCTAAACTTCAAATGCCCATATCTCCGTAAATAGAGGCCGTAGAGGGGTCAAAGTTGCAGCATTGTAAAGGTGTTTTTTCAACCTTTAATTTGATACCTAAATTGTCCTGGTGCGATACGAGTTTCAAATTTTACAAAATGCTAAACTTCAAATGCCCATATCTCCGTAAATAGAGGCCGTAGAGGGGTCAAAGTTGCAGCATTGTAAAGGTGTTTTTTCAACCTTTAATTTGATACCTAAATTGTCCTGGTGCGATACGAGTTTCAAATTTTACAAAATGCTAAACTTCAAATGCCCATATCTCCGTAAATAGAGGCCGTAGAGGGGTCAAAGTTGCAGCATTGTAAAGGTGTTTTTTCAACCTTTAATTTGATACATAAAATGTCCTGGTGCGATACGAGTTTCAAATTTTACAAAATGCTAAACTTCAAATGCCCATATCTCCGTAAATAGAGGCCGTAGAGGGGTCAAAGTTGCAGCATTGTAAAGGTGTTTTTTCAACCTTTAATTTGATACCTAAATTGTCCTGGTGCGATACGAGTTTCAAATTTTACAATGAACACAAAATGCTTAACTTCAAATGCCCATATCTCCGTAAATAGAGGCCGTAGAGGGGTCAAAGTTGCAGCATTGTAAAGGTGTTTTTTCAGCCTTTAATTTGATACCTAAATTGTCCTGGTGCGATACGAGTTTCAAATTTTACAAAATGCTAAACTTCAAATGCCCATATCTCCGTAAATAGAGGCCGTAGAGGGGTCAAAGTTGCAGCATTGTAAAGGTGTTTTTTCAACCTTTAATTTGATACCTAAATTGTCCTGGTGCGATACGAGTTTCAAATTTTACAAAATGCTAAACTTCAAATGCCCATATCTCCGTAAATAGAGGCCGTAGAGGGGTCAAAGTTGCAGCATTGTAAAGGTGTTTTTTCAACCTTTAATTTGATACATAAAATGTCCTGGTGCGATACGAGTTTCAAATTTTACTAAATGCTAAACTTCAAATGCCCATATCTCCGTAAATAGAGGCCGTAGAGGGGTCAAAGTTGCAGCATTGTAAAGGTGTTTTTTCAACCTTTAATTTGATACCTAAATTGTCCTGGTGCGATACGAGTTTCAAATTTTACAAAATGCTAAACTTCAAATGCCCATATCTCCGTAAATAGAGGCCGTAGAGGGGTCAAAGTTGCAGCATTGTAAAGGTGTTTTTTCAACCTTTAATTTGATACCTAAATTGTCCTGGTGCGATACGAGTTTCAAATTTTACAAAATGCTAAACTTCAAATGCCCATATCTCCGTAAATAGAGGCCGTAGAGGGGTCAAAGTTGCAGCATTGTAAAGGTGTTTTTTCAACCTTTAATTTGATACATAAAATGTCCTGGTGCGATACGAGTTTCAAATTTTACTAAATGCTAAACTTCAAATGCCCATATCTCCGTAAATAGAGGCCGTAGAGGGGTCAAAGTTGCAGCATTGTAAAGGTGTTTTTTCAACCTTTAATTTGATACCTAAATTGTCCTGGTGCGATACGAGTTTCAAATTTTACAAAATGCTAAACTTCAAATGCCCATATCTCCGTAAATAGAGGCCGTAGAGGGGTCAAAGTTGCAGCATTGTAAAGGTGTTTTTTCAACCTTTAATTTGATACATAAAATGTCCTGGTGCGATACGAGTTTCAAATTTTACTAAATGCTAAACTTCAAATGCCCATATCTCCGTAAATAGAGGCCGTAGAGGGGTCAAAGTTGCAGCATTGTAAAGGTGTTTTTTCAACCTTTAATTTGATACCTAAATTGTCCTGGTGCGATACGAGTTTCAAATTTTACAAAATGCTAAACTTCAAATGCCCATATCTCCGTAAATAGAGGCCGTAGAGGGGTCAAAGTTGCAGCATTGTAAAGGTGTTTTTTCAACCTTTAATTTGATACATAAAATGTCCTGGTGCGATACGAGTTTCAAATTTTACAAAATGCTAAACTTCAAATGCCCATATCTCCGTAAATAGAGGCCGTAGAGGGGTCAAAGTTGCAGCATTGTAAAGGTGTTTTTTCAACCTTTAATTTGATACCTAAATTGTCCTGGTGCGATACGAGTTTCAAATTTTACAAAATGCTAAACTTCAAATGCCCATATCTCCGTAAATAGAGGCCGTAGAGGGGTCAAAGTTGCAGCATTGTAAAGATGTTTTTTCAACCTTTAATTTGATACATAAAATGTCCTGGTGCGATACGAGTTTCAAATTTTACTAAATGCTAAACTTCAAATGCCCATATCTCCGTAAATAGAGGCCGTAGAGGGGTCAAAGTTGCAGCATTGTAAAGGTGTTTTTTCAACCTTTAATTTGATACCTAAATTGTCCTGGTGCGATACGAGTTTCAAATTTTACAAAATGCTAAACTTCAAATGCCCATATCTCCGTAAATAGAGGCCGTAGAGGGGTCAAAGTTGCAGCATTGTAAAGGTGTTTTTTCAACCTTTAATTTGATACATAAAATGTCCTGGTGCGATACGAGTTTCAAATTTTACTAAATGCTAAACTTCAAATGCCCATATCTCCGTAAATAGAGGCCGTAGAGGGGTCAAAGTTGCAGCATTGTAAAGGTGTTTTTTCAACCTTTAATTTGATACCTAAATTGTCCTGGTGCGATACGAGTTTCAAATTTTACAATGAACACAAAATGCTTAACTTCAAATGCCCATATCTCCGTAAATAGAGGCCGTAGAGGGGTCAAAGTTGCAGCATTGTAAAGGTGTTTTTTCAGCCTTTAATTTGATACCTAAATTGTCCTGGTGCGATACGAGTTTCAAATTTTACAAAATGCTAAACTTCAAATGCCCATATCTCCGTAAATAGAGGCCGTAGAGGGGTCAAAGTTGCAGCATTGTAAAGGTGTTTTTTCAACCTTTAATTTGATACCTAAATTGTCCTGGTGCGATACGAGTTTCAAATTTTACAAAATGCTAAACTTCAAATGCCCATATCTCCGTAAATAGAGGCCGTAGAGGGGTCAAAGTTGCAGCATTGTAAAGGTGTTTTTTCAACCTTTAATTTGATACATAAAATGTCCTGGTGCGATACGAGTTTCAAATTTTACAAAATGCTAAACTTCAAATGCCCATATCTCCGTAAATAGAGGCCGTAGAGGGGTCAAAGTTGCAGCATTGTAAAGGTGTTTTTTCAACCTTTAATTTGATACCTAAATTGTCCTGGTGCGATACGAGTTTCAAATTTTACAATGAATACAAAATGCTTAACTTCAAATGCCCATATCTCCGTAAATAGAGGCCGTAGAGGGGTCAAAGTTGCAGCATTGTAAAGGTGTTTTTTCAGCCTTTAATTTGATACCTAAATTGTCCTGGTGCGATACGAGTTTCAAATTTTACAAAATGCTAAACTTCAAATGCCCATATCTCCGTAAATAGAGGCCGTAGAGGGGTCAAAGTTGCAGCATTGTAAAGGTGTTTTTTCAACCTTTAATTTGATACCTAAATTGTCCTGGTGCGATACGAGTTTCAAATTTTACAAAATGCTAAACTTCAAATGCCCATATCTCCGTAAATAGAGGCCGTAGAGGGGTCAAAGTTGCAGCATTGTAAAGGTGTTTTTTCAACCTTTAATTTGATACATAAAATGTCCTGGTGCGATACGAGTTTCAAATTTTACTAAATGCTAAACTTCAAATGCCCATATCTCCGTAAATAGAGGCCGTAGAGGGGTCAAAGTTGCAGCATTGTAAAGGTGTTTTTTCAACCTTTAATTTGATACCTAAATTGTCCTGGTGCGATACGAGTTTCAAATTTTACAAAATGCTAAACTTCAAATGCCCATATCTCCGTAAATAGAGGCCGTAGAGGGGTCAAAGTTGCAGCATTGTAAAGGTGTTTTTTCAACCTTTAATTTGATACATAAAATGTCCTGGTGCGATACGAGTTTCAAATTTTACTAAATGCTAAACTTCAAATGCCCATATCTCCGTAAATAGAGGCCGTAGAGGGGTCAAAGTTGCAGCATTGTAAAGGTGTTTTTTCAACCTTTAATTTGATACCTAAATTGTCCTGGTGCGATACGAGTTTCAAATTTTACAAAATGCTAAACTTCAAATGCCCATATCTCCGTAAATAGAGGCCGTAGAGGGGTCAAAGTTGCAGCATTGTAAAGGTGTTTTTTCAACCTTTAATTTGATACCTAAATTGTCCTGGTGCGATACGAGTTTCAAATTTTACAAAATGCTAAACTTCAAATGCCCATATCTCCGTAAATAGAGGCCGTAGAGGGGTCAAAGTTGCAGCATTGTAAAGGTGTTTTTTCAACCTTTAATTTGATACATAAAATGTCCTGGTGCGATACGAGTTTCAAATTTTACTAAATGCTAAACTTCAAATGCCCATATCTCCGTAAATAGAGGCCGTAGAGGGGTCAAAGTTGCAGCATTGTAAAGGTGTTTTTTCAACCTTTAATTTGATACCTAAATTGTCCTGGTGCGATACGAGTTTCAAATTTTACAAAATGCTAAACTTCAAATGCCCATATCTCCGTAAATAGAGGCCGTAGAGGGGTCAAAGTTGCAGCATTGTAAAGGTGTTTTTTCAACCTTTAATTTGATACCTAAATTGTCCTGGTGCGATACGAGTTTCAAATTTTACTAAATGCTAAACTTCAAATGCCCATATCTCCGTAAATAGAGGCCGTAGAGGGGTCAAAGTTGCAGCATTGTAAAGGTGTTTTTTCAACCTTTAATTTGATACCTAAATTGTCCTGGTGCGATACGAGTTTCAAATTTTACAATGAACACAAAATGCTTAACTTCAAATGCCCATATCTCCGTAAATAGAGGCCGTAGAGGGGTCAAAGTTGCAGCATTGTAAAGGTGTTTTTTCAGCCTTTAATTTGATACCTAAATTGTCCTGGTGCGATACGAGTTTCAAATTTTACAAAATGCTAAACTTCAAATGCCCATATCTCCGTAAATAGAGGCCGTAGAGGGGTCAAAGTTGCAGCATTGTAAAGGTGTTTTTTCAACCTTTAATTTGATACCTAAATTGTCCTGGTGCGATACGAGTTTCAAATTTTACAAAATGCTAAACTTCAAATGCCCATATCTCCGTAAATAGAGGCCGTAGAGGGGTCAAAGTTGCAGCATTGTAAAGGTGTTTTTTCAACCTTTAATTTGATACATAAAATGTCCTGGTGCGATACGAGTTTCAAATTTTACTAAATGCTAAACTTCAAATGCCCATATCTCCGTAAATAGAGGCCGTAGAGGGGTCAAAGTTGCAGCATTGTAAAGGTGTTTTTTCAACCTTTAATTTGATACCTAAATTGTCCTGGTGCGATACGAGTTTCAAATTTTACAATGAACACAAAATGCTTAACTTCAAATGCCCATATCTCCGTAAATAGAGGCCGTAGAGGGGTCAAAGTTGCAGCATTGTAAAGGTGTTTTTTCAGCCTTTAATTTGATACCTAAATTGTCCTGGTGCGATACGAGTTTCAAATTTTACAAAATGCTAAACTTCAAATGCCCATATCTCCGTAAATAGAGGCCGTAGAGGGGTCAAAGTTGCAGCATTGTAAAGGTGTTTTTTCAACCTTTAATTTGATACCTAAATTGTCCTGGTGCGATACGAGTTTCAAATTTTACAAAATGCTAAACTTCAAATGCCCATATCTCCGTAAATAGAGGCCGTAGAGGGGTCAAAGTTGCAGCATTGTAAAGGTGTTTTTTCAACCTTTAATTTGATACATAAAATGTCCTGGTGCGATACGAGTTTCAAATTTTACTAAATGCTAAACTTCAAATGCCCATATCTCCGTAAATAGAGGCCGTAGAGGGGTCAAAGTTGCAGCATTGTAAAGGTGTTTTTTCAACCTTTAATTTGATACCTAAATTGTCCTGGTGCGATACGAGTTTCAAATTTTACAAAATGCTAAACTTCAAATGCCCATATCTCCGTAAATAGAGGCCGTAGAGGGGTCAAAGTTGCAGCATTGTAAAGGTGTTTTTTCAACCTTTAATTTGATACATAAAATGTCCTGGTGCGATACGAGTTTCAAATTTTACTAAATGCTAAACTTCAAATGCCCATATCTCCGTAAATAGAGGCCGTAGAGGGGTCAAAGTTGCAGCATTGTAAAGGTGTTTTTTCAACCTTTAATTTGATACCTAAATTGTCCTGGTGCGATACGAGTTTCAAATTTTACAATGAACACAAAATGCTTAACTTCAAATGCCCATATCTCCGTAAATAGAGGCCGTAGAGGGGTCAAAGTTGCAGCATTGTAAAGGTGTTTTTTCAGCCTTTAATTTGATACCTAAATTGTCCTGGTGCGATACGAGTTTCAAATTTTACAAAATGCTAAACTTCAAATGCCCATATCTCCGTAAATAGAGGCCGTAGAGGGGTCAAAGTTGCAGCATTGTAAAGGTGTTTTTTCAACCTTTAATTTGATACCTAAATTGTCCTGGTGCGATACGAGTTTCAAATTTTACAAAATGCTAAACTTCAAATGCCCATATCTCCGTAAATAGAGGCCGTAGAGGGGTCAAAGTTGCAGCATTGTAAAGGTGTTTTTTCAACCTTTAATTTGATACATAAAATGTCCTGGTGCGATACGAGTTTCAAATTTTACTAAATGCTAAACTTCAAATGCCCATATCTCCGTAAATAGAGGCCGTAGAGGGGTCAAAGTTGCAGCATTGTAAAGGTGTTTTTTCAACCTTTAATTTGATACCTAAATTGTCCTGGTGCGATACGAGTTTCAAATTTTACAATGAACACAAAATGCTTAACTTCAAATGCCCATATCTCCGTAAATAGAGGCCGTAGAGGGGTCAAAGTTGCAGCATTGTAAAGGTGTTTTTTCAGCCTTTAATTTGATACCTAAATTGTCCTGGTGCGATACGAGTTTCAAATTTTACAAAATGCTAAACTTCAAATGCCCATATCTCCGTAAATAGAGGCCGTAGAGGGGTCAAAGTTGCAGCATTGTAAAGGTGTTTTTTCAACCTTTAATTTGATACCTAAATTGTCCTGGTGCGATACGAGTTTCAAATTTTACAATGAAAACAAAATGCTAAACTTCAAATGCCCATATCTCCGTAAATAGAGGCCGTAGAGGGTTCAAAGTTGCAGCATTGTAAAGGTGTTTTTTCAACCTTTAATTTGATGCCTAAATTGTCCTGGTGCGATACGAGTTTCAAATTTTACAATGAACACAAAATGCTAAACTTCAAATGCCCATATCTCCGTAAATAGAGGCCGTAGAGGGGTCAAAGTTGCAGCATTGTAAAGGTGTTCTTTCAACCTTTAATTTGATATTTAAGTTATCCTGGTGCGATACGAGTTTCAAATTTTACAAAATGCTAAACTTCAAATGCCCATATCTCCGTAAATAGAGGCCGTAGAGGGGTCAAAGTTGCAGCATTGTAAAGGTGTTTTTTCAACCTTTAATTTGATACCTAAATTGTCCTGGTGCGATACGAGTTTCAAATTTTACAAAATGCTAAACTTCAAATGCCCATATCTCCGTAAATAGAGGCCGTAGAGGGGTCAAAGTTGCAGCATTGTAAAGGTGTTTTTTCAACCTTTAATTTGATACCTAAATTGTCCTGGTGCGATACGAGTTTCAAATTTTACAAAATGTTAAACTTCAAATGCTCATATCTCCGTTACAATTCCATGCAACTCCTATGTATTTTAGTAAAATGCTTTTGTCAACTTTCTTGTTACCTGCGTATTTAAACATAACGATATGCAAAAAAATAAAACACTTAAGTCTTCCAAATATACCATGTTCGGCATGGAATTCAACATTGTTGCTTATCAAAATGTAAATAGTGCTTGAAACCAAGTTAGTATTTGTTGCAGCAGCTTATTAAAAAGCTCAATCAGAAGAATTTTTAGTACAAAAGCCTATAAAACGAATTGTGTCCAAGTTTCGTTTGTACGAAAAATTCGTAATCAACATGTTTCGAAAAACTCAACGTCAGCAGCATGAGTGACTTCTTAGTGATGATAGACAACAATTTGCAAAGAGTATTTTGCAATGTTGCTGGCATATATTTTGTTTAGCTACATTGAATGTTTATAATGTGATTCCTTTTAAATTGTTTCTTCTATCCGGCATACGTTGAGTTGCAACTGTTTAAAGAAATATTTATGGCAACTTTCTAACAACATTCATGCTACGTTGGCAGTAGTCAAAATTTGACGTAATCAATGCAAAGACAGCTCATGTGCTTTTTTATTGCTTTCCAGTGTTCCAAACATACCATGGCAAACCTGACTACACAGCCGGAAGCTGTTTTATTTTGTGTTGTGGTCTTAGTACAGCGTGAGACGGTCGCGTGTGATGATATTAGAGGCGGTGGGAGTTTACAAAAGACGAGCAAGCACATTGTGTCGATATTTACGTAAATACATAAACAAGAAGTTGCAAAACAAAAGCAATATTTTAATTAAAAATTTTTAAATAAAAATTATATCTAAGGATTTTGAGGCAAGTATATTTGCTTATTTGAATTTTAGATTGTAAGGAAAAATAAAATCGTGACCTGCTCTTTATGGAATCAAAATGGACCCACAATGGATCAAAAAATTGCAGTACCCAGCAACCGTTTTAAATGCCAGCAGCAGTAACACGCTGAAAAAGACCCACAATTAGAACTTGAAAAGGGTTAGGTGCATGACTGTCATATTTTTGACGTCTTGTAATCGTAGTGAGTGTAAATGTGGTGTCCACCCACATCCATTACACAATCCTTTGACTAACTTTATCCAATCAATTAGATCAATTAATTAACTTGTAAACACAGGATGTTGCACTTAGTGTTTTCAATCATTCAAAACATTAATTTCTGGTTCAACAGGAAGCAAAGATTCGGTAGTTGTATAGAGAATTAAATTAATGACTTGCCATCCCAGCAAACCAAAATATATCGTGACGAAACACGTTTCAAATAACTAAACGACCTGCCAAACAAATTCCGCTTGAAAAGTAATAATGTTTTGCAGAAATAAACAGCAGAAGTGCTCCCCTGAAAGTTTCGCTCTCACTCTCTAATTGTAGATATTATCAGTTAAATTCTCTCTCTCTTAAAATCTCAAGTATTTATTAACCGAGAGCATGGTGTAGTAATAAACAAGTGGTAAGCATGGTATAATAACTACAATGTAGCATTGACAATTGCTTATTTTCTCTTCTACAAGAAAATATCTCCTGTCAAAAACAGCCTTTTGTAAAAATGCAACTGCAGCTGCTGAGGTTCCTCTGCCTTTTCCCTTCAAAGTTTTCAACATGTTTTCATTTATTAACAATGGCCGATTGTGAGCGCTCTCTTTTTAAGTATATTTTTTGACAGGAGATGTTTTCCTAAGCAACTGTCAATGCTGCCTTGTAATTATAACATGGGTGAAAGTGATCAGAAATCTTGTTGATAGATCTGTCAAATAAATAATTGAGTGAATAAGAAAGAAATATGATTTACATGAACTTTGCAGCCAATGTGAAAAATTACTTTCAAGTCTTGACTTATGTAAAAGGATTCCATGTAAATTACTATAGATTAGCTCTTTTAACATTAAATCTAAAGTCTGGTCTGCTTGGCTCCTGTCACTGTTTTAATTTTCCAATTTTTTCTTTATATTTTTTTTTTACTTTAAAAATAAATAAGCAAAAATTAAATTTACGGAAACCAAAAACATCAAGATAAAAACCTTCACAAAACCCTTACTTTTCAACAAAGTTTATGGTTCACTGGGTAAAAATTCGAGTTTCTGTTAGAACAGTGATGCTACTGTAATTCAGTTTACAAACTAATTTCAAAAACAACCCGTTAACTCTTCGTTAGATTAGAAAAGATTGTTGTGACCTAGTCTAACAGCACATTTTATCCAATAAAATCGTTTTGTTAGAAAGAATTTTAAAATGTTTTACCGTCATAACAATCAACCCTAAAGCTACGAATACCGCATGGAAAGGCAACCTTAAATAAAAGATCAACCTCAGGACAATACAAGTTATTTTAAAAGGTCTCAGTTTTACGCATCAAATCTTGTCATTAACCCATTATCTCGACATGCAACCGAAATTCTACGTCAACTGATGATGACAACGATAAGAGAGAATTGGATGAATAGCAGAAGCATCACGTACTTGAAACTGATGTGGAACGACGTGCTACAAAGCTAGCTGTGGGCAAGTACAACATGAACGTTGGGAAAAGAAATGAAAGAATCTTTAGATTTATTTAACAAACGTTTAGAAGAGAGTTTTATTTTAATTAATGCCATTTATAGCGATTTCTTGTAAGTAGAAGAGCATCATCTAAGCAGTGGTAGCCGCGAGCAAGAAACAGAAATTTAAGTAAAAAGGTAGCGAGGTTCACTTCCAAGTAACATAGAAGTGAAATGAAGGATGATTTGGACAACTGAAGCTACAGATAAGTAGGGATAACAGTAACAGTAACAGTAACAGTAACAGTAACAGTAACAGTAACAGTAACAGTAACAGTAACAGTAACAGTAACAGTAACAGTAACAGTAACAGTAACAGTAACAGTAACAGTAACAGTAACAGTAACAGTAACAGTAACAGTAACAGTAACAGTAACAGTAACAGTAACAGTAACAGTAACAGTAACAGTAACAGTAACAGTAACAGTAACAGTAACAGTAACAGTAACAGTAACAGTAACAGTAACAGTAACAGTAACAGTAACAGTAACAGTAACAGTAACAGTAACAGTAACAGTAACAGTAACAGTAACAGTAACAGTAACAGTAACAGTAACAGTAACAGTAACAGTAACAGTAACAGTAACAGTAACAGTAACAGTAACAGTAACAGTAACAGTAACAGTAACAGTAACAGTAACAGTAACAGTAACAGTAACAGTAACAGTAACAGTAACAGTAACAGTAACAGTAACAGTAACAGTAACAGTAACAGTAACAGTAACAGTAACAGTAACAGTAACAGTAACAGTAACAGTAACAGTAACAGTAACAGTAACAGTAACAGTAACAGTAACAGTAACAGTAACAGTAACAGTAACAGTAACAGTAACAGTAACAGTAACAGTAACAGTAACGGTAATAGTAACAGTAACAGTAACATTGACAATTTTGAAAAAAGAGGCAATAGAGCTGATAACTGTGCAGCATTTTAAATCATAACAGTTAAATTCTTAAATTTGAAACATTTTTCATGAATTGAGGAAAAGTGAATTCTCAAACTGCTGTAAAAATTTATGGTGCCAATATTTTTTTACTTAGACTTGTCACCATAAAATTAGATAAATGCGCTTACTATTCAAATACTTTGCATGCAATAAATTCTTTGTAACAAAAAATATTAGGTCTGAAGACGTAGCTCTATATAGAAAAAGAATATTGTTGTTAAACCTGTGCTTGCCAACATCCATGGTGCTGCCATGATACTGAAATACCCACCCATGATTGCCCTCCTTTATTCATCTATGCATGTAATAACAACAAATATTTGGCTGTCATGTGTGTTCAATGAAGAAGAAATAAAAATATTGCAAAATAAAAACAACAAATAAAAATATTTGTTCTGTTTTAGAATTCCTTTATTGTAAGGGCATATAATTAATTTTCCATATCATGACGTGACGTTGATTTAAAAAAAAAAAACCATTTATTTAAATGTCAGCGCTTTTAAGCGGTGGCGTATCTGAGTTGAAGGAATTTTGAAAAAAACGGTCCATCGAATAGGGCGACGTATCTTAATTCGCATGAGCTGGTATTTTAAAAAATACATATATTCGGTGGAAGCTGAATTGCAAAACTCTTCAGTGATTTTTGTGAAAAATGTTCACGATTGCCTTCGAAAGCGGAGATAGCTGATTCCATAGTTTAACATGATAAAAAAAAAACACCAGAAACAGCGTGTGGGTAGCATTTTCGCTTCAAATTGAATGCAGTCATGGTATTTGCTTTTCTTTTTTTTTCTTTTGTGGAACAGCAACTGTTGCTGTTATATGTGAAATTTTATGCTTAAATTTTTTTTTGTTTTTGTTTTTTTAAGTAAGGTAGGAATACTTTGTTGATCTCTTTTTTTTTCCTTTAAGGAGGTTGCTAGTTTATTTGATGCATGCACACGGTTCCTTTTTGATGGATGCATATATAAAATAATGAATGCCACCTACATCGTTTCTTATTTATATGTAAGCAAATTTCTGTTCTAGTGGGTTTTAGCGGTAGTTAATTTGATAGCCAGCGCCATAGCTGAAAATATTTCTACCACCCTCACGCAGTAATTTGCATTTTTCACTCGCCAAATTATTAGACACTCTTTAATTGAAATAAGCTGCGAATTTTAATTCGATTAATTATGAACTATTTCGTGAAAAATATCACAACAAGAGTGGATAGTGTTATTTATGGCTTAATTTATTTAATAGCTAAAGGACTGCTGAATACTGCCTGCGAACATAATTAAGTAATACTTGTAAGTCAAAAATATTTTCCCATTTCTCCACAATTTTTTTATAGGAAACTTTCAGTTGAATAATTATAATTTTTTTACATTTACATATTACCACAATCAAATTTTTTCTCTCTCGTCCTCATTAATAATTTAAGTCGATGTTTTAAAACATAATTAACATACATATAAACAGAAATTTTGCAAAGCTTTAATTTCAATTTGTGGAGGTTTAAGCCTGTTACTTTTAGAGAGATGCATTTTCCTTAACAATGTATTTTGGTCCTGCGAACCAGTTCATTGATAAAGCGTCAAAAAACAAAGGTACCTGAAGCGTATAAAATATTTATCTACCGATAAAATAATGATCGTGTTTTAAAACGAAAAAATTGGTAATTTCAGCCGTTGAAAGGACTTTGACCGAGCTTCTTATGATCTATTTGTGTTGTGCGTGTTATAAAATGTTTTGTACTCAAATGACCGAGAACTGGACCTATTACTTTTATGCCTACTCCGGACGGCCAATGTTCACAAGAAGCTTTACATGGCATTATTTACTCTCTGAGGTTTGCCATTGTCTGCAGAGAGGTGACGGCCGATCAGAAAAATTAATATCAATTGAATAATTTTCTCTCTCAGCTGGGATTCAAACCTGGTCTCGAATTGGCATCGAGTGGTCCACGCACTATTTAACGCAGTCGGCCATGCCCATCACAAGCTTGTGTTGCATTTTCTCAAAATTTAAAAACACTTAGATTAGTGGTCAAAGCATGCAAGAATGAAGAAGATACATGCAAGGGAGAGAGCGTGGACTCAAAACTGTCAAATCGAAATTATTTCCATTCGAATATTGTTTTTTGTATCTTTTGCATTCTTTCGCTATTTTGACAGTTATGGTTGACAAAAAAGAGAGCACAAGCAGCCCTGCATCTACCTTGCTTATTCTACCATAGGTCAAAGTTTCCAATGTCTTGTTAGCAAATGGACTGCCGATTGGGCGGCCTCGGTATTCGAGTAGGTAGCGTGCTTGACTGTCACCCAAGAAGTACTAGGTTCGAATCCTGTTCAGGCCATGGTCCTTCACATTAACCTTTCTGCATTTCTTTCAAATCATTTCTAATCAAATGAAATTGAAAATTCATTAGTATTTACGACTTAAAAGTTGTAGTCAGTGGTAAAGAAGTTTGTTAATAGTATCGGCATCTAAGTGGAATTTGCGGATGTAAAGGCATAACATTTGCCTCAAATTCTACATTTCGAACCCAGGCAGACTTACTCTATTTCGAACAAAGGCAGACTTCACTGAATAGGTATAACATCTGAAATCTTTGGTAATCTGAAAGCTTACAAAAAGTAAACGCTTATTGAAGAAGATCTCTCCTCGAAGATTGTGAATATGATAAAGCGGAGACAAAGTGAACACATACATATTTCTCAGGAGTGTTGTTACATTAAAGCAGCAAAAAACAGCGGCTACAAAACCACACTTCAAACGGTTGTATATCGTGCTACTAAGGAGTGATATAGAAAGAAGACGAGAGAGGTAGTTAGCTTTTTGGGCAGAAAAAAAGAGAGTCAGGAAAGCGTGAGTACGAGGAAATTGAGATGTATTTCAACACGAATGTGGCCCGAAAATTGTTCGAAAAGATTAGACGCCTGGTAGATGCTTTAAAGGGCGGCTTTCTTCCTGCAAAGACGAAAACGGTGATCTATTATATTCAGATATCCAGAGTATACTGATGATGTGTTGGGAATGCTTCTACAGGCTTCTGAATGAGGACGCTTTTAATAATCCCACTTATCTATATCTATACTATTATATAAAAGGGTTCTCTCGGATTTTTATCGTTCAATCACGGGGTAACCGCTGAACTGATTTTAATAATTCATTCACTATTCAATTGCTATAATAAGCGACCCTGCTACTGGGCACTACGTTTTTGGTAAAACTTTGTTTTTAATGATTTAAGAATTCATGCATTTTAATCCATGCTGCCATTGTATAAGCAGCACAAAATAACATCAAACAATAGCTTAAGCTCTTTGTTGAGAGAGAGAGAGAGGGAGAGCTGAAAGTCTACAACTCACCGCGCTGCCATCTTAAGTGGTTAGTTGCAATCAGTTAATTTCTGCTGCAGTGTTGCCATAGGGTCAATATATCGTATTTATTTTGATTTTACAAAGATGAAACTCTTTTCATTTCAACAAGAAGCCGCTCTTTTTATTTTAATAAGAAATAATCTCAAATTAAATAAAATTAATTAAACATATTTGATTCTTGAGTCTTTATTTAAAATATGTTTTCATATCATATTTATGCTCCTAAGCTAGTATTTTATAATTTAAACAATTCTGTCTGAAATTGTGACAACAAGTTGCAATTTATTGTTTTTTAGACTCAGTTTTGCAAAAGAGCACATAAATTGGACCGTTCAAAAATGGAAAACCGTTTTGTTTAGCGATGAATCAAAGTTCAACTTGATTTATTCAGATGGGATGTGCACGGTACGGTGCTGTCGGACAATTTCATAAAATCGATGGTATTATGGATCGATTTGTATATAAAGACATTTTAGAAAGCAAGATGCTACCACATGCAGCGTGAAATATGCCGCTTCAGTGGACTTAGGCAGTGGTAATCAAGAATAATGAGTCTTACACCAAATATTAATTATTTTGCTTTTGTTTTGCACTCAGACAAATTGAATGCAGTCACATAATTTTAAATTAAATAAAAAAAAAAAACAAAACCAAATTCGAATATGATTTCTTTCTTATATGATGTATGAATAAATGCTTTGGTTCCTATAATAATTTTTGTGTGTCCCTCATATTAAAAAAGATACAAGATTATGTAGTATCGCACTGATAATGCTGCTATTGTTTTGCGCAACACTGTATATGCAGGAAGCCTATTTTTGTTTGACCTTAAAAAAAAAAAAACATAAAACAAAAAATGAAAATAAAAAACGTATAGGTTTGCATTGATTGAAGTTTTAAAAATACCACTTAAAATAAATTTCAGTAGCTCTGTTCTTCTAGCTATTAATCAGAATATTCCTTGGTAAGGTTCACGCATAAATCTTGCGTTGAAAAGTATCAGATGTTATGGCTGATGAGAAAGATTTTATGAGTTGTTTTCTACATTTTTTTTTTAATTTATTTTTTATTCTGATGACATGGGGAATAATTTTGTGGTGATGGGTATTAAAGTAAAGAGAATATTTGCAAGTTTTTGTCACAATACGTGACAATAAAAACTTGATGAAAGATATTATTTGTCAAAAGATTTGTTTTTGTTTTTTTTTTGTACAATGATTGTGTTATTTAATTTCATACAAAATCTTAGATGAAAGAGATAAAAAACTTAAAGTAAACAAAGTTGTACATTTAGTTGGTCATTCTGGCTGATACTAAAACATAGTTATGATGGCGGAATATTCCTTAAATTTAAAAAAAAAAAAAAATTAAATCCAATTTAATATAAATAAAATGTGGATAAGTTTCTAGAAAAAAGTCATTTCATCATGTTGAAGCAAAAGTGCGACGTTGTTTTTCAAAATAGGGACCTTCTTCAAAATAATGAAAGAAATTGAGGCATAATTAATGCCACACATAAGCATATCGTGAGCAAACGTTAGTAGGTAATCGCACTACTAAGGTTTATTAGCCGAACAAAGCTTAAGTCGCATTTTAAGAAATGTCGGAAGTCGAGTAGATAGCGTGCTCGATGGACACCCCATAGGTTCCGGGTTTGAATGTCGGCTAGACCATGGTCCCACGCTTTAACTTTTCCGCATTTTCTATTCTCATTCTTAGCAACTGAAGTTAATAAATCTTGAGTAGTAGTTGGTGGTGGAGAAGTTTGTGGATGAGATTGCCTTGAAAATTGAATTGACTGCGGCAAAGGCTAACACTTGCCGCAGATTCAAATTCACATATTTTTCGGCTTTCCAACACGCTTAGAACATCCTACATCGCCCTTTCACTACTCTATCACACCATTTCGAACCAAGGCAGACTAGACTGAATAGGTATTACACCTGAAATCTTTGACTAAAAGCAAAACAAAAAAAAAATATTGGTTTTATTGTTTTTTTTTTTTTTCAAAAATATTCTCCATGAAGATAACGGTTTTTTTTAAAGCTTTTGAACCAATTTTGGAACCACGTTTTCCACTACGATTGAGATAGCTCCAAAAGAAACATTTTGAATCCAAAATAAGGTCCAAATAAGAGCTATACAGCGGATAGCTCTACAATTTGATTTTATTTTTCTCTTCAAAAAGATCTTTCTTTGAGCAGATGTGGAGAGAATCGTTGAGTTGACTTGAGTTGACTATTTAAAAGCACTACACTTGCCTGCATTGAAAATTACCATGTTTTATGGCATCCTATACATATTTTAATTGATTTCACCTTCTTATCTTTGGAAAATCAAACTTGACCGAATAGATGTAACAGCTGAAATGATTTGTCTAACCCTAGTATCCGCGGCTGGGCTTTTCTAGGCCCATTTTGACTTTGAGTAGTCGTCAAATTTTTTTCTTGGCTCTGCGCCCCAAAATATTTTATTCCTACTACCGCTAGTGTGTTCTAAACGTAATGAAACCAGCTAAAGATTATTTGCATTGATTTCGTAGAACAAACCTGATAACTTTCTATATCAAGGTGGTAAGTGGGGCCTCACGAGGCCCGATCGTTAAATGTGTGGAAAATGTGCTAAAGAAAACATCTTCAAACACAATCGATCACAGGCTGTGTTCGGAAATGCAGCAAAAATGCAAATCTAGCAGAACTGCACATTAGGGCGTATCGAAAAATTTAGATCGTATTCTAAGACGCCTCAAAATTTTCATGGGGTTGTCAAGATCATCCAAAAAAAATTTTAAGCAAAAAAAAGGATGTCTTTCTGCCCCGCAAGGACAAAGTTGCTTTTGAGGAAAACAGTAAATGCACACAATGTTCCAGTAGTTGCTGGAAGGGGTCCTACCCCAGATATGCAGCAGCTTGTACCTAGTCCAGATGTTGCATATATTATTTACGAATCATACAAAACGGATAAATTTTGTGAATTCCTAATGATTTTGATAACCCAGTTGGTTAATCCTGACATGGAAAATAGGGAAATGAATACTCACGTCAGCCGCAGGCCCAATATTAGTGGAACTATGGCGAAGTTCAATGTTTTTGTAAGTTATCAAAAATAAAATTAAATATATGCTTAAGCTGTCGATTGCACACCTTTCAGGACGAAAATCATTAGGAAAACTGGCTACGGCTTATGGGTTTTGCAAGGCCCAGCATGGTCACTTATCGCCTTCCAGGGAGCCACATATCCTTAGGTTGAAGCCAAGATGCTTGGTTGAATGCAAGAATAAAAAAAAAAGAAAAAAAAAATTAGGAAAACGTATTTAAATTAATGTCACCGGTAAATGTTCTTAAAATAATTTCCGATGTCATTACCCACTTGATCAAAAATCACCGCAGTGGTGCGCTCTCAGTCACCCGATTTGAGTTTTCTTTTCTTTTAGGTGATCACATCTCATCTCTATGAAATTTTCAGCTTGATAGCTTGACATTTGTAAAAGTGACGCCGTATTGAGTACATCTGCGATTGTACGTGTTCTCGATTTTGTACAATTTTAAAAATGGAATTGAATTCGCAACAAGAAGTTTGTATTAAAAATTGCGTTAAAAACGGTTTCAGTGGTGTGACGACATTGCAAATGTAGGAAAAGTATTTTGGCAAATATACTCTGAAGAAAACAGTCGTTTAGTCCGTGAACTATGATGAACGCAGTGGCGAGCCATCGACATCGAAAACCGAGCAAAACATTGACAAAATCAAAGAATGGATAATCGTAGACCGCAAATTGACCATTAGAGAGATGGCAGAGGTGTTGGGCATTGGTTTTGGACCCGTTCGAGACATTTTGGTTAATGATTTGGGCCTCAGACGTGTCGCTGAATAACTGGTGCCGAAAAACCTGAATTTCATGAAAAAAAAGGACCGCATTGACGTCGCAAAAGACATGATTTCCAAAGTAGAATCTGACCCAACATTCACCAAATGGATCATTACTGGAAACGAGACGTGGATTTATGAGTATGACACGGAATCCAGACATCAATCATTCATACTTAGAGTGCATTTTAAATATCAAAACTCATATGCGAAATTGCAAGCCAATATATTCATTTTTGTAGACTTCTAAGAGATTTTACCGGTTTGGTAAAGTCACTTTGTATGGGAGGTAGGCGTGGCTTTCATCTGATTTGGCTTATTTTCGAACTTGACCTTTATTTTTTGGATAAAAGCTTAAATATGGAATTTCGTGATGATAGCTTTAAAATGACAGCTGTAATCGTTGTCACAGACAGACGGACAGACGGACATGGCTAAATCAACTCGGGTGGTGATGCTGATTAAGAATATATATACTTATCTATACCTACCACGCCTCATTATGGGCGTTACAAATGGAGTGACAAAATTAATATACCCCCATTTACGTTTTTTAAACGTGGAGGTATAAAAATGTTGCAGTCGATGGGGAGTACTTTGGGAACAATATTGGTTTTGATGTATAATGTTGTATTTGTAATTTCCTGAATAAATTATGGGAACTTTTGAACCCTCTGCAACTGACGTGCTCCAAATTTAACAATATAACTGACGTGGGGTCTAGCAGACCTCACTTTTAAGCTGATTTCCTATGTTAAAGTTTCTGACTGTAACTGTCTTGACCTTATTTCATATAGCAGAAATAATTATTAGGCTAACATAAGAATAAATTTGTTAGAGATTGCAGAGATCGTAACTTCGAATTTTACGTTTGTACGTACGAAGTTTTGACCTCGTTTTGACCAAACGAGGTTTCAGACAAGGTGATTCCTTATCGTGCGACTTTTTCAACCTGATGATGGAGAAGATCATCCGAGCTGCTGATTTGAGACGCAGTGGCACGATATTCTACAAAAGTATTATGCTGCTGGCATATGCTGATGATATCGATATCATTGGCCATAATACGCGCGAAGTCAGTGCAGCATTCTCCAGGTTAGCGAAAGAGTCGAGTCGAATGGGTCTTGTAGTGAACGCAGATAAGACGAAATACCTAGTGTCAACAAATAAACACTCCCAGCGTCTTGGAAACCACGTCACTGTTGACAACATCTCCTTCGAGGTTGTTAAGGACTTCGTCTACCTGGGATCCAGCGTAAACTCTTTCAACGATGTCAGTATTGAGATAAAGCGAATTATAACTCTTGCCAACAGGTGTTACTTTGGGCTGAGTAGGCAATTGAGAAGCAGAGCCCTCTCTCGACGAACAAAACTCACGCTCTATAAGTCACTAATCCTGCCCGTCCTATTATATGCAGCACAAACTTGGACGTTGAGCAGTTCTGATGAAAAGACTTTGGGAGCCTTCGAGAGAAAGATCCTTCGTAAGATCTTCGGTCCAATCTGCGTCAATGGCGAGTACCGAATTCGATGGAACCACGAGCTGTATGAGCTGTACGCTGACATTGACATAGTTAAGCGCATTAAAATCGAGCGGCTCCGCTGGCTAGGTCATGTTGAGCGAATGAAAAACGACGCTCCAGCGAAAAAAATATTCGATTCGGTGCCCGGTGGTGGTCAACGCAGAAGAGGACGCCCACATCTTCATTGAAAGGATCAGGTGTTGGATAACCTGACTACACTTGGTGTTTCCAATTGGCGCCAGCAAGCGCAAAATAGAAATGGCTGGCGCAATTTCTTATACGAGGCCAAAACCGACCTTCGGTTGTAAGCGCCAGATAAGTAAGTAAGCAAGTAAGTAATTACGAAGTTTTTATTTTGGGTGTTTTTCAGACAACGACGTCAGCTGCAGAGGGTTAAACAAGGTGGTATTAAAGTTTGAATTTCGTTTTGAGAATTTGAGATCATATGCTCCAGACAATATTCTAGAATCGCAAGTAAAATAATTTTTATCAATTGAATAGGTCATTTCAAAAATCCCATAAGTCACACAATTAGAATTTTTCAGGAATCAATAAAAACTGTTTCATGCACAAACAAACGAGTTTTAAAGGTCTTTTTTATGCTTCGTTTAGTATTTGAGTTGTAAAAAATTGAAATATCGAAAAACCTTTACAGTTTATTAATAATAATGATGAAAAAAACCAGAAAAAATGTTTCGTGGTATATAATTTAACCAAAACAATCGTAGTAATCATATTTTTTATTGCTTATTATTGACGATTACACTAAAAAATTAACTTATTAACATTTCAGATGTATTCATTTGTCATGTTTTAATATCTTTAAGGTACATAATCATATTCTCCATCATATTAGTGCGTGTAAAAACCTCTTAAGTCACTGACTAATGTTGTGAACGTCTTTTATGCGGTATGATTTGAAGAGGAAGGAATGTATTGACTCACGTGGCTTATACCCAGAATACGCATCTACCTTTAAGATTTATAATTTTCAGCAAAAAAAGCTTGTTGAAAAAAATGTGACTTAAGAGGTTTTTGAAATGACCGATTCAATTACAAAATAAATTTTTTTTGTTTTTGTATTTTTCATGCGACTAAATAATACGATTTTTTGCTACTCCAAAATCCATTTCCAACGCCATTATCTTGTGGCATCTTCCACTCGAGGTTGAAATTCAACTCAAATAACACAGATTTCATTATTTAAGGCTGAAAGCAAAAACAAAAGCAAAAACATTTTATTTTCAGCTTAACCTCGATTTGATTTGATATCAGACGAAAATAAAAAGAAAAACATAAAAATTTCGCAGGCATATCGGTAGAGGCATTATAAGTATTTATTTTTCTAAGCATACTTGAGGGAAGATGAAATATTTCTGTTTTCACTGAATTTTACGTTTGGTGCTGCTTAGCTGTGCTTTAACCAAGCTTCGCAGGCCGCACAGGCCGCACAGGCCACAGCAACACGTAGGCAACGTCAAGTTCGTTTCAGTGAAATGACCCAAATCGATGCTAGCGCTGTTTGGTGGTTAAGAGATATGGAAAAAAGAAACAAAAAATAAAATAAATAAAAGAAATACTCTTTCCGAATAGACGACGACCGTGTTATATCTGGTTAGTCGACATTGTTTATGCATTAACTTCTTGGCTCTGGAGTGTATTTTGTGCGCCAGCACATTTATAGATAGTATCATGCCCAAGCACCCGGGAAAAAGTTCACTTTTTTAAGCAAACAAATAACAAAAAGTGCTTATTTAAATCTTACAACTTTAGAAAACAAAACTTCTGCATTTTTTTGAATTGCTATTAAATTTTATGCGATTTTGTCTTGAATTTTTTTATTGACAGCTTAGTTGAAGTTGTTTGTTTTGTTTTTTAAAATAATAAATTATAAATTGCTTGTCAATGAAAAAGAAAAAAATGTTCTCAATATTAATCTTATTACTAGGACGAAATAAAACAAAAAAGAAAAAAATTAAAAACAATTCAATTTTCTGGAATTACTACAACAATTTATGAAAAATAGTCCACCTTCACAAGGTCTAAGTACAAACGTGCGCTTTCTAAAGATGCCCTTACGCAATCAAGCTTTTCGGACATTTACTTAAATTAACTTAATTTAAACAAAACTTTTCTGACACACAAAGCGTATGTTTTCAAAGTGAAAATTTAGTCCAATTAGAAATGAAATTTCCTCTAAGCATCAAGTTGTTGCACCCTACCTTTATCTATAATCCTTTATAATTTTAATAATTAATCGAAAATCTTCTGCTCAGTTTAATGCCGCAAGCATTGGCTTTGCTGCTAGGACACTAGCTTTGTCTGCTGCCGTAAGTGATTTTGGCAAAAGCCAAAGGAAAGTTTTTCATAGAATCCCTGGAAGAAATGTTATGTTCATATTCTAGGTATGTATTTATTGTTGTTAGTTTTAATTTGAATTTCTTTTTATTTTTTAATAATGCAAGCGTAGAGAGAGAGAGCTAGAGAATGAGAAAGAGATAGAGAGAGAGAGAGAGAGAGACTAACATACAAGCCTGTAAGTTACGCATACAAAACTATGTCCTCAAGCCATAGAAAAATATGCTTAATTCGTAGTCAATCCAGACAGACATAATGAGTTGCGTTATTGAGTTGAAACAGAGTTACTGAACTGACACTTATTTTAATAAAGGAAAAGCAATAGCGCCGTTATTAACATTTTTTCTTGCTCGTTTTTCTTTCTTTGCTCGTACGAGTACAAATGTGCTCGATTCCAAAAGTGAGGTCAAACTTAAATGCCTCTCCAAATACATGACTGCGCTGCCACACCTATAGCGCAATAGCGTAGTAATATTGTGTTCAGTCGAACGTGGTCGATTTCAAAATTTTAAGCAAAATTCAATTCAATCCCAATTTCTTTTCCGTAGCAAACACGTGAATGCATTTTTCTAATGCTATCAGATAGAAGAAAATGTTCATATTTTCATATTTTTATACCCCGACGTTTAAAAAACGTAAATGGGGATATATTAATTTTGTCACTCCGTCTGTAACGCCCATAAGGAGGCGTGGTAGGCGTTGAAAAGTATATATATTATTGATCAGCATCACCACCCGAGTCAATTTAGCCATGTCCGTCTGTCTGTCCGTCTGCCCGTCTGTCGTCACGATTACAGCCGTAATTTTCAAGCTATCATCAGGGAAGTCAATATTTAAGCTTTTATCTAAAAAATAAAGGTCAAGTTCGAAAATGAGCCAAATCGGATGAAAACCACGCCTACCTCCCATGCAAAGTGCCTTTATCAAAACGGTAAAATCTCTTAGAATTCTACAAAAATTAATATATGGACTTGAAATTTTGCATATGAGCTCCGATATTTAAAGTGCACTCTAAATATGAAATTCAACCAAATCGGATAAAAACCTCGCCTACCTCCCATACAAAGTGACTTTATCAAAACGGTAAAATCTCTTTAAATTCCACAAAAAATAATATACAGACTTCAAATTTTGGATATTAACTTTGATATATAACATGCACTTTGTGTATAAAATTCCAATTATACCAAATCGAGTGAAAACCATACCCACCTCCCATACAAAGTGATTTTATAAAAAATGAAAGCGAATATTTTCTGTTAAAACTATGTGTAACGAAAATGTTTTTACAAATAAACATTTTATTGACGGCTTAAGACTTTGAATATACTTCGGTTCGGGCGAGGGGGTATTTTAACTTCGGCCCATTCGAAGACCATTTCTTACTAGTTTATTTTAATTTTCACAAAGGGCTTAAATAGAGTGGACAAAATTTGAAATTGTGTGACATGCTTTAAATGGTGCAAAAAAGAAATACTTCTGTGAAGACGTTGCAAATCATGAAATTTGAATTCGTCGCTATGTACGATTTGGTGTTTGATAAATTTTTTTCAAAAAAATTAACTTTACAAAAAAAAATAGTTCGACTTTCCCAAAATTGCTACCAATTGTCCTTCATCCCATAAAATTACCTAGAAATAAATAGAACTATAGAAGTTATGTAAATGCCATGTTTGAACAAAGATGTACTATACATAGTTATTGGCAGGAAAAAATTACATTATCTTTTGAGCGCCAAAATCTTACTTCCAATTGCTAAGTTGTATCAAATGAATTATGAAATTTTTTTTTTGAGAAACAAAAAAAAAAGAGGTAGAAGATGTTAAATTCTCATTTTAGATTTTTTCCTTGAAATTGTATGTGAATGCATACAATCCAACGAAACTAACTATACACAAGTTCCGAGCAATCGTCATACCGAAATCGGTATGGAAATTTAAGCCGAAGTGTGAAAATGGTGCGAATCCTATCAAACAAAAGATTCTGACCATGTTTGCATATCAATTGACTCATGCCATGATATATTTCAGATGTTTTGGGTATGAAAGGTGTTGCAGCAAAGTTTGTTCCATAGTTAAGAAGTAAATTTCGACCAAAATCATCGGCAAATGGAGATTGCTCAGGAGTTGCTTAATGAAATCATGAGTATTATTTTTCGCCTACTCGAATATCACGAATGAAAGAATTTATAGATTACAATATCCGCATGTTTTACCGCTAGATCACGTAAATAGAGCCAACTGTTACTATTGCAAGAATGATAGAGCTGGAAAGGACAAGTGACTTCAATTACGTCATCTAGCGGTAAAACATTTGGATGTTGTAATCTATAAATTCTTTCATGCTCGAATATATTCACATGTTGTAGAATAAAAAGCTTACAGTGCGCCCTAAACAAGTGCGCTGCGGAAACAATCGAAAACATTTGAAACAACAACTCATTGCTCTTTGCTCTCATATTTTTGTTTTATGCAGCTAAATTCATTTCCGAACGCAGTATCTAAATTGGAAATGCGAATCATATTGCGGTAGTCCGGTGCTTGTTTCGGTAGGCTATTTACAAAATGTATGTGCATGAGCTGATTTTGACAGTTAAACCCCGCAAATGCACTTGTTTAGGGTCCACTGCTACTCTCATCGCTTTTCTAAAGTTTTCATATGTGAGAACTTATGTCTCTATCTTACACTATCTTGGTATGATGCGTAAATAAGAAACGAGAGAGTAAAATCAAACTGATGTACCTATACTAGCAGGAAGCAGATAAAGCAATAAAAAATAACGCAAGAGCGCGTAAGCTGTGTGTTGTGAGAGAACAAAGAATGAATAGGCAGTAATTCTCATGCGCTGATTTTCTCTTCACTACGAGATCTATTGTTTACATTTATTCGTTTGCATTCTACTCCTTCAACAGTGAAGCTACAGGGAAGCTACTCTAAAAGGAACGTATCATATCAGGAGATGAAACGCGGGTTTATGTCAAGAGTGATAGAAACAATATTACGCGTTCCGCAGTACCGTTATCTAATGCTCTCTTTCTCAATTGAGTGCATGACGTCACACAGTACTTTTTCTTGACAAAAACGTATGCAGATGTGCGATCGCTTAGGCAAATTGACGAAATTTAAAATAAATTCTTTCAGAAAAGTAAAGTAAGAATATCTACTGTTCTGTATAAAAATATGAATATTTTCGTATACGAAAAATATGAATTTTTTAAAATTTTATGATTTTTATCTCCTAAACCATTCGAAACCGACAAAATTTTATAACATTAATAGGCTTAGAAGGTCCATATACATATTATAAAAATAAAAAGTCTGACAATATCGTTTGTGACGTCATGCTCTCTCTCTCAGTTGCGGAACGCGTAATCTTGTTTCTCTCATTCTTGGGTTTATGTCAAAACTAAGGCGCAATCGGTACAGTTTTATATTTATTTATAAAAAATTTAAAATCG
Organism: Pherbina coryleti; assembly: GCA_943735915.1. Classification (NCBI taxonomy): domain Eukaryota; kingdom Metazoa; phylum Arthropoda; class Insecta; order Diptera; family Sciomyzidae; genus Pherbina; species Pherbina coryleti. The sequence continues at coordinate 12,491,120 of OX030951.1, forward strand.
CCAACAGTACCAACAAACGTGCTATTGCTTGAACAGCTAGCAAAAAACAACCAATATGACTGAAAAAGTCAATAGATACTTGCCAATGTGCACAAAAACGGATCTGTTTCGAACCCATTATGAGCCTGTCAGCCTGGAATTTTCTCTTTTACGTTTCGACGGATCTGTTTCGAGCTCGTAATATACGTGTCAAAACAATTGGTAAAAGCGATTCGCGTTTTGTTTCGCATCCGAAACGCTAAACGTTTTTGATAAAATATGCGAAGAAGTAAGTTCATCTTGAATTCGAAATAGATTCGTATGACACACTGGATTCCTAGATATGCTTAACAAAAAAAAATCGTGTCGATCAGACCAACACAGCCCACAAAACTTCAAAATTCCCACTTCTTTTGGAACACACCTCGTATAATAATTTATTTTCGTAAGAACACGATTTTTAAAAATGATTTTCGGATGTTCATTTGAGTTGGTTGCATTGAAAATAAAATAAAAATTTATGTATAACTAGCGATACCCGGCGCACGTTGCTCCCGGCACCCGGCAAGTATATTGGAAATAATAAGTAAATTCAAAACTTTTATTAGTCCCTTGACACCACGCTCATGTTCAACTGCCCGTTACAGTTTCCCAGTAGCAGAGCATCACTCCCAGGTGACAACTCCATTATGAGTCCTGTGACCTAAGCTTCCATAGCTATTCTGTATAGAGAATCGGGCCACACACCCTTTTCTAATGCACATACCAGTTTTCCATTAGAAAGACTTTGGAAATTAGTAACTCTATACTAGTATAGTTTTATTGTCAAGCGACGTTTAGTTCCAAAGCTATTCAATATCAAAAATTTGACTTGTGTGGTCGAAGCCATAACCCCTTTTCCTATGCTCGTCCCAGTTATCTTGTTTATTTATAAAAAAAACTTATTGAATCGCACAATGTCAATTCTTTAAAGTAAAAAGTCACCCGTTCCTTTTGTTCATTTATAAATTACAGGAAAACCACCGTCAAAGCATGTGTAGAAAAGTTCCATGCACTGAAACAAATAAACATACGTACATACAAACATACATACACACATCAACTCGGATTGAATCTCATTCTCATCAAAAAAATCCTCAACATGCTAAAGGTGGTCTGTGAATCCCCTTTTAACAAAACTGTGTTAGATTAATTCTCCACCAAAACTACTTTGAACATATTAGAATGTACTTCGATCCAATTAGTTTTAAGCGCAGCAAAGTATGTATGTATATGTATTTGTTTGTTTGTTTTGTTGTTTTGTTGTTTTGTGCTTGCTGAGAACAAAAAGAGTATAGTAGTGAGCAACATGCAGTTTATTGAGGCTCTCGCAGCACAAACGCATGAAAAGCTAACGATCAAGCAATGCATGGCATTGTGGATGATTTTTTAAAAAACTTAACACTTTAATTAAAGATACTTATTATTGCAATTTCGAAAAGAAAATAACCAATGAACCTTTTGTAGTACAAATGTGATATTTTAAAACTTATTTAAAAAAAATCGGACCAGTACTTTTGGAGTTTTTCGGACACAAAAAATGTTCACTTTCATTTTATATAATAGTATAGATATAGATAATCCTTTTAGTGACAGCGGGAAATCTATCTGTTTATCTGCAACACTTAGTGGAGTTAATGTGATCGTGAGTACTTCTTTAACTCTTGGGGCGTGTTAGTTGAAAGATATTTATTGGAAAGTGTATGAATGGGAAAACTAAGACTTTTCATACTCGGAGATTTTGGGTGTCAGCGATCGTGAATTTATTATCAAAATTAAAAAATTCGAACATGGCGGATTTAAAATGTCACCGACAGGTATGAATATTTTTGAAAAAATAACTTTATTAAGATTAACCCAAAACTTATTATTCATTACCTATTATCCATTATATTAGACAATCCAAAAACGAAAGGGCGTGAAATAGTTGAGGCTAAAAAGATATCAAGTGGCTCAGTGGTTTTCATTTTGCATGATAATTTGGGCATAAAAACGTAGTGGTTGCAAATTGGGAGCCACGTGTGTCAACAATCGACAAAAAAAAAAGAAAAACAACGAGTACATGATTCTGAGCAATATTGACCCTTGTTTAATCGTGATTCGAATGATTTTGTGTGTTGATTAGTTACCATGAAGAATGGATTCTCCACTACTATATATACCAGAATTGGTAAATCAAGCAAACCAATGGTTTGGGCCAAGTCGAAGTACTTCGAAATGGCCAAAGACACAGCAATCAGCCGGAAAGGTTTTTTTTTTTTTTTTTTTTTTTGGATTCGCCCGGAAGTAGGAAATCTTCATAGATACGTATGACCCGCGCCATACGCATGCACGATTTACATTCTAAGAAGTTCCCGGATCAGCCGGACTGAATAGAATGCACCTACGTGCTAAAACCTACCACCTGTTGGCAAATAAAAGCCTCCACTAAGCACAATTGCTTGGCCTTTCAGCGGAAATTAAAATTAAATAAAGATACTTGAAATTTGAAATTTGAGAAATTTTTGTGCTTATGTAAACATAATAAGCATCATCGAATAAAAGCACATTCTTCATAACACAAGGGAATACAAGACAACATCCAAAGTAGTTTATTAGACTATATATAACCGCATTTATAATTGTTGTCATTCGGCTTGGGGCCACTGTCCAACCCAAGATCCTACGTGGAAAAGAGATGCAACTCTCAAACACCAAACCAATACCAAACATAGCACAGATATACAAGTATATATTATGCAGGCACAATATATTTATATATTCGGGTCACTGAAATATGGGAACACCGAGCTAAAGTTATTATTTGGATATGCATTTGGGCCAACGCAGGTAAAAACTTGTATGGAAAAGAGATACACTCTGACACACCAAGCCGAGGGATACGGTATACATGGTCCCATTTTAAACGAGCTATAGAACTAAAGATGTAAAAAAATTTCATGAAAAAAATTAAGCAACGAAACTAAATAAAACGAAAGCTTAAAGTATTTATCAAATTCGATAATGCTTATATGTTAAATCGTAAAATCTACACAATTATCGCGAGCTATATTTGTTATCGCAATGAATGCGTTAAGTATTCAAATGTAATATAATTTTACGTTTTAAGACATCCACCGAGTCAGAAAAATTTATCAAGTTCAAGTTGCCATTGAAATCACTACACATACATCGCAAAGGGTCGTGAAGGGCATAATTAGAAGTGCACTGACTCAACTTAAAAAGCTGGAAATGTCTGGCTCCGCTCCTAGGGATGTTGAAGTTTAATGAAGAAAGGAGGTAATGTGAGTCTATATCACCACTGAGTAATTTGTATAAAAAGGAGACATTTAGCATAATTCTTCTGCTTCTTAAGGAAGGCAGGGAAATAATTTTAAGGCGGGTTTCATAAGGGGGTAGAATAATGTTGGGGTTCCAACGATAATGTAAAGCAAAAAGTAAGAATTGTTTTTGGACCGATTCTAATGCATCGATGTGGACATTGTATTGAGGGTTCCATATTACAGATGCATATTCAAGAATTGGTCTAACAAGAGAGGTATAAAGTATCTTAGTAGTGAAAGGATCGTTGAATTCTTTAGCCCATCTTTTAATGAAACCAAGGACACCTCTAGCCTTATTTACCACCAAATTAACTTGAAGATTGAAACGAAGTTTAGGATCCATAATTACACCTAAGTCAAGAAAACTGTGTACAATTTCTAAGTTGGTATTATTTATAGTGTAATTTATACTATTAGCAATTCGACGTGAGAATGTCATTTGCTTACATTTTTTTAAGTTTAATTTTAAAAGGTTTAAATTACACCACTCCACTAGACTATTTAAATCGGATTGTAAGAGTTAGTGGGGTTAGTGGGGTCATTTTATATGATAAAGGATGTATCAACAAGAGGTGTAGAATATGTTTAAAATAAAACAAATAAATAAAAAAAAAATTCTAAAGTCGTCAGGACGTGAAGATAGTAGATTATGTAACATAAATGTAATATCGTTGCATTGAATTATTACTCACTCAGGAGAAGTGCTATGGTACATTTTGTTTTACAACAGCATAGATGTGTTAGTACGCCTTACAACTACAGTACAAAAAAATTTTTATCCTCATGATTTCAGGGTGGAAACCACATAATGCAGTAAAAATGCATCAACCATGAAAAACCTTGCATGGAATTTTAACTCTGTGATTACTGGCGTAACGGTACATTTTATGGAACGAAAATGAAGGTGAGGTCTACGGGCATATGATAAACATAAAAAACTAGTAAGAAATGATCTTCGACTGGGCCGAAGTTAAAATACCCCCACTGCCGAACCAAAGTATATTCAAAGTCTTAAGCAATCAATAAAATGTTTATCTGTAAAAACTTTTTTGTTATATTTTTAACAGAAAATATTCGCTTTTGTTTTTTGATAAAATGGCTTTGTATGGGAGGAGGGCGTGGTTTTCACCCAATTTGGTTGAATTCCATACACATAGTACACGTTATATATCAAAGTTCATATGCAAAATTTCCAGTCCATACATTAATTTTTGTGGATTTTAGAGAAATTTTACCTTTTTGATAAAGTCACTTTGTATGGGAGGTAGGCGTGGTTTCATCCGATTTGATTGAATTTCATACTTAGAGTGTATTTTGAACATCAAAACTCATATGCAAAATTTCAAGTCCATATATTCATTTTTGTTGAATTCTAAGAGATTTTACCGTTTTGATAAAGTCGCTTTGTATGGGAGGTAGGCGTGGTTTTCATCCGATTTGGCTCATTTACAAACTTTACCTTCATTTTTTAGATAAAAGCTTAAATATAGAATTTCGTGACGATAGCTTTCAAATTACGGCTGGAATCGTGATCACAGACAGACGGACAGACGGACAGACGGACAGACGGACAGACAGACGGACATGGCTAAATCAACTCGGGTGGTGATGCTGATCAAGAATATATATACTTTTCTATACCTACCACGCCTCCTTATGGGCGTTACAAACGGAGTGACAAAATTAATATACCCCCATTTACGTTTTTTAAACGTGGGGGTATAAAAATTGACGGCTTCATGAGGCGCCTCAGAGGATCAACATCAACATCAACATCAACATCAACATCAACATCAACATCAACATCACCATCAACATCAACATCAACATCAACATCAACATCAACATCAACATCAACATCAACATCAACATCAACATCAACATCAACATCAACATCAACATCAACATCAACATCAACATCAACATCAACATCAACATCAACATCAACATCAACATCAACATCAACATCAACATCAACATCAACATCAACATCAACATCAACATCAACATCAACATCAACATCAACATCAACATCAACATCAACATCAACATCAACATCAACATCAACATCAACATCAACATCAACATCAACATCAACATCAACATCAACATCAACATCAACATCAACATCAACATCAACATCAACATCAACATCAACATCAACATCAACATCAACATCAACATCAACATCAACATCAACATCAACATCAACATCAACATCAACATCAACATCAACATCAACATCAACATCAACATCAACATCAACATCAACATCAACATCAACATCAACATCAACATCAACATCAACATCAACATCAACATCAACATCAACATCAACATCAACATCAACATCAACATCAACATCAACATCAACATCAACATCAACATCAACATCAACATCAACATCAACATCAACATCAACATCAACATCAACATCAACATCAACATCAACATCAACATCAACATCAACATCAACATCAACATCAACAATAACATCAACATCAAATGGGGTAGTTTTTTATAGGATTTGCACGGCATATTGATCGACTATCTTGAAAAATAAAAAGCAATAGCTGGTGACATTATTGGACCATTTCAGCGATGCAATCAAGGCAAAACGATTAAATTTAAAGAAGAAAAAAGTCCTTTTCGCTTTGCAGGATAATGCTTCATCTCACAAGTTATTGGCAGCAATGGTAAAACTTAAAAAATTTCGCTATGAATTGCTTTCCAATTCACCATATTCTGGAGGTATTGAGACCTCTAGCGACTATTTTTTTTTTTTTTAAACCGGAGAAGACTCTCCGGAAAAAGACTTACATCAAATGAAAAAGTTGAATTGGAAACCGATACGTATTTTGGAGAGTTAGACTAACAGAAGGTAAGATCGAAAGGTGGGGCGAAAAGTTAGAAAATGGTAAACTAGTTTTTTCTAAACAACTAGCAGGGTAAACGAGAAAATGTTTTCACGTACTTTTGTTGTCATTTTGATAGCATTTCCTGAAATTTTTCTGAATATTTATTTCATTTATATTCCTTGTCACAAACGGAAATTGATTTTTATAAATGTAGAAAAAAAAGAAATTGATATTTATAAACGAAAATTTTTCGCCACGATGCTATAGAGCAACCCCACACTTCTTACGAAATTTTCTATAGTTCAGGCCCATAGCTACTGAAGGATTTTTGGTGATACCCTCTCTCCCTCCCCCCCTAAAAGTTCGAAAATAAACAAAAATTTAATACAAATAGAGCATAAAAGAGCATTACTATAAAAGTGTACATTTTGCTCACATGTTTTCGATATCAAAACCCCCCTTAAGGAAAATCCAGGCTATGGCCCTGCAATATGTATTTGACAATACATGATAATATCTTTTGCGTCCATTGAAAGAGAATTGGATGAAAAAATGTTTTCTATTAAAAATAAAGAAGGCGATATGAGAAGGTAGAAGTTATCCTTGGACAGGAAGATGTTAATTTCATGTCATATATGATAAGCCCCGTAAATGTCACCTTTAGATTTTACTTACTGATTGAATTATTTTCAAATGTTATTAAAGGCCAATGCTATAGAGAAGGTATTTATTATCAGTGATATATCGCCGACTTACAAGGAAAACTGAACAACTGAAAAAACACTGTACGTGAGAAAAGGCCAATAAATTTTTTGTTGTTATGAAGGTCCTTGTGTTTCGTGTAAAAATTTTGTCTTTAAAAAGACCGAGGGACATTTTTAGCCAAAATATAAGATATCCAGGATTGCCAAAAAAAGTTTTTGACTTCCTACACTATACTGCATCAAAAAGTAAAAAAAAAACCGAATTTTTGTAGTTGCTCAGTTTTCCCTGTAAGCAGATGATATGTGTGCAAAATTTCAAGAAATGGGCCACTAAGTCTTTCTCTACCTCATTTCGAAGAAGTGAGAACTGAATGTGTAACGAGTTATAATTTATGTAGACAGAACAACTTAAGAGATTTAAGGCATGTTTCAAAATTTTCATATCCTGCAAATCTAAGTGACTTAATTTTATGGCTTTATTGCTTTTAGTTTCACAACGAACACAAGCATGTTCATAAAAACAGTTTCACAAGAAATTGATACAGCTATAATGGCTTTTTTAACCCAACTAAACTTTATTGGCATTCTCAGCAGTTGCGGTGGCATCATGTGTCCTAAAGATATTCATGTCATGCCGTTACACGTGTGAAGAGATTTGAGAAAAAAAAACCCTGCAGCTTAAATAGCTGACAGATGCTGCAAATCAAAGAAAGTGGTTTTTTTTTTCAAAGAGAGAAGAAAATCAGCATGATTTGATGTGGGCAGAAATTGGCAACCTGTGGGCGGAAATGCAGGATATCAAAGACTGGGTGAAAGTTAAAAAATGTGTGCTGTCGAAGACTGAATGGCAAAAGGCAGTCGAGAAGAAGTTACAAAACTTTAACTAGCGTTGATATTGTGAGTGATGGGCAAACAGTGGGCGACAGCAAAGCACTTGGCTGAAGTTTTTGCGCCTGTATTGTAGCTTGATGTATGTATAATCAGCCGGTTTCTCTTTACGAACACATTTTAACAATTTATCATTCAACAATATTATTGTGTGGCAACAATGAGATGTTGCTTGTTTTCCCTACCGACCGTATTGGCATTGTTGATATTGTTGGCAGGCTTGGAAATAGCTGTTTTGTTGAAATAAATTGAATGACAACGAAGAAAAAAGTTTTGAAAAAGTATTTCTGTGTGTTTGTGGCACATGACTAGGACATAATTTGTTTTGCTCTCCATTTGTTTTTTTCTCTATTTAGTATAATTATATAACAATAGGCAAACTTATGGACACGTTTATAGCGTAAAGCTTGTGAAGTCGAGCTGTGTATGAAGGGATATATAAGCTCTTCATGTAATTAATATTCTTCAAAGAAATGCTAGCAACAGGGACGTTTGACTTAAAATGACTTGGGTCAGCAACTTTTCCTTATGCCTCAAGCCAGGGATTAAATTGTTTTGTACATTAAGATTATCTCTTGTTACATTTTATTGAGTCATTGTTGCTTGGAGCTGTTTATGGTTGTCATAGAAAATTAATAAAAAAAAAGATTTTGACTTTAGATAAAGAAAAAAAAAGGTTCATACATTAGTTGTTGAAATGGCAGTCAGCAACTATTGTGTCCTAGTCGCTTGCCGCTTGAATGTTTGCTGCTTAAAATTTGCCTAGGCGGTTCAGAATATCCAACAGATCAATTTAGTTTTTAGGAAAAATTTTTCTAAAAATAAATAATATAAAAAAAAAACACAAATGCTTCATTGGACACACGAGAGAAGTGAAGTTTTTTCACATTTTCGTAGATTTGATAATTTAATGGCTTTTTTTTTTATTAAAATAATTTTTATATTTTAATATGTAACAACTAAATTTTTATTTGTATAAAATTTAGTTATACACCTTGTTTTTTAATAAGTAAGAAACATGCAACATAGTGATAAGAGTGAGCGAGAGCGAGAAACGAGAAACAACACTTTGCGAGAGATAACTTAAATACACACACGCATACGCAACATACCCATACCATAACAGTAAGAAGGAGAGAGATAGAGAGAGAAGAAGAGAATGCATACCAAGCAACCTAAAGAAGTCAGCTTATAAAACCGTTTGAACATCAGAGAGCCGCGTGCAGCCACAACCGAATGTATTTTTATAGATAATATTAAATATAAGAGAAGCAGAGAAGGCATACCAAGCAACATAAAGAAGTTGGCGAAAAAAACCTGTTTGAACATGAGAGCGCTGCGGCAATCACAAGCGAAGGCATAAAAGACCAGTCACAGCATCGAAGCAATCTCTTGTTTATCGTACAGTCAAAGTGATCGGACGTTCGGAAGCGCAAAAGTGGTGAGTGTAACCTTGTGAAGTCAGAGTTATTTTTCGATTTATGTAGACATATTTCCGGTGGTTAAGTTTCCTTCCCCGGTTATATTCAGTGTCCACTTACAGAGTGTCGCGATAACGTATTGGTGGTTAAGTTTCCATCCCCAATATTGTAATTAAACTTCTTCTCCCGCTGCGATAGTCATTTAGTTACACTTCTTAAGCCGCAGGGATAGCTAATAGCTTCAAAACAAGGTCACACAAACCTCAGAGAGCACTCCCGACAAGCGTAAGCACCGCTCGTGTCAATCAAAGCAGTCTCCGCAAGAAAACCGACGTCACAGTATACTCATTTACCTCAAAAGCGGCCGTAGCCTACGCTTCAACTTTGCCACAGAGACTTCAAGACATCACCTACTACCGCCAGTCAAGGTCATCGTGTGTATACTCATAGGATTGTATTTAAGACACTAGGATTATAAATAGGATTATCAATAAATAATTATCATCTTACAAGCGAAAGGGTCGCTTTATAATATAAATTTTCTGCAACGAACACTGGACACCGGCGAGTATATCCCAACTCTAAATCCGGAAAATGGAACTTCGTTACAAAACTATAAAAAAACAAATGAAATTACTAAATGCACGATAATCTTTAGACCGGTAAATTTTATTACATGCCATTATATTTTTTTTATGTCACTTAGAAAACGCACTTGTCAACGCGTTTTTAGTCAATTGTGAAATTTTACAACCGTGGTTTGAAAACCATGTACCAACAACACATACGTATTACCATATGAAAAACAACACCAACTTAACGATCGTGTAGTAAGTAGAAGAAACTTTTTTTATTGCTACTCTTGTTGTTTGAATACCCAATACACATTCCTTTTAAAAGATATTGTAGAATATGAAGGATACATAGCCAATCCACAAGCTTTTTAATATATACAGTTATGACAGGGTATGACAGTTTGATAGCCAATACACAATCCTTTTAATAAATATTTTAGAATATGAAAGATAGATAGCCAATACACAATCTTTTTAATAGATATTGTAGTGTATGAAGGATAGATAGCCAATGCACAAACCTTTTAATATATATTGTAGTATATAAAGGATAGATAGCCAATACACAATCCTTTTAATAGATATTTTAAAATGTGAAAGAAAAATAGCCAATACAAAATCCTTTTAATAAATATTGTAGGATATAAAGTAAAAATACCCAATGCAGTGGCGTCCGTGGCGTAGTTGGTTAAAGTGCGTGGCCTCTATGTCAACGAACCTTGGAGAACCGGGTTCGAACCCCAGCAGCGACAGAAAATTATTTGAATTAAAATAATTTTTCTGTACGGCCGTCACCTCTCTGCAGACAATGGCAAACCTCGGATAGTAATCAAAATGCCACGTAAAGTTTCTAGAGAACAAGAACATTGCGTTCATCGCCGTTTGGAGTCGGCGTTAAACATGTAGGTCCGGTTCTCGGTCAATTGTGTACAAACTTAATAACACGCACAACACAATTGATCATAAGAAGCTAGGTCAAAGTCCTTTCAAGGACTGAAATGGCCAGTTATTTAATTATTTTATTTTGTAGCCAATGCACAAGCCTTTTAATAAATATTATAGGATACGAAGGATAGATAGCCAACGCACAAGTCTTTTCATAGATATTGTAGGATATAAAGGAAAGATAGCCAATACACAATCCTTTTAATAAATATTGTAGCGTATGAAGGATTGATAGCCAATACACAATTCTTTTAATGTATAGTCAATACACAAACCTTTTCATAGATATTGTAGGATATAAAGGAAAGATAGCGAATACACAATCCTTTTAATAGATATTGTAGGGTATGAAGGATTGATAGCCAATACACAATCCTTTTAATATATAGTCAATATACAAACTTTTTAATATATATTGTAGGATATGAAGGATAGATAGCCAATATACAAGCCTTTTAATAGATATTGTAGGATATGAAGAATGGATAGCCAATGCACTTCCAATGTCTTTAATTTTCATGGAGGCTTGACTTTTCGCAGGATGTGGGTCTAAGTATGAGTATAAAATGCGCGATATTGAGCTGTAAGACGTCCAATTTCTGAGAATGGCTGAGTTCCAAAACGTGTTTATACAAAGCATCAGTGTGAATTTTCTTTGAAATGGTCCTTGGTAGATTCACCAAAACTGCGCAACCAAAGCATGCTTAAAAATAACAATCCAGTTGTTTTCTAAGAAAACCACACTAATGCTTTGTATAAACACGTTTTCGAGTTCAGCCAGTGTCATGGAATTGACAAATTCGGTCCCTCAGCCATACAATCATATATCATATATTTTCCACAGGCTACAATTACGATGATGCACCTGCCTTTGTACATCCGTAATGATTTTGAGATTCTTCAAATATTTCAGTAGCTTTCCAATTCCTTAGAAAGTAGGACTTTAACTAATGACATAATTCCCCTTAAAGTGACAAAAGTGCCCACACCAAAACTTGCCACATTTGGTTTAGGTTCTAACACTAACATATTGTGCAATGCTCAAAAGATTCCTTTCCGTAAATAACGGAAACTAGTGTAATAAAAATACAATTGCAATGGCAGATATGTTTGGTATGGCGTCAAGGATATCATCACTAGTGATTTGAATCAACGAAATGAATTTCTCTGTAGTTCTATATAAACAAGGAGAAATTTATACAACAAAATGATATCTCGTTAAATTCTTAAAAAACAATATGTTAAAAACGTAAAATTTTTCAGAAATTGTGGACAGAAATTTCTGATTAATGTGGGGAGACTCTTATCATGCATCTGAAGTTCATTTCTCGCCATTACAACTAGTTCTTCCACAATCAGTGCTCAACGTCAAATTAAGGGCCTATTCAAGAAGAAAGGAATGTAATTCGATGGCAGTTTATTTGTATATTTGAAACAATAAAGTTAAATGCATACTTTATTATTTTGACTTAATTAGTTTTATTTAACTATCTGCCTACAGTCAGAGCAGCATTTTAATGGGTTTAATTTTCACAAAATTTTCAACATATTCTCCACATTATTACTTATAAGTAGCTGCAGGCTATTTTTTTGCCTTTGGGCATTATATTGAAATGTAAAAGGTTAGTATTTAATATGCATTAAAGACCAAAGTTTCTATTTGCATAAATGAAGTGTAAAAACGTCCCTCAATCAATAAACTGAATACTTAAGGTTAAAATCAACCAAGTTGACAGCAGAGTTCTTGAAAACTTAAAGTTGTCTTAAAGTGGACATGGGGCGTATGAGTAACATTAATTTATAAAACGCGAAAATAAAAACATTTTCGTTTATTTTACTGACAATTTTTTGAAGTGAAACTTCTTAACCACATATACCGCGTTTTAGAATGGGAAGTAAGACCGATGTAACGAAATAACGTTAAACTGTCAGCACTTTCGGAGATCTCAGCTAGTGGTCCACACACGCTAACTCGTTCCGCTACGACTGCCACAGTAAAATTAGCTTATGATTTAAAAATAAACCTGTATTTGGACCAAATCCATATAAATCCATATAAAATTAAAAAAAAAATGTGTGTGTCGCAGCAACGCGCGGTAGTAGTGAAGGTGTAGTAGTGAATGTGTCCCAAAAAGTGGGTATCCTTAAATGAATCAATAAAATAGCATAAGATGGAGCCAGATGGCTAAGGTTTAACAGAACACGGTCCGTAAAAATATAACAATAACTATAAAGTATTTATTTAATTTTCGCATTTTGAGAATTAATGTTACTCATACGCCACGTGTCCACTTTATAGTCACATAAAGTTCAACAAACTCGATGATTTAGTTGGGGACTTAACAGTATTGTTGTAAAAATATGAATATTTTGCAGGCAGTTAAAAAATTTAAGCTTTAATCTATCAAAAACTGAACAATTTTTAAACATTGTCTGCAAAATCGATTAAAATTAAATTTGTCATGTTGGCTGCGAGCAAAAAATATTGATTTATGTCCAATTTAAAACATTGAGAAAAACGAATAAAAAATTAAAAAAAAAAAAAGAGAAAATCCATGTGACATTCTGTTATTTATTTATTATTTATTTAAATTGAATTTTTATGATAGTTGAAAATGTTTTCAAATTTATGAAATATGCAAAACTTGGGTCGGAATATAACCCAATAACTTTTTTTATAGCTAAAGTTGTGCAATATTTACACAAAAGGATTTTATTTAATTTAAGCTCAATTTATATTGTTGTTGCAGAGATTTCTCACTTCACCCTTTAGTTTGTAACTAAAAAACTAAAAAAAAAACTGGGCAGTTATTATAAATTAGATTTTAACCTTTTAGAATTTTTTATTTAAGACTCTCAGAAAAAGAATATCCTGCAGCGACTCATGGGTATGCTATTAAATGTTAAAAATGTACGGATAATTAAAAGAATTTAAGTGTTGGAATGATGGTTGGCAGGTAATTAAATAAAATGAATTTAATTAAGTCACAACAACAGCAGTTTACACACTCCTACACAAAATATACAAATTAAGATAAAATGGCGTACACACAGTGATAGACGACAATGTGACAGTTTATTTTATGTGTCGAGTTTTTATGAAAAAAAAAAATAATAAATATGTGGAAAGCACAAATTATAAAATGAAGAAAATTAAAATATTTTTTTTTTAATTTAAAGGGTGGTTAAATTTTAAGGGCCGATGTTGAATGTAAACCACACCTAAACGTCAAGTTTTTTTCTACATTTCATTTGACATTTCTCAATTTCAGACTAATTCCATATTAACCATGGAAAGATACACAATCGAAAAACGCGTTAAAGTTATTCAAGAAATGGCAACAGTGGATGATCAATTTTCGAAGAAAATCATCTTCAGTGATGAGGCACATTTTCACCTCAGTGGATTCGTCAATAAGCAGAATTGCCGCATTTGGGCGGATGATAATCCAAGAGTGATTGTCGAAAAACCAATGCACCCACAAAGAATGACTTTTTGGTGCGGTTTATGGGCTGGCGGCATCATCGGGCCGTATTTTTCCAAAATGAGACCGGTCAGACAGTTACTGTGAATGGTGTTCGCTATCGTGAGATGATGACGAACTTTTTATGGCCCAAATTGGAAGATATGGATGTGGACGATATGTGGTTTTAACAGGACGGTGCCACTTGCCACACAGCTAAGGAAATAATGGCTTTTTGCGCGACAAATTCAATGGCCGTGTTATCTCACGTGGTGGCGATGTCAATTGGCCGCCAAGATCATGTGATTTAACACCGTTGAACTTCTTTCTTTGGGGTTATTTGAAAGAAAAGGTGTACGTCGATAAGCTAGCAACAATTCAAGAGCTAAAGGATGAGATAATTCGGCACATTAATAGCATAGAACCTCACTTATGCCTCAGTGTCATCGAAAATTTGCACCATCGGATGGAGGTGTGCTGCCGAGGTCGCGACGGCCATTTATCCGATATTTTGTTCCATACATAATTGAACAATATCAATATTATCATAATAAAAAGAAATGCCAACTATTTATTAAATAATTTGTGTTTTATTCAAAATCAACATCGGTCCTTAAAATGTAACCACTCTTTACAAATATTGAAAATATCGTTGATTGTTTTGACGTGTAAACGTTTCATTTTACCATACAGGTTTCCATAAAAGTTGAAAAAAACATTTTTCCAAAATTCACCAACAACCATGCAACGTCCTTGCATGAAATTATTACTCTAACTGGCAAGAATTATTTTATTTTACGACAGCTGGAAATGGTTCTTTAACATCAAAACGAAATTGAATAAAACCTGTTTGGACCCAAGATACTACAAAGTCAACCACTTAATGCACCTAAAATGCAACAATAATGCAAAAACGTTGCATGCAATTATAACACCATGACAATTGGCTTTGCGATAAATTGTGAAACAGCAGTTAAGCTGGGGTTTTTAGTCACATGATAAAAATAAGAAAAAAGTAAGATGTCATGCGGCCCCTCAGGAAACCCATTAAAGTAACCTTAATGCACCAAATGGAATAGCAAAAGCAAAAATAAAAAAAAAATCTAAAAATTTGTATAAAAATTTAAATAAAGACAATTTAAAGGATGAGGATTTGGACATGGAATAAGACAAAGGTTGAAAAAGAATGAGTGCAAGGATTTGGACAAGGATTATGGCCAGGAATTAGATAAGGAGTAGAATAAATAAATAGAGCACAGTACTAGACAAACCATAGAACCAGAATTCAGACAAGGATTGGGGAGGACAAGGACAAGGATTGAGATAAAGACAAGGAATTAGACACACCTTCAACAATATTTAGAACAAGATTAAGGAGAGGATAAGAACAAAAAATAGGACAAGGATTAAAGCATGTCATTAGACACACGACAAAGTTATCGGAAAGAAATTGGGAAAAGAAGTGGGACATGGATTTGGAAATTGATTTTAACAAGGATAATGGGGATGTTAAGAATTTGGGCATGGATTAAATCAAGAGTTTGAACAAGAAATTTTGCAATTACTAGGGCAAATACAGGGTGGGCCATCTAGTATTTTATTTTTAAATCATAGGTTATTTTAACACTGACAGATGTTTCCCGCTCGAAGTCTTGACATAAAGCCAGTATCATACCTCCGCGGAAAGAAATGAGTCGCTTTACGGTTCAGCAACGTTGGGAAATATTGGAAACTTATTTCTAAAGTGAGTGCTGCGTAGCCCAAACAGTGCGTTATTTGAAAAGAAGTTTTGGCCGATGTGAAGTACCCACTGTGCCTGCTGTATCCCTGCTGTATCTGGAGCTCGGAAAACCTGCACGTTATTGTCGATATGGCGCAATTCCAGACCGATCACAGATATGTTCGCGACATTGAACTACGACATTCAGCACGATACTCACCCAAGGGCCAGCCCTGCAATAGTCTCCCCTGGCAAAAAAGAGTTACCTCGACACGCACCAACACACACCGACACATCTGTCGTTCATGACTGTGGTGGCAAAGCCACCACTATTGGACGTGCTACAGCGTAGATCACATTGCATCTGACTGTGTGTGGCACATGGTCACCACTATTTTGCTCTTTTTCAAACTGGTACTTCAAGATTACTAAGATAGACTTTTCACCTCAGAGTACCAAGATTACTAAGATATACTTTTACCTCGAAGTACCCCATTCTGACACCTCTTGTTCACCAAAATTAAGACATCCATAAGACTAATGCCAATGTGCCAGTGGAGATTGTGACAATACGTCTGTCGAGTGTAATGACTATCCCGTGCTAACAAATTTTAAGGATCATTGCTATTCTTTCGTAGGCATACGCCACCATTGATCTAGTCAAACGGTCCAACTACTCCCCGGATTGGGCGACCGAATTCAGGATCTAGGTAGTCCCTTCTTATTTACACAGGATAGGGCGAACCCATTGCCTGCGATCCTCCTTTATCCTGGACTTGGACAGGCTGCTCGTGAGAACAGGCGGAGTTGGTCAACTATAGGCGTTACAGAGTTAACCGACTTTTTTTTAAATGAAATTGGAGAGATGAGTTTGGACAACCTCTAGGTCATGCAGGATGACGCGCCATGCCACACAGCCCATGCCACAATCGATCTTTTGCGCACCAAATTCCCCAATCGTGCTATCAGCTATCTTGACGATGTCAATTGGCTGCCTCGGAGCTGCGATTTGACCCCTTTGGACATTTTTTGTGGGAAACTGTGAAGGACCGATGTTATGCCAAAAATCCGAAAACGATTTAAGCACTTAAGGCCAATATCATCCAAGCAACACGTGAGCTGCAGCCTCAAACCACCAACAAGGTCTTGGAAAATCGAACATTGGAATTGACAGAATGCACTATTGTGAAGCTAGCCGGGGCAGCCACTTGAACGACGTTGCGTTCCATAAATAATGGGAATGTTTGCTCTTACTAATAAGACCATAATACAGGGTATTCCAATAGGGACTTGACAACTTTGAATTAAATTTCTGAACACACTCTTTTACTAATCACCAAACTGTTACTGTCAATTTATTCAGTAAACTCAAAATTTTTATCATGCTAAAGAACACGAACGAACAACGTTGTCTGATTGGGCTCTGGAAAAGATGCGCCAAGATGATGAATTTCATCGCAAAATCATCTTCAGTGACGAAGCTCATTTTTGGCTCAATGGGCTCGTCAATAAGCAAAATATGCATTATTGGTCGGGTGAAAATCTACAGATGCTTCATGAATCACCACTTCATCCACAAAAAAAAATCTGTTTGGTGCGGTTTGCATGCCGACAGCGTACTTTGACCATATTTTTTCGTCGATGATAACGGTCGTAACGTTACTGTGAATGGCCATCGTTATCGCGCTATGATTACCGATTATTTTTGGCCCGAATTGGAAGATATGAACTTAGACGGCATGTGGTTCCAAGAGGATGGTGCCACAAGCCACACACAGCACACGTTACAATCGATTTATTGAAGAGTTTGTTTGATGAGCGTGTTATCTCAAGAAATGGCCCAGTCGATTGGGCGCCTTGTTCGTGCGATTTAACGCTTCTTTGGTCTATGCCAACAAGACGACGAAGTTGAAAGAGCTCAGAGCCAACACGAAATAGCGGCCGTTTCGGCCGAAATGTATGGCTGAGTCATCGAAAATTGCGTCCAACGAATCGATCGCTGCATACGTGCCCGCGGTGGCCATATGAACGAAGTCAAGTTGTCAAGTCCTTAAGGGAACATCGTTTACATGAAAAAAATTTAATTTTGTTCATTTTCTTGCATTTAAAAAAAACTTGTATGTGACCTACCCTGTATAAGAATAGGAATAAAGATTAGGATGAGTACAAGTTTGGAAACAAAGGATTGGCATAAGAATAAGGACATGAATAAAGAAACGCTGTCACATAAAAACTTACCGATGTCTTCACGATAAAGCCAACATTTTTTTAAGGATTTTAATAAGAATATTTTAAATTAAAAGTTTAATTTAAGAATTTAATTTTTTTTATTTGAAACAGAGTCTTTTATAACAACAAAATGAAGCCGTTATTTTCTCAATAAATTTTTAGTATTAATTTTTTTTTTTTTTTTTTGTTGAGTCGATGCCAAATAAGCCGCAATGATTTGTCTTTTAGTGCAAGCTGGCAGCAGCTGCTACAGAGCTTATTGAAAGGTCCTTTTATGAAAGGGAATTTCAAATTGATTACATTTATATATAAATATATATATATATATATATATAAATAAATATATGAGCACTCTGAGCACTTCTCTTCGTTATCAAAACATGGTTGCCTTCTTTGCTCGCTTTGGCATGATGTGCACCATTCTAAAGGTTGCCACTTCACCTTCACCCAACCCGAGGCAGTTACATTAAATTTATTTTTTCATCAAATTTTTTATTAAATTCAAAATAATGCTGAAGCTTGTTAAGCATTGATTATTTAGAATAAAGAGCCAAATGTAAAAGAAAACCATAACAACCACAACAACCATAATAACAACAACAACAACAACAACAACTGCTACTACCATAACATCTGAGTGTGGGTTAAATTTCTTCTTGGTTTCTTCTGCTTTGTTTTTGGCAATAAAAATTGCAAGTTTTTTTTCTCCTCCGTTTTTCCGTTATTTTTTAAGGCATACTTCCTGAAAAGAAAAATCAAATGATTCAAACAAAATTAAAATTAAAATTTCTGGGCGTGTGAAAAAAATACTAAATTAACCAAAGCATCGAGGGAATAAAGAAAACTTAATTAATTTTTATGTTTTAGCTGTTTAAGGACTAATTTATTTTTTAAAATAAAAACACGGAAAAACTTGGTTTGCTAAAAATATTGACCCAAATCGTTTAAACATTTTCATATTGCTCCTTGCAGAAAATATAGGACTCTATGTTTATTTGACCCTTTGTCGGGTGGTAAACAGTTTAATCTCCGACACGTAGATGTGTACCTGCTTTAATAATATTTCAGAAAATATTATTCATGTTATAAAGAAAATATGGTGGTAACTCCACAGTTTTCCGTCTTATAAAAAGCTCTTGATATGATAATAGAGAAAGGAAAACAAAACAAAACAAATAATAAAACCTATCAATAATGAAACCAACCCAGCTCAAATCTATAAAACATTTATTTTTGCCAAAAATTTATGGCTAGTCTTGCTAGAATTCGATTTTGCTGTAATACTAAGTCCTTGAAATTTATTTTTTCCCAAGCTATTTGATTTATTATAATTATTTTCATTACATGTATATTTCGGCACACGGCACCCCAGTTGACAAATGTTGCCGTAAAACATTATTAAAAAATGATTAATGTACGTGCAGTGTCTGTTCTTCTTAGATTTATGCCCCTTCATGGTTCTTATTTCTCGTGTATCTGTGTCTGGAGGGTGTCATTTATGGCACATCAAGTTAGCCAGAAATTAGCCTGAAACTCATCACATTATTTTCGGAAAAAAAAAACTCAAGAAGCTGAAAAGAAACAAGCAAACAAACAATGAAAAAATAACAAGAACTTTATGCCTATAAGGAAGATTGATATAATCGAAAATTAGCACGCAATTGCTAGGATTCACGTGCAAATTGTAACAAGTATGCGTTTGAGTATGTGTGTATGTGTGTGTGCATTTGTGTGTTGGCACGCAAGAGTTCACCTCGCTTTATTAAAGATAATAACGCTCAAGGATATAGCGTTTTGATGAGCTTGAGATTTTCTAAGTGATCCATGAAATTAAGTAGAAGTTGATTAGGAAAAAAATTAGGTCAGCTTGGGGTGGAGACAAAATTCGTGGCAAAAATGTAGGTTAAGATGTGATTAAGCAAAGTTGAAATCCCATCTTTAAAAGAAGCTCACCAACATTAAGCGCAACAAGATCATGGGAAATTTATATAAAAAACTTAAATCATTTTTACTTAATTGAAGCAAATAGCAAAAATGGGTGGATCTCAGTTTCCTTGATGGAATTGTGACTTCATATAATTCCCTTCTTTTCGAAAAATTACATTCTTCCATAAATTTAATGATTTTTGTAATTTATTAGTATAGGTGCGATAATAAAAATTATGGTACGACCGAAAAGGTTGATTCTTTGAACTCACGCAAACGCAAAAGCAAAACCAAAACCAAAAGCAAAAGGAAAAAAAAAAAAAATAAATAACTGGCCATTTCAGCCCTTGAAAGGACTTTGACCTAGCTTCTTATGATCAATTGTGTTGTGCGTGTTATTAAGTTTGTACACAATTGACCGAGAAATGGACCTACAGGCTTAACGCCGACTCCGAACGGCGATGAACGGAATGTTCTTATTCTCAAGAAGCTTTACATGGCATTTTGATTACTCTCTGAGGTTTGCCATTGTCTGCAGAGAGGTGGCGGCCGTACAGAAAAATTATTTCAATTCAAATAATTTTCTGTCGCTGGCTGGGGTTCGAACCTGGGTCTCCAAGGTTCTTTGACATAGCGGCCACGCACTTTAACCAACTACGCCACGGACGCCACAAGCAAAAGGAAAAGCAAACGAAAAAACAAAAGCAAAAGCAAAAGAAAAAGCCAAAAATCAAAAAACAAAATCAAAATCAAAATCAAAATCAAAATCAAAATCAAAATCAAAATCAAAATCAAAATCAAAATCAAAATCAAAATCAAAATCAAAATCAAAATCAAAATCAAAATCAAAATCAAAATCAAAATCAAAATCAAAATCAAAATCAAAATCAAAATCAAAATCAAAATCAAAATCAAAATCAAAATCAAAATCAAAATCAAAATCAAAATCAAAATCAAAATCAAAATCAAAATCAAAATCAAAATAAAAAAAACATAAGAAGAGGCAAAAAAAAAATCAAAATCAAAATCAAAATCAAAATCAAAGTCCAAATCGAAATCAAAATCAAAATCAAAATCAAAATCAAAATCAAAATCAAAATCAAAATCAAAATCAAAATCAAAATCAAAATCAAAATCAAAATCAAAATCAAAATCAAAATAAAAAAAAAACATAATAAGAGTAAAAAAAAAAATCAAAAGCAAAATCAAAAGCAATGGCAGAAGGAAAAGCAAAAGCTTAGCAAAAACCCGGCTACTTCGTGTGCTCGAAAAGCTCTAAAATCGAAAGCTCTAAAAAAAACAGATTCCGAAGTTTCATAGACAGGGTTTAAGATATTTACTAAACCTCTGCACGAATGCGCTTGAAATGCGTTTTAAGACACACATTATTAGGTGGCAACCCTACTGATAAAAATTTTACAATTTTAAAATTCTGACGATTTCGGATTCAGCGACCAATTTTTACCTAGTGTTCGCCCAGGCACCGAATTCATAAAAAATAAAGTTTCTATTTGTCAATGGTAGAAATTAAATACTTCGACAAGGTTCTGTTGCGTTAGATGTGATTGATGCACTTTTCGCTGTTATCAATTGTTCTGTTTTTATAAAACAAACAAAATTGTGCTCTGTTAAAGCAAACGGCGAACATGGTTTGCTTTGAAACTGACGAGTGCTCTGCAGTGCTCGTGTGTTGTGATTAAATGACTTGCATACGCTTTGCTTGAATAACAGAGTTCTGTTAAGCTCTGAACTCTGCACTGTTGGATCTACTGTTGTAGAAAAAACGAGTGCATTCGTGCAGATGTTTAATATTTACGTCTAATAAAACTACGCCCAAAATCATGTGTGTGCTATCATGTCATATTATCATAATGTAATAAAATTTTACACTAGTTTAAAAATGTAGTTGTTGCCTTACATATTAAAATAGTAATACAATATTACAACGCTAAAAACTATGTTTATTGAGTTTCGTATTCAATAACGTCCAAAATATTGTTTTTGCACAAATTGGCTATTATTTTGTCTTTTTCGCTTTCTTTTGGCATTATGATAACAAATACAAGGTGGCGCAAAAATAACCTTCCGATGTTTTTTGGCTGTAATTTAAAAAAAAAATGAAAAACTTTGATTCTTCTTGTGGATTATTTTTGATTTGGTCTTTTAATTTTTTTTACATCAAGTCGAGAATATGATGTCATGTAAATGGCCGCCGCCACAGTTGATTGTCATTTGAGCCCTTTTTATGGCATTTTCCATCACTTCGGCCAAAACTTCCGGCGATACAGTGACTTTGAGCGGGTGTAATGGCTCTTGGTGGGTTACACGCGGATTTTCAGTGCCCCAGAAGCGTAAATTTTGCTTATTTACGTACCCGCTAAGATGGAAATGGGCCTCATCACTCATGATTATTTTTGATGAACAATCATCTTCCTCTTGGTGGTGATTAAGGATGGCTTGAGCGTATGTTAGACGCGATTGGCGGTCAGCAGCTAACAGCTGATGCACCGTCTGGACTTTGTACGGAAACATCTTCAAATCTTGTACGAAAATTCGCTGTAAAGACCGTCGACTGATACCCATTTGCGTGGCACGTCGTCTGGTCGATGTCGCCGGCGCTTCCATGACATCCTCGGCTACAGCAGCAATATTCTCTGCAGAACGGCTACTCCGGGGTCTGGCACGCCTGGCAGCATCTCGTGTTGTGCCAGTCTCTGGCGTTGGACGGCCAGGAAATCTGCGGCGAAATTCACGTTGTGCCAAAGTCACCGACCGATTATTGGTCAAATAAATAGTCAGCAATATTCCGCGTTCTGGAGCAGTGTAGCGTAACATTGTTTATTAACGTGTATTTCGCATGTGTTTACTACACAAATGTCAAAACAGAACTGACATGAGGGGCCAATCGCAAAATTTAAAGCATTTTCTGATAGGAGGATTACTTTTGCGCCACCTTGAATTTATTTTAATTTGTTTTGCATCAGCTGATTGAGAGTTAAAATAGCACAATAAGTTATGAGAGGTTGTTCACACTAGTTGTAGATTTGTATGACTTCAACTTAAGACATTTGACTTTATGAGACCTTGTGAATACCCTAAATATTTGATACAAAATCAAAAATATTCTGTACGACAAAAAAAAAATAAAAAAACTAATAAAAAAATATATATGTATATCATATATAAAAAAAAAACCAAATAATGCCCAAATTGAAATAACACCCAAAATATTCCAAAAGGAATATTCACAATTTGTTTATTTGTTTCTTTTTTTTTTTTTTTTTTGTTTATTTTATAATAATATATTAAATTTATAATTTGTATGGAAAATTTGTAATTTTTGGTGTTGTTTCATAAGAAATTTTTAATTTGTTAAGAATAATTAATGCCCAAAATCAAAAGAAAAGTAACATCCAAATATAAATAAATAAAAACAAAATTTGTCGTCTTATTTTATTATGAAACGGCGCTAAAGTTTTTATGGACAATATAATTTCTTATTTTGAGTGTTATTACACTGATCTATTTTGCAGAAGCATATGCATCCCAACAAACAAACAATTCACAGTAGTGATGAATACGTTTTCATAGTTATTTCAGATGTATATGTATGGTCGTAGAGGATATACTTATTAGTGAATACCGCAACCATTGTCAATAATAAAAATAAAAACGCTAAAATCATTTATGTGCCATATGTATACAGACTGGTCTTCAGCCAGGTTACTTATTGAATTCTATGTTATTTTGATACTAACAGATTTTTCTTATGCAAAATGTTGACTGTCAGATAGTAGCATACCTTTACGAAACAAAACTTTAAGCTTAAACAACGTTAGCAAATACAAGGTATAAATTTATTTTCAAAGTGAGTGAGTGTTGAACTGTCCAAAATGTGAGTGAATTGAAAAGAAGTTTTGACCGTAATTCGCTATCAAATTCTATAAGACTCAATAAATGAAGGCAAATGACCATTCAATTTCTGAAATGAGCAACTAAGTTAATGGTTTTCGATAAAATGATTGAAGGAAAACAGCTTCCAGTTCAAAAAATTCGACAGTTTTACTGAGTTAACATACAAACAAGTTAGAGAAATTGATTTCAAGTTAACAGTTTCAAAGTGTGAGTTTCTGTGAAATACGCATCCTGAGCCATTAACATAATTAAAATGTACCTACATAAAATTTGAAATATCTCCAAATTATGCTAAGTGATGCTATTTTTATATTTACGAGTTACTCAAACCAAGCATTTAACATTTTTTTTTTCATATTTCTAAATGTCGCTTTAAGTAAAGTCCTTATAAATAAGAAAAGCAAAATGTTCCTTATAAACATAATTGTGGGGCTCTGCGTTGCTGGTCACTTAATTTATTCCAAACATTCTTATTTGGCAGAAAAAGGCTAAAAAGGTTGAAAAGAATTTGGGGAGTAAAAAATAAATTATCGCTCTTGGTTTACATTGAAAATTTATTTTCAAGTTAAGGAGAGAGAATATGAGTTTATATCTTTTTCAAGCTTTTAGAAAATTATAAAATCTTCCGAAAAAATTAAAGCTTAGAGTTTATTTTATGAGAAATAAAATTGCAGCTTTTTCTTTTTTTCAAATTTTCTGTGTAACTTTGTTGAGGAGCACTTTTTTTTTTGTTGGTTTATAAAAGCCGTTATAGTGCTGATGACTTTGTGTCATGTTGTGGACAGCGTTAAGTACTCGACAGCAGCTTATTTCCGGCTGTAAATAACAGACAGCATATTAATGTTGTTTATAAGCCAATGATAACCTAAAAAGGACATCATAAAATTAGTTGTACTACTTTGTGCGAATATGTCTAATGGTTTTGCTAAAACTCTTTTAAGCTTATCTAGCAATAGCAAAAGTTAAAAGAGAGGAGAGCTCTCCACCCATGAATTTTAAAATCGTTAAAAGTTGGCTAATCTTCTTAGCTTAGGTAATACGACAGTTTTGTAGTTTTTTGGCTATTCCATCTAAGATGGACATTTTTTCAATAAATTATAATTATATGTTTATAACTAAATGCGTAAATTATAATTAAACTTTTTCAAAACAATGAATATAGGACTTTATGTCTCGTTCATAAGAAATTGTTTATTTATTGGCCAAACAAGGCAATTCTTATTCTAAAAGGTTTTTGTTTTTTATTTTCAAATTTTTATTTTCTTTCTCTCCCCTTTCCTTGTTTCTTGATTTTTTTTTTTTTTTTTTTTTTTTTGTATATCATGAATTCCATGTCACGCACTGTTACAGCTTGCGAATAATTGCAACTGATTTACTTAAGAAGAAATTTTTGCGAAAACTGGTTTGCAATTTTTATTAATTAATTTTACGGTCTATTTAAAATGGGTAAAGGTTTTATGAATCCACTTATGAATTTTCGTGATATTAAGTAAAATGTAGCGTACGCACGTGCTACAAAATTTTCCCTTTAAAAATTTGATGTCAGCTTCTATCTGAAATTTCTGCGAATTGACTTCAAATGGAATTCTCATATTTTTTACAGCAATAAGCGGTTATCCTAGATTATATTAGTAGTTAAGTTATTTGAGAAAAAAAAAATTATAAAACAATTTTTTCAACCTTAAACACCGTCACGCACATGTTACATTCGTCACGCACAATTACACCGTACGTTCATATTACTGTTACCTTGGACCATAATTACTAAAAACTGAAATACAAAACAAAAGGATTAAAAATTTCTAATTTTCTTTTTTTTTAATCTCTTTTATGTCATGACTAGATACATTTAAGAAAAAAAATTTGAAAATCAATTATTTTAATCGATAAAAACTATTCCATTCTATTCGATCCAAAAGTCGATGCTCTCAATCACTTGAATTAAAGGAGCTGGAACTTTGGGGACTCTTCAAATTCTTCAACAGATTCCATGTGGACCTATTCAGGTGTATTCTCATTTCTTATGCAAAGAAATTCGCCTGGCCTTTGAGAGAGTAACCGTAAAGGCTGCACCCGTACATCACCAAGTTCAGTGTTTTTGTGAATATAATTCCTTAAAATGTATTTATTTGAATAATAATTTATATTCCGATTTATTTGAACCCATAAATGCCCAACAACACCGATATCATTAAAATTATGTTGTGCTAAATGATCCCCTGAACACGACCCCGTTTTTATTTTTTTTGGAAAAAATTTTTGCTTAAAGAAAACATGGTTGTATCAAAATAGATAAAGTGGGCATTCCGACGTATACCATCAATCAGCTTGGTTGGCAAAAACGTAGAAAGCGATTCTTTGTATGATAACTCTAAATTTGTTTGTTAAATGATACTCTAAAATTGTTAATAGTTTAAAAGGTATTTCATGTCAAAAACCGAACTTTCCGTAAAAATGAAAAAACTTTTTAATTTGACGGTCAATATTTCCCAAACCAACAAAGTTATGCCAAAAATAAATTTTTGTTTTATATTTGAAATTTTCTGAGTGAAATTACATATCCAGCATTTTAATTTTTGCAATATTTTAAAATAAATAGCTTATTTTCTCGGTTGTATCCAAAAAGATACACTGGGCATTTAAGGGTTAAATTTAATAAAACTCACTTATGAGAAAGTCAATTTAGACGTTTGACCGTATAATGCAGATGTAAGGATGGAAATTTTTTTAAATGAAGGGTGTATTAATTTCAATTTTTTTAAGTTGTTTTATTTTTGTTCACTTTGCTATATATGAGACCACCCATATCATTACTCCTCCCCTTTAAATTGGTAACGTAATTTATCATCGACCCGGTAGTGTAAAAAAACTACATTGTTGTATAGAAAAAAGTGTAACATGTGCGAAACGCGTGGAATTTTTTTCAATGGAAATAGTAAAAAAATGTTTTTCAATCTGGTTTGCCATCTTAATATCCACACATAACAGCATTTTCCGCAAAAAATTTCTTATATTAGAGTCTGCATTGAAACATATATCAATATTGTCACGCACATGCTACATATTTTCTTAATTTATTTAACTGCTCTTACATGAGCCATGACCGGCTACGGGCAGAGAGCGCTCTGGGAGCGCTGAGAGCAAGAATTGAGAGCAAAGGTTTATGTAGCAACACAAAACGCAACAAAAAATCAAAGACAAAAGACAAACACAGAAACAACACAGAAGCTTTGAATGTAGTGGTGCCCATACCCGGCCATGAGAAAGCTTTGAACTGAAAAAAAATACTACTTGAGTCTCAGCTTTCATGCAAGACGATGGTTTGCTTGTTTGATTATTCAGTGGCGCCAAAAATTTTCATCTGGTGTATTACAAATCTATGGGAGAGGCGTGAGGGGGAAATGTTTTTAAAAATTTTAGGATTTACGTATGCTTGCTGTTCATAATAACATAATTCATATCGAAGAAACATATTAACAATCACTATTTTATGCACTGTTACAAAAAAGTAGAAAGCTTTAAAATAGTAAAGGTTAATTTCATAATTTAATTTCAATTTTTAAAATTACATTTTTATTTAGAAGTGTCAATACTAACTATCCAAACTGTGTCTTTTTGTGTGCTTTTTTGTTCCTTTTTAATTCTTTAGTTTTTTTTTCGTTTTTGCTTTAGGCCCCTATTAGGTACGACAACTCAACTTAAGTTGAGTGTGTAATTTGTAAATTTGTATTGTCTATTACACATTTGAGGTACATATGTGTCTATCGACTGACAAGTATGTATCTCAGAGATGTGTATGTATTTTTGTGGTATTAGGTTTAACAATGCAACTATGTCTCGAGTGTAAAAACTGTCAAAAACTTACATCTGCTTTGAGCTAGTTGTATAGCGTCTTTAGAGGTGCCCAAGCCCTATGCACTTGGTGCACATTTGTTTTTGTAAAAGCACTTAGGCATAGGCTGTGTATTCTAATATACACACACAGCACTCCGCACTAAGCAATACAAAATACACAAACAAATTTGTCTTTTTTGTTTTTGATCTTTTTTCGTTGCTTATACCGAAGTGCAAGCAACAACACTTTCGTATGCTTTGTTGGTACATTTTGGTGACAGTGATCTTCTACGTAGATTTTGTTGTTGTCTAACATAGTATGCTTTCGTTTACGAAAGGTTGCAGGATTTTATATGTATTAGTGTTTGCACTTCCATAAGAAAGTTTTGGGCACTCCTGCTCTATACTATTATTTCCTTGCTTTATTACTTGTGAACAAAATACATATACACAAAAATTGAAATTAATGCGAACAGCTGATTCATTTCAACGAAAGTGTCAAAATTTCGGTGTAATCATGCTCCAATAGAAACAGCAATTTTACACCACAGCTCAACTGAAAATGTATGTTATGCGTAATATGGCAAAAAAGTTCAGTTGAGGTGTCTTAACTCACGTCAACTTAAGTTGAGTTGTCGTACCTAATAGGGGCCTTAATTTGAATTCATTGTTTGAAAAAAATATTTGTTTACTTCTATAATTTTTCAATTTAATAACATTATTTATTATTTGGAATACTTGGTCTTAGCTATTTGTGATTGTTTTTTTTTTTTTTCTTTATAATTTTTTAAGAATTTGTTTTTAATATTTTATTTGTTTCTTAGTGTGGATTATAAAATTTTTTTTTTTAATTTCACACAATGGACAATTATCCGAGATCCTTATAATTTAATTATCTGCAAACAAATTATGGTTTGTTAACGGACTATTTTTATCTATAAAAAAAAGTAAACGAAACATATTGGTTTCTTATAGTTCATAATACAAAAATATAAAAATTTACAAAAAAGCATTAAAAAAATAAATACACTCCAAATACAATTTAGGCCGAAAAACTTTTATTCCCTCATTTATGGGTATATTTTTAAGAATATTATCAACATCTATTTCATTATTATAGCATTTTATTCGAACCAAGTCCTCTATATGCTCGTCAGATAATTTATTTCGTTGTTTCGACTGAATACGTTTAAGCATTGAAAATGCGCTTTCCCATAAGTAGGTGGTACCGAACATGGAATACATGGAGCAGAAATATTCCGGTAGCACACTATACATTGAGGTTCACAAAAAATATTTTCTGCAAAAAAGAATTGCAACTCCCATTCAAGTAGAGACATTTTGCATAAAAATAGCAAAAACTGATATTTTTATGAGTGTAGCATAAGTTGCGTATGCGCAACAAAAAAAAACAATCTAACAAGCATGCATGTGCCGCAGGTCTGTTCTGCATGAAATTTCAATAGATACTAACGCAGTTCAGTGCTAGTCCGTGAGTTAATATGTATACAGAAAGCTTTTAAGCACAAAAGCTCAAATGCCCGCGGGCATAGGCTTTGATGATCACTGGGTTCTGGGTTAATCATCTTATGTGACTCAGTTGTTCATGTGAGAGGAAAATAAGTATGAGTGAGTTGAGTACTATTTTGTGTTTTGCCTTTGCTTATTCTTTTTGCTGATTTGTTAACTATTTCGAGTGAGAAAATGAATGAGTTGAGTATTATTTGGTATTGTGCCTTCTGCTTTTTGCAAAACAATTATAGTTTGTTTCAAAAAAATTCATTTAACAAGAAAGCTGAACTAAAAATTATACGTATTTAAGTCATTGCACTGAACTCTAAGTACTTAAGTCATTGCACTGTGTTTATTGTGCATGGTGTTTATTGGTGTTGTGAGTCATTATGGTATGCAAAATAAATATATTGAGTCAATGAGAGAGTTGAGCACTGCACCGGTTCATATCAGCAGATAACTTATTCTTTGCTGCTTTGTGTGAAGTTAGCGAACGAGTATAAGTGGATATGAGTGCAAATTCTTCTTTGACTTAAATCCACTAACACTCATTCTTGTGTTAGTCAACCAATGACTTAAAAACATGAATAATTGCAGGTCTCTGATTCAGGGTTCGGACTTGAAAATTAGTAAATCACAGTAAATTAAAGAAAAAAACGCAGTAAAACGAATTTTTTCGCAGTAGTTTTTTTTATTAACAACCCTGCACGTAAATTTTAAACTAATAAAAAAAAAAACGTAAATACAAATATATACATAACTATATACTATATATTTGCATGTTTCAGAAATATGTTTTTTTACGGATTCATAATTAATATGACTATAAATTTAACACTTATGCCGTTATCTTTCTATTTTTTATGTAATGGTATTAAAGATTTATACTTGTCGACATACAACGTTACATAAAAAATTGCCTGTGTTTCCTGTCGTTTGTAAGATAAATACAAAAATAACCCTACAAATGTTTGTTGAGAATAAATAGCAGTAGATTTGAAAAAACCGCAGTGACGCAGTAAAAAAGCGCAGTAGATCTACTGCAATTGCAGTAAAGTCCGAACACTGTTTCTGATATACATACAATTTCAAGTGAGCATATTCCGCCCACCGGATTGACATTGTTTTCCAAGACTATGTTAAAAAAAAAAAGAGGAGAAGGAAAGTAAATAGAAAGAGAGTTTAAAGCTTGGGTTGATTAGGAAGAGAAAGAGACTTGGATAGAAATCGCTTGAATGAGGATTTGGACAAGGAGTGTGAGTAGTGATCGGATATATTGTTAAATTCTCTACAGCAACAGCAATGGGTGCATTACTTGCATATGCTGTATGATGCTGATATTCAGTTAACAGCCGAGTATGCCTTGTACGTCTTATAGGGTCATTGAGGGTAATCTTGTTAGAGATGTATTCGTAGTTAGTTACACCTTTCAAAACATCGAAAGTAAAGCATAATTTCAATACATTTTTTCCACTTGATAGCGGCATCAAATTTAATAGGCCGAGCCTGTGTTCATACGGTGGAAGACGACAATAATCCCGGTAGTTGTAAGTTTCTCTCAGAGCGAATAGTAAGAATTGTTTTTGAATGGATCCGATTCTATCACAATGAGATTCAAAAGCTGGATTCCAAATAATGCAGCCATATTCTAGTATTGAGTGCACTAATGCACAATACAGGGATGTAGTCACCCATACATTATTGAATTCATATGCTCATCTTTTAATAAAACCGAGCTGTTAGCTGGCACTGGACACAATCTAATAACAGTGTAGATTAAAACGCAGTTTGTTGTCCAAGGCCACTCCAAGTTATAGTTTGAGATTGAAGACCACTCGGTAGTTATGATTTATAACTTGGTTTCTAGGGGAAAAACTTATCACGCTACACAAGTCTCCAGAGATAAGAGGTTTAATTGTAAGCTATTGGCATCTTCCTGCGATTTAATTACGTGGTACAATTTCAGGTCATCCGCATACATAAGATGTGGAATATCCTTCAACACTACAGATAAGTCGGATATGAAGATATTGAAGAGAAGAGGGCCAAGGTGGCTACATTGTTGTACTCCAGAGGAGACTTCGAGTTTCTTCAAAGCAATACCATGGAGATAAGTTGATAGCCAACTGAGTAAAGATACAGAGAAACCAAATTTTTTCTAATTTATATATTAATATGCCGTGATCAACACGGTTGAAGGCTTTACTAAAATCAATATAAATAGCATCCTGATTTCTCCATCTAGCTCAAAACGTCAGAAACCATGATCATGAGGTTAGTGGTGGTGGACAGTCCTTTTCGGAACCCGTGTTGCTCGCGGGTTGATAAGGCGTATTAGCTTTTCTCAAATAATTTTTTTCAAATAGCTTTGGGGTGGTTGACAAAATTGATATGCCTCTGTAATTTTCAATAGAACTTTTTTCACCATTTTTGTAAATTGGTATAGGTGCGAAGGTTTCCAATAAGAGAGAAACACTCCAAGAGGAAGTGATTTGCTAAATACTATATATAAGGGCAAAAGTAGTTGGTCTAGGCATCGCACCACGTGCTTTTGAGGAGTTTGTAAATTCTGTTTCTGTGGTTTCTCAAGTATCTGAGATTTGTATTTACCCAAGGTACTGAGAGTTTATGTTTCTTTTGAAGCGAAGCTTTTTACGCCTCGTTCTGCGATTTGCTAGAGTGAAATCAGAAAAAACGACACTTTTTTCCGACACCTTTTTTCTTAGAATTGATATTGTTTTTGCTTGCATCAATTGAACCAGAAAATGTTAAATTAAAAATAATTTCTTGCCCGCTGCAGGAATTGAACCCACAACTCACAGTTCTATCGTTTGTTGGTACTTGGTACTCTAACCATTACGCTAAAACCCTTTTTTTCAAATTTTCTTGATTCAGTGATAAACATTAGCTAAAGCTATGTTTCAGCAGAACCCTATAATCGATTACTTTAAGAAAGGATTGTGTGTTGGCTATTCTAGGACTGTGTATTGGCTAGCCAACCGACAAAAGTAGCAAACAAAACGAACTAGAGCAAAGATAACTAAATTTACCGAGCTATCGTTTGAATCTTCGGTTTGTCCATGCGAACTAAAAAACCTAACGAACTAAAAGAACGAACGAACTAAAAGAACGAAAGAACTAAAAGAAATATTCACTAAGGATTGTGTATTAGATGTTGTTTCTACTTCCTACTAAAGGTCGTTTTAAATAACGTTAAAAATAAACAACCTGTAAGTTGATTTAATTGTAACAAAATTATTGATTTTTGTATATTTATTCCCTACAACTGAACAAGTGTTTTAAGGGAGGGCCGAAGAGGGTTAATATATATGATATATGTATATACTTTGTTATTTTAAAGTTTTGAATTTAAAAATTATTTTAATCGAAAAAACGCTATTAAATTATCAAATCTATGAATTTGCGAAAATGCTTCGCTTCTCTCGTGTGTCCAGTGACGCACCTGTGTTTTTTTTATTTTAGGCACATACAGCTATCGAAAGCTGTAGAAATGTAATGATAAAAACTAGAAACAGCGCTATCTAAGTCTAAATTCGATAGAACACTACTCCAGTTAATACCACCAAGAAGAGATGTTTTCGTAATATACCAAAGATAATTTTCTTAATTTTAATTCTTCAAAAATTTTTGAACAATGCCCTGTCTTTAAGTATTTATTTAAAATACCAACATAGAACCACGATGTTTGTTTTTTTCTATTTTGATAATATACAATGTTATCCAAAATGCAATTTGCATAAATTTTTTCATAACAATTCGAATCGGGCATAATTGGACTCTACTGCAAATCCTCTTTTTTATTAGAAATAAATACGAAAGAAATAAATACGATTAACTTGTAAACTCCTGTAACTAGAAGCGACTCTCCCAACAGCACTTTTGCTCGTGAAAAATAAATCTGTTTCTCTAAATAGGACAGCCCCAAAAGTCTGTTCTTTCTGTCATACTAAGACATTGTAAATCCGTAGCTTACTAATCT
This sequence comes from Pherbina coryleti, assembly GCA_943735915.1. Lineage (NCBI taxonomy): Eukaryota > Metazoa > Arthropoda > Insecta > Diptera > Sciomyzidae > Pherbina > Pherbina coryleti. Next base: position 12,524,452 of record OX030951.1, read on the forward strand.
GTATCGCACCTCCCGCCCAACTACTTTACGAAAACAAACATTTCTTTTTTTTGTCGATAAACTGTGTATATTTAAAATAATGTTCTTGGGTTTGTGGCTCTCTTTTATGTAGATTATTTTTGGTCAATCCTAACCTCAAATATGCTAATAATCTACAAGCTGTTGAATAAGCTACGAGAACTTGATTTAGTCCACCCTGCCTGCTGGTATAGCTTCATTAGCATTTTCTTTGTTATCTTGTTATCCCTCCCTCTCCACCACACTCATTGGCTATTTTATACAAATACTATGAAATGATTTTTCAGCCATCACCACTGGTTGCAGCATGCTGCCAGCAGCTTCATTATCATTTTCTATTTCATTTTAGAATTCAAAATCAATTTCGGCACCATTTTATTAAAAATCAGCAATAACAACAACAACAACAACAACAACAACAACAACAACAATAATAACAATAACTACAACTTGAAGAGAAACCTGCTCAAGTGGCTTTTAAGGACTTAAGATATGCTCGATATGCTTTGGAAGCGAAAAAAAAAATAAATTGCTTTATACGCCAAGCTATCAACAGAAGCTATAATTTCAAAAAAACCTTCGAGTGCTTTAAATGAATTTCGTCTCAGACGAAGGCATTTGTTGGCTGTGAATGTTGTCTGGAGTTTACTTATTGATTCGAATGACTAAACTTTTTCACGTTTCGTTGGAAATGCGCCGATTACGTTAAATTACATATGTTTCAAGGATGTTGGGAATTAAAACACAAAAAAAAATAAACGCTTTATTTGACATAATATTTGTTTATTTTAGTATTATTATTAACATAATCCTCCTAATATTCCTCATTTATAAATAATAGACCTGTCTACAAAAATTAATTGTTTTCGCACTTGACAAAAACGATTTGAATAACTTTTTTTTTTTTGAACAAATTATGAGTAAAGATTTTATTATGAAAACTAAAAATTATCTTTTTGTAACTTTAAAATATAAAATGAAAAAACAAATCCACAAAAAAAGATACAGTAGTTTCGACTATGTCGTAACACAAGACGTAGAATTATTCAATTCGCTTTTGATGACATCTTTTTTAAAAATATTTATTCCATACACCTGAGGATATGACCTTTAAGAGAGTGCCGGAGAGGGTTAATATGTATCACCAACCCCCATTACTTTTGCAAAAGGAACATTTTTGCCTTTGGCACCTATTCCCTCTGACCACTCCTTAGGGGCGCTCCCATACAAATTTTATGCTTTTGTCGATAAAACCGGAAACTGTCCATAAATAGGTAGAAAACTTAAACAAGCAAACAAAATTTGTTCAATGCTATCAAGTTCAACAACCCATGTGTCAAAATTTCACTGTCGATAATATGCCCGGATATTTAATTGGCTGCGTTTGACATTTCAATAACAGATTCTGTTAAAAAAGCATGCCCCTCAAAATTACTCAGTATTACTGGGCTACGCGAGTCTGTTAAAAACAACATGCCCCCAAAAGTATGCTATTTTATAATTATAAGATTTATGTCTTCACGCTAGATGGCGCTGTCTTCGCCGTCGAAAAAACCGGAAGCCGTCGATAAATAGGTAGCAAGTTTAAGCAAACAAAAACATCAAATGTTGGCTTTATATTTCATGTAATTGTGTAAAATTGATATAAGTTAGACAGTTCTAACATGAATTTTTGTCGCATTGAGGATCAAGCAGACCAACAAGTGCTAAGATCAACATTGTACGATTAGTACTTTAGGCCCACCAAAGGCTCAAAAAGTAATGTAAATACCGACACCTGATCACTATCAACCACCCTACTTACCTCCGAGAACGACGTATTCTACGTCAAAAACCTTTTGCTTACATGCAATAACAATAGAGTTTAACCAGTTCAGCTTGTTCGCACATTCTCAGCATTAATCCACAAATAAACTTAAATTTAAATTTAAAGCCACAACCCAAAAATCTTTGAAATTAGCAACGATATTGATATAAGCGGCTCAAAATAAGTTAATGTGATAAAAATTTACCCACCAAAGCATTGGTTGGGCTCAGTGACGACATAAAACGAAACAACTAACTAGAACATAATCATGCAATTACACAAAGTTTTTAATCTACTTTTGATTTTTTTTTTTTTTTGTTTTTTTTTTTAGCTTTGAACCAATGATTCAGGTGGAATACCTATTCAGTCAAGTCTGCCTAAGTTCGAAATGGGGTGATAGATTAGTGGGAAGGAAGGATCAATCAAGTGAAACATGTGTAGGATATTCTCACCGAATAAACCGGTTATGAGTTCGAGTAAATCGACGATATGCCTTATCAAAAGTTTCAAACGATCCCCGTAAGGAGGAAGGTTAAAATATCAAATCCCCTAAAGCCCCTTAGTGCAAACCTAAGAAAATGTTTTGGGATTCTCTCTATTCGATCAACATGCACATTGTAGCTGGTGGACCAGACTTATCTTTCGTACTTCAGGTGTGGACGCACTATTGCATAATACAACGTTATAGTCGTAATCAAGCTGTGGAATTCTTTGATTCAGCGTGTAATAAATCCAAGCACAGAAGACGGGTTTTTACAAATGTTATCGATATGAATGTTAAAAGAAAGCTTAGAATCCATACATATTCCCAGATCCTTAACGACATCCACAAGACATAAAGCAGTATCTTTTATTTTATAATCGAAAACTAAATTGTTCGTTTCTCGCGAAAAGGTTATAGTTTGGCATTTATCTGGATTAAGAAACATATTATTTTTAGAACTTAAAAAGATTTCAGATCAGACTGGAGTAGGGCTGAATTGTCTTGACTATCTATTGTTCTGTATATTTTCATATCATTCGCATAAATGAGCAGATGAGGTGTCAATGATATGGGTCACATCAATAATGGCTAAAATAAACAGCAGTTTTCCTTGAGGAACACCTGATAACGCATTAAACTCGGCAGACAGAACCCCTCGGAATCGTATTTGATAAGATCGCTCTGTCAAGTACGATTTAATCCAGCTTACTAAACATTGTGGAAATCCAATGGACTTAAGTTTAAATAAAATAAATTGTGTGGTAACTTATCGAATGATTTGCTAAAATCAGTGTAAATACAGTCGACCTGGTCAACCAGATTCAATAGTGTTTAAGCAAAAGATTGTAAAATCGAGTAGATTAGATACCGTAGATCTGCCATTAACAAAACCATGCTGACGAGTTGTTATGACTTCACGGCAGTGAATTTTTACCCGATCATACACGATTTGTTCAAACATTTTTGGAATCGATAACAGTTTAGCAATGGGTCTGTACTTCATAATATCATTCTTTCAACCTTTTTTATAAATAGGACTAATAAATGATATTTTCCAAAACAGTGGAAAATAGCTTTCGTTTATAGATATATTAAATAAAGAAAGTGGTTGACACTTTTCCAGTGCTATTTCAGTGCACAATTCCATCGGGTCCAGTGCTAAAATCTTCATCGATAAAACCAATATATTTGAAAATATCCTCTGAGGAATATCTAAACAAAGTGATTCTTTAAAAACATTGGCAAATAGGCCACTTATATTGACAGGATCGTCCGTAAATCCATTTTGTTTTTTAAAAGATGAAGGAAACCCGACAGATTTCTTCTTAGTATTAATTAAGCTCCAGAATATCATTGGATTAGATAGTATTCTCTGATCTAATATGTAGTGGAAATATTTGCTGAAACTATGATTTATATTGGCCGCTATAAATTTTTTGTTAGGAGTGCAACTTTTAGAACAGGCCAAGGGGAAAAAAATTCTTTGATTGAACTCACAACTGAGATTTAATAATTTTTCGTGTAACAAAAACTTTTAGGGGTGTCCCACACATATAGCCCCCACTTATATATACCACTACTTTTTTTTGCTCGATACGACTTAAAAAAAAACACCTTGGTACAAACATTCAAGCCTTGGAGAAATGAGGTGTCTTGCTCCGTGTGTTTATATTACAACCTTGTATAGACCTTTAAGTCTTGGATTGAATAAAGAGTGGCATCAACTTGGCGTACACAAGATTTTATTTCAAATGTTCATATACTAATACATATATACTATATATACTACATATACAATATACTTGTATAATTTGTAAATAGTTTATATCGTTTATATAAATACTAGTTAAGTTTATATACTTATCAAAATTATGGAGATTCCAAACTTCAAGCTACGAAGATATTAAATTTCTAAAACTAAATTTTATCAAATTTTAACTCTAATGAATGTTTTTTGAAAGAATAAAAAATAAATTTCGAAATCTTGGCTATCGTTTCAAGTTTGAAAGTAAAATTTATTTTGAAAAATAATACTAATAAAAAATAAATAATTATTTATAGTTACAAAAGTATTGAAATATAAATTAAATTTTTTTGAACTTGAACCATTTTATTATTATTTTAAGGTCTCATTTAACATTAAAAATAAATTTATCACAAGTACGTTTGATACAAGACCGAATATTCCACATCCTGAACACCCCTATTGTATTTAAATGTGAAAAAAAAACAAACATCTATATTTTTTTGAGTTCTTACAGCTTGAGTTTTAGACGTGAAAACGTCATGTTTTACTGCGCAGGTTTCAAAAAGTTGAAAAAGGCATTTTTCAAAAATCGGCGTCGCGTGGAACTTGCTGAGAAAATGTGCTATTTTAAAACTAACGGTACGGCAATTAGGGTAAATTCTTTGAGATTATGACAAAAATAATAAAATCAAAAATATAAAAAAAAAGAAATTTAAGGACGTCGAGACGCAGAGAGACAGTGAACAAATCAAAGATTTAGACACAATAAATACAAGATTTTTATTTTATTTAAATACAGGATTTGATAAATACATGGCGCAGTGGGTAGAATGCGTGACCCATGCGCCTGAGAACCCTGGTTCAATTCCATCTGACACAGAAAGTTTTTTCAATTGAATTTATTTTTCTGTTCGGCAGTCTCCTCTCTGCAGATAATGGTAAGAGAGTAAAAAATGCAATGTTCAGCTTCTTGAGAGCAAGCACATTAGCCGTTCGGAGTCGGCATAAAACTAGTAGGTTCAGTTCTCGATCAATTGTGTAGAAACATTTAAATAACACGCACAATACAATTTGATCATAAAAAGTTCGGTCAAAGTCCTTTCAAGGGCTGAAATGGCCAGCTTATTATTATTATTAATATTAAATACAAGATTTAGGATAAAAATTCGAAAAAGAAGTGGGACAAGAATTAGGAAAGGGATTCGAAAAAGGAAAAGGTCATAAATTTGTCATGGATTAAATCAATAGTTTGGATAGGAAAGACAATAATTATTGGGACAAATACAAGTATAAGAATAAGAATAGGAATGAACACAAGTTTGCGAACAAATGAAAGGATCGGAAAAAGAATTAGGTCAAGGTCATAAATACTCAGTAACGCCCAAACCTAAGGGTGAGTTCACTATAAAGTCAATTTCTTCTTATTCGGTTGCAAATTTTCTTTTTTATGTTTTATACATATAACAAATATTAGTTCTTTTTTTTCCTTTCAATGCTGAAAATAGTTTTGTTGGTTAGTTTTCATAGGTTTTGCAAGTTTTCCAGTCAAACTTTTGTGTTTTTTTATTACTCCAACACCATTAATAACCGAATCTATGTCTGGTGCGGTAAAAATGAAAATAAGTTCAGGGTTTATCGAACTTTTAGCTGTGCTCAAGACAGTCGCATATGGAGTGGTTTGCAAAGCTATGTATACTATATATCAAGCAGTGCAAAAGTTTTAATTACTTCTTGCTCTCCCGCTCTCTTCGAAACTATTTCAGAACTCATTATGTCTATGCAGCTCAAGTTTTTATGTGAGCACCAGAGACGCAAAAGCTCTAATAAGATAATCAAGAGTTAGGTAGGATGATGTCGCTAAAATAAATGATTGCAAAGTGCCGTTTAGAGAGAAGAAAGGAGTACAGCGTGAACATTTAATAAATTGTTTCTTATCTGAGCAGCATTGTAAAATGCCAAAAGACACTTTAAGTGCACAAATATTAGAAGTTTTTATTTTGTATTAACCACAGATGTCACTTAATTTTCTTTCTTATGACGTGACCTTTGCTTATGATTAGTTTCAAATTTTGATTAAATTTAAAAATATACAAAAATAAACTTTTTTATTACATATTGTTGAGAAAATTACTAAAATACTCACGCTTAGTTTTTGCCAAAAATTGTCAAAGTTTCTCTTGTTATGTCTTAAAAGTGCCATTCGGGAATAATTGTCATTTTGTCAAGGCATTAACTGTTAAGCAAAGTCAAACTAGTTCTTGTCTTTGTTGATTATTTTAGAAAAATTTTAAAAACTTATTCTACATTGCTTAAAGCTTAATGCGTTAATGCTTCAAGGATGCATATCCTCTTTTTGTGGTTCTACCAGCTATGTTCGTTTAGTTGACTGCCTTTGATGGCGAACGCATTAGAACGTTGAGCAACTAGCTCAAACTAACAGCTTGACACACTCCCTACGGACAAGTGTCAACTTTTACTTTGATCATCATAAAAATAAGACTCTTACTTGACACTTAGGCGAGAAAAAGTTTATGCAAGAAGAGCAAGAATTGGTTTGTGTAAAATAACACTGAAACTCAAACTTAAACAAACACTCTAACTCCATTCCAAAAGACTGTTATTTGAAAATGAAGCTAGTGAAATTTTTTTAATTTCTTAATAAAACACGCTGTATGCTTTAAGCAAATGCGTGGGTGGAGCTTTTATTTTTCTTCGAGCATGTAAACAAACATGCAGCTTAAGCGTTGTTTGCGTTGTTTGGATATAAACGGAAACATTCGAGATTTTAATAGTTCTTTTATTGTTGTGGGCTTTTCAGCACTTATGTGGAAATAACCACATGTTTGTGTTTTCTATTGTTAGACATAGTTGTTCACACGTCACGGATGTCTGATGATTTGAAATGCCTTGTATGACATATAAAATTAATATCTTTAAAAGAGGATCATATCTTTAAAAGGCTACCAGAGTTCCAAGGAACTCTTTTGTGATTTAAAGTTTTGGATATTATAAAAAAATACGTAAATATTTTTATATGAGGCGTTTAAATTAATTCAAAGCTTTCTCCGTAATACTCCTGTCATTCTGCATTATTTTCAGTGTATTTCATTTAGTTGAAGAGTTATTAACAACACTTGCAAAAACTATAACGAATATGTCGAGTTTTGTGTCAGATGAACTATTTTGTTCGAGGATATTTATTCATTTCTTTAAAGTATTGTAACGAAATTCCGTTTTCCGAATTTAGAGCTGGGATATACTCGCCGGTGTCCAGCGTTCGTTGCAGAAAATTTATATTATAAAGAGACCCTTTCGCTTGTAAGATGATAATTATTTATTGACAATTCAAGATTCGACTTAATCCTAGTGTTTAATATACAATCCTATGAGTATACACACGATGACCTTGACTGGTGGTAATAAGTGATGTCTTGGAGGCACTGTGGCGAAGTTGAAGTGTATATTACAGCCGCTTTTGAGGTTAATGAGTATACACACGATGACCTTAACATGCGGTAGTAGGTGATGTATTGGAGTCTCTGTGGCGAAGTTGAAGCGTAGGCTACGGCCGCTTTTGAGGTTAATGAGTATACAAAAGATGACCTTGACAGGCAGTGATAAGTGATGTCTTGGACCCTCTGTGGCGGAGTTGAAGCGTAGGTTATGGCCACTTTTGAGGTTAATGAGTATACACACGATGACCTTGACATGCGGTAGTAGGTGATGTCTTGGAGTCTCTGTGGTGAAGTTGAAGCGTAGGCTACGGCCGCTTTTGAGGTTAATGAGTATACAAAAGATGATCTTGACTGGCAGTGACAAGTGATGTCTTGGAGCCTCTGTGGCGGAGTTGAAGCGTAGGTTACGGCCACTTTTTAGGTCAATGAGTATGCACACGATGACCTTGACTCGCAGTGATAAGTGATGTCTTGGAGTCTCTGTGGCGAGGTTGACGCGTAGTTCGCGGCCGATTTTGACTGCAATGGGTATATGGCGACGTCGGTGTGCTTGCGGAAACTGCTTTGATTGACTCAAGCGGTGCTTACGCTTGTCGAGAGCGCTCTCTGAGTTTTGTGTGACCTTGTTTTGAAACTATTAGCTATCCTTGAAACTATTACTATTAGCATCTAAAGCCGCAGAAATGTGACTCAATGACTATCGCTGCGGCAGAAGAAGTTTGATTACAATATTGGGGAAGGAAACTTAACCACCAATAAGTAACCGCGGCACCCTGTGAGTGGAAAATAAATATAACCGGGGAAGGAAACTTAACCACCGGAAATATGTCTACATAAATCGAAAAAGATTTCTGGCTCCACAAGGTTACACTCACTACTTTTGCGATTCCGAACATCCGATCACTTTAACTGTACGATAAACAAGAGATCGCTTCGATGCTGCGAATGGACTTTTCTGCCTTCGCTTGTGGTTGCAGCGGTATGCATTCTTGTGCATACTGGTACTTGTGGTTGGTATGCATTCTCTGCTTCGCTTTTTCTCTCCTTCCTACTGTTATGATATGGAGTATGTTGCGTATGCGTGTGTCTCTCGCAAAGTGTTATTTGGCGTTGCTCGCTCTCTCTCACTTTTATTGCTCTGTTGCATGTATCTTCATAAGATCATAAGAAGCTAGGTCAAAGTCCTTTCAAGGGCTGAAATGGCCAGTTATTTGTTATTTATTTTTTATGTATCTTACTTATAAAAATACAAGGTGTATAACTAAATTGTATACTAATAAAAATTTAGTTGTTACAGTATTTAATTTTTGGAATTTTATGGTAGCCATACTCAAGCGTATTAAATGTTCTGGAACTTAAAAGCTTAACCCAGTTTTTACCCTCATACTATTTTTCGTACACCAACTTTGACGACTTATTTTAAATATCTAATAATATACAATAAGATGTGAATAGGCACCAATAGGAAGATTGTTATTTTGATTAAAAAAAAAATTTTGCAAGGACACAAAAATCACAATATTTTGACAGATCGAATAGAATCTATGCTGTGGTAAATAAAAATATTTATAAATATTTATAAAAATATTAGGTTTATTGTAGATTCTTAGTCAAAAATGTAATTTTTAAGTAGTTTCATACAAAATACGTAAATGTTGTGGAATATTTAAAAAACGTACGCAATCATTGCTGGTCACGCCTGAATCAAATGTTTTTATCGATTATACTTTCGACTAGTCACATCTGCGACCTTGCAGATATATAAATATATGGTTGGCGATATTGGTACTTCCGTTCCCAAGACTACTGACAGGCACTTGGTTGAGCGAGATCCAGTCGGCGAACACTTGCGTTGTAAGGTATGCAACAAAACTACCTTTAACATGTGCTGTAAATGCAACGTTCATATTTACGCTAACAAGGGTGTAGGCAGGATGAAAATTAAGGGAGGAGAAAGACCTTATAAACGATATCTAGTTTTAAAGAAAAAAGAAAAACCACATATTAAAAAGGAATTACATATAGAAACTACTTTCAAAGCCATCGATTAAATGAAAAATCTCAGATTTAGGGGGAAATTGACCCCCCTTACCCCCTGGCTACGCCCTTGCACGTTAAGTGTTTTTTTACATCAGCGGCGGATCTACATACGGGGTGAAAGTGCTTTAGCCCCTCCCCTTTCAGAATTTTTTGTATGGGATAAAAATTAAAAAAATGACCTAAAAACCGTTTCAGCCGCTCCTTGAGCTATAAAATTGTAGTTTCAACCCCCCCTCTGGAAAATCCTAGATCCGCCACTGTTTAACATAACCCACAAATAAATTTTAACATTTTTCTTAGTTTGTAAACATTTTATAAAATCTTCTTATCAACATCCAATAAAGAGAACAGCCAATAATATTTGAAAAAATTGTTTTTATCTTCAATTTCCCCCTTCAAATAGAAACTTTTCCTAAAAAACATAGAATATAGAACAACTACCACTGTACGAAAAAACGTACAATTGGTAATTTTTGAATCGGTGGGGGTTAAAATTTTGTTTTTGCAGTAAGGGAGTCAATAGAAGTTATCCCTGCAAAGGGCATCAAAAACGGCTCGCGGCATCAGGTGGGGTTATAAAATGGCTAAAAAAAGAGTGAACAAATTCAAAAGATTGGTGCTATACACGATTTATTGAGGCCATAAAATTGTTTTATCTATAGTTCTTATTTTTTATTTTTTACTGAATAGTCTTCAAAGAACAACAAAGGATTATTTCAGTCATTGACTGTTGTAAAAAAAAAAAAAAAAAATCATTAAGTATCCTCACCTTGGGTCAATTAATATTCAACAACATTAATCAAAGAGTGGATTTATTTTTTCTGCAGTGCAACCACTGTTGCATTAACTGAGTTTAATTAAATTAACTGTGCCCAATTAAAAGGAACCCAACAATTTTTTTTTAATGACCACATTCTCATCAGCTTTAAACATAATTATATTTAAAAAGCTTATAATATATTTTAATTTAAAAAGTTGGAAAATTCAAAATATTAAATGTGCGGTTTGTTGAAAATTAAAAAAAGGATACATGTGTTGTTCGATAGTTTGACGATGTCGCATGAGGCAGAAAAATGTGTTTTTATTGCGTTTTATAACAATGTTCTGGCATGTAAAATATTCATGTCAAAATACTTGGTAATACAAATGCATATTTTTTTACTTTGCGGTTACGAAGAAAAATGTAACAAAATTTTTATATATGGAAAGGTTTATATACCTGCATAAATGTAATAAATTCTATATTGGCAGTACATTAGAATGCAGATGTATTGTTATATGAACAAGAAAATATGCTGCGTACTTGTGATTTATGCAAAACAAATATGTTTTGTTTTGTTTTGTTTTATGTTTGGAGCACACGCTTATCATAACAACCGCCCCTGTGAGGATTTGACATTTGCTTGTGTGTAGTAACTTTTAAATTAGTGGCGGCCGTGGTGCAGTGGGTAGAGTGTGTGACCCATGCGCCAAAGAACCCTGGTTCAATTCCATCTCACACAGAAAGTTTTTTCAATTAAATTAATGTTTCTGTTCGACCGTCACCTCTCTGGAGACAATGGCAAACCTCAGAGAGTAAATAATGCCATGTAAAGCTTCTTGAAAACATCCACATTAGCCGTTCTGAGTCGGCATAAAACTAATAGGTCCAGTTCTCGGTCAGTTGCGTTCAAACATTTAATGACATGCACAACACAATTTGATCATAAGAAGTTCGGTCAAAGTCCTTTCAAGGGCTGAAATGGCCAGTTTATTTATATTTATTAATTTTAGTAATTTTCTTATATTCAAATATACTAATACATATAACAAAATCTCATGTAGGCTGTCTCCTTTTGATTTCGGAGTTGAAATTCATTGAAAATGTAGGTTGCTGCCAATATGGAAGTATTACATCTGTATCTATATCAGTGATGGGCAAACTAACACATAAACATGTATACTTGTGTGTGTGCCCGAGAGAGCGCGGCAGCTCTGCTTTAATTTACACTGTGAAGAAAAAAAAAAACGTTTAAAACAATACAATACCTGAACTGCAGATTCTCATACTACCCAGATCTTGTGAACCTCAAAAAAATGAGTAATTTTTATACGTATTTTATGATACTTCACAAAAAGGACTTATAAAAGGATTCATCACATAGTAATTTTTATGCGTGTTTTGTGTCAGGGTCGGAACTTAAAGAAAAATAATGGCAGGAATAATGTGTAACTTTTTTTTAAATTCGATGATGTGATTTATATTTATTTCGAACTCATAATTTGTAAAAGCATACGACGCTTTTATAAATTCTGATTTATATCTACTGATTTATTGCACTTCATAATTTTTTTTTTTTTTGTAATTGCTACAATTATAAGGAACTTCGTTAACCATACATTTTAAAACATATTCAACTTATATTTCCAAAAGCATAAGATATTTCTTCACCTGAAAAATAATTATAATTTGCATGACAAACGGAGTAGTGTCTTTCCAAATACATATTTGCAGAACGACAATTAATTCGTTCGCAAATTAAGCATTGAGCTTCATCATTTACATTTTCTATGAAAAAGTAATTAAATTGCCATTGTTCCTAAATATTTGTTTTTTTTTTGTGTGTACCTGAAACAGTTTCGTGAAATAGTTGCGCAGTGAGATTTTACCTTTATGAATGCTGAACTTCAACTGACATGCTTTGTGCTGAGAGAATTTATCTTACTGTGCGGCCAAATGCCATTGTTCGTTCATTGTTCGTACGTTTCACGAAGTTGCTTATAGCGTAGGTGCGATAGCATTGCGTCGGCAGTGCCCGAAATTGCCCGACACTGATCTATATCTATATCTTCTATATCTATACTATTATATAAAATGGAAGTACAAATTTTTTGTGGTAGCTAAACTCCAAAACTACTGTTCTAATTTTTATGAAATAAGTTTTAAAATATCACATTTGTGCTACAAAAGGATATAGCGGTATTTTCTTAACGAAATTTTAATAATGAGTGTCTTTAATTAAAGTGTAAAGTTTTTAAAAAAATCACCCACAATGCCATGCATTGCTTGATCGTAAGCTTTTCATCCGTTTGTGCTGCGAGAGCTTCAATAAGCTCCATGTTGTTCTCTACTCTACTCACTATGTTCTCAGCAAGCACAACAAAACAACATAAACAAACAAATGCATATACATACATACTTTGCTGCGCTTAGGCCGAAGTAAACTTAATATGTTGAAATTAGTTTTGAAGTGGTGAATTACTCCAATTGAATTGGTGAATTTAACAAAAACACAGACCTTCAGCATGTGGTCAAAAAATTTTTTTATATGGAGTTTTTCTGCTCTCCTTACACTTTCAATGGGACTCAATCCGACTTGATGTATAGTATAACATATATGTATGTAACTATATTTGTTTCGCGGCATGCAATTTTCTACACATTTTTTTGACTGTTTTTCCTGTAATTAATAAATGAGTAAGAAAAACAAACAGCTGAGTTTTTACTTTTATTGAAGTGACATTGTGTGATTTAATCAGTTTTTTTTTATAAATTGATAAAGATACACTATTGATAAAGAGAAAACGTCCGGACCACTGTGCCCTGCTAGTATATATATACCTTCATATAGCTGTGTTCCTGAAATAATATTCAAATTAATTGTTTAAAAAAAAAAAAAATAAATAACTGGCCATTTCAGCCCTTGAAAGGACTTTGACCTAGCTTCTTATGATCAATTGTGTTGTGCGTGTTCTTAAGTTTGTACACAATTGACCGAATTGAATTAATTGTTTATTCTCACTTTAAACGATCTTATGCACTGAAAACATTGACGACTACGCGTCCTTACGACGCGACTTGAAGAAAGCGTCAACAATCTGCGAATATCATACGATTGTTTCATTCATATAAACACAAACCCATATATTTACACTGCTATCGCTCGTCATAAAAAGAATAATTCTTCGACACCTTCGACCTTCACCACATTTACCTCCATAAGAAAAGTATGTACAAAAATTTGACAGTTGTCGTAATGTCGTTATCATCATCAATATCTTCAGTGCATAACGCCAGTCATTGTATTTCACATTAAGAAACGGTGCTTTTGTTAGTTGCTGACTCCTTTTTTTCTCTTCTTTATCGACAGTGGTTGCGGTATTCACTAATAAATAAATCCACTATGACTATACAACACCAACTGAAACTCACCATGGAAATGTATTCACCATTACTGTGAAGCGGTTGTGAGTTTGGATGTATGTGCTACTACAAATTTAAAATATAATTGTGGTATTAAATATCTATAAAATTTTGAATATAGTTTTTTCATTTGTATCTGTATAGATAATCCAGAGTTGTGTTAAACTGTTGAATGGTACAATAAGAGAATTTTTTATGTTATTTTTCTGTACAAATTTCCATTTTTTGTTTTAATGATTTTCATGCATAATTCAACTTAGGACCATAGTGGGTTTTGTGTTGTTAACTTCACTCCATAGGTACCAAAAAGTATTCAATGACATCTAAACCTCTTCCAAAAAATCTGAAAAAAATCTCAAAAATACTTAACTCCATAAGCTTTTAAACAAAGGCTGAGCAACTATGTCATTCGAAAAAAAATTTTCCTTTGGGACACTCTAGTGTACATACACAGTGCAACTCATAATTTTGAGACTCAGGTTTGTTAATCTCTCTTGAAAGTACACTTGCCAAAACTAGAAATTCTGCATCATTACTTTTGCCTATTTACGTTCCAATAAGAGATTTACAATGTCATCCATTTTTAGCCTCAAAGTGGATTTTGGATTTTTTACCATTGTACACTTTTTTGGTCAACACAAATATATTAGAATTTCCTTCTTATTGATCCTCCACCACATTGAGAAGTAGTTTCCAGACAGATGGGTGTATTAACAAGACTTCTTCTACTTCCAGAAATATACCAACATTATTCTGTTGCATGCAAAAATTCTTAGCATATTCGACTATGTTATTGAAGAAGGCAAAATCAAATTTGGATAGAGCTCTAGCAAAATTGTAGATTGCAAAATAATTAAAATTTTCTTAGGAAAAATGAAAAAAAAATACTTTCGTCCTTGAGGGTATTTTCACATTAATTCCTAGTGGGCTGCTTATTATTACAATTATGTATGAATGTTTAACTACCTACATATATGTATTTACAATTGTATTGTGAATGGAAACAATTTTTTATTTAATATTCGAAAAGCAAATATTTTAAGCCTGACAATTTCGAGAAAATGTCGACAACAAAAACAACAATAAGCACACAAATTAACATAACCCACATTATACTGAGTTGATTGATTTTAATTTTATGATTGATTGCACATTTGCTGTAAATTTTATAAACTGATCAAGCGGCCTTAAGTTTACCGCATGAGTTGTTAATTAAAATTTGATGAAGTGAGCAGAATTAAATGGAAGAATGAATTTAAGTTTATTAAATATCCCATTGAAGCCATTAAAAAGTCCTGCAATTGAACAGTAAATAATTTAAAATATTTTAAATTTATGTCCTTTTGTAAGGTCGCGAAGTCAAAGGTGTCCAGCTTGGCAATAATGTGAAAACTCTTTACAAACTGTCATCTCGCCCAACTGGTGCCATTAGAAAATAATAGCTTCTTAAATAATAATAAAAGACCTTGAAACACTTTACAGAGGAATGAATGCGCGCAAGAAACCGTTTCAAGGTATCAACTTATTAGATGTTAATAAAGCCAAAATACAAACCGTCTGTGCACCATTTACAGCAACTTGTTATATACTCTGTGACAGAGACCAAGTAAGCCCCGAACACATTACTCTTTTGCCATTTATGAAGAGTGTTGCTGATAACACCAGCACCAACACCATCTAACAAAGCATTGCTTAGCTGCATCAAATAAAACAGCAGCTGCTTCAAATGTTTGCCCAGCCAAACGATTGCAAAAGGAATGTTGAATGATAAACGAGCCAAGCCTTAGAAGATATAAAGAAGAATATTAATAATCGATTTTCCGGAAAGCATTTATTTAGTTTTATGGTAATAATAATCGTACGCATTATATATGTATGTATATTGTCAATGTCAATGCCAATGACAGACATTTTTAGCTTTGAAAAAGATAAATCTAGCCACATGTCTCAAAATAGACAAGGTCTGCAAAACTCATTTTAAGAAATAATTAGGACTTATACTCAATCTACAAATTTATGCAGTATTTGAAATCATGCATTCAACATATAGTGCTATCGACGTGTTTGACAGTTATGTATCTGAATAGATAGATACATTGAGAAAGATTGAGAATATTTCAATCGGCAAAGTTATTGCAGCACAATTTGCACCAATTAATTAATAAAAGATATAAAACAGAACTGAGAAAGCATTTTCAGGAATACTAAAAAAAAAAGAAAACAGAATAAGCAGAACCAGAAAAAACTCAGAATATATTACACAGTGCTTAAACAAAAACTATCGTAGAAAAAGCAAAATAAAATACAGAAAACAAAACGTAGTATAATAATGAATTATTGAGAAACAGCAGAGTATTATCAGGACAAACCATATCGTTATTCTGAAGAGATCCTCGTATTTTGCAATTCATTCGAAAGAAACCTAAAATGAATACAAACAGCTGTTAGGAAAAGAAAAAATAGATGTTGCACATCTCCCTTTTCATACAATTTCCTTGCACACTTATTGAAAGAATTTAAAAATTTCATCGGAAACGTATTAGAGCATAAAAAGCAGAAACAACAGAAAAACAAAAACAAAAAAAAAAATCAAGGCATGACTATGATTTTAACGGCCAGAAGAAACAAACAGACTAAGAAAATTTAGAAACCTAACAAGACAAAAGAAGAGTTTTGAATCAGAAAATGTGACCTATTTTGTGATTTTTCAAGAAAATAATAAACAAGCATTTAAAATAAAGAGTTTGAAGTCCTGTTACTCATGATTTTGTGCATATAAAAAAATTGTTATTATCTTATCCTTATCCCTATCCTTATCCTTATCCTTATCCTTATCCTTATCCTTATCCTTATCCTTATCCTTATCCTTATCCTTATCCTTATCCTTATCCTTATCCTTATCCTTATCTTTATCCTTATCCTTATCCTTATCCTTATCCTTATCCTTATCCTTATCATTATCCTTATCCTTATCCTTATCCTTATCCTTATCCTTATCCTTATCCTTATCCTTATCCTTATCCTTATCCTTATCCTTATCCTTATCCTTATCCTTATCCTTATCCTTATCCTTATCCTTATCCTTATCCTTATCCTTATCCTTATCCCTATCCTTATCCTTATCCTTATCCTTATCCTTATCCTTATCCTTATCCTTATCCTTATCCTTATCCTTATCCTTATCCTTATCCTTATCCTTATCCTTATCCTTATCCTTATCCTTATCCTTATCCTTATCCTTATCCTTGTCCTTGTCCTTGTCCTTATCCTTATCCTTATCCTTATCCTTATCCTTATCCTTATCCTTATCCTTATCCTTATCCTTATCCTTATCCTTATCCTTATCCTTATCCTTATCCTTATCCTTATCCTTATCCTTATCCTTATCCTTATCCTTATCCTTATCCTTATCCTTATCCTTATCCTTATCCTTATCCTTATCCTTATCCTTATCCTTATCCTTATCCTTATCCTTATCCTTATCCTTATCCTTATCCTTATCCTTATCCTTATCCTTATCCTTATCCTTATCCTTATCCTTATCCTTATCCTTATCCTTATCCTTATCCTTATCCTTATCCTTATCCTTATCCTTATCCTTATCCTTATCCTTGTCCTTGTCCTTGTCCTTGTCCTTGTCCTTATCCTTATCCTTATCCTTATCCTTATCCTTATCCTTATCCTTATCCTTATCCTTATCCTTATCCTTATCCTTATCCTTATCCTTATCCTTATCCTTATCCTTATCCTTATCCTTATCCTTATCCTTATCCTTATCCTTATCCTTATCCTTATCCTTATCCTTATCCTTATCCTTATCCTTATCCTTATCCTTATCCTTATCCTTATCCTTATCCTTATCCTTATCCTTATCCTTATCCTTATCCTTATCCTTATCCTTATCCTTATCCTTATCCTTATCCTTATCCTTATCCTTATCCTTATCCTTATCCTTATCCTTATCCTTATCCTTATCCTTATCCTTATCCTTATCCTTATCCTTATCCTTATCCTTATCCTTATCCTTATCCTTATCCTTATCCTTATCCTTATCCTTATCCTTATCCTTATCCTTATCCTTATCCTTATCCTTATCCTTATCCTTATCCTTATCCTTATCCTTATCCTTATCCTTATCCTTATCCTTATCCTTATCCTTATCCTTATCCTTATCCTTATCCTTATCCTTATCCTTATCCTTATCCTTATCCTTATCCTTATCCTTATCCTTATCCTTATCCTTATCCTTATCCTTATCCTTATCCTTATCCTTATCCTTATCCTTATCCTTATCCTTATCCTTATCCTTATCCTTATCCTTATCCTTATCCTTATCCTTATCCTTATCCTTATCCTTATCCTTATCCTTATCCTTATCCTTATCCTTATCCTTATCCTTATCCTTATCCTTATCCTTATCCTTATCCTTATCCTTATCCTTATCCTTATCCTTATCCTTATCCTTATCCTTATCCTTATCCTTATCCTTATCCTTATCCTTATCCTTATCCTTATCCTTATCCTTATCCTTATCCTTATCCTTTTCCTAGTTTTCATTTTTTTTTACATGACGTGTACTCCTCAATATTTGCTTTAGTATTTTAACCGCCGTATATACCGCCATGCAACATTTTCATGCAACGATGTTGCATTAAGCGACACATTCCGATATTGATGATATGATATCTTTATTTTTTGTCATGAGACCGAAGTACCAACCTTTACTGTACCATAAAGTGCACCTTAGTGTATATAGTCACCGAGTTATAATTCCATGCAACGTTTTTGTATTCTTGTTACATTTTCAATGAATTCAGCTGCTGCCTTGGTGTTACTCGTATGGCATCGAAATATTTTATTTTTTATTTTCGTTATGAGCCTAAAGAAGAAACTTTAAGTGCTAAGTGTAAAGTAAAATTTAGATTTGCGCAATAAAAATTCCATGCAACAATTTTGCAGTTTCGTTGCTTAAATAGTTCTTTAGTTATAGAGTTATCTATCGAACCGTTTTAACTAAACTAGTTTCGAGGTTTAAAGTTTAAAGTTTAAAGTTTTTTATTTGTTGTATGGAGCTTAGACATAGGTTAACGAAAACCGTTATAACTTCTGTTTTTTTTTAAAATATCGATTTAAAAATGTGTATGTATATTCTCAAAACTATAAAGAACACATTAAACAAAAAAACTTTTGTTTTTTGAAAAATTTACATGTATATTATACCTTAAATCAAAGTTGCTATCATAAATTCTATTGTACTTAGTGAGTAATTATTCCATGCAACGCCGTTGCAATTTAATTTAAAAGCCTCTTCCTTCATTATTCCTTTCAAATTTTAAGCTCAATTTTGAGATACATTTTTAAACAATGAATACTTCAAAATGTTTAATTTTCAAAGATTTTAAATGAAACGTTTTTATCGACAGAGGTTCCAAGGGATCACTGAGTTGACTTGATAATGAAATATGATGTTTTTTTTTTCTTTAATTAGTCTTTAGAATAGTACATAATTCATAATTCTGCCAATAATATTTGAACGGCCTTATTCTTTTTAAGTTTAGTTAAACAGTAAAGACTTCCGAAATTGTTGGCCCTTTTTTGTTTGTCTCTCAAAATAAATTTTTAAATAAGTTCTAAAAACATCAAAAACAAAACATTTTTATTAACAATACAATACAATTTTCTTGTATTGGATTTCAAAATATATTCCAAAGTAAATGGGATAAGAATCTTCTAAAATTTGACCTTTGAACCGCTATAACCTCTTAGCCACATGAAAACCATATATTATACATAGCTTTAAGCCGTATTTTATTTAAAACTAGCTTTTCCCGGCGCGCGTTGCTGCACCCTGCAACTATATGGGAACATAATAGGTGTATTCAAAACTTTTCTTAGATTCATAGTTTAACACCACTGTTATTTTCCACTGCCCGTTACAGTTTCCCAGTAGCAGGAGATCACCAAATAGTAACTCCATTTTGAGTTTGTAAGTAAGTATTGCTACTTTTACTTTCAAAGCTATTCGATAATACAAATTTTAACTGTATGGGTGGAGCCACACCCTCTTATATAATGCTCATCCCAGTTTTCTAGTAGATGGACATTACCCTGTTTTAGTACAGTTGCCGACAGTAAGCATACAGACTAAATTACCAAAATGTAGCCCAATCGACGAAAACCGTAGGAATTATAGCATTTTTATAGATTTGTGGGCGGTAAAAGGGGGTGTGACAGAAATTTAAACCATCTCGTACTTGAAAAAAATGTACTGCCAAAATTTCAGCTCTATCGGCTAAGTAATTTAGAAGTTTCCAGCCATCACACAGACAGCGTTTTGCTTTTTGTATATATATTTTGGATAAACGTTATTGGCTATAACTTTTGATTGGCAAGAGATACTTAGATACATTTTTCTATTAAATTAAGTTTTTAGCTTGTATATTTTTTCAAAATTATAAAAACACAAATTCAAAATTATAAAATATTGGAAACAAAAAATTTTGTTCGAAAAATTCTAGGGGTACCCTTGCTTTTTGAATCACAAAAATGGTTTTTAATTTTTGCGTAAAATTGAAATAACTTTTGCTTATAAATGTTATAACTTTTAAATAGAGTTAAAAATTTTCGAATTTGAATTTAAATTATTTTTACAACAAAACCAAACTTTGAGCCTTTTTGTGAGGAAAACTCCAAAATTTCAGACCTTTTTTAAAAAAAATATTTAAAATATATATACTTAACTAACGGTATTTTTGCAATAAGGTTTTCATAGTACTTTGATGAAGCTTTAAGACAAAAAAAAATTTAACAAAATGTATACAAAAGCAGCGGAGATATTTGACTCGAAAGTCGCAAAATTAAATTTCTGATTGTTTTTTTCGTAATTTTGTTTAACGATGTTGCATTAAATATATCGTTGTAGTAAAATTTTTCATAGTTTTCAAGATATGTTCATGTTTTTGATATCAAAATAACGGAAATTTTTTTAATTTTACTAAATTTAAGAAATATTTTATATTTTGTAAATATTTGCACATGTAACCTAAGAAAACAACTAAAAATATGCGATTTTGTAAAAAATTTGTACTACAGCACCATCTGGTGTCCAAGGTGGGTCAAAGAAGATAGTGCTAAAAAACTCATCGTACCTGAAAACTACTATATACCAATTTTTATTCTAATCGCATGAGCGGTTTGGGAGTTTTAGGTGGTTTTGTAAAAAATTTGTACTATAGCGCCCTCTGGTGTTCAAGATAGGTCAAAAACGATAGCAGCAGAACACTCAACGGGCCCTTTGCTGTCCTTTGTAAATTCCAAACAATGGCAGGTGCCTTGCGAGTATGAGAATCGCATAGAAGGCCCTTGATAAAAATAAAACATTTTGAAATTTTGATTTTTTTACACTTTTTTCGATTTTTTTTTTCTTTTTTTTTTTTTTAAACCCGAACTGAAAAAATACCTTTCCAACAAAGTATAAATAATCAAAATCGGTTCGGCCGATCTCGAGTTATGGGATTACATCGCATTCGGACACTTTCTTTTATATATATAGATAAAACCAAATCCACAAATTGATACCAAATCCACACCAGCCGCAAGCAATTTTATGCCAAAGTGGTAGCGATAGTGAACGAAATAGAACAAGAAAGAGTGATAAAAAATTTTTCAACATGTAAGCGATTTTTATCTAAATTAAAAACTGCATTGACAGTCTTTTCTTGTCAGCCCACAGCTGTTGCCAGAAATTCAAAATATTTCGACGTTATATCAACTCGTTTGCTATGCTTGCATGTTTGTTTGCACTTTGAACAACTCACAGATAATGTGGTGATAAGGATCAATATATTTGTATGGTATGTAAAAAAAAAAGAAAAACGAAGTACAAATGTTAAGCTGGCGTTTTCAGAATATTTTTTAAATGAAAATAACATTATTTGAATGCTCAAAACAGCAAAAATGTGCTACAGATGTATTCAAAATATTTCTGTTGACGGCACATAAAAACGAAATTTCAATGGCAAGTGACATGTGTGTTTTTTTTTATTTCTTTTTTATATACGAGTATGTACGATGTACATAATTTTTGTTTTTTTTTAATAACTGTCACTAAGCACTCAACGAAATATTGTAAATGTGCTTAAAAGCTTATTAAATAAAGACTTTCAGTTTCTATGACACTGCAGAAAAGATGCGCTCAACCAAAGTTAATGCAAAAAGTAACATCAGAAAGAGCAAATTCATGAAAAGCGAAAATCAACGAATGGAAAATTAAAATCAGGCAAGCAAAATTAATACGTAAATGCGAAACATTAACATATACGTTAGGAGCATGAATGAAATTTACTAAGGATGATACTGAAACTATTTTTAGACGACTGGAGCACATTTTATCAAGGTTTTGCAAGGGTTAAATTTGAAAGAAGATGCCTATATTGATGTGTGCAAAAATTAATAACAAAAAATATTTATGGGAATAAATGTAAGGTATTTCATTATATTTAATATAGAAGGAAAGTTAATTTATATTTGTAATAGTAAGTTTTTTCACTTGATTTTAAATCTTATGCGACAACTGACGGCTGACTGACTGCACTAACTGCTCTCCACTCAACTCTATTTATCTACTTTCTTACATTAATGAAATCTTAAGTAATTTATTAACTTAATCTGAGCATATTTTTTTTATACTAAGCCTTTTCAAATGGTTGAGATTTTTTTGTAAAAAAAAATAATTATTTTAAATTTAGGAAATTTTCCTGAAAATTCAAAGTCATGCAATTTACACGCTTATGCATGATGATGTTTTAATCAAAATCAAAAAGAAATTACTTTTGCATAAAAATATCTCTACCGTGCCACAACAAACGAAATATATGAAGACGGATGAGCTTGAGTTGATTTTTGCTGGCATGTATAAATGTCATCAAATTTCAAAAAGTTTGCTTGGATAGCTAATTTGAAAATGCCTGTGTTTTGCCCTAACTTCTAAATGATTGACTTCTGTTATAAACTTTAGAAAAACTCGATTTTTGGATAATTTTTCGCTTCAGCAAAAATTATTTGAATGAGTAAGCATTTAAAAAAAAAACAAATCAAGAACACATTGTACTAAAATTTTTTCCTTGTTTTCTATTCCCCCTTCCCCTTTTTTCATTTCCACATTCATGTTTCCACTCAATATTTTTTATCACAATTATTTACAAATTGGTTCATCATGGCGTATACGTAACATTTAATTATGATTTATTTATTTATTAATTCTACTCGGCACACTTAGTTGGTCAATTATTTCAATCAAACCAACTTTTTATAAGCCTAAAACCGCATTTAAAGCCAAACATATTTAAATAATTATTACTAAAAGCTTTGATGGACTCAGCTTTTATGCAGTAAAGTAGCCCATGTGAGCTAATCGTTGCAACTATTTAATTTTTTATTTTGCTTACCACTGGCTAATCATTGGCTACATATTTAATTGGGCTGTTTTTAACACACAAAGTGGCAGACAATGGGTGAAAAATGAGGTCAATCAAATAGGTTTTCATCAAATTTAGTTTGATTGGAAATCTTTTATATTTAGTTAAATAACTAATATGATAAATATTTTACAACATTTCTATTACATACAGGAATTTTTCTCTTATAAAACTTGATTGGTTTTTATTTCATATATAAAATTACATCTCCCTCCATATTAACCAAGTGCCAGATGAACATTTTCACCTGCGTAAAGAGTTATTTATTTTCAATAACATAAGTTATAAAGGGAATTAATTTACGAGCCCAAACGTCACAGCTGGGCTGCAGCCAAGGTAGGCACTTTTAGAGTATAAATGGCCCAAAACTATTCAAAATGTGAAAATGGGAATTCAGTACTAGAGAATCCATAAAGGGGAAGTTAAGTTTTTTTATTGATTTATTTTAATATTTAAAAAAAAAAATATTGTATTGATAAATGGTGAAACCTACAGTATTTCAAAAATAGGTGCAGACACTAAGAAGCTGAAAATCTTCCTTCCAACTGAAGGGGGATGGATTTTGATAAATAGGCGAACAGGTTTCTGATAGACCTTATGTAAAATAATGTTTGTGGTACTACCATTTATTAAAAGATGAGCGTTGCGAATTATAAGCTAAAAACTAACCAGAGATGAGTCTGTGTATAGCTTTTAAATGAATTCAATCTTCACTTAGATAAGAAAACTTCAAATGTAAGTTAAAATGTAATAAATTATTTAAAAATATTATTGCAAAAAATTAAAGTGACATGTCCGCTTAGTCAAAAATTGATACAAGGTGGCGCAAAGTTAAGCATCTGATTTTTGTTTTGAATAACTTTTTTACTTAATAAAAAGAAAATTTGAGTGATGAAAATCCTTATTTAGAGCTTTACAATTTTGTCTGTTAAGTGGAAAGATGATAACCGTCAATTTGTTGCCGCCAGTGTTGATACATATTTAACCGTTTTATAGCATTTTCCATGACTTTTCACAAGATTTCCTGTGAAAACTGTTCGCATTTCTGTCGAATATACTTCTTGAGGTCGCGATTGCCTTAGGTTGTTGGCATAAGCCCGCGACTTCAAGTAGCCCTAAAGAAAGAAGTCTGGGATGTTTAAATCGGGCGATCTTGCTGGCCATTCCAAATCGCCAAAACGGGAAGAAACGATTCTTTCACAATATCCATTAATTATTTCAAGCTCTTGCGGAGTATAGCACTCCATTGCTTGTCTATTTGTATTCTGCAGATGTCTAGTTCACAAATGTCAAATATGATTGACGTACGATGCCATTCTCCAAAATTATAACATCTTCCGATAGGGTGATTAATTTTGCGCCACCTATATAAGCAGGAATATTTTTTAGGCATGAGCTCCATGGACTTAGGGTACTGCACCTAAATTTCGTTCCGGTGTCTCGATCCATTTTTTGACGTAGAATACGTCATTCTCGGAGGTTGTAATGCGTGGTTGTGATTCGAACAGGTCTTAAGCGAAAAAAAAACCTGAAAGATCTTATGGAACGAAAAATGACTGGTTTGGGACCCATCAATACGGCTACACAACGGTCTATGGGGAGGTTCGTTGTCATTTCGTATCCCAGCAACACTACAAAATTTATTTATATAGAGTCCCTAAATTAGAAGTGAAAAATTATTTCAAGCTCTTGCGGAGTATAGCACTCCATTGCTTGTCTATTTGTATTCTGCAGATGTCTAGTTCACAAATGTCAAATATGATTGACGTACGATCCCATTCTCCAAAATTATAACATCTTCCGATAGGGTGATTAATTTTGCGCCACCTATATAAGCAGGAATATTTTTTAGGCATGAGCTCCATGGACTTAGGGTACTGCACCTAAATTTCGTTCCGGTGTCTCGATCCATTTTTTGACGTAGAATACGTCATTCTCGGAGGTTGTAATGCGTGGTTGTGATTCGAACAGGTCTTAAGCGAAAAAAAAACCTGAAAGATCTTATGGAACGAAAAATGACTGGTTTGGGACCCATCAATACGGCTACACAACGGTCTATGGGGAGGTTCGTTGTCATTTCGTATCCCAGCAACACTACAAAATTTATTTATATAGAGTCCCTAAATTAGAAGTGAAAACCCCACAAAAATGTACTGAAGAATAAGAACTTAAATAGCAATAGCAATTAATCTCAAAAACCTAGTCGAGATATTGTTTTGATGACGGTCACAATACCTCGTCTTTACCCACCCAACCTTTGACCCATTTTAAATTCTATAATAGGTCCCTATATCGCATTATTTCACCCCTCAACCACCCCAAGGATAAAGCAGGTTAATTTATAGATTCATATTTAGATTTCAAATTTTATTCTATATTTTTTTTTTTTTTTTTTCAAAACAAAGCATTATGATTAAAACCAAATAACAACGAATTTACGTAGCAATGCAGTTTTAATATATACATTATAAAAAAATGAATTAATAATAAAAAGGAATTTAATAAAGTATATAGTATTTATATGTATATAGGAATTTGTTTACATATGCACGTTTGTGAGCTAGTATTTGTTTAATCAACGACAGAAAATAGATCTTAAACGTATCTAACGAATGCGTTTATACATAGTGAAATTGAATTTTATTTTGTTGTTGTTAAACTATTTTTTGTTTGTGTGTGCGCATGAAGAAAAAAAAAGGTTTTTAAAAAAATCATAGAATTAATTAGTTTTGTTAGACAGAACTTTAGGTTTAGATTATTAGATTTTTAATTAATTATAAATTTGATCAAAGTTTTTTTTCTCTGTAAAGATCTTAAGATTTTATTATTTTATTTGTATACTTAAAGAACATTAGTTTAAAATTATACTTTAAATTAGGCAAGCAATTAAAAAAAAAAAACAAAAAAAAAGCTTTTGCTTTTGTTTTGGTTCCACTCGACTAAGGCAAATGTCAAAGTTGTAAGAGCAGAGAAAAAAAAAACAGAAAAGCAAATACAAAAGAAACTTGTGCGGAAGATCAATTAAAGTTGTGGGCTGTAAGAGTGGAGAGTTTCGCTCAGAGTAAAGCTTTCGGATTAGCCGAAGCGTGCGTTTTAGCCAACTTCAATTGATCTCCACTCAATGATTTGTACACAAAGTAAAACAAAGAAAAATATGTAGCTATGCTTGAATTAGGTTTTTTTTTTGTTTTTTTATTTTGTTTTTATAGCGTGAATTACAGGGTACTTACCGAAATCCGAACTGATCGAAGAAAGGCCTTTCTGGAACAGATGAGGATTCGATGATGGGCTTGAAATTAAAATAATAATTGTTTTGTTTTTGTATACATATGTATGTATCTATCTTTTTTACTTTTCTTTGATTACTTTTCTCTTTTTGTAGTTACTTTACTATTAAGTTGAACCTATTTAAATTTTGCAATTAAACTTTAACTTTAATTTAAGGTAACCAAGTACTAAATGATAAGAAATAAGTTTTGTTTTTCTTCACTTGCACTTGTGATTTTTTTTTTTTTTTTTTTTTTTGTTTTGTTTTATTTTTTTTAACCTTGACACTGATTTTGTTTTTGTTTTTTTTTTGCTTTTCTGGAGCTTTTTATTTTTTTTTTAGATTTTGTGTTTTTTCTCGTTTTATAGTTAGTTTTATGCTTTTGTTTTTGTTTTTTTTTGTTTTTTTTTTTTTTTTAAAGATTGTTTTATATGTTTTGTTTATTGATAGTTTTCATTTTTGTGCACTATTTTTTTATAAAAGATTTATGTTCTGATTACTTAGTTCTTTTCGTGTTGACTCTGGTGGGCTTTTACTCTACCACGCGCTTTCCGTGACTGGCAGACCAAAGTGGTTTCTAAGCTGCGGGAGCTGACTTTTGCCAATTCTTGGTACTTGAAAGCATAACTAGCGAGGAGATGATATGGTTTTCTTGCTCTGGGATATACAAAAGAGACAACTAAATTAGTTCTTAAATGTTGCTAACTAAATAGGATTTCTGACAAAGGTTAATATTACCTTTTTATTTAATTTTATTAGATTGTGGAAAATCTTTATATGTTTCGATAGAAGTCAATTAGGATTAGAATTCTGAAAATATTGTTTTTTTCTAATTTACTATATTGAATAGAATATAAATTAATTAATTGTACTTTTACCTTTTTAATAGTTAATACAAATGAACATAAATAAATTTTTCAAGTTAATTACTGCTTAAGAAGCAGAAATTTGAAACAATGTTATAATAATTCTTGGATTTCTTTATATTAATTTTTTTTTTTTTTTATTTTGCGTTTAATGACCAGAAGTGTTCCTTGTCGTGATCTTCGATAGAAAAGAAAGAGCTCAACTTCCTTTTAGTGAGTATGGCTCTCGTTTTTAGAATTTTAGTACAGACTTATGGTTTTTATTTTTAAAAGTTGGTACCAAGCAGATTAAAATTCTGTATGTGGTAGGTTCGCGTTTAGGGGATAGTCCACAAGGGTTAATTTTTTTTTTTAATAGGAATAAATGAAATATGTTTTACGATTTTCAAATTGTATGCAATTTAAAGTCCCTAATTATGTTTGTATTCAAGCGAATTTTTTGAGAATAAAATTTTCGCTTGTATGCAAATGTATATTGCATCAAAATGCAATGTTTGAAATTTGATTTTTATTTTGATTCGATTTTTCTACATTTAAAAAATGTATGGGAGATGTTCATTACAAGGTTAGTAGGGCGGTTGATAGTGATCAAGCGGCGGTTGATAGCGTTTTTAGGTCACACTTTGAGCCTTTGGTGAGCCTTAAGTACTGATCGTACAACGTTGATGTAAACACTTGTTGGTCTGCTTGATCCTCACTGGTAGAAAAATTCATGTTTGAACTCTCTAACTTATATAAATTCTACACAATTCCATGAAATATAACGCCAACATTTGATGTTTTTGTTTGCTTTGCGCATGCTTCTTGTTTAAGATTGCTACCTATTTATCGACGGTTTCCGGTTTTTTCGACGGTGACGACAGCGCCATCTAGCGTAGCGAAGACATAAATCTTATAATTTAAAAAAAATAAATGTAGCATTCTTTTAGGGGCATGTCGTTTTTAACAGAATTAAAAAAAGTATTGCGTAATTTTGAGGGGCATGCTTTTTTAGCAGAGTCGAGGCACTACCGATTTCCGTTTAGAAAAAGCGTCAGCGGAGGCGCGGCTAAGTCATGAATTTATAATTGTTATTTAACTGTAGGAGGGTAGGGTTTAATTTTGGCGGGGGCAGGGTGGGTCTGCGGCATGGTTTTATAATTGTTAATTTAAATGCAAGCTAATAGTTGTAAGCCATTGAATGCGAAATCTACCACATAAAACACCCCAACAAAACAAGTTGAAAAAATTTTACCAACTTTTTCTATGTTTTAGTATCAATAACTCGATTGTTTCTAATATAAGTATTATATAATTCTACATCTTGTGTTACAACATAGTCGAAACTATTGTATCTGTTTTTATAGAGTTAACATATTAATCCTTGCTGTAGTATTTTTATGTTTCATTCTCGGCTTATTTTCGAATGCAAGATTTCAGTACCTTATCGATTCAAATTTATCACGCACATTTCTTGGTGCCACGGAAATGGGTGTGTCACGATTATTGCTTAGAATAATAAGAAAAATACCTTAAAAACATAACCTTAGACCTAAGGAAATATATCATTTTAAGTATCTTACGCCCACTTTCGTTTGAAAGCGTGTGCCACTGTGATATGAACACAATTCTCGTCTTTCTTGAATTGAACTTTTTAAAAAAACTTTCTAACATTCGCACAAGTATAGATATGACTTTTATTAAAGCGTTTTTAATTGTTTTCTCGTTGAAGATTTCTCAAACTACTTCCAGTTACGCCAATTCCATGAAAGATTAAATAAGCAGACCTAATCCTTTGATGGGTATTTCTTTATTCCAGCATCAATGTGTACCAAAATCTACTCGTAGACACATATTCCATATCCAATATTTTTACTTAAAAAAGATGAAGTAAGGGGGATGTGGGGGGGGGGGGGGGGGGGGAGGGGGGCAAGCTCTTTGGAAAGTATAAGTTGTATTTAAAAAAGAATTGCTTTTGTTTTTCAAGCCTTTTTGACAAATCTAACTTTGCCCAAATCATGAAATTGCATCATTTAGAAATTTTCGTTAAAAATCGAATACATTTTATTGACGCTTTTCGTACACCTATTGTGGGCATGTCTGCAAATATAATTTTATAAGAATATTAGGTACATGTTAAAACATATTCTTAAAAGTAGCCCATAAAGCTATTTCTTTACAAAACATCTCATATATCTGAAAATCCTGACATTATAAACCAATTGTGATCTTATATTAAGATTTTGCGTAGAAAAGTACTAAGAGGGTTGCTATTTATATTTCTGGCTTCACAGCAATAAGTAGCAACACTCACCAACTTACATTTCCATTGAAATTATGACATTGTTGAACATTTTCAGAATATTTTGCCATCTGAGCGCAATTTGTGTGGCTTAAAGTAACTTGAAAAATTCATCTCGGTCAAAAAATGAAATTAACTCGTAAACATTTTCGTGCGTTTTGAAGTGAATGATCAAGACAAGAATGCATCGATAAACTAAATTCTTTATACGGCGATAAAGTACCATCCTACGCCACTGTAAAAAGCTGATAGTACGAATTCAATTATCAGAAAACATCGATGATGTGTGTGAACCGATAAAACAATATTGTCATCAAATACCCCGTCATATTGACGCATCTTTGGGTATTAGTATAACAAGCATCATGATGGAATTAATAAAGTAATCCCGAATTTTTCATATTTTTTAAACAAACAGAGTTGCCCATATTCGACGGACCCATCTGGCAACGCCATAACTTTTGACAGAGATGTCAGATCGCTTAATGACATACCGCGTTTGAAGCGTCAGTCCAAGCAGATTTTTACCATGGAACAATACACGCCACGCGAGCGCTCTGAAATAGTTGAAATTTACATTCAACAGAAGAAGTCAATTGTGAAAACTCAACGTGCTTTTAAAAACTTAAAAAATGTGAGAAGTGCGCCTTCTAAGAACACCATTAAGCGTTTATACGAAAAATTTTCGACTGGTGAGGCTCTTTCTAATCCGAAGAGGCCAAATAAAAGTCGACCAAGGCGATCGGCCGAGAATATCGCTGCCGTACGAGCCAGTGTTGAGAGGTCCCCAAGAACATCCCAAAAACGCCGTTCTCAGCAGTTGGGCATGGCTCGGTCCACTTTACAACGGATTATTCGCGTTGATTTGCATTTGTTCCCGTACAAAATTCAATTGACGCAAAGATTGTTGCCTGCGGACAAGCCTCGTCGATTGGAATGGGCCCAAAGAGTCATCGAAATGGCCGAAGATGACGAGATGGCCGAATTTTGGAACAAAATTATCATGTCCAATGAAGCCCATTTCACATTGAATGGGACCGTAGATAAGCAAAATTGCCGTATTTACGCCACTGAAAATCCTCAGGAGATTCAAGAAGTGCCTCTTCATGACGAAAAAGTCACAGTTTGGTGCGGCGTTAGTGCGAAAACGGTCATTGGGCCGTTTTTCTTCCAAAATGAAAATGGCCATGCTGTTACCATCAACCAGGAGCGTTATCGCGACATGATGACCAATTTTGTGATGCCAATTATTCGTCGAAAGCGTATGAGGCAGTTCTGGTTTCAACAAGACGGCGCTCCACCGCACACAAGTCGCATAACAATCGATTTTCTGAAGAATTTGTTTCCGGGCCGTTTGATGTCGAAAAGTGGTGATTTGGACTGGCCACCGCGTTCGCCCGATTTGACGCCGCCTGACTTCTTCTTGTGGGGATATTTGAAGTCAAAGGTTTACGTTAACAAGCCAAGGACCATAGAAGAGCTCAAGGACAACATTCGTGAAGAAATAGCCGCTACTCCGGCCGAAATGTTGGCGAAAACGATGGAAAATGCTGCAAAAAGGGCACAATACGCCATCAACGCCAGAGGCGGCCATTTGAGAGATATCATATTCAAAAATTGATGTAAACAAATCTACTTGGAACAAATAAAATGATTAAGATTGCCAACCGCCAAATTTTTATTTTTTTCTTTGATTTTTTTAACAAAAACATGGGTCCGTCGAATATGGGCAACCCTGTATTTTACCTACACTTGTCAAAATCAGCTGATGGCAAATTCTAAGCAAAAGTTCCAAAACAATCAGTAATAACTTTTTATTGAGTCCAAGTGATTTCACACTTTTCTGCAGTTTTTTTTTAACTAAGGTAGCTGTGGTCGAAATTCGACCGTACCTATATAGATTTTTCTCACCAACCCATAGCCTGAACAGAATGAACGGCATCAGCGGCGGTCTCGGTCGCAGCGTCATCTCAAAATAAACCACCAAGTATTGAACAAAACAAACAATTATTAATGGCTTGGCGTCAAGTGTTATATGAAGCAAGCAGCAGTTTAACTGTTTTTTAACGCTGATAGAAATTAAGAGAAAGAAACAACAAGCACAACAACAACAACACCATTAATGCTATTCAGCTCTTTTTAAGTGTTTGCGTCACTCCCGCATTCTACTCTTGCTTTTGTAAGCTATCGCAGAGATGTTCAATAGAGCTTTGTCGTTTTGTAGTTTCTCATTGTTCCATTGGTAAAAAAAGCGCTTTACATTTGCTCAGTTTTACCTATCTTAATGACAACATATTCGAATAAAAATTATATTGTGCAAATCTACTCGAAAATACCTATCCATCGGTATAAGTATTATGTAAATATGTTGAAGGTAACACAGAAAAAAAGGGAACACAAACTTTTTTGTTTGCGTATTAATATATAGATAACACCATGGACAATCATCTATAAGATATTGTATGCTCATTTGGTCATAAAAAGGATTTGTTCGCATTAGGTTGGATTCACATAATCTGACAAACGAAAAAAAAGGCTCGTGTCGATTGGTCCAAGATAATGTTGAAAAAATACGATCGAGTTGTATCAAAAGCTAAGTGACACAGGTGATAAATCAAAAACTGCAATTAATTGATTGGGTACAAAAGCTGTTTGCGGAAGAAACACATCGAAGCATGGTTCTTCAGCATTACCGGTCATGAGGCGACAGCGGCGTGTCACAAGTCATCGAAGAAATTCGAAAAATCGAAGAAGAGACTTTTTATTCCACAACATGAAAATGCTAGTTCCCACACATCTGCTGAAACAAAGACCTTTTTGATAAGCAAAAAATTCTATAGACTGGAAAGAGTGTTTCGAAATTGATTCAAACGCATCAAAAAATGTATTTATCTGCACGGGCAATATTTTGAAAACCAGTCAAATCAATTTCGATTATAAATACTTGTTTGTTTTTTTATTATTATTATTAGGCCAGCAATATAAATAGCATCGCTCGTAATAAGAACCTAAATAGGAAAAAAAGAGCATATTTTCATTCAACACAGTTCCTGTGTTCTCAAATATTAAACATATGAATACACTGATGGTCCCTTTGGTTGTTATGATTTTCATTATTTGTTGACTTTGTGTTTCTCAAATCCTCATACCATAGGTCATAATATTATTCACTTGCAAATTTATTCCGTCTACCATAGAAAAGTTATCAAAAAACATTCCAAATTCAATTCAGAATAATAAATTTTTATATATTTCTACTTTTGTTGAGAGGCGGAAATTAAGTTGTATCTGCCTGCAATACTCGAGACGCTTCAATGTCCAGTGCTCAAGCTCAGGAAATTTAAGTGTGAACATTCATTCTATGTCAACACTACCTGCAAAATTTGTGCTCATAAATAATCAAAAGACGAACGGCAGAACATGGCTAACGCAAATTTAGAACATTTGTTGTAGTTAACAAAATACCAAGATATCAATGGCTGTTGCTATGTAAATATGTTGCAATATGTTGTTATGAATACTCTTGTAATTTATATTGATCTTAATACATCCCATTACAACTTATGTAAGTAATAATGTTTGTTACTCTTTAAGCAGTCATCGAAGTTATCTGTTTGCTCGTAACTAACATAAGTTTAATTTGCCGTTGGTATTATTTAATTAACCACAATAAAATTGCAACAATTAGATGAAAGTAGCTTCGACTACATCATCCCGATATGAATGGCTAAAAATAAATAAGAATATTTGTCTCGAAATCATTGTAAATTACTTTCTGTAACTGGTAATTTCAATAGAAATCATTTGATGCAGGCAATTAATTAATAACATAATGGTTTTATTGCTCTACTGAACCGAAATTACAAACAAATAGTCAGATGAATTTGAAGCGAACTATCTAGATATTTTGAACTTGCCAATTACTTGTGTCTTGTGAGGAAATGCTTGATATTAAACAACGTGGGCTCTTAAGTGGTTCAGGTTAATATATAAAATTCTATGGAAATTAATTAAATTGATTGTTCTTTTCCTGCCAGTACTTGGCAAAAAATTACAAGTAAATATTCCTACACTTGTACACAAAAAAAAAAAAAAAAAAAAAAAAACAAAAAGAGTTGAATAGGTCGTGGGCACACACGAGGGTTTTGACGTGACGGTGATTCTTTAGCCTTGTCCTTCTTCTTGTCCCTACCCTTTCTTTTGTTCCCAAACTTATCCCCATCCTTCCATGTTATTATTTTATTTGTCCTCATAATTCTCCTACTAAATGCACACTAGAGTGGAACGAAATGTATGGAAGCAAAAAATCGTCATGGGCTTCATATAGTTTTGAAAACTACGCTTAAAAAATTAATTTCTACATCTTTAGTTTTTTTCTGTGACATAACTTTTGACTGCGCCCAAGGGTTTATATATTTCATTGTCAGACTCTTTTTTCTGAAATCCAAAAAAATTAAGAGCTAATTTTTTTAATGCAAACCTCTGCATTTTCTCATTAATAACAACTTGTCATGTATGCGCTAGAAAATATTCAGGTTCAAAGATCACCAAAATCGGTCATTTGCTTATATCTCCGCGATGCTCAAAGTTAATATGAAATTTCTACTTTGCGTTATTCGAACATATCTAGTCGCATATCGTGGAAACTGTTTGTTTTATGTTAAAACTGTTCAGGGCATTTTTGTAGAGAATTATCTGATCTACAATTTTGTTCTGAGCATACTTTCTGTCATACAAAGAGGAGCGGAGATATAAGCGAATGACCGATTTCGGTGATCTTTGATCCTAAATACCTTCAAACGCATACATGGTATCATAGGGATCTCTTGACAAGTTATCATTTATGCGTTAATGAAGAGGTTTGCATCAAAGAACTACGAATTAATTTTCAAAGTAAACTTTGGATTTAAAGAAATAAAAAAAAATAAGTCTGGCATGAAATACATAAACCCAGAAATGCAGAAATTTATTTTTTTACTCGTAGTTTTCAAAAATATATGAAGCCCATGAGGTTCAAAATTCGTTCCACTCTAATGCACACATTCTTGTTTTAATCCACATCCAAATTCTTGACTTAATCCCTTGTCCGAATTCCTTTCCTAGTTTGTAAAGGTGTGTTTTAGGTGTGTATAAATCTTTGTCCTAATCCATATACTAAGGCTTGTCATATTACTTTTCTGGTTTCATAATCCAGTTTCATTGTGCTATTTTGTTGTTTGTAAGCAGTGTTGGTTGCCACGAAAAAACTTTTGAAATCATAACTTTTGTTTTGAGCTTGTCTGCACTTCGTTAGATTTTCTGTTGTTGTTGTTGTTGTTGTTGTTGTTGTTGTTGTTGTTGTTGTTGTTGTTGTTGTTGTTGTTGTTGTTGTTGTTGTTGTTGTTGTTGTTGTTGTTGTTGTTGTTGTTGTTGTTGTTGTTGTTGTTGTTGTTGTTGTTGTTGTAGTTGTAGTTGTTGTTGTTGTTGTTGTTGTTGTTGTAGTTGTTGTTGTTGTTGTTGTTGTTGTTGTTGTTGTTGTTGTTGTTGTTGTTGTTGTTGTTGTTGTTGTTGTTGTTGTTGTTGTTGTTGTTGTTGTTGTTGTTGTTGTTGTTGTTGTTGTTGTTGTTGTTGTTGTTGTTGTTGTTGTTGTTGTTGTTGTTGTTGTTGTTGTTGTTGTTGTTGTTGTTGTTGTTGTTGTTGTTGTTGTTGTTGTTGTTGTTGTTGTTGTTGTTGTTGTTGTTGTTGTTGTTGGTGTTGTTGTTGTTCTTGTTCTTGTTGTTGTTCTTGTTGTTGTTGTTGTTCTTGTTCTTGTTGTTGTTGTTGTTCTTGTTGTTGTTCTTGTTGTTCTTGTTGTTCTTGTTGTTATTGGTGCTTTTGCTTTTGCTTTTGCTTTTGCTTTTGCTTTTGCTTTTGCTTTTGCTTTTGCTTTTGCTTTTGCTTTTGCTTTTGCTTTTGCTTTTGCTTTTGCTTTTGCTTTTGCTTTTGCTTTTGCTTTTGCTTTTGCTTTGCTTTTGCTTTTGTTTCTCTGTAGTGCTTTAACTTTGCCTTAGCTGCATGTAATTAATCCATGCAACAATGTTGCATTTACGTTGCGGGCCTCACGACTCAGAGGGGTCACATGACGTCGTCAATTTTATTTTTTATTTTTATCATGTGCCGAAAGACTTCACTTTCATTTTAATTTCAGAAAATTTACCGTTGCTCCAGTAGCCACAGTGTTAAAATTCCATGCAACATTTTCTCATTGTTGAAATCATGAAGATAAAAACTTTTGAAATATTTTCGTTGTAAGGCTTAATAGCACATCCATGCTGTCGTAAAATAAAATTTACCGTAGCACTTCTCCTGAGCGAGTAATAATTCCATGCAACGATACTACTTTTGTGTTGCATAAGCTGCTATCTTCACGACCTGACCTTTTAGCGTAGCTTAAATACTTACCGACTAATAATTCAAAGCAACGCCATTGTATGAATGTTGCATCGATCTTTGAGCGGCTCTCACTGTGTCCTCATAACGCCAGAAATTTTTTTGTTTAATTTTGTTGCGAGAGCTTTGAGCAGGCCTTTGTTGGTGAATCATATTTTTTACCCTAGCACTAATACTCAGCGTGAAATAATTGCATGTAACAAATTTGCATTTCCGTTTCTTAAGTGGCGCCCTCCGAGTCCGGAAGACTTTTTAATTTTGTTTTAATTTTTGTCATAAAGTCAAAGACTTAACCTTTGCGGTCGTACTAATATTTTATTAACTTCACCTATACTTCACGAATAACAATTCAATGCAACGCTCATGAATTTTGAAAAAATTCCTTTTTCATCATTTTTAGAAACTTGTGCGCTTACGTAACCTTGTCACATCAAAACAAAACAGAAACTAACTGCACCATTTGTCGTCAAGTTTGTCTGCTTGTTTTATAGAATAACCTTCATAACTGTTGCACATTTTCCCAACATGAAAAATTTCACCGAGCTGTAAG
Organism: Pherbina coryleti; assembly: GCA_943735915.1. Lineage (NCBI taxonomy): Eukaryota > Metazoa > Arthropoda > Insecta > Diptera > Sciomyzidae > Pherbina > Pherbina coryleti. Next base: position 12,561,035 of record OX030951.1, read on the forward strand.
GAATAAATATAGCATAACATAAATCTCAGTCGGGCGGAGCATAGAGTCAACAAATTTGCACAGCTACAAGAACAAAAGCAACAACAAAAACCAACAATAGTTTGTAGCTATTTACAAGCGTAAGGAGCACCATTAAGCTGCGGTGCTGCTCCAACAACTGCTGCGACTGAAGAATTCTGAAATATTTGTATGTGCTCGTTTGAGATGTGTGTAGTGTGTATGTGTGTGCTAAGGACTAGCACTTGGCTAGGGCTCACACAGTAAAATTTATGACAAACATTTGTATGTGAGAATATTTTTGCTTAGTTTGAAGCTTAATTAATGAAAATTTTGCCTAGATTAGAAAGTTTACCCTTCCCTTAGGTTTAATTGTATCATGTTCAATAGACCGTACCACCTCCTATGCAAAAAAAAGAAAAGTGCGCCGTATACCAGCGAATATGACGTGTTTTTGCAAGACCATTACGAAAAAAAATTTGTTTTTTGACCGAACGTAGGGGTCGCGCATTGACATATAACTTCATATCTCTGGTGTTTACGGTCGGATTTTAAAGTTTGGTAAATCAATCAAGGTGAAGGTGAAGGTGAAATCAATCAATCAAGGATTTTAAAGTTTGGTAATTTTTGTTTCAAGGAGATCAATATGACCTCTATAGAGATCATTGACCTCAGGTGTACCGTTCTAGTACTTACCCTCCATATCTCAGTTGCTATCATCCTAATGTGCCACCCTAATATTAAAAAATAAAGCTCTTAAAATATCATTAATCTTTTGCTCAGGAAGTATATCGATATTTCCAGCAGAAGTATTTTTAAAAAATTTTTGAAAATTTTTTGCCGAACGTAGGTATTAAAAGTCTGATCATATTGAATGACATATCGATTTTTGTCTGAAAGAGACTAATTATTTTTCTACAAGTCCTTGAAAGGCCTGAAATTGATTTTGTGGAATTTTAAAGCTTGTAAAAGAATAAAAAATCTGTAACGCCAATGCTAAAGAGGTATCAACACTATTTTTGTTGTGATTTATTAAATATACATTATTTTATTTTTTCACATTCTTGCAATAACTCCTCCTTTGTAGCCGGTGTTGGTAGTTGTTCCGTCGCAACTAATTGCAATTTAGTGATCCATAGTATAATTTTCTTTATTCAAATTTGAAAATTTTCTTTATTTAAATTTCATTAAATTTACCTTAATACTTACTTTCTATTTCTACCTATTCCCTAACTAATTCTTATCTTATAACAATCTTATGTGATTCTTATACTAATAGCTTTCAATTTTCTAAAATTTCAAATTCCCAGCCAAATAATTTCTTGTATTTAAAATAATTTTCCAATGCACTTCAAATAACATAAAATGTAAATAAAAGAAGAAAACAAAACCATTGATTTCTATTTATATAAAAATCATCTTAAGTTGCTTTCCTGAGAAGAATATCCTATTTTTAACATCATTTTTCTCTTTCAGCTAGAAACACCGCCTCCTGTTGACAGTTATTTTTCTTTCCTCGTTTAATCTCAAATTGCACGACAACGCTATGTTTTGAGCAGCCTTCATAGTCTGCCAAGTCGGGTGCACGGCACGATACGTTACGGTACGGTGTGGTAGCCATCATTGTTTGTGGTGTTGCTGAGACTTAATTGGCCTTGACACCTGATACACAAGAACAACAGCTACAAGTCGTCGTCGTCGTCGTCGGCTTGCAGCTATTGTTGCCAGAGTAAAAACAAAGTGAAACCATGTTTTATTCTTTCGTTTTTTTTTCTGTTTTTGTTTTTCCTTAGATGGATTTACACGGTTGGCTTTACGCATTTCCTTGTTGAAAATTGCAGTTTGGATGGAGCAAGAAGAAAAGAAAAAAAACAACAGCAGTTGACCTTGATGCTTGTTCAGTCATGTCAGCTTACTGCCGAAACTGTGTCAACGTTTTAGCAGCAGCTTGTTTTGGCCAAATAAATTCTTCTTGACGTTTCCCATCAAAGACTGTGGCAGAAGACAGAAGAATAAACGTTGATTAAAAATGTACATCGCAAAATACATTAAAGTAGGCTAAGATGTCTCCAGAGAAATCTCTTAAAGTTAGAAAAAAAAGGTTTTACGAATAATTTTAAAAAATAAACGAGTCGAAATAAAATATTTATTTTATATATAATAAAATAAAAAATATTTATTTACAATTTCTGTGTTATTTTTTATGAATTTCTACAAATGAATTCATCATAATAAAATATAAAAGATTTGTATTACTGTGAAATTTGAATTAGAAAATAAATGAAATTAAATTAAAAATTAAAAAAAAAAACAAATTATTTTAAATTTAGGTTGCTGGTCAAAATCTATATTTTTCCTATATCTGCTATACCTCCTAATGAAAGTTACAAACGTTTGGATAAGAACTAGGACAAGTATTAGAACATGGATTAGAACATGGCTTAAGACATGGTTAAGACAACTAAGATTAGGACAAGAATTAAGCCAAGGATAAGGACATGATTTTTAATGTAAATAAAGACAAATATTTGGAAAAGAATTTATGTAACGATTAAAACAAGAATTTGAACAATAATAAGTACAAGGATAAAGACGAAATTTGGACAAGGATAACGATAAGGTAAAAACATTAATTTGATTACACCTTCTATCTCACTACTTTGTTACCCCATTTCGAATCAAGGCAGACTTGACTAAATAGGTTGAACACCTGAAATCTCCGATTCAAAGCAAAAAAAACGCATTTGGATGTGTCTCTCGGGCTTTCACGAAAAATTTTCTATAATACGTTTAATAAAAATAAACACTGAACCATTAGAATTCTGAAATAAGATGTAAGAAAATATCAATTTCAAGTTCTTATTTTAAAGTTAAGGAAGTTTTAAAGAAATACAACTCCTAATATTTGAATATAACCTTTCATTATTTTATATTGAAAACAAATTTGAGCTTTAGGCCAAAAGTATGTTGACAACAACACAACATGAAGACAATGAAGGCAACAACCAATAACAACAATAACGGCGCTGTATAGATCTTATCATACAGCAGACTAGATAGACTGTTTCGTTGGCCGCTAAACCAACTCATCAGTAGTCTTGCATGACTTTTCACTGTGATCCACACAAGCTACTTAGGTACTTATACTGCTACGGGTAACTTTCTCGGCATATTTGACAGTATAAGTAGAATCTAAGTAGCTTGAGTGGATTATAGTGAAAAGTCATGCAAAGACTACTGTTGGTGAAGCGGCCAACGAAACAGTCTGTCTAGTCTGCTGTGTGATAAGATCTATACAGCGCCGTTATTGTTGTTATTGGTTGTTGCCTTCATTGTCTTCATGTTGTGTTGTTGTCAACATACTTTTGGCCTAAAGCTCAAATTTGTTTTCAATATAAAATAATGAAAGGTTATATTCAAATATTAGGAGTTGTATTTGTAAGGAGTTGAGTTAGGAGTTGAGTTGTAATCTGTTACTGACTGCTACTAAGTAACAGATTTGCAATGTACAACATTTTAAAGTACATTTCAAGCTGTTGTGCAGTAATTTAAAATCAAACCAAAAAGCGAAACGAGTACTGTACAACATTCGGCTGGTTGCACAATGTTTGATTAACCGCAGAAGAGCAGATTGCAGTGATGCCTGTTTAAAAAACAGTGTGTTCACCAAGAAATAAAGAGTACACAGAGTATTTATTTATTTATTTAAGAAGAAAAAATCATAAGTACAATAAGAGCTAGCTCTTTTATAGTACACCTAAAATTAAACAAATAGTGGATTAAATTAAATTAAATAATTACAACTCAAAGCTAATTACAATAAGTATATAAGAAAAAAAAAATTTAATGAAAATAATTAAAACAATACATAATAATGAAAACAAAATATTAACTAAAATAACATAAGCAGGTTGAAAATTAGGAAAACAAAGAAGAGAAAAAAAAACAAAAAAAGTTGAAATAGAAGCAAAAAAGAAGTAATCTAATGAGAAGAGAAAAAGGAAAAGACAGATTGCCTAAAAGCTACTCTCCCACTGACCTCCGTAAGCCAACGTGGCAAAGCATTCCACAACCTAATGGCATTGATGAAAAACAGGTGGGAAGTGTGCAACGAATAATATCTCGGAACTATCAGCACATGGCTTCTTCTAGACATGCTAAACTGGAGTTTGTCAAACTAGTACCCAGGTGTTTTTTCATAGATTAACTTATGAAGATAAATGCAGTTTATGCTATATATTATACTTATACTTTCTAGCCTTCAGATAAGTTATTTTATCACAACCAAGAATTGCATTTCGGAAACTGGAAAGACGATCATATTTTTGAAGACCATAAACATACCGCGTGGCATAGTTGAATGCAATTTGCAATTTTAATTGGGACGAAGAATCAAGTTTACTATAAACTACTTCAGAAAAAGTTATAACCGGTAAGATGAGTTGAACTACCAACTTTCGCCTAATGTCAACTGGAGTTACGCTGGCAGACAATCTAAGGTTACGTAAGACGTAATACACTTTTTTTACAATACTGTTAACATGATCAACATCTGACAGAGAAGAATTAACATGGAAACCAAGATTCACAATTTTCGACACAACAGTAAGCTTATTCGATCCAATAAACAAATCGGGGACATCAATTAAGCAAGACTTAACTTTACAAATAGGAAGAACATATGATTTTGAAGAATTAAGTAGAAGGTCATTCTTGCAAGCCCATTCATAGATATTACTGAGGTCTTCATTCAGCCTACAACCAAGGTCCTCGATGAGGCCAGTTCTACGAGAAAGATACTAACAGAAAAAATATCATTTAGAAACATAGAAAACAGAAGGGGGCCAAGAATAGAACCTTGAGGGACACCACTCAATACCAGTTTGTACCCTGACGACAATTGACCAATTTTAACTTTTTGATACCTACGGCACAAGTAGCTAGAAATAAAATTAACAGCACTATCACAGAAACCAAACAATGACTTAAGCTTATAACACAAGATTTGATGATTTACTTTGTCAAACGCCTTCGAAAAATCTAACAAGCATAAGAGAGTCAAGGACCCCGCATCATATTCTGGCCGTATATCATCAATTATCTTAACAACTGCAGATGAACAACTATGACTAGCACGAAAACCAGACTGAAACGGAGATAGAAGGTTATTATTAACTAAGTGGTGTGTTATTTGTTGAGACATGAGTTTTTCACAAATTTTTGCTAAAGGTGAAAGAATGCTTATTGGCCTAAAATCATTGGGACAAGATGGATTTTGCTTCTTTGCTACTGGAAGAACAATGGCCATTTTCCATAAATCAGGGAACGAGGACGACATAAAACATGAGTTAATTATGTGAGTTAGAGGGCTAATGATGTGGGGGAGTATTATTTTGATAAATTTTATAGGAATACCATCGGCAGCCAGTGCGTTAGACTTAATTTGAGACACGCATTTGCCAACCTCAAACTCTACTACAGGAGAAAAGTACATTTCTGTATTGCATTTATTTCCTTATATTTATCTTTATGTTTTTGATACAAAATTCTCCATATCACATAGTTTTATGATACATATTAACCCTCTACATTCCTCCCTTAAAGGAACCTGTTCAGGTTTGGGGAATAAATATACAAAAATCATGAAATTTGTATGGGTCCCCAAGGGAAAAATTTTCCTTTTACAAAATTAATGGGAGTCGGTCATACATATTAAACATCTCAAGCTCAAATTAAACAAATGATTTTTATTTTTGAGCGTAAAAATTGAAAAACAATTTTTATTCTTGAGCAAAATAATAAAACTCAAAAATTATTTTTATTCTAGAACAGAAAAATAAAAATAAAAAAGATACAGTAGTTTCGACTATGTCGTAACACAAGACGTAGAAGTATTCAATTCGCTTTTGATGACATCTCTTTTAAAAAATATTTAGCAAAATATTTATTCCATACACCTGATCATGTGACCTTTAAAAGAGTGCCGGAGAGGGATAATATATATCACCGCCCCCATTACTTTTGCAAAAGAAACATTTTTGTCTTTGACACCTATTCCCTCCGACCACTCCTTAGGAGGGCTCCCATACAAATTTTATGGTTTTTGTATATTTATTCCATACTCCATACACCTGAGCATATGACCTTTAAAAGAGTGCCGGAAAGGGTTAATATGTATCACCGCCCCCATTACTTTTGCAAAAGAAACATTTTTGTCTTTGACACCTATTCCCTCCGACCACTCCTTAGGGGGGCTCCCATACAAATTTTATGGTTTTTGTTTAATTATTCCATACACCTGAGCATATGACCTTTAACAGAGTGCCGGAGAGGGTTAATATGTATGACCGACCCCCATTACTTTTGCAAAAGGAACATTTTTGCCGTTGACACCTATTCCCTTCGACCACTTCTTAGGGGGGCTCCCTTACAAATTTTATGGTTTGGTCGATAAAACCGGAAACTGTCGATAAATAAGTAGCAAACTTAACAAGCCAACAAAATTTGTTCAATGCTACCAAGTTCAACACCCATGTGGAGAGTCGAAATGTCAAAATTTCATTGTCGATAATATGCCCGGATATTTAATTGGCTGCGGAATTTTGACATTTCAATAACAGATTCTGTTAAAAAAGCATGCCCCTCAAAATTACTAAGAATTACTGAGCTACGCGATTCTGTTAAAAACAACATGCCCCTAAAAGTATGCTTTTTTTTAATTATAAGATTTATGTCTTTACGCTAGATGGCGCTGTCGTCACCGTCGAAAAAACCGGAAACCGTCGATAAATAGGTAGCAAACTTAAGCAAACAAAAACATCAAATGTTGGCTTTTTATTTCATGTAATTGTGTTCAAACATGAATTTTTCTCCCAGTGAGGATCAAGCAGACCAACAAGTGCTAACATCAACATTGTACGATCAGTACTTTAGGCACCCAAAGGCTCAAATTGTGATATAAATACCGACGCCTGATCACTATCAACCACCCTACTTACCTCCGAGAATGATGTATTCTACGTCAAAAATAACTTTTATTTCTGATCAAAACAATAAAAATCTAAAATAATAATTAAACTTTCAGTTTTTGGATTCGCTTATAATAATTACGATCCCTGATTAAAACTGATTTAATTTACTCTTGCCATTATGTGAAATGGGACTTTTTTAGTAAGACTATATTTAAGAATAAATCAATTAACTACTTAAAAATCAACTTTTTTGGGTCAAAGTTTCACTTCTACCGCGCTTGGTGGCCACACACATATTTTTTTTTAATAATAAATTTTCTTCTTCTTTTTATCTTTCTATCCTATATTCCTCATTTGTGTCGAAATAAGTTTTGAAAAAATCAAATCCTCTTTTTTTTCTGAGAAAATTTATCTCTCTCTAGTTACTCGGGAGTTTATTTTTACAATTAATTTCGTGCAGTTTAGTTTGTTTGCTAACTAACTAACTTTGACAGTTAGTTTTTATTCTTTGGAAAAATAGGTCATACTAAAGTATTTAACAACTTGACAACTTATTAAAGTATTAATTTAAGAGTGTCAATAAGATGATTTTTTTCTAATTTAACTTTGTCCAAAAGATGGCGGCTTAGTTTAAGGAGTTAATAGAAGATTTTCAACAGATGTAAAGTATCTTGTCGACGTAAAAACTTTTTTAAATCATCACACCTACAGAGACCTAAAGACCACCTACCTATGTTTACACACTCCTACACACTGACACACATTTTCAGTTGATTGCTAAGGAATATTGCTTTTACAACGCAGTGCATAGAAAATCAACGCCATTCTTGCTGCTCTTAATCTGATTGAGTTAAATAACATCGCTACCAAAAAAAAACCGAATCACAATTGAACATTTCAATCTTTTTTATGGTCCTTGCTTTTTTGCAGTTTTTCGTTGTACACTTCAAGTTTAAATTGGAAGTCAGCAGTAGAAAAAGAGCGCATTAAGATAAGTTGAATTGAATAAAAAGTTTTGAAATTTCCAATCGAAATCGAACTTTTGCCAATCGAAAGCTCAGTTTAAGCAGCAAATCGGAGAGGATAGCCATATGTAACCATAATTTAACCGAAACTAAGCAGATAGCTAATGAATTTCACAACTTTTGATGTGTCTAAAAATCGATGGAAAAAAATTCTTAGAGAACATTTTAAACTAAGGTTTGAGCTGTAAATAAAATCAGGCAGTGATGAGTAAGAATTTCAAATGAAAACAAAATAATTACCATTTCGACCAACTTGTGTATTCAGTGTGAGTTGTATTACAACTTATTTTAGTATTAATTTAATTATTTGTAGCATATTTACAGAGCGCATTAATAGCATGAGAAAACATTTCATTTCCGGTTCTTAGCTTTGACACAACAACTATGTTTGAAATACTTAGGCTAAAGCAGTAAAAGCTATCAGTGCTGTGACTATACAGAATGGTCTGCTTCAGTTTGATTAAATTCACACAGTTCAAGTTTCGTTACCTCCCTCTTTAGCTTCCTATCTATGTATCTATAAATATCTAGCTTTCTGCCAGTGGCAGTTGATGCCATGACTATTATTCGACTTATTACGTTAGTATTTTTTTTTTCTCGCAATTTCTGTGGCACGTGACCAGAACAATTAATGCCATAGAGCTTTAAGCGGATAACCAGCCAGCAGTGAATAGAGCAAGAACAAATTTCAAGAGAAGCAACTAATTAAGAAGCTTCTTTTTTTATATGGCTTATAAGGGACAGTATGAGTATTCAGGCTTACCTAGTGTCATTGGATTAAAAATTATAATGAACAAAATGAACACTTTCGAATTAGCACTTGCTAAATATAGGTCAAAAGCTTTAACGTGTTATTAAATTTCTCACCAAAGAAATTTTTTTCTCAATAATGTTAATTTTATATTTTTAACCTTAGACCCGTTTACATGTTTCACAACTTAATCCCGTTAATCTGGGTCATATTGACCCATAGTGTATTTTGTATGGAAATTGTATATTTTTCAATGAGATAAAATTATAAAGTGCTGTTATTTCATGAAATGTTAATTTTAGTATTTGTTTTTTTTTTTAAAATATATGTTTGCACAAAACATTTGGATTTTACATAAGATTTATAACCGATTGATAAAAATACTGTACATGCACAACGGATCCATAAAGAAAGCATGTTTTCATACGTGTAAGTGTACATAAGTATGAAAAGTTCATACGCCAATGACAGAATAATGCTGTCTCTCACTTCCAATGTACTCACAGTTGCAAAAATAGCAAAAAGTGGTGAAAAAAGTACTACATAAACTGATTTTTTCATACAAATCCTATGGTAGAAAATGTCGGGTCATTTTGACCCAGATAAACGTATAGTGCACATGTCAGTTTTTTGTCTCTGCTATGCACATATGTCACATATGTACAATTTTCGCATACTGGTTGCAAAGATAAAAGCTCAACAAATAAAATGGTATTTTTTTTTTTTAATTTTTCATATTCAATATGTTTTTCTTGCAAATGAAAAGTGCCTCGGGTCAATATGACCCGATAAACGGGTTTAAGGTTAAAAATAAAATTTTTAGTTCTTACAGTCTTTTTTGTACAAAACTTTATTTGAGGTTGAGTTTGAGTTTTATTCCAATGTTTCTTTTTATAATTAATTTTTACATTTTCTTGTATTTCGCGAAACCTTAAGACTTGTCTGCGAGAAAATAATAAAAAGTAGCTTTAAAGGAATGACAATTTTTAGAACCAAAAACTCCTAAAATTCCTAATCCTGCATTACTCATCATAAAGCAAAACATTAAGTTTTCGTGACAGTCTTAACTACTTGACTTTCAACAAAGTTCGCAGACATGCTGTAGTATTATCATAACAATGAACTCAATTGTACAGTTATACCTATTTACTATGCAATCCATTGACTGCGAGTAATCCCCAGATAACGCTTTTCATCGGCACGAAAACAAATGTTGAAATAAAAAAATTTAAAAAAAAACATCCGCCAAAATCCACTTATTTTCTTATTCTTGTCAAGATGAACATTTGCACATAAATTAATATTAAAACCATAGATTTTTGCGTTCTTTGTTAAGCTGAAAAACAGGGTAGCGGCTAGACAGCCAGTCAAATAGCAGACACTTTCCATGAGGACTCGCAGCAAATATGAGGTGAATGAACTTAATTGGATTAACTTTTGCAGCCAACACTTGCGTAGAAATATTTACTTACAACGTATTTTCAACATATTGAAGAAAATTTGTAGAACTTAAACTTGAACTTGGGGGACTATAAAATAATTAGATCAAGTGTCACAAGCAAAAAAGTACTTAATGAGTACCCACAAGCATGTAGCAAAAATAATTGTATTCGCACCTACTTATCTACATCAATCGAGTTTTTCAAAAATTGTTCAATACAGAACAGGGCCGTAGCCAAGTGTTTTTGGTCTGATTTTTAGTCTTGTGTAAAATTTTAGAATAGATTTTGAAAGTTTTATGTTTTCATCAATACAAAATTTGTTTTAAAAACCGAAATGGTTCCATATACAAGGTGGCGCAAAAATAACCTTCCGATGTTTTTTGGCTGTAATTTAAAAAAAAAAATTAAAAACTTTGATTCTTCTTGTGGATTATTTTTATTTGGTCTTTTAATTTTTTTTACATCAAGTCGAGAATATGATGTCATGTAAATGGCCGCCGCCACAGTTGATTGTCGTTTGAGCCCTTTTTATGGCATTTTTCCATCACTTCGGCCAAAACTTCCGGCGATAGGTCCTCACATTCTTGACATATTGTCTTTAAGAGCTGTAAGAGTCTGAGGCTTGTTGGCATAAGCCCGCGACTTCAAAAAGCCCCACAAAAAGAAGTCTGGAGCGGTCAAATCAGGCGATCTTGCTGGTCAGTGCAGTGGCACGTGCGGTGTGTGCCGTTGCACCGTCCTGTTGGAACCACATGTTTTCCAATCCCAATTCATCAAGTTGCGGCAAAAAGAACTCGTTGATCATTGCTCTGTAGCGCTCACCATTCACAGTAATCGTTTGGCCCGCGACGTCTTCGAAGAAAAAAGGTCCGATGACTCCTCCAGCGAAAACAGCACACCATACAGTGACTTTGAGCGGGTGTAATGGCTCTTCGTGGGTTACACGCGGATTTTCAGTGCCCCAGAAGCGTAAATTTTTCTTATTTACGTACCCGCTAAGATGGAAATGGGCCTCATCACTCATGATTATTTTTGATGAAAAATCATCTTCCTCTTGGTGGTCAGCAATATTACGCGTTCTGGAGCAGTGTAGCGTAACATTGTTTATTAACGTGTATTTCGCATGTGTTTACTACACAAATGTCAAAACAGAACTGACATTAGGGGCCAATCGCAAAATTTATAGCATTTTCTGATAGGAGGATTACTTTTGCGCCACCTTGTATATTAAAAAAAAACTGATAAAATTCATTGAGATTATCGCGGCTCGAACTCTCAGCCTCACGATTATAAAGCAATCGCCGTGCGCTCTGAGCTACAGAACCCATTTAAAGATATCATCTAAAATGCCATAAATCAAACAAACTACTTTTTACAATTTTTTTTCTACCTTCTGTGGTGAATTTTTTAAAATTTGAATTTGTTTCATAAAAAACAAAAAATTCGTTAACATTGTCGAGGCTCAAACTCACTACCTAGCGTTTATAAAGCGATCGCTTTACATTCAGAGCTCCAGAACTCACACAAAAAGCTTTTCTAAATGAGGTAATACATTCACTTCAGTTGTGAATTTTCGAAATTTAAAAATTTCAATCAGCTTTTTTTTTTTTTTTTTTTTTTTTTTTAATTTTAATATGTATGAATGTACAGTGGGTCAAAAAAGTCTGCGTATAAACACAAATGGTTTCTTAATATCAATAACAATCCTAAAGTAAAAATAAAAATTAATTGTTTAGATTTATTTTATTTATTTTATTTATTTTATTTATTTATTTATTTCATCAATGGAACATAATTTCCTTACTGACTACAATGACACAGTAAAAATAATAAAATTATTTTACAATAAGTTTTAATTTAAATAATAATGTAAATTTAAGTCTATTGAATAATATGATGACTATCTAAAAGTTTAACGATATATGCAATTTAGAATAGTTTTTAAAGCTGGTTTTGTAAAAGACAAATCAATATAATTATTTTTCGAGATCAAATTAAACTCCGATAAGGCTCGATTCAGAGGAGCATTAATTGCGTAATTAGTTCTAAGAAGTCCAATTGCAAACAAATCATAGTTACGAAGGCTTCTAGAGGGAATATTGAAGTTAATCATTTCTAAAAGTCTTGGACAATCTACTTCACCGCGAACTAAATCTGAAACAAACAGAAGGGAAAGTATAGTTCCTCTACTTTGAAGTGTTTTCAGATTAATTAGTAAGCAGCGAGTGCTATATGAAGGAATAGGTTCGGAAAAATTTAATGATTTAAGGGCATATCGAGTGAAAACCCTTTGAATGCGTTCAAGACGGCTGACATGAGCGCTATAAAAAGGCCTCCAAACAAATGCTGCATATTCCAATTTTGATCTAACAAAGGCTGTATAGAGGGTTTTATGCGTGTAGGGATCAGCAAAAGCTGAACTATTGCGCCGAATAAAAGCAAGCATGGCATAAGCTTTAGATAAAGTAAAATTAATATGGCTTACGAAAGAAAACTTAGTATCAAAAATTACTCCTAAGTCTTTAGTTTTGTCAACAGAGTTCAATATAGAACTACCAATTTGGTAAGAGGAATTGAAAACATTAACAGATTTTGAAAACGTAATGAAAAAACATTTTTTTATGTTCAAAGGCAGGCGATTTTTACAACACCAAAAAAATACATTTGACAGCTCATTTTGTAAAACATTCATATCAGACGTATTTTTAATAGTCGAGTATATTTTCAAATCATCGGCATAGAGCAAAAAATTGGCCTTAGAAAAGCAACTGCTAATATCATTAATAAATAAAATGAATAGCAAAGGTCCAAGTATGCTGCCTTGAGGTACTCCAGAAGATGCAACAAATGGAGCAGAATTAATATTATCGATTAATACAACACAAATCCTATCAGTTAAATAAGACTCAATCCATTTCAATAAGACGGAGTGAAATCCAATGCGTGACAATTTTGAAATCAAAATTCTGTGAGAGACCTTATCAAAGGCCTTTGAAAAGTCCGTATAAACTGTATCGACCTGGAATCCATCTTGAAAGGCAGAGGTACAATCTTCAGTGAAAACAGCAAGGTTGGACACAGTTGAACGTCCAGATACAAACCCATGTTGATTAGGACAAATTAATCGTTTAACTCCGAAGTAAATCTTATCTTTCATAATGCTCTCAAAAAGTTTCGAAATTGAAGAAAGTTTTGAGATAGGCCTATAATTTGAAATATCATTTTTATTACCACTTTTAAAAATTGGGGTAATTGAAGCAATTTTCCAATCATCAATAAACAAACCCGAAGAAAGTGATTTATTGAATATTTTTTTTATGGGATCAACTAATGACGAACAGCTTTTAAACAAGACAGCAGACAGGCCATCAATATCAGTCTGCATCGACGGTTTTAGATCGAGAATTCCCTTAATGATATCATCAGTTGATAAAATGAGCGAACCAAAATCAAAAGAAGACTGGATATGAGGGAAGCTTACATCATCTGAAACATCATCATTAACAAAATTTGACTTGAAAAATTCTGCAAAAAGGTCTGCAGCTTCTTTTGGGCAGCTTGCTTTTTTATCATTATAAAAGACAGCAGATGGAATGCTTGAGCAATTTTTTTTCGATTTAATAAACCTCCAGAACGCCTTGGGGTTAGAATTAATGTTATATTCAAAGTTTAAAATATATTTGTTATAAAGATATTTGTTTAAAAAATTAAATTCCCTCATATAGTGCTGGTATTTATCAAAAAAGGACAGGTCATTAGTTTCTTTGAACCTCTTAAAGAACTTATTACGTAAATTTTTAAGTTTTCTTAAGCCTTTGGTAAACCATGGCAGCTTAAAAGACTTGTTCGAATTAAGCGGTATGTTTTTGCAGCATATGTCATAAACATTAGCTTTAAATTTATTAAAACATGTGGCAACATCAGATCCCTCAAACATGGAGTCCCAATCAATATTATTAAAAATATTTTCTATATGATTAAAATCACATTTATTGTAATTGAAGCTAATTAAAGAACTATTGAAATTAAAATTAATAGATGCAAATTCATAGAATTCATGCTCTATGATTAATGGTATATGATGCATATCAGCAGACGAAAAAGGATAAGCATTTTCATATAATTTAAAATTAATATTATTGCTAACAAAAACCATATCTAAAATTCTATTTAGTTTATTAGTCAAGCTATTTATCTGCAATAAATCCACACTTAAAAAATTATCAACAAGATAGATTTCATTAGGGGTATTAACATTAGATGCTGTAAGAATATTATTATCAAAAACATGGGACCAAATTAATTTATTTAAATTAAAGTCACCTAAAACGCAGAGGTGGTTTTCACCAACAGTATTTAGTGACAAATCTACAATGTTATCTACGTGAGCAATATAAATATTATCGGCACTGTTCGGTGGTATATAAGATGCGCAAATAAATAAAAGTCCAGATGCACCATGCACTTGCACACACAGCTGGTCCAGTAAAGTATCTGCATTTTTTAAAATGACTAGAGATGCACGAAAGCTGCGCCGAACAGCAATGAGTACCCCTCCCCCTCTTGAGCAGCCCGTTTTAGCAGCATCGCGATCTTTGCGAAACGTATTGTAACACGTAGGATTGAAGAATTCTTCATCAAAGAAATCTGAGTTTACCCATGTTTCTATGAGCACAATTATATCATAATCCAGTTGGGAACTGTTCGAGGCAATAGTATGAGATTTAGTTCTCATACCAGAAATATTCTGATAGTAGATAGAGAGATTTTTGTTTGTAAAAGCTACATTTGGAGCATTCATTATATTTTTATTTCGGTATTTCCTTGTTTTGGAAAAAAACGAAAAGTGCGCAAGTTAATTCCAACAGGCCACAGTGACTCAGTATTTTCTCAAGAACATCTTGGACCGGTTGTCATTTACCTGCATAATTTGCTTCTACCTACATATATTTTGGACATTACTTTTTCGTTCTCTATTTTATACTATGTTTGAAAGTTTGTGCAATATTAGGGCACCAACTGTCAAAAATAGTATGAATTAGAGAACGAAAATAGTGAAGCGAGAATAAATTATACAGGCAATGGCATTTGATGAACGCAATATGGAGAAAATAATACCATAAAACCACTAATAACATATTCAATTTAAATATTTTTTTTTTAAATTCAATATTTTTATATAAATTTTCTTTAAATGTGATAGTTTATTTTCAAATAGTAAATATTTGAAAGATATTTTAAGAAAATTCGTGCATAATTTTAATATATTTTTTATTAATTCTGTTTAAATATTTAAATATTTAATTTAATTAAAAAAGTATTCAAAAAATTTTAAATATTTACGTAGTCGATTTATTCAAATGCGTTATTGGTGCAAAAATGACTCGCTTTTTGGATAAATTAAAAAAGTTTTTGGATAAATTTAATATTTTTTTTTCCCTTAGTGTAGGCCTTACAAAACAACATTGTGAGAACCATTGTTTAGATGCAACCCCTAATGTTTGAAAAAGTGGCTGAAAATTGGACTTCCAGAATGCGCCACATTCAAGTCAATCGTGGCAACCACATACGCGAAATAATATTTAAACACTAATGGCATAAAATTATCTCTCTAATTGAGTAAATTTTCAGTTTAAAATTAAATAATATCAGTATATTATTTCAATTCAAACATCTACATCTACATCTAATTTCAACACCTTTTAGAACGCAGGTGATGGAGGCTCCGCAGCTACATTTTGTTCAAGAAAGAGTGGGTTTTGTCATGCTTTTTATTTACCACTTTAACAATTATATATTTTATTAATTTTTTTTTTTTAACAAGAATCATTGAAAAAGGATAACTTTGCTTCGTTGCAAACAGTTACATTTATTTTTCCAGTTTTGCGAAATACCATCCATTAAAAAGGATTCGTATGTAAATTTTCTGAATATCATGAATGCAATTATTTCGCAAAAGACTGCACTTCAGTGTATTGCATATTCCAATAAGCGCTTGTTACGAATAATTTTGAGTTTTATATAGCTATTTTCTTTATTTATTTTAACCGGAACAAGTTATGGTTGCACATTATATGAGATGTTTGCAACCTTGCCATTTTATGCATTTCTCATTCACTTTAAAAACCAGTTATTATCCATATAACATGGATATGCTCAAAATGAGCTTATATACGGTAGAAAAACCTTGAATAAGATTTCATAAAAGAAACAGATGAATACTTTAATTTAGACAAAGATACTTGTATTTGTGTTCCTAGCAAAATCCGTTATTAGAAATTGACGATGAGTAATTAGCTATAATAAATTAGGAATTGCTAAGTTTTAAGTTATAAGTGATGAGTAATAAGTAATTACTTTAATTTAATTAGTTATTAATAAGTAGACATATGTACTAAGTAATTAGTTATCTGTAATAATTAATAAGTAATTAATAATTAAATTGAGTTACTTAAAATTTTTTATAATAAATTAGTTATAAGTTTTTAGTAATAAGTAATTTGTAAGTAATCATTTGTAATATTTAATAAGTAATAAGTTGTAAGTAATTCGTAATTACTTATAAGTTATAAGTGATTAGTAATCTATACTATTATATAAAATGAAAGTGAAAATTTTTTGTGTCCGCAAAACTCCAAAACTACTGGTCCGATTTTTTTGAAATAAGTTTTAAAATATCACATTTGTGCTACAAAAGGTTCATTGGTTATTTTCTTTACGAAATTTCAATAATAAGTATCTTTAATTAAAGTGTTAAGTTTTTTAAAAATCATTCACAATGCCATGCATTGCTTGATCGTTAGCTTTTCATGCGTTTGTGCTGCGAGAGCCTCAATAAACTGCATGTTGCTCTCTACTATACTGTTTTTGTTCTCAGCAAGCACAAAACAACAAAACAAACAAACAAATACATATACATACATACTTTGCTGCGCTTAAAGCTAATTGGATCGAAGTACATTCTAACATGTTCAAAGTAGTTTTGATGTGGAGAATTAATCTAACACAGTTTTGTTAAAAGGGGATTCACTGACCACCTTTAGCATGTTGAGGATTTTTTCGATGAGAATGAGATTCAATCTGACTTGATATATGTATGTATGTATGTATGTATGTATGTTTATTTGTTTCGCTGCATGCAACTTTTCTACACATGTTTTGAGGGTGGTTTTCCTGTAATTTATAAATGAACAAAAGGAACAAACGTCTGACTTTTTACTTAATAGAATTGACATTGTGTGATTCAATAAGTTTTTTTATAAATAAACAAGAGAACTGGGACGGGCTTAGGAAAAGCGGTTATGGCTTCGACCACACAAGTCAAATTTTTGATATTGAATAGTTTTGGAACTAAACGTCGCATGACAATAAAACTCAGTATCGAGTTACTAATTGCCAAAGTCTTTCTACTGGAAAACTGGTTTGTGCATTGGAAAAGGGGGTGTGGCCCGATTCTCTATACAGAATTGCTATGGAAGCTTAAATCACAGGACATTGAAACTCATAATGGAATTGCCACCTGGGAGTGATGTTCTGCTACTGGGAAACTGTAACGGGCAGTGGAACATGAGCGTGGTGTCAGACTAAGGGACTAATAAAAGTTTTGAATTCACTTATCATTTCCAATATACTTACTGGGTGCAGCAACTCGCGCCGGGTATCGCTAGTTATTTATAAAAATAAATAATTTGATATAAGTTATTAGTAATTAGTAGTTAATTGTTAGTAATTAGTAAGTAATATTTAGTTAATATGAATTTGTAATTAGTAATAAGTAGTTAGAATTTATTTATAATTAGCAACATGTAATTAGTTATTAGAAATAATTACGTTGCAATTTTTAATTATTAATTAGAAATAAGAAATTAGTAGCAAGTAACTAGTAATAAGTAATTAGTAATTACTAATTATTAATTACTAATTATTAATTACTAATTATTAATTAGTCAGTAGTCGTAAGTCATTGGTCATTAGTCATTAGTCATTAGTCATTAGTCATTAGTCATTAGTCATTAGTCATTAGTCATTAGTCATTAGTCATAAGTCACTAGTCATAAGTCACTAGTCATTAGTCATTAGTCATTAGTCATTAGTCATTAGTCATTAGACATTAGTCATTAGTCATTAGTCATTAGTCATTAGTCATTAGTCATTAGTCATTAGTCATTAATCATTAGTCATTAGTCATTAGTCATTAGTCATTAGTAATTAGAAATTAGTAATATAATTATTAATTAAAATAATAATTAAGTAAAATAATTATTTATGTGTAATTAGTAATTAGTAATTGGCAACTAGTAATTAGTTATAAGCAATTAATAATTAGTAATTAGTTAATAGTAATTGGGCATTAGGCATTAGTCAGTAATTAGTAATAATTAGTGATTAGTAATTAAAAATGTTTATTAAGAAATCAGTAGTGAGTAATTAGTAATCACTCGTTAATAACTAAAAACTTGTAGTTAGCAAAGTTTACAAACTCTGCGAGCTTTAACTCTGTCTGCTTAAAAATATGACAATTTTCTTTTGAAATTTGTACTTTATCTAAATTCTTTTGATTATGTTGTCATGCTACGTAATTGCCCTGTTCAGACAAGCTTATAATCCTTGTTAAATAAAAATCCCTTTCAAAGGGAAATTCATTGTCATTGGTTTTTTTTCTCGGCCACCGTTTTCCTCTCCCTTTTAACTTTTTTTTTCCGCTGGATAACCCAAAGAGATTTTACGGTATTTAAACATATCTTCCGTGATTTTGTTTTGACCCTTTAAAAAATTCCATAAAATGAGAAGTTAAGCTCAACACATTTCCGCATGTTATAAAGGTATTCTGTGAAATCGTTCAACTCGTTGTATTTGATTGTTTATTTAATCCTTTCGTTTATTTTCTTGAAGACATATTCATCCCTTTTTTTTATTGGCGTAGCATTTATTTTTATTGACCATATAAATTCACCCACAAGTGTTTGCTTACTTCCATGAACTCCAAGTTATTACAACAACAAAATTCCTTTGAGAAAGGAATCAAGTTCAAGGCTTTATTCACATTTTTTTTTTTCCTGAATGGAATGGTATTAAAAAGCAGTTTAACTTAAGAAGAAATCAATATGTACACGTCGGATCGTCTTATCCGTAAATCTTTTGCTGAATATCTCAGATATTGCCTTACTTTTTATTTCTGATGCGTATGTTAAAGTTTTAAATTTGATTTAAAGAATTTTATGTGTCATTGATTATCTTTGAAGTGCTGAAAATGGAGCAAGTGACAATGCTTTTTGTGCGGTTCAAATAACACAGTGCAACAGCAAAAATGTGATAGCCTCAACTTTAAATTGACTTAAAACTTGTTAGGAGTTATCCTTGGCTTATTTGAGTGTTTGAGTGTTTTCGAAGTTAAGAAGGTTTTATTATTTTGATGTCGTTACCGTTAATGGGGGTAAGCGTGGGTGGGTTTTATACAATTTTTTAAACTAAGACTAAAAATAGGTCTTTAAGTAGGTCAAACTTTAAAATCCGACTGTAAACACCAGAGATATAAAGAAATATGTCAATGCGCGACCCCTACGTTCGGTAAAACAAAAAAAAATTTTTTCGTAATTGTGTTGCAAAAATGCGTCATATTCGCTGGTATACGGCGCACTTTTTTTTTTGCATAGGAGGTGGTACGGTCTAACGTACATATACTGATACTTATATTTCGGGATCTGACTACGTTATTGTTATTCCTGTTAATCTGATGTTTCCATTGGGAAGCTTGACCTTCTTTAGGTCTTCTTATAAGTACGCACATCGTTTAAGTCTACATGCTCTTATTGTATTGCTTACAGTGCTTTAAAAATTGTATTTCAGCAAAAAAAAGGAGTTTAAACGTGAACATTTTCGTACGAAGAGTGCATCGATGAACTCAATTCGACTTTTGGCCATGAAGCATCATCAAAAACCTCTGCATATCTGTGGTACATGGATAATTTACGCTCACTGAAAAATTTCATGAAGGGCGTCCAAAATTTGTTGATGTGCCACAAAAAATTGATGCAGTGCGTGAATTGATAATACTTGTTTGTCATGTGAAATACCATAAGATTAAGGCATTAAAGGATAACTTCCACCAGCATACATACCATTTTATATAAACACATAGTTGTGTAAAAGATTTGTGTCACGTTGGATTCCAAATAATTTGACAATCACTCAACAAAAGGCTCGTGTCGATTGGTGCAAAGAAACGCTCAAGAAGTATAATCGCGGTGCTTTCAAAGACGTACATATATAAAATTGTGACTGGTGACGTATCATGAATCAATGCGTATGAACCAGAAAGTTAACTGCAGTCGACTGTATGGGTCTTTAAACATGAACCAAATCCAACAAAAGTTGTTCGTTCTCGAAGCAATGCGAAGCAAATGGTCACCTGTTACTTCCAAAGAAGTGGTCATGTGGCCACGGTACCACTTGAGACACGTATAATGGTCAATATAGAATGGTACACAACCATTTGTTTGCCAGAAGTGTTCCCTGAAATAATTGTAAGGAAAACAAACATGCGCTGAAGAGTTATTTTTCAGAAACACAATGTGAGCTCCCACACATCAGCTCAAACAAAGACGTTTTTGAGCTCTCAAAACATTTATTAAATGGCCCATTCGACGTATAGTCCTGATTTGGCACCCAATGTCTTCTTTTTGTTCCCCCACGTCAATGACAAATTGCGTGAAGAACGATTGTCGACACCAGAAGAAGCCGTTGATACGTTTAAAAACTATGTTTTGGAGTTGTCTTAAGCGGAATGGGATAGATGCCATGACCAGTGGCGGATCTAGCATTCGCTAAAGGGGTTAATAACACTGTACAACAAAATTCAAGTTTTTGAAAATCCCAAGGGTTTCAAAACGGTTTCTAAAGGTTTTGCCGCTGAATCCGAATCTGAAGTCAGAATTTTCCGGTCACCCTAGGTTTTCGTGCTACAATGCAATCAATATTTTCTACTTAAGGGGGGACCGGAGAGGGTTAATATGTATGACCGACCCCCATTATTTTTTCAAGAGAAACAATTTTTTGCCTTGGAATCCATCCCATCTGGCTCCTTCTTATGGGGGCTCCCATACAAATTGGATGATTTTTGTACATTTTTTATATGAAAAAAAATTTTCATATAAAATTTTTTTTTTTAAATTTTCTTTGGCGACCTCGGTAGTCGAATAGGTAGCGTACTTGACTGCCATCCCAAAGGTCGAACCATGGCCAGGCCGAGGTACTTACGCTTTAACCTATTTAAATTTCATTCCTCATTTCCAATCAAGTGAAAACTAAAATGCAAAATTTCATATAAAAAATACACAAAAATCATTTGTACGGGAGCCCCCATAAGGAGGGGCCGAATGGGATGGGTTCCAAGGCAAAAAATGTTTCTTTTGAAAAAGTAATGGCGGTCGGTCATACATATTAATCCTCTCCGGTCCCCCGAAAGTAGCAAATATTGATTTCATTATAGTACGAAAACCTAGGGTGACCCGAAAATTCTGACTTCAGATTCGGATTCAGAGGACCCAAAACCTTTAGAAACCATCGAGAAAACCCTCGGGCTTTTTTGAGTGTTGTACCGTGTAAACAGTTTTGTAGCCCACGGGGAGAGGGGGGTACTGAAACAGCTTTTATGGCTTTTTAAATCATTTTTTCCCATACAAAAAAATTCTGCAAAGGGGGGTCTACAGTCCTTTCAGCCCGGATCTACATCCTCCACTGCCGATAACAAATAGTTCGAACGCATGCAAACATGTATTAATCACAAAGGAGAATATTTCGAAAATCAGTAAAGCTATTTTCAATGAAAAAATTCGGTGTTTATTCCCGAAATATATGGAGCAACTCTCGTAATAAGGCTGCGATCAAATTGGATTTTCTTTAATTGTGTTTGGGGCCACCCTCTTAAACTACCCTCAGCTTATTTCCAAATATTTTTTCTTTTTCCACATCGATTTTCAACACAACAAAAAACCGAAGTGAAATAAATATCTGACTCCGTTAAAAAATTACAGAGTTCTTGTCAACAAGCTAGAGAAATGCGATTTTTCTGTTGATTGTGGAGCAACCCTACTAAGTTACGCCCAGAGTATACCACGAATATACCCACGTTAATACCAATGAAAAAAAAAAAAAAAACCGAAGTTAAACATCTCAACCCATTCAAAAGTTTTCATCAAAATGAAAGAAATTTGGACACCCAGGAAACGAATCCTAACATTTGCCCAACTTAGCCTATTTTTAATAGGGGTATTCACACTGACTTGGGTATTTGGGTAGATTGGCAAATGCTGTATATTTTATTTTTGTAAAGTTGTACCCAAGTACCAATGTACCCAAGTACTCATCTACCAATCTACTCTAGCTGACCCCCTGACTTGTTTGGCAGATTGAATTCTTGAAAAATTGAGTACTTTTTCTATGTCATCACCTTTTGCAAAAATAGACAATAATTGAATTGACAAAGTTAACAAAAACAAAGTTAACTAATAACAAGTGATACAGCGAGCATTGTACAATGGGGCGTGGCACCTGCCATACAACCCAAATCTGCAATATCGAATAACTTTTGAATTCTAGGTTGCACAGCATTGGAATTAAGAATTCGGCCTCGATTTACATGTGCCGTTCTACTGTTGAAATTTCAAGGGCGTTGGACAAAGGGTGTGACACTTTTTCGGCTGCCCAAAATTTTTGGTATTACTTTCGAACTATTAGTCACACATCAATGAAACTCGGTAAGAAAGTAATATTTAGTCCTGTCCTTTGACTGCAAAAATTGAGTGAGCATTGGACAAGGCGGCATGGCACCGCCCATATATGTAAGTCAAACTTATGGTATCAAATAGGTTTGGAACTAAATGCCGCATAATAATGAAACTCGGTATAGAATTAGCACTTGGTAATGTCCATCAACTAGAAAACTGAGACGGGCATTGTAAAATAGGGTGTGGCTCCGCCCATACATGTCAAATTTTTCACATCGAATAGCTATGGAAATTAAAGTCGCATAACATTGAAACTCACAATGGAGTTACATTTGGTGATGTCCGTCTACTAGAAAACTGGGACGAGCATTAAACAAGGAGGTGTGTCAACGCCCATACAAGCCAACGTTTTGATATCGAATACCTCTGCAAACAAATGTTTATCAAAAGTACTCAATTGCAATTTAGGGTGCTCACAATTATCAAAAGTACTCAATCTACCCATACCCAACTACCCTATTCAGTGTGAATACCCCTAATATGTTTTTGGGTCAGTAGCAAATTACTTTGGAACTACTCTTTTTGATGCTAGATTCTACCAAATTGCGTCGTATTGTGTTGATTGAAACTTAAATTCTTTGTCTTGACAATTTTTCTGAAATATTCCTCAGACAAATTGTGGGGTTTTTCCGAATCAATTCACAAATCGCTTTATTGAACTTACTTCTTTGCTCTCCCTTTGCTGTCCCTATTTCTCTATCTGAAACATTCCGACAAATGCCTCTTAATGTTTTGAATATTTTATTATAAAATAATATTCATTGGCTGCCATTTTTAATGAGTTATTCGGAAAACACTTTCAAAAATCGCACTCATCGTGAATGATATTCTACCATATTTTACCAATATCCTTCTAAATTTGAATTCCCAAGATTCGATCTGGCTTAATATTTATTTAGTTGTAAAATTTTACGAATATTTTTGTTCAGAAAATTAAATGATGTACTTCACTTCTGCACCAACTTCTATTGATGTCTTTTTTTTTAATTTATAAATTTGTTTAAAGGAAATCCACACTCTCATTAAAGGTACTCCACACTGGTGTCCTGATTGACCAAATCAAAATCATAAACGAATTCTTCAATTTATTTAAGGTACGAATACTACTTCCTAGAATAAAAACATTGTTGTTGGTCCACATGGAACTGTAAATAAATGAAAACCAAAACACGTGTTTGTTTTATATTTTGGTTTAAGTGGTTTTTAGTGAAAAAGGGCAAAATACTAATAAATTTACCAAACACACATGTAAACATATAAATTAGATAAAATATTTAAAATTCTAGGATATTGATGTCATTCTATTATTATTTTAGATACAATAATTATATCAATGGAAATAATTCAAATAATATGTATTCCCCTTATGCCCCGAGTCAACATTTCAACCTTTGTCAACATAAATAAACGAAAATATCATCATAAATCATAATTTCTCGCAGTGTCAATGTTGTAGTGAAATTGTTCACAAAACAATTCGGTCAACATTATTAAATAACAATTCAAATTTCCGCAAATAACTTCATTTCTGTCATTTGTCACACATCAGCGAATATTTTAAAACTCACGCCTATGCATAGCAACACGTTGACTACACGTTTATGTATGATGCACATTGTTGAAAGTGTTGATTTATTCAGCCAAATATGCGATTCTTCACTGACACCAAATCAGAAAAAAAAAACTTCCCTAATTTTATGCTACACATTCACACTGATTCGATATCAAACTCGTGCCGTAGCATCCCAAGTGACATTAAATTTGTTTGTTAGCTAGTGAGTGCATAATTTTTACTACTTGACCTTATTTCGAAACTCGCAAACAATCTGATGTAGATGAGTTCTATTGAAACATCAAAAAAAGATTGACTGCCACAAATTTGTGCAAATTTGTTTTGTTGGTCGCAATGGCACAGGGGTCGAGGCTCAGTGGGGTTGACACATATTTTTCGTAAAGCAATTTACTCGCGTGTGACTTAAGATCCAAAACTTTGGAGACTGATAGGGAAATTGTCTTAAGCTCGGAATGTGACGACAGTGTTTCGTTTCTACATAATTGGCTTGAGTATAAACACATACACACAGTCACTTTAATATCCTTGCTACTAAACGAAAAAGAAGGATACTTCTACTATATGAAAAACATAAATAAATTAACCTTTAGAAAGGTTTGCTCTTACAAGCTTCCTTAATTTAACAAAAAAATTCTGAGATTTTTAGTCAACTAGGAAAAAAAAGCTTCAGTAATTTAATGCCTAAGTAAAGGGTTATCCATGTTCTCCTTCGGAAAGTAAGATTCCAGATTTCGATAATATTTTTGTTTCAGTATAATGGTTGGACCTAGTCATTATACGGGAGTTTTTGCCGAACTCAATCCTTTTGGGTTAATTTTTCATGATTTTTGTGCACAACTCGGGCACTAGCTCGGCCATGACTTGAATGTTGGTTTTTAATTGCAAGAGTTTCTTTGCGGCGTGTAGAAATTCCATTTTATGTAACGCAGACACCTGCCTTATAGGCCTAATTCCACGTTGCCCCATGGCAGTGGGGTTGAGATTCATGGAATTGAGGCCCAGGAGATAAATCTTCAGGATGTCTGTGCCATGCTAATATATATACGACGTCCGTCATACCTCTCCTAGTCGTCACTTTTATGACTCCAGACGCAACCAACACATGGTCACACACCATCCTTAAGTGTATATTTAAATGAATAAATATACTGTATGGATAGCAACCAATGCTGGAACGCAACAGTACCAATTGTGGATGATTAGTTGGGTCACCACACCATCCACAGTACATTTATTGATGGAAATCGAGATCCATCTAACATCTCTGACAATATAGGGCTCTATATTCGGCAGCTCCACGCCGATCTCAGATCTGTTGGCGACATTGAACTACCACAGCCAACACGAAACTCCCCGAAGGTCCAGCCCTGCGATAGTCCCCCCGGGCAAAAGGGATTTACCTCGACACGCACTCATCACAACACCAACACATCCGCATTCATCATTCTTGACTGTGAAGCCACCACTTCTTGGACGTGCTACAGAGTAGACCACATCGCACTTGACTGTGTGTGACGCAAGGTCACCACTATTTTGCTTCATTTCAATACTGGTACTCCAAGGCTACTAAGATGAACTTTTCACATTTGGAGTACCCAATATGACACTTCTTGTTCTCGTCCCTCTTTTCAAACTGGTACTCCAAGGCTAGTAAGATTTACTTTTCACACTCGCAAATTTATCAACTCTTTAACATTGTTTTACTAGACTTTAAGGACTACCACAAGACTATCCAGAGACCTTAATGCGAATATGCCGGTGGAGACTGTGACAGTTCGTCTGTCGAGCGTAACGACTATCCCCGTGCTAACAAATTTTAAGGATCATTGCTATTCCCTCGAAGGCATACGCTACCATTGATCTAGTCAAACGGTCCACCTACTCCCCAGATTAGCCGACCAACTTCAGGATCTAGGTAGTCCCTCTACATTCACACAGGATCGAGCGATATCGTTGCCTGCGACCATCCTCCTTTTTCCTGGCTTTCGACAGACTGCTCGTGAGAACAAGCGGAGTTGCAGTGGGTAGAGTGCGTGACCCATATGCCAAAGAACCCTTGTTCGATTTCCATCTGACACAGAAAGTTTTTTCGATTGAATTCATTTTTCTGTTCGGCCGTTACATCTCTACAGACAATGGCAACATGCAACGGCACATTATCCGTTCGGAGTCGGCATTAAACTAGTAGGTCCAGTTTTTGATCATTTGTGTACAAAACATTTAATAACACGAACAACACAATTTGATCATAAGAAATTCGGTCAAAATCCTTTCAAGGGTTGACTGGCCAGTTTATTATTTATGACTATTAAGAGTTTTTTAAGTAGCGCCACAAAAAAAAGTCCCGAGGTGCCAAATTACATGAACTTTGAGGCCAATTGACATCGCCAAATCTCGACATGAGTCGTCTTGAAAATTTCTCTGGCAACAAAGCCCAAATTGATGCTGTTGTGTGGCTTGTGACCCCATTTTGTTGAAACTAGATATCGTCTAGATTAGGGACGGGCATATCTGACGCACATTCTGTGGCAGTGGCCGCCAGTGTGCGCCAACTCGGCTGCTGGATGAATTCGGGTGTGAATCGGAGAAGGTAACGGAAAGCTGTGAGAGAACTAAGAGCGTAGATTTATAGAAAGTGTGAGAGTGATAGAATAGTCTTTAGAAAAGCAAGTGTTGCATATTGTACATATTAAGATGATGATTTCTTGAAAAGGGATTATTTTTATTTGACGCAGCTACAAATATCCATGTTATTTGTTTACCAATCAGGTCATGGTCTTCAGATGCATTTATTAAATTGTTTTCCAAAAGAATTTTTATTTTTATTTTTGCCTTAAAAAATAAAAGCCTAAAAAATACTTTTTTGTTAAAAATTTTAAAAGTGAAAAGATAACTAAAACTTTCTGACTTTAAGTAAAAAATGCACACTCAAAACCGGTCTCTGCATTTTGTGCCGAATATTAACTAGTAGTTATAAAATGCCCTTTATTTGAAATCACTGAGCAAGCAACATTGGTTTTGGTCGGTACTGAGAGCAATTAAGATTTTTGCAATGCAGACCAGCGTTGTCACTTAAGACATTTTATTTTACCAAATTTTTACTGAAATTGTTACTGCCCCAAATTTGTTTGTAACCTATGTACCAACAAAGTTTACCAAAAAAGAAACAATACATGCATTATTACCTTCAGTTGTCACTTTATGAATTTACAAAAACAAAAAATTATACAAGTTTGTTTACAAAATGTGAGTAAGTGAGCAAGCGAGCAAAGTGAGCAAATAATATTTTGCTTACAATAATTTTTGTTTAAGTTAATTCTTAATTGTTTGGAATTCTGAAATTTTTTAATCCTACCTTAACTAATTGAATTAAAAATATATCAAGTTCGTATTCCGAAAAAAATAGTGGCAAGGTTTGTATGAGAGTCTGCTTTGCGAAAATCATAATGCGCTCAGTGCTACTCTCTTATTAGCTTCTTCGCTCAAATTTTCTCTCTTTCACCCGAGTCATGGCAACCCCTACCCCCCCCCCCCTCCCCCCCCATCAAGCACACTTAGCACGCAGTCAGCGAGCTCTGCGCATATTGTGCGCCTGTGTCTCACAGTTGGCGTACATTGTGCGCCTGTGCGTAATGTGCTCCATGTGCTCCCAACTCTAGTCTAGATAAATATCCTCAATTTTAGGTCAAAGCCAATTGGTTAACATATGGCTATAGTGCTCAGAATTGACAGTAATGATTACTCCTTGATCATTTAAAAAAAAAAAAAAAAACAATGTACCAATGACCATCAGACCATAATGCTCACCAGACAGTCACTTCTCCACGATCACTTAGGAATTTTGAGAGCCACTTCTTCAATATTCAATATTCAATATTCAATATTCAATATTCAATATTCAATATTCAATATTCAATATTCAATACTCAATATTCAATATTCAACACTCAATATTCAATATTGTTAAGAATTACAAAAGAATTTAATGTTTTTAATTTATCAACGGTCCGGTTATCCCGTCCTCGCTGTAAAGGGTTTTTTTTTGTTATATAGTACCAGCCGCAAGAGCCAAGTTTGTCTACTTGAGTCTTAGTACTTTCAGATTTTTATATTTTTTTAATTGAAAGGCAAGTTTGTAATTTTTTTTATTGAGGTCTTTATTTCAAAAAGTCTTGATGCGAATGATCCAAAATTTAGTGTGCGTTCAATATTTAAACAATAATTGGAGCATGAACATATTAGAAAAAAGAGTAAACATATAATTAAACTTTGAGCATAAGGAATATGTGTAAAAGCATATAATTTTAATCTTACTTTACTCAAGAGAACATTTTAGTTAAAAGTTAAAGAGAGAGATTAACAAGCGATTAGTTTTAGCATAAACGTTAGTGAGCGCAAGTACAAGAGAAATAAGAAAGACCGGTTTTATAAAGATCTTTAAACAAAAGCTTTAAAAATAAAATTTTGCTCAATGCAATAAATACAGCAGTGGCAATAAAATTGAAACTTAAAACTAACAATTCATATTTAATTTAACTTCAATTATTATTATTATCTATTGTAAATAACAAAATGTATAAAAGTAAAAATAAAAATAGTTTGAAATAATACATCCGCTACAATATTCAATATTCAATATTCAATATTGACAAAATTTAATGAACAATTCAACTGCACAACTTGGATAAAATAACTAACTGTGAGTTCGCTATAATTATCCTTTCCACAGTGTGTATAATGCTAAGCTGCTTCATGAACACCCACAAGCACTTTAGAACAGAACTGGTCAAACATTGGCTCACGAAACGGACGGACAATTTGTGTTTTACGAATTTAAATTGAAAATTACACATTACAGACATGGATTAGGTCTTTTTCGAGTTATTTTTTGAGATTATAATTGGTTTAGATTTCAAACAAATAGTTTGTTTTAACTCGCATATTTTTTGGCTCACCGAAAGTATGCTGTTGGACAGAGCTGCTAAACGCTGACTATAAAATCCAAGCTCATTCGTGTGTGTGTGTGTTTGTATGTGTGTTATCTGGAGTGTGTGATGTGTACTTAAGTCGTTTTGCTTCGAGCAAAAATGACTTTATTTTGCATTATTTGTATGATTAAAGCCGTTTCCAATTGAACTTATGTCACCACATTCAAATAAAGTACTACCAATGTGTGGGAGATCAATGGAATTATTTTTTATAGCACATTTTCAAAAACGACTTAACTAAGACTTTTCTCCAACGAAACACTTTTCGATGCACAAAAAGCTTTTTCACATCGACAGATTATAGGATCGATACAAAAGCTTATGAAATTTTAAAGTTGAACCAGATTGAAAAAACATTTATATTAACCCTGCATCACTAACCTTAGGGTGGAATCCACCCAGTCACTGTTTTTATGCAAGATTTCTAATGAAGTACTAATTCTTAATGTTTTGTTTTTCATGTAACAAATTAAATTTTTCTAATAAAAAACATTTTAAAATGGTTAAAATAATCTTGAATTTATTTAAAACCACACTTTTCTTAGGTTTAAGCAATTAATTATATCCTTATAGCTAAGAGTTTATTATGTGGGTGGAAAACACCCAGAGTTAGTTGTGCCGCAACTCAGCAATAGGTTAGTGATCCAGGGTTAGTATCCTTTATTTCTTAAATAATTCGTTAATAATGTTAAGTTCTCAAAAATAAGAACAATGAAGGTCACAACATTTTCTCGCTTTAATCCAATGTCGGGCATTTTGCCGCTCGCGGGCAAAGATCTTTCTCTGCCGCCACACGTACACTGCTAGAGCTTCACACGTACGCTGTTAGAGCTTTTTACACACTTTTTTAACATTGGATTAACATTGGCAAGCTTTTGAATGCACAAATACACATAAACGCCAAGATTGCGGCTGTGTTAGAATGCCCACGAATGCTTTAATCACTTTAATCATTTCTAATCGTATCGGATGGTCTATCGCTTTATTAAGTTTAATAGCGATTTAAATACAATGCTTGAGTTAAAGAAAATCATACTTATTTCTGAAATCAATCAATCAATATCACACTTTTTCTTTTCTATATTCGATATGGTAGAATAAACCAAAAAACAAACAAAAAAAATGAACAGAAAAGAAAACAGCTTGATGTGAAAAACACAAAATTTGATACACTTAACAGAGTTAACCCTTAAATGCACCGTGTATCTTTAAAGCTACAACCATTCAAGAAACTCCTACGGCAATATTTTTGGTTTGATTTTTTTCAAATTGGTTCTATATTATTTAGAATATTATAAGTCTTAAATAAAAACATAGTTTTTACTTCTATTTGTCATACTTTTTAAAAAAATTATGTACAAAGTCAAAAAAAAATTTTTTTTTAAATTAAATAAACACTATTTTCAACAGTTTAACTTGTAGGAACAGATAAATAATTTTGATTAGGCAAAAATACTGACTGCTTTCAAAACATGTCCTTTAGTGATTTTAAGTGGTTCGAAAAAATTTCGATCATTTGGCACCTCACTGGATCACTTTAGTTGGTTGTATCTTTAAAGATACAGTGTGCACTCCCTGAAGTTTTTGAAAATTTTAACTTTTAAAAATAAATGAATTAATAAAAATTTCATAACACATTTCTTTTATTTTGAAATATTTTAATAGGGATTTTAGATGTGGGTAAATTCACATTGTATCTTTATAGATACAACCACTTTTTTTAAAAAAAAATTTTTAAAAAAAAAATTTTAAAACTAAACCGCAGTTTTTATTTTACTCAATTTTACACAATATATAATTTTTTGGTAAAAATCGGGCGCCTTGTGCATTTAAGGGTTAAGAGTTAATACAAGGCATTGAACTTGAAAAGATGTTGTTTTTCAACAACTTAAATTTGATTTGTTTAAATTTCATCTAGTTTTTATTTCATGTGTATTCAAGTTAAATATAAAAAAAGCGTAAGATTGCAAAAAAGTCACGTAAGCCGCTTTAATATGGCACACGTGTCGATTTAGTCCTTATTCAATTTGTATAACATTAAATCCTGGTATACTCAAGAACATTTCAATTACGCACAATGGTACTGATAACAACTTAATTGCTTTCTTTTGCAGCACGTCTAAAGATTTCATTCAGAACAACTGAGTAATGAAGATTAAAATTAAACTGCTTCATGTAATTCAACTGAAGTTCATCCTTTATAACTTGCTCAAAGATCAAAATGGTTCTTTAAGACAAACAACTGTTTGTTCTTAATATTGTCCTTTTTTATCTAATACTTGTCATACTCCTTGTTTAAATTCCAGGCCAAATTTCTGACCAAATTACTTTTCAAACTCTTGCTATAATCCATGTCCAAAATCTTGTCCTAGTCTTCGTTCGAATCCATTTCCTAAACCTAGTCAATCTTTGTCTTTATTCTTATCTTAAGCGCTGTCCTATTCTTGTCCTAATCCTAATCTTATTACAAGTCTTTGTCGTCCTTTCTCTAATCCTTGTTTGGATTTAGATCATTGATGCTCAAACGCACACAAATGTGCAGATAAGCTTTTGTGCTTTCACACATGCATACAAAATATCGCCCCAGTCTGCTCTGGCATTTCAAGCGGTGAGGTTTCCGCTGCTTAATTTTTTCAATGCACTCAAAAAAAAAGTGTAGGCATGAACTATGAAAGATGTTTTTATTTAGGACAAAAAAAATATATATATTTTTCTTGTAAAATAAAAAAATAAATAACTGGCCATTTTAGCCCTTGAAAGGACTTTGACCTAGCTTCTTATGATCAATTGTGTTGTGTGTGTTATTAAGTTTGTACACAATTGACCGAGAACCGAGCCTACATGTTTAACGCCGACTCAGAACGGCGATGAACGGAATGTTCTTGTTCTCATGAAGCTTTACATGGCATTTTGAATACTCTCTGAGGTTTGCCATTGTCTGCAGAGAGGTGGCGGCCGTACAGAAAAATTATTTTAATTCACATAATTTTCTCTCGCTGCTGGGGTTCGAACCTGGGTCTCCAAGTTCGTTGACACTCGGACGCCACATATTTTTCTTGTAGGTATTCTTATTAAAAATGATTTCTGCTAATGGTCAAGTAAAATAATTTTTTATAATAAATGCTTTTAATGAAGGGTAATGTTTGCTTTGCTACACTTCATAACTTAAAACATTAGTTCATTAGTCATAATAACATAAGAAAGATACGTTATGAGAACATAGGATTAATTAAAACATATGTTATCATAACATAAAATTCATTAAACTACAACAAAACAAAATATGACATCATAAGTAGTCAGAAAAATAACATATACTTAGAATAAGAGCCCAATTAACCGTAACCGTGAACACCCTTAAAAGTTCAAACAAATTCTAAGGTAAACCATTTAAAAGTTCCACTTGTATGAAATAAGAAATTTAAAAATCGAAGAATTGTGCAACAGAAGGCTTACGCAATAGATTTCTCTCAGTGCAGAAGCTTAAAGCTCTCTAACACTGAAGCAAAAATGTCTATGTTGTAGAATGAGCACCACTGATTCAGATCCATGTTCTAATGTTAGTCCATTTTAATTTTCATTTTGATCCTTCTTGCCTTTATTTTTATTATTATTTTTGTTTTAGATTTTATTGTTATTTTTATTTTTATAATAGTATTTTTGATTTTCTTTATTATTTTTAATTTTTTATTTTTAGTTTTAGTTTTAGTTTTAGTTTTTGTTTTAGTTTTAGTTTTAGTTTTAGTTTTAATTTTAGTTCCAGTTTTTGTTTTCATTTAAGCTGTATTTTACAAACTCCATTATTGTTAACGGTAATAGTTATTACACAATTTATCATATTTAAAACAACATGTTTAAAAATTGAAGTTCAATATTTAACATTTAAAGTAAACAGCAAAAAAATTTAATTTAGCCCAAATGAACAAAGGTAGTGTTAAATGCTACATATATTACTTATCACATTTTCCTTTTAATATATTTTATTTTTAATTTTTATTTTTATTTTTATTTATCTATTTATAATAATTTTAATTGTTCTATAATTTTAATTTTTCTTTTAATTTTAATTTTTATTTTATTTTTAATTTTATAAAATATTAATTTGAATATATATTCTAATCTTAATTTTCTCATTACTATTGTTTTTATTTATTTTTATTTTCTTTATCTAATTTTTTTATTTTATTAATTTTATATTAAAATTTTTTAGTTTTTATATTTTTGTTTAGAAATGTTTTTGCTTTTGCTTTTTCTTTTGCTTTTGCTTTTGCTTTTGCTTTTGCTTTTGCTTTTGCTTTTGCTTTTGCTTTTGCTTTTGCTTTTGCTTTTGCTTTTGCTTTTGCTTTTGCTTTTGCTTTTGCTTTTGCTTTTGCTTTTGCTTTTGCTTTTGCTTTTGCTTTTGCTTTTTCTTTGGCTTTTGCTTTTGCTTTTGCCTTTGCTTTTGCTTTTGCTTTTGCTTTTGCTTTTGCTTTTGCTTTTGCTTTTGCTTTTGCTTTTGCTTTTGCTTTTGCTTTTGCTTTTGCTTTTGCTTTTGCTTTTGCTTTTGCTTTTGCTTTTGCTTTTGCTTTTGCTTTTGCTTTTGCTTTTGCTTTTGCTTTTGCTTTTGCTTTTGCTTTTGCTTTTGCTTTTGCTGTTACTTTTGCTATTGCTTTTGCTTTTGCTTTTGCTTTTGGTTTAGCTTTTGCTTTTGCTTTTTCTTTTGTTGTTGCTTTTGCTTTAAGTTTTGCTTGTCTTATTGCTTTTCTGTGGTATATTGATTTTAAAATAGCCCCCATGCTTTAAATCCTTGCAACGCTGTTGCAGTTACGTTGCAAACAAGACTTTAGCGTTTCCGTTCCTTTAGCGTTTGGATCCTCATTTGACTCATTTTTTTTTTTATTTTTTATTTTTATTGTGTGGCCAATAGCCACATAAAACTTACCGTAACGCCATGCAACGTTTTTTCTTTTGTGTTATATTTTTACTTGTTTGCCTTTGCTACAAAAATATTTGTATTATTTTCGTTATGAGGTAAAACAATAAATTTTTGCTATCGCAAATAAAATGTTTCGTAGGACTTCTACTTAGCGAGTAGTAATTCCATGCAACAATATTGTATTTTTGTTGCATAAACTGCTTCCTAAGCGATCTGTTATCTTCAAAATTTATTTTTTATTTTTGGCGTAAGGCCAAGTAAAAATCCTTCTTTAAATATTTACCGTGAAGGATATACCTACTCACAGAGTAAAAATTTCATACAACGTTGCGTGGTTTTTTGTATTGTCACAAGGTCAAAGAAAAAACCTTGCCTGTCGGACTTTAATTTTTCTCTTAGAACCTATACTCAGCGATTAACAACTCCATGCAACGTCGACGCAATTTTTAAAAATGCCTCTTTCAGTTTTTATTGGAAACCTGCGAGGTAAAACGTAACGTTCACATATAAAAAAGCTAACAGTTTTGAAAAAAATTAATGCAGTTTAATATAAAAATTTGCAGAAGCTTAAATATCTAAAGATTTCTTAGCATTTCTTTTCATTTTAAACATTTTCTTCTTAAATAATAAAATCAAGACAATGCTTTTAAATACTCTAAATAACAAGAACAAAGCTATTGACTATGCAAATAATTTCTTACATTATTAAACTATTTTTTAAAAATATATGTTCTTACGTCTCATAAAACCCAAAAAGCTTCACACCACCCATTTGCTTAATAGTGCATTTCTCACACTTGCACTTACTTCCTGTCAAGCTCGATTGAATTCTAATACTGCAGAGTAGTAAGAACAACTTGGATTTAAAAAAAAAAAAAAAAAAAAAAAAATCTTTACGTAGCATTCTTTTCATAAGAAATGGATTCTTTTTAGCATTCTTGCAATATTCATTTTTCCCATGCACTTTATATTCTCAGTTATATTACTTCAGAGAATTTCGTCATCAAGCTATTTTCAGTCCTTACTCAATTATGTTGATATTAATTGCATCCTTTTGTATTTGTGGTTTCGAATTTAAACCAAAGGAAGTACTTATTAATGGGAATGTTTTATTTGCATTTCATGTTTTATATGATCGATATTTTTGGAATACACAAAAGTCTTGTAATTAACTCTTAATTAAAAGCTGAATGTGTTTGAAATGATGTAATGAATTTATAAGAAACCACGTATCGCAAATTTACAAACACAGAAATGTTTGTAGAATATGTGAAGAAATTAAAAAATTTAGCAATCCATATATTCATTAGTAGGCATGTCCTATGCCCTAAAACCTAGCTTTAAAAAGAGTCAAATGAAATTTTGGAAAATTTCTAAGTCGAATTCGTAGAAAAATTTTCAATAAAGACATCCAAGCAATTATAATCTAAAAATTGTATTCAATCCTTGAAGATAAGTTTCGTTGTTTTTCAAATATTCACCAAAAATAATTTTTATATATAAGATGATTAAAAAGTAATTTTAAAATTAAAGCTTAACATGTTGCAGACATGGCGCTATTAAATTCAACTAATTTATTCCAATAAATATAATTATATCATCATTAACGCAAATAAGAATTCCTTCACCTTTTTCCTTCCAAGAATTTCTTCACCCAGGCAAATAAGCGTCTCATTCCTTCTTAACTTAAATTAACTTGGTAAAGTTTTAATTGCAATGTCATCAACTCTGCTTCAAGTTTCCCAGAAAATATGCAATAAAATTACTTTCCCACAATTTACGATAGACAATAAAACTTAAAAGGTAGAAAGTAAAACTAAGGAAAATAAAAAAATAAAAATCACTAATCACGACAGCAGCAGCTGTGGACACCGCTTTAAGCAACAAGCGGAAATGAAAATTAAGTGTTGCATAGAAATAAAATTGCATACTTTTAGTTGCAAAAGTAATTACAATCCAATCGAAATAAACGCTACCTTTTTTGATTCTATCGGTTATTTGCATTAGTCACCAATTTAGAAGCACTCAATATTTAACCATTAAATAATCTACCCTTAAATAACCACTAATAATCTACCCTGAAAGTCTACGCTAGAATATTTAAGCAATTTCTGCCATTCAAAATACCAACATTTACAACTATAATATTTAAATTAATGAATATATGGGTAAACTTTCCTTTATGTCACCCAATTATTTTTAATGCTTTCTGGTTACTCTTTACTTTTTATGGTGCGAACATAAAAACGGGTTAAACGACCACACCTACAATAAGAACACCAACCATTAAAATTAGCTAATTATTCATATTGTTTTTTTTTATTTTTTTTTCTCTCTATTTTTAGGCTTCTATTTATTGGTAATAAAAATGAAAAGAGCCCATTAAACCAACCAGCTAGTAAAATGGGGAAACGAGCCAATGAGGTGATATAATTTATAGTCCAAGTGTTTAGACTTGGGCTATAAAGTGAGCTAATTAATAGATGCATTAACATTTATTTCCCTTTTCTAAGCACCTAGATGTGATTTGTGGTTAAGGCGATGGTTTGGGCAATATTCGTCCTTAACTTTGGAATGTTTAAGAAAATCTAGGGAATTTAACGACATTAGCTTTAATGAAATTGCAAATTAGTTGGTTACTTAATGAAATATTCTTTAAAATTCAGGAACAAAAAATTACTGTTATTTTCAAAACTAAAACCGAAGCAATCACTATGCACCAATCAATCAGTACACCAACTGTGATGCTTGCTTTGTTCCCTCTTTAAATAGATAAAGATAACAGGCATTTTGACATAACAACGTTAAATTTTACTAACAAAGAAAGGTCCCCAAGTGTCATGACCATTTGAATGATTTTTCGGATATGTGTTAGAGAATGAAATTCTAAGGTTGGTGTATTTTTTTTATATGTGCTTTATTGAAAGTTTCGGGTTTCAAAATGGCGTTTCAAAATCAGCAAAAATTTGGTTTTTTTACTATAACTCTGCTATTTGCCATAAAAACACATACAAATTTGGTATTAAACGAAAGGTATTAAAAAGACGCAAATAACGGTATCCAATTCGTTGACATAATAGTTGTTGCAATTTCGTTGTTGCGATTTTCAACAGTTTTTAGTCGATATCATGGGTAGCACGTAGACGGAATTATTTCATATTAAGTTATGTTTGAGGGCAATAATTTTGAAAGTTACCTTTTTTTTATTTTTTTAATTTTTTAAGTTTTTGTAATAAATTTTTTTTTTTCTTAAAATGTACTAATACTTAGCCTTTTTTTTTGTTTTTACAGATAAAGTACCCAATATGGGTATCAAAATTTTTGGTTTTTAACGATATTTTCGAATATATAGATAAATTATCATAAAACCTAAAATTTAGTTGGATTTCCATATAAAATGTGGGCTTTTACTTGTTTGCCCCATGCCACAGCTAAATCCAATTTTTATAAATGCAAAATATTGTATATTAACACTTTTAACAATTAGCAAACGCTTTTGCATACATTTTCTTACAGTTTTTAAAAAAAAAATTTTTTTGATTTTTTTCCCAAAAATCTTTCCTAGATTAAAATACTCAACTTTATGAGCGATTAACTCGTCTAATATCCAATGGATTTTTATCATTTAAATTTTCAATGGAAAACCATTAAACTTATGACAATATTCTGTATTTAACAATGCATTTTGTTTATGTACTGTTTTTATATGATTTTGTTAAAAATTTATTCTGTTTTATTAATTTTTTTTAAAAACTAATGCTATATGTATAACATAGTTAATTTATTTTTAATTCAAAATTGAAAAATGTAGCGATCTTTATTTCGGTATAATGAAAATTATGCCTTTTTCTAGATATTAAGCATAACAATAAACAAATGGTTTAATATTCGCTTCACAAAAGGGTACCCCCTTGTAATTCGTAAGTTTAAAAAAAAAAAAAAATTGCGTAACTTTCATTTTATTATATTTTTGAGATATTTAGTTGGTAAAAAAATTAAAAATACCATGGTACATAAGATTCACAATAATGAAAAATATTTAAAAAAATCATTAATGCAATATGGTAATGTCCACCATGAACTATTAATATCATTTAATATGGAAACCCTACTAATTATTAGCTTTTATGATAATTTATCTATATATGTATTTGAAAAGATCGTTAAAAACCATAAAATACCCATACTGTGTACTTTATCTTTAAAAACAAACAAAATGCTAAGTTATTAGTACATTTTAAGAAAAAACAAGTCATTACAAAAAATTTAAAAAACTAAAAAAAGGTAACTTTCAAAATTGTTTGCGCTCAAACATAACTTAATATGAAACAATTCCGTCTACGTACTACCCATGATATCGACTAAAAACTGTTGAAAATCACAACAACAAAATTGCAACAACAATTATGTCAACGAATTGGATACCGTTATTTGCGTCTTTTTAATACCTTTCGTTTAATACCAAATTTGTATGTGTTCTTATGGAAAATAGCAGAGTTATGGTAAAAAAACCAAATTTTTGCTGATTTTGAAACGCCATTTTGAAACCCGAAACATTCAATAAAGCACATATAAAAAATACGTAAACCTTAGAATTTCATCCTCAAACACATATCCGAAAATCATTCAAATCGGCGTCTGAAACTTGGGGACCTTTCCTTGTAAGCAGGTTTCCAAAAACGTTGAAAAAGGCATATTTGCAAAATGTACTATATGTACACTGAGGAGCAAAATTGTAACATAGTGTAGCACAACTCATTTCAGCAGCTGTTATCGTCTCCAAATAGTAATGAATTTGATTATTTTTCTTATAATTGGTTATTGGTACACTTGTACTCTTTCTCCCAAACTGGTTTGAAGTTAATCTTCCAATAACAAAAAAGCTAGTAGATAAAAATTTAAAAACAAGGTAAATGTTACAGTTTTGCACTCATTGCTTAGTTATTTTTTTTTAACGATTTTTGTAATAAAAAAATGTGTATTATTAATAGCATGTCCAGTATTCTTTTGCTTTTTTGAGTTCCTGAATGCGATTGGGCATAATGAATGTATATCACTCTTCACAAACTCTGATGGTATAGCCTCCGATACTTCCTTAGTTCGCTCCGACAGCTCATTCATTCCATTATGCGGACTGGGATGCTTAGCAAGCTGTGATTTGACGTGTTTCCGTAAATTCTCAATTGGATTCATGTCCGGAGATTGTGGAGGCCATTTCAAATTACAAAATTTTTGCTTTTGTATCCAGTCTTTGACAATATGTGCAGTGTGCTTTGGAACATTTGTCTAGCATATTTTCGACTTCAACTGGGAGGTTTTGTTGCAGGATGGACAGGTACTGTGCCTTATGCATAATACCATCGATGCGTATTAACCGACCAGCACCATTTTGCGAAATACAATCCCAAACCATTATCGACCCACCACCAGTGTTCGGACTTTACTGCAATTGCAGTAGACTTACTGCGCTTTTTAACAAAATTGAATATTTTACTGCGTCACTGCGGTTTTTTCAAATCTACTGCGGTTTTTTCAAATCTACTGCGATTTATTCTCAACAAACATTTGTAGGGTAAATTTTGTATTTATCTTACAAACGACAGGAAGTACAGGCAATTTCTTATGTGACGTTGCATTACGTCAAGTATAACTAAACCTTTAATACCATTCCATAAAAAAACTAGAAATATGGCAGTATAAGTGTTAAATTAATAGTCATATTAATTTTGAATCCGTAAAAAATATGTTTCTGCAACATGCAAATATATAGTATATAGTTATGTATATATTTGTATTTAGGTATTTTTTTATTAGTATAAAATTTACGTACATGGTTGTAAATAAAAAAAACTACTGCGAAAAAATTCGTTTTACTGCGTTTTTTTCTTTAATTTTCTGCGATTTTAAATTAATTTTCAAGTCCGAACCCTGCCTGGGATGTATTTGGGTCCTAGTCCTATATCACGCACGACCATCTGGTTGAAAACGGTTGATCTTAGTCTCATCAGACCAAATAACCTAAAATTAAAAAAAAGGCCGAAAAAAAAATATTGTTTTAAAATATTTGTTTAAAGACTCACCATATCCCAATTGGCGACGGTCCAGTGTTCCTGCCTTAACCGAACATTTCTTTTGGTCAGCATTGGTTTTTCTTTTGTTCTCTGCTGTCTTAACACCCAAACACTAGGAGTGACTGTATCATTGCTGGTCACCAAGTTCGCAAAATGCCGGACTTCATGGTCATTTATTTTTCTTAGCCTACCTCCTTTGTTCTCAGGAACACTTTCCTCTATTTTTTTTTTTTATATGTAATATCTTACCGATCGGTTTCTAGCATGTGGGAGCTTGTCGTGAAATCCTACGGATATCCGTAACAGGAAGTAGGAGAAGCAAGCGCCATTTAATTTATCACACAATTAATTGCAGCCTTTTAGGCTCGAATAGCTGCTACACAAACCACAAACATGTGTTTTAAACAAAAACCACATTGATATCTGTTTTAAATCACAGTAAACTGAACGAAGCCACAATTTCCCTCCAATTTTATTTAACTACAGCGCATGCTACTATTTAGTTAAGACACAAACCTGTTTAGCCTTCATGTAAAAGAAAAATAATAACCTTATTTTTTCCAACATCCAAAGTAAAAGATAACAAGACCAAACATCTGTTTTTGGCATACACGGTTAATATTTTAATTATATAAAAATCTAATTTGATTATAATAATTTTGTGATTTGCAGAAATGGGTAAATCCAGAGCAGAGTATATGCGAGATTACCGGCAGAAAAAAAGTGAGGACAAATTTAAAGTTAGAAAGATAAAGCAAAAAAAAAAAAATTGATAATAATTCAACTCAGCGTAACAGGGAATTGCGGAATGTTTTTAAAACTTTTCAGATGATTTTAATCACTATAAATGTTTTTTAACCAGGGTTATTACCAAGGCAGACAATGGCAAACCTCAGAGAGTAAAAACTGCCATGAAAAGCTTCTTGAGAACATAAGCCGTTCGGAGTCGGCATAAAGCTTGTACGTCTAGATCTCGATAATTTGTGTTTAAACATTTCGCAAAAAGCGCAACATAGATCATAACATCATAAGAAGCTCGGTCAAAGTCCTTTCAAGGGCTGAAACGGCCATTTCTTTTTTTTTATTACCAAGGTGAGGTGTCAGATGTTACATATCATATGCGACTACTGTAAGGCTTGCTTGTTTTTTTTTCTTATCCGTTGCACAGTTATTTGTCTTAAATGGAATTCTTTAGCCACTATTCGTGCTGAATTCCTAATTTATCAGCTGCATCAATAATTTATGCTCTTATTATATACTAACTAAAAATATAAATTATTTTACATCAAATTTTCACATAATTCAAAAACGGAAAATACTCTATTTTCTTCGAGTAAAAACAAAGTGTACACTTAAAGTTGTAAATAAGAAAAAATAACTTCGGTCCAATTATTAATATTTTTTTGTTTTCCTCGTCCTGAAATGACAGCTTTCAACCGTCTTGGCATTGATTCCACAAATTTTGTTGTTACGTTTGATGAAATTTTGTGC
The DNA here is from genome assembly GCA_943735915.1 of Pherbina coryleti. NCBI lineage: Eukaryota > Metazoa > Arthropoda > Insecta > Diptera > Sciomyzidae > Pherbina > Pherbina coryleti. Next base: position 12,603,044 of record OX030951.1, read on the forward strand.
CATTCTTCAAGTTAAATGGTTTTCAACGAGTCCTTGCTGGATATCGTCCTCTTTCTTATCTGTATATCCAGATGTTCCCACAAATAGTCTATCGAGATGAGGTCCGGTGATTGTAGGTGGTGATCCCGCTGTTTTGGAGTTTTGCACAGCAACCATTCCTTCACTAACTTGGCTGTATGTTTGGATCGTTTTCCTGCTGAAACATCTACAAGCGATCCAGTCCTAATTTGTTAACACTGGCCGGCAAATGTTCTTTTAAAATATTAAAGTAATCGAATTTATTCATGGTACTGTCAATAAACGTTTAATTTTCTAGTCCGTTTGCCGTCATACACTCGCACACCATCACCGAGCCCCCAGCATGCTTTATTGTAAAAGTAATATTTTGCTCATTGAACTCCTGAGTTTTGCTTTTCCATATTTTAATAGATTTTTTCATCCTAAAAATTTTGAATATGCATTCGTCACTGAAAACTATGTTTTTCCAAAATTAAATCTCATTATTTTCATACTTTTTAGCAAAATCCATGCGTAGCCTTTGATTTTTTTCTTGATATAAACAGCTTTTTTCGAGGGACTCTTCCAAATAGACCATTTTTATTTAATGCACATCTTATTGTACTGGCATCTTATTGTATTTGTCAAGCATTGGTGGTATTATGACCTCTATCAAAAGTTTAAGCGATTTCGCGAAGTGATTTTCCTGCTTTATGGAATTTTATGACTAATTCCTGTGTTTCAATAGAAGTTTAACTACGCATTTTAAAAAAGTTTTCTTCCAACTTACTTCCTCCCTTTACCGAAGGCGAATAATGCAGAAACATTAACTAACATCATAATAAACCAATTTGAGAGAGATACCGTTACATTTGTTTTAAATACTTGAAATTGCTAAACTTACTATGCAGGTGTACACTTTGTTTTGACGCGATAAATATAGACTTTTTTTTTTGGGTTTTTATTAAATATTTTGTTGTTGTGGCAAATTATTTGCAAGACTTTATACTTATATAAAGAGAGAATTTAATAAGAATTTAAACCATAATAAAAATGGGGCTACTCACAGTATTGAAGACTTATATGTGGTATAACTCGTGTACAAAAAATTGTACACTTTGTTTTGACGCTCACAGTATGAACAAAAAAAAATATGTACGACTGATGCGCATGCAAGTTTCCAACAGTACAAGCTTCCAATCCTGCTTGCACCGGAGGTGAAAGTGCTTGAGATAATTGAGACGACAAAGATATCAACTGACTCGGTGATTTCGTGTTTCCTTTGGCTTCCTTTCCTTTCCAATACTTTGGATATGAAAAAGCTAAAATACGAATACACGGCAATGTAAGGGTAGCTCGAAATACCCAAAAATACCCTAAAAAAAAATCGAAAATACCCGAGTGCACGAAAAGCTCGATAATCAAAAGCTCTTGTTCAAACCTACAAAAATGTTGCATATCGAGCGTTTTTGACTATGTGAAAATAGCATTGCATAGTTTTAGGGATTTCTTTATTATTGCTAACATAAGCGTAACAATAACAAGGCTCATAAGAAATGAAATAAAGTTGTTTTTTAATATGTTAAACCTCTATAAAATGCAAAATTCTGGTTATATCCGAAGAACAGTTACCCAACTGTGGGCTTTTTAAAATCGACTGAAAACGAACAAGGGTATTTTTCGAAGACGATTACGTAGCTAAAGATTTTATTTTTATAGTTAAATAGTGATTCTTATTGAAAATAGTATGATTTTTCTAGAAGTGAAATTATACTCTTTATTTAAATTTTCATTCTTAAAAAAATTCAAAGCGACAATGCGAGCCTGAGGCGTTTTTAAGCACTCAAAACCTCGGGTCATTCGCCTCATAGTCCTTATTTAGACTCAATGACTTATTTTGGTTCCCGCACGTCAAGTACAAACTGCGTTGACAACGATTTTCGACGCCAGAAAAAACCCTTAATGGGTTCAAAACTATGTTTTGAAGGTGTCTTAAGCGAAAGGAAATAAATTTTATGACAAATGGTTCAAACCCATGCAAAAATGTATTAATCATAAAGGAGAATATTTTGAAAAAAAATAAAGGAGAAAAAAAACTCTATCTTTATATTAATTCCCGAAATATATGTAGTAACCTATGTAATAGTAACTTCCCTGATAAAATCTTTCTTTTTTTATAGCGCCGCAGAGATCTGTTAAATAAGATATCAAAATAACCAATAATCGAAAACTTTCAATAAGCCGAATTCACCATTAATTTCGACTTTATTATTTCGTCATGACAATATTTGTTTTTTTTTTTTTCAAACAGTCATTGTCATTGATAACACCCGTATTCCTTATTATTAGCACAATATATGCAAGCCTGTTCCTATAGAGAAAAAATAAAAACTCATTTATAAACACACACACTCACACTCACAAACACGCACACAACAGCTGCTACTTTAACAACAACTAGTACTACTTCTACTACGACTACAACTGTGAAAAGTTCTCATGAATGTGCGAAAATCACGTGCACAGTTTTATTGGACTTTTTATGACCATCTGCTTCTGTGTTACTGCCCGGTTGGCTGGTCAGTTCGTCTGTCCTCTCAACTTGGTACGTGCCAATTATCAGATATGCCTTTTACAGCTTAAATTCTGTCGAATTCACCCTGCCCTACGTGGTCTACTTTATTATGCATGTTTTATTTATTTTATTTTTAATATTATTGGCTGTTTTATAAATATTTTCATGTTTTGTATTTATTTTTTTTTTTATTTATTTTGGTATTTGTCCCATTGCAACAACTTGTAGCGTTCATGAGACTTTCTTGGAATTTAATTCAGCTCATGGTCAAAAATTGCGCAAAAATATTTTAAATACTTCTTCAATACTGCTTGCAATCATATAATAATGCTGTATGAGTGTGTAAGTGTATTGTTCTCTTTTGCTGTTGCCGTGGCTTTTACCACTCGCCGGTTGCTGATAATAAACATCGGCGTGAAAACATCTTCAGTTATTCGACGTCTCCGCATTCTTTTTTTTAACGTTATTTCGAAATTAATTTATTTATTTTATTTCATTCATTGAATTTTTGAATTATGAATGATAAAATTCATAATCATAATACAGGGTAACAAAATTTTTTGTTTGTTTGTTGCCAAAAAAAGAACTACTAATTCTTTAAGTTAAAAAACTATTAAGTATTCCAAATAGGAACTTTGCATTGCATTGCATCATAGTAATCAATGATTTCATTGGCTCCACAAAATAACTCCTATCGAAATAATTCCTAACATAAAAACTCCTAATGTAAGAACTTCTAACGGTAAATGAAATAATTATTAATGTTCAAAGACGAACTAACTCCTAGCTCCTGACAAAATAAGACCTAAAGAAAAAATTAAATATGTCCTAACATTTAGGAGTATGTTCATTATGAAATAAAACCTAAACGAAAGTGATCAATTAAGTCCTAAAATGAAATATGTCCTAACATTTAGGAGTATGTCTTATATGAAATAAAACCTAAGCGAAAGTGATGAATTAAGTCCTAATTTTCAGATTAATAGACAGAACAATAAAGAAGGGCCCAATTGTTTTTTTATTTATTTATTTATGATTTAACGATTTGCCCTTTTACGAAATGTGGTATTTAAGATTCCGTACAAGGGAAATAACTCCTAACATCGATGAAATAACTCCTAACAATTCTAAATGAAATAACTCCTAATTTGAACTTATTTCATTTGCAATTTTTTATGAGTTATTGCATCAAGAACAGACACTTAACAGTCAAAGTGAAATAATTCCTAACATTGGTGGAAAAATTGCTAACATTTAGGAGTTATTTCGTGAGCAATAACTCTTAACTTTGTATGGAAAATTTTTAGAGTTATTTAATTTTTTTTTTGTTAGGAGTTATTTCGTTAGGAGTTATTTTGCGGAGCCGATTTCATTTCGTTACACAGTTCTTCCAAATGGTCTAAATTAAAAATAACAGGGTGTTTTGCATTTCATGCAAATAAGCTGTAAAATCATTTCCCGTCGATATAGTGCAATATTTGAAGACTTATATAAAAGCTAAAACATCAATTTCTCAAAACTTTTTTTCTTGTGCTAAAGATATATGCGCATAAACTCTAAAATGAGAAGTTTAAAAAATATCAACTTAGCAGGTATTTTCCAAAATTTCTTCCAGCTCATGGTCATTCTTACTCTAATACTTAAAAATTTAGTATTACTCTTCGGAAATTTCTTACAACGTTTTTGCGATTGCATTTGAAAAATGTAACAATTAATACAGGTTGGCGCAAAATGATCGAATGGGTTTGAATTTCTAATAAAATTAAATAAATTATTATTTTTTTTTTTTGTTTTTTTTATTTCTTTTTATTTTTGTAAAGAAGACTTGGGAAATTTAAAAGGGAACAGTACACAATTGAACAACTTGCCCAAATTGTTGAACTTTATTTTTCAAATCAACGGTCTATTATTTTGACTCAGCGTGCATATCGTCGATAATTTATTGTGCACGTTGGACCCTCTAGGTCAACAATAAACCGTTTGGTTGCAAATTTTCGACAACAAGGAGCAGTAAGGAACCTTTCTGGTGTAGGTTCAGACGACGAACGCTGCGCACGGATGACAATATTGAACGTGTACAGGAGAGTATTCGGGAAGCTGGAGAAACATCAACAAGGAGACGTTCTACCCAACATGGCCTCTCACGAAGGTCGTTGCAGGGAATTTTGCATACAGTAAGAATGTTTCCATACAAAATTTAGCTTGTCCAAGAATTGAAACCGATAGATTACCAGCAACGACTGGATTATGCAATTTATTTACGACAAAAACCAGAAGAAAATTATGATTTCATTCATAATTTAATTATGAGCAACGAAGCCCATTTCCAATTAAATGGCTTCGTTTATAGGCAAAACTACAGGATATGGGCTACTGAAAATCCAAGAATGGTTCAACAGAGACAATCACACCTTCTTAAGTGCACTGTTTGGTGCGATGTTTCGTCAGAAAAGATACTTGGCCTATATTTTTTTGAAAATGAACGCGGTGTCGCCGTTTCCATCACTGGTGTTCGATATCGGACAATGTTGCAAAATTTTTTAAGGCCAGCTGTGCAAAACTATCCGGAAGTATGCTTCCAACAGGATGGAGCCGAAGTGCATACAGCGAGGGACACAATGGCTCTTTTACGCGACATCTTTGGTGACAGAATTATTTCGCGTAGAAGCGATTTTAATTGGCCTCCGCGTTCACCAGATTTTACCACTCCAGACTGTTTCCTTTGGGGTTATTTGAAAGGAAAAGTGTATGTTAATAAGCCTACAACCATCCAATAATTAAAAAACAATATACGAGACGAGATTAACAGAATAACAACGTTATGGAAAATGTGTTGGAAAGAGCACGAATATGCGAAGCTGAAATGGCCACCACTTGCGGGATAACATTTTTCATATTTAAACCAAAAAATTTCCTATTAATGTACTGTATTTAAATAAAAAATATAATAATTATGTCTTAAATAAAAATTTATAATGAATTCCAACCCGTTCGTTCAATTTGTGCCACCCTGTATATGAACCCTTTATTCCATCAATTACATTCCATCAATCAAAAGCAGAGACACAAACCATTTTTATAAGTAGCATAAAAATGATAGAATGAAAATGTTTCTTTCCCAACTATACAATTTTTAACTAGTAAGGAATGTACTCGTATTATCTTGGGCTTGGTCGAAGTAAAAATACCCCCGATTTCGTCTCAATTATATGTTAAACGAAGTCATCAGATTTTTTATTTTGATGACACCACTTGTATGGGGGATAGTCGTGGTTTTCATTTAATTTTGAAAAATTTCCAACGTAGAGTGCGTATTTGAAATCAAAGCTTAATGCCTAATTTCAACCCGTAAAACCCTGTCAATTATGGCCTATCTTATTTTGTTTTCGAAATATGATGTTTTTATTTAAAATAAACGGAGTCAACACTCCAAAATCATTCATAGTTTCATAAATTGTATGCAGTTAGTAACAGCGAACAACAAAATCACCGACAACGGACTCTGGTAGAGGGGACCAAAAAAAAAAAAAAAACATATACATGTATCGGCGTTTTGAAAGTTTACCTATGAGTTTTATTTTAGGGGGATTTAAGCTCCCCCCTTTTGAACATTCTTATAGTGAATCGGCATAGGAAACTATGTGACCGTTAAATTTTGGGTATAGGATGTGTTAAAAAAATTTATGTGAAATACTACGAGGAACATTTTTGTGGAATATTTTAACCATCTGATTTTTCAATGTATGGGACTTTTATGACCCTTCTTTGATATAGGACAAAGATTTCTTCCTACAATCTAACCCCCCCAAAAATTACATTTTAGCACTTATTCTAAATAAGTACGAAATTAACCTCTAAACACATTTTAAATTTTGACTTCTTTCTGGAGTTTAAGTTCGATTTCCAGCTTTACAGCCCTATTCTGCTTGTTAACTTAACAAGGAATTGTTAAGGAGCTCTTGTTAATGTTCTTGTTATGTAATGTAAATGTTCGTATTCTGGCAAATCATTTACAATTTGAAAGCTCTCAAAAGCTATTGAAGTTCACCACGCATGGTGAAAATGTAAATGCCTTAGATATAAAGCGTCAGCTGTTTTTATATTGCTCTTTTCTTGTTTATTTTGATTGCTTATGTTTGTTTTTCTACAAGTTAGATGGAAAATGTTAAGAAATAAATAAATTACCAATTGTTTTCAATTGTTTTAAGTTTTAAAATAAATTTTTTTAATAGCCAAGCAATTTTCGAGTGTCTTGCAGTCTTTAAAATTTATTTTCTCCTTGATCTTCTTCAGTATCAATGCTTAAAAGAAGTAAAAAGTAAGAATTCATCCATTTTTTTTTATTTTATTTTATTTACACAGCATTTGTTTGACTTAATACTGAACTATCTTTCGTTGTTAAGTTGTTTTCTGTCATTAACAAAATAGCAGAGAAAGGAGCTTTCAAATTATCACCAGAATACGAAACCTTAACAATTTGTTAATATTAACTATTTTGTTAATGTGGTGAGCTTAGTTAAGCTGCCAGAATAGGGCTGTTAGTGTATTCTGAGACTTATAGTAAAATTTTATCATAAATTTTTTTGTGGAACATTTTAAACCATTATATACTTGTTTTATGGGTCTTTTTTGCCTTTTATCACAAAAGGGTAAAAACAACCATAAATTGAGAAGTTAGGGGGTTAAAATGTTCCTCAAAATTGTTCCACGTAGTATTTTAGATAAATGTTCTGAGTAGTTTACTGAGACTTATCTGAGTTCATGACAAATATTTTTGTGGAACATTTTATCTTTGTTTTATAGGTTTTCTTCGTTTTTTATCACATAAGGGTCAAAAAGGTCCCATACATTGAAAAGTCAGAACACATCCTATAACCAAACTGTAAGAGTCACATGGTTTCCCATGCCGATTCACTATAAAAATGTCCAAAAGAGGGGAAACTTAAATCCTTCCTTAAATAAAACTCATACGTAAATTTTCAAAACGCCGTTTTACGTATAGCATACGTATAGTTATACGTATTTTTTTCTCTTTATAAGAATCCGTTGTCAGATCCTTGTTATTTTTTTTTTTTTTTTTAGCTGAACAGTGATAGTTGTCCTTAATTTATTTATCAAGTATATCAATATCTTGGGGGTCATACATAAATTACGTTACCAATTAAGGGGAGGGAAATTGTTTTAAAATGTACTACGATAAGTAACGATAGGGGGCAGAGGGTCTAAGATATAGTAACGCACCAAAAATAAAAAAAAAATTGAAAATAATACACTCCATCATTTCAAAACATTTCATCCTTACATCTTCATGTTAGACCGTCTAAATTGATGGTTAACTATTGACAAGTGTAGTAAGGGCATTATTTTTCTTCGCTTGCTTTTCGGCAGTTGTTTCTTCAATTTTGCTCGTTCATATTATTTTCGGTGATTTCGATGAATGGGTGGACATGGAATCCGTTGAAGAATTCTATTTTGAAGAGTTTCCAGCTTCTTCAATTGTAGTGATTGAGACCATCGACTCTTGGATTGAAGATGGAAAAGTTTTTATCGATGAAAATAATTGATTTTTAAAAATTTTCCTCAAATTTATCTAGTCATGATAGCACACATACTAAGATAGGTTATAAATTTAAAAAAAAAATTTTTTCGGGAATTTTATTTCATAGGAAGAAAACAGATATCGTTTTCAATCAATTCATTTTTTATTTCATATACTACGTTACTTTATGGGAGGAGGGGAGGGGGTACAATAAAGTTGAAAATCAGTCACGTAATTTATGATCGACCCCTTAGCTAAATTCCATTTCCATTATTGTCGTCAAGCTATTGTTTACAAGTTACATAAATTGCGAAACTTAAAATTATAAAATTTCAATTAGTATATTATTTTGAGAATAATCATAAAAATGATTAGGGGAAAAATTGCCTATTTCACTGCATACAGCATATTATTTGCTTTAAAAGCTTAAGAAGTAAGACAAATGTAATTTGTTACTTTAAAAAATTTCCCAAAATATTGAATTTAATTAATTAAGTTTTTTTTGGTTTTGAATCGAAGCTAAATTGTTTTCTATTCACTTCATACTTAACAGTCAAAAACTTTTATATTCGCACCCATTTTGCTGTTCACACGTGTAAGTGCTTCTGAATTTTTCGAAAACTGTTATTGTGTTTGTTTAAATAACGGTTCGTTCTACAAGCACAAATAAAATAAATGAAAAATGTAATGGCTTCGACGACAACATCCCCATCACAACAGTGCAGGCACGTGTTGGCAACTATAGAAACAACAATAACAATAATAACAACAACAGACATAAACAATAACAAACAAGGCTTAAATTGATTTCACAATTTTCCCCCAAAAATGACTCAGCAAAAATAAGCGTTTAAAAAAAAGAAAACAAATCTCAAAATATGAAGGATTTCATGGTCAGCACGATGTAACAACAGTTATTTGCATGCATTTCGAAATAAATTAAACAACAGCAACAACTGCGCATCTGGAGCGCTTCAGGCCTACCCTGACACCCAACTTACTACGTATTGAGCAATAATTTGTGACGCGCTATAGTTGAAAGTCCGCCGCCGTTATATTCAAAAAAAGTGGAACGTTTTGGAACAAAATGGATGGGCTTGACAACAAAAGTAAACTTAAAAACTCACCGTTGTTGTTTTTGTTGTCGTTATATCAATATTGATGTCGTGCAAAAACCAAAAAAAAATCGGTTAACTGTTCGGTTGGGCTACTTGTTGCAGGCTCGCACGCCGACCTTGACCAGTTAACTTATTTTCGATTTTATTTTTGTTCTCTTTGATGTCGTTGTTGTTATCATTACTTTGTTTATATATTTTCGTGTTTTTTTTTTTAACACTTAAACCGAATTTCATCGAATTTGTTTACATACAATTGTTGTACGTGTGGAATTTTAACATGTTCCATTATTTTTTAAGCTCACATTACAATTTGATGTCTGCCACTTATTAATTCATTCATTCACTTCGAACTTGGATTTCTCGAGAAACAGTCAAGTTTGTTCGCGCCTATCGCTTTAGCGTGAACCTTGAAAGAACAAAATAAATTCGAAAACATGTTTTTTCAAAATCAACACAACACAACACAACACACCACAAAACAAATCAATAAATTAATCGAACAAATAGTGTTAAATTCTCTTTAAATTTCCTTGAATTTAATATCTTTTTCATATTCGAGCAACTCAAAATTTTAATAAATTTAACAATTAAATAAAATGTTGTTAACGCACAAAGCAATGATTACAATGAAGAAATGAATTTAATTTCTTCTTATTTCATTTATGCGCCATCTATTGCTCTCTAGTTTAGACAAGTTTTATAAAGCACCACTTGATGTGCTTAAACAGCGGAATTTTCGCCCAACTAAGGCTGTTATCAAATGCTACAATCAAGCTTGTCGTGTTCTTAGCAAAGAACAGAACCAAAATAGACGCCAATTGCTTGATTGTGAATACACACTTTTAGGGTGGCGTACTCTCGTTTGCAATTCAAAGTATTGCAACTAAAAATTTCCAATACAATACATATGTTCAAAAAATCTACAGTTAGATTATCAAAGACTAGCTGTAATATACGTGGTTCCTCACATAGGATTGTTAAGGAGGGATTGGGGATTGTTATAGACCCTCCAGAGCTATAAATTTTTGCATTTATTGCTTTTTTCTTAAAAATTTATTTACAACACAAAGAATATATTTTAAATTCTAAAAAGTCCCTAGAAAGTCAGTGAAATGGTGAGCGTCGAAAGTACCGAAAGCAGGTAAGCGAATAGGCAGGTTAGTGAAGGCCAGAGCTACACAGAAAAAAAAAGAAAATAGAAAAGTAGAAGGCTTTCTTTGTGGTCGTGGCATCGTAGATTGAGTACCTTGGGTAACTATAAGAAGCTTTTAGCTGTACTTTACAAGAACGAAAAATTTAATCGCGCTTTTCTCAAACCATGTCTTTTCCGCGCTGTCGAATATAACTTAAAAAGTAATTAAGATATCAACTTGAAATTTAACACAGATATTCTTTAACGTATTTGCCTTTGTTTATGAAAGAGAAAGTGTAACTTCTGAGTACAAATTTTCTTTTTTTTCCGTTAAAAATAGGTAGGAATATGCAAAATAACTTATTTTAATCAAAAACTTTTCATTGGTTGATTTCAGGTGAATACAAGGGGCTGAACATTCCACAGAGCAAATTGAAGAAGGCAAGTTTAAGCAGGTGTAGTACCGCCCGTTTTTTTTTTTTATAAAAAAAAAAAATTGTGTCAAATGTACGCAAACATCAATGTCAATATGTAATTTCATTTAATGTAATAAATACTCTCAGTTTTTTTTTTTTAATTATTGGAAAACCTATTGTCTGGAGGGTGTTCCCTTTCAACTATGAGTTAGACGAGTTAGAATTTGTTGACTTTAAAGGTTTTTTTTAGATGTTTAACCCATTTTTTAGCACTGTTCGACTTTTCGAATACTCAACAGCTTTTATAACAAAAAATTTTTTCGCGTGGTAGAAAATGGGTTAAAATATAAAAAGAACAAAATAATATAAAGGGCGCATACGCACAGGTGTATACGTCACATCGACTTAAATATACAGAGTGGGCCAAATACAAGTTTTTTTTTAAAAAAATGCAATAAAATTAACAAAATTAAATTTTTTACCATGTATTATAGCTTTATTGGTAAGAAAAAACATTCCCATTAATTATGGAACACAACATCGTTCAAGTGGCTACCTCGGCTGGCTTCGCAGTAGCGCATTCTGTCACTCCAATTTTCCAACACCTTGTTGATGGTTTCGGGCTGTAGCTCACGGATTGCTTGGATGATATTGGCCTCAAGTGCTTGAATTGTTTCCGAATTGTTAGCATAACATCAGCCCTTCACGCTTCCCCACAAAAAAAAAATCCAAAGGGGTCAAATCTCAACTCCGAGGCGACCAATTGATATCGCCAAGATGGCTGATAGCACGATTTGGGAATTTGGTGCGCAGAAGATCGATTATGGCATGGTGTGCCATCCTGCATGAACCAGAGCTCGTCTAAATTAATGGCTCCAATTTCAGTAAAAAAAGTCGGTAAACATGGCATTGTAACGCCCACCGTTGAGATCGATTGCGAGTTGATGTTCGTGAATTGAGTCTCACGCTCTCGGCTACAACAGCCACATTCTCGTCTGTGTGCACCGTACGTCGACGAGGACAATGAGTATTATCCACTAGCATACCAGCCTTACGAACTTTTTGCACAAACTTGCGAACATCAGGTGCGGTGGGTGCTTCATTTTGGCCGAAATTTCTTTTCAAATAACGCACTGTTTGGGCTACACAGCACTCACTTTGGAAATAAGTTTCCAATATTACCCAACGTTTTTCAAGCGTAAAGCGACTCATTTCTTTCTGCGGAGGTATGATACTAACTTTATGTCAATATTTTGGGTGGGAAACATCTATCAGTGTCGAAATAACCTATGATTTAAAAAGAAAGAAAGAAAAATATAGCTCAAAAAGGGGTTTAAAAGTGACAAAGTATCAATCGCAAATATTTCGAGAATTTGATCTAATTGAAAAAAACTGAGTATGCCTTTGTATTCTACGACCATAAATTAAGTTTGGGTGTCTCGGCGTTTTTGTGTGTCTTTTCAAAAGTTGGAAATTTATCTACAGTAATATTTTCGTCTGAAGTTATTTGACGCAACTGTAGGTATTGTCAATATTGCACAAATGAAAATACAAAAATGATGGGTATTTTTCAAAGTCTCTTCATATCCAACCTACTTTTTTATGTATTTTATCATTTACGGTATGATAAAATAGTCCCAGAAGTACCCGATCTAACAAAGAAAACACAAACAATTGTGGAAAAAGACATATCTTTATTTCTCTACATTAGCTCAATACACACTTTCTCATGACCAAATTTACAGTCAATATATGATGGATGGTCAGTACTTTCTTAAATACCTATCATGTCTGCTATCTCGCGCTCTTTTAATCGACGGTCCAATACGATTTTGTGAATTCTCTTCACCATTTCTAACGTGGTCTCCTTATTTGGTCGACCATTGTGATGTTCGCCTTGGCAGCTCTATGGCCTCGTTTAAACTCTGCCACCCAATATTTTACTATTTTCAACATAGAAGCCGACTCTCGCAGAGTAGAATTCAGAGATGGAAATATAGCCACAATTGTAGTTTTTTTCGGCACTTTCGAGATCAGACGGCACTTTAGGCACGTGCCCTTTTATTTCGGCACTATTTCAATATCTCAGAATTAAAAAATTTTCAAGTTGCATGTTCTTATCTCTTATAGTCTAATATATTCTTTTCATATGTTCTTTTTATATCACTGATCTCATAATTAAACAATTTTCAAGTTGCATGTAAACATAATTAAAGTAATTTTAAATTTTTGATGCACCCTGTTGCTCACTTCGACATTTCGTTATCATTTTCATTACTAACTTTACTCGAACATAATTGTTTGTAAAAAGCTACAGCCATTTGCTAAAATTTTACTGAAAATTGTGGAAGTGCTTTTAAAAATCATGGAAAAGTATGTATTTTATATATAAAATGAAGAAAATAGTAACAAATAATACTTTTTAAAACTTTTTAGTTGGCCTCTTCGACAGGCGAAGAATGCTAAACCAAATTTGCGGCAGGAAGGGGATTTGGAAGAGGAATCAGAAAAGGAATTGGTAAAACCAACCTGAAATCTGTCACTAGAAAATCCCACATATATCAAACCACACTTCGGCACGAATGCCGAAATAAATATAACTGGTTAATTGAGAATACGTCTTATAAGCAAGGAAAAAATGTAGAGTCTGCAATGTGCCAATAATAGGAAGTAGTTTTCACGTAGAAAGACATGCGTCATCTAAATTCCATAGAAACTTTGAAAACCTTGAAAACTGTGAAAATAACAAACTTTGTAAAACATGACACAGAGTGCCTTGTCGTGCAAGATCCATGTAAGTCCCAAAATTTTAAATTTTTTATAAGACCGTTTTCAAATTACTCTAGCTTTCATACAGACAGCGCAACAAAGTGTTCGCAAAATCGTTATTTGAACGCAAATAAGATAATCTTAAGGGGTATGTAATAATTGCGATTATTGTATTGTTTGGATGCCAGCATGCGATGAGCTGGTTGCAATATTGCACGGTCGAATGGTTGAAACTGCCAACTGCTGTACGATAAGCAATTGTACAACGGTTGTACCGTGTAAAAGCCACTTTAAAGCAAAAACAGAGATTCTTTTTTTTTATTTTTTTTTATGCTTACTTTAAAAAAGCTTCATTTTGAGAGCGATATGTCGAAATAAAATTTTGGATACAAAACAAGACGGCACTAATTTCTTCAAAACGGCACTATTTTTTTTTTTCTCCAATTTAGCACAATCTTAAAAGGTTCAATTCTATCCCTAGTAGAATCTAGCTCGCTTTGATATATGTTGGACTGAGATATTACAAATGAAATTATTGTTATCACATAACGATGACAAATTTTTTCCCATTTTTACAAGTTCACTGAGAGTGTTCATTATTGATGGCTGCCAAACAAATACTGAACCACGTACCGTCTTATACTGAACAAATACTGAACCACGTCTTTAAACTTCAAATTCTAGCTTTATACGGTTGGTACTTTCTATCATAGTCATTCTTTTTAAACAAAAACTGTCTTCTATATGTCAGGCTGAGTATTTCTGGGACTACCCTCGAACATATCATTTTGGAAACTTTTTAATTAAGAGCTTTCGTTTTAAGCAATTACTCAGGCCTTGATATGATCATGTAGATGCACAAGTCTAACTTACGAATAAAAGGTAAGAAAAAATACGAAACTGGAGTAGTCAATAATGGTGTGCACGTTAAGCCTTTTTTGATAAAAACGCAAACATGATAATTTTGAGTTGTGCCGGTTTTTTTTGGAATACATGTGACTATTTTATTTTACGAGAACTTGACATAAAGTCGAAACATCAAAAAAATTGTCGATTCATTTTCAAAGCTAAGTCTAAGAGATTTTTTTTTTTAATATTTTTTTCAAAACTATGCCATAAGATTTTTACAATTATGTTGAAATGTCTTTCCTTTTTCAAATTCATTTTCTCATTTTTATCAAAACTCTGCAAAATGCTGATCAATAATCCTCCAAAGTCAATTTCCTGTACTTCACTTTCTCATAATTATTTCAGATCGGATAAGTTTTTTGTATTAAATCGTCAGTTTTTTGTTTTTTATGGAAGTTCATCATCAGGTATCTGCACTTTTTTGTCCACTGCACACTCTCTTGTTATAATGCTACACGTTATAACTTGCAAACTGAAATGCTTTTATAAAAGTACAATAACAGAGACAGTAAATATTTAAATTTATTCACGTGTTGTTTGGTAATTATTAATTTTTTTGCGTGGTTATTTTTTCACTCATTGCTTAATTGTTAACATTACAGAGATAACAAGCTTTGAATTAAAGGCCTATATGTAAGAAACAAAAATTTCTTTGTGCTGCAATAAAAATGAAAGTTTAAAAATTTTGACCACTTTTTTTTTTTCTTTTATTGTTATAGGCTAAATTTTTTAATTTGTTAAGAGACATACTCAGGTGGTTATATAACTGTTTAAATTTGAAATATTTTTTATTTTTTTTTTTAGATTGGGTACTTTTTCTGAATTTTTTTATTACTTACCTTGAATTAATTACTGTCAAAGTGTTGCTTGAACCCAAACATTTTGCTTACTGGGCATTTATGATACTTGTTTTTGATTGTTTTTTTTTTATCGCAATAAACGTCCGCCTCTGATTACATAAATACTTTGACTTTTAATACCTACTGTCCGACTGTATTTCATTGGCGGCCTTGACCGATTTTACTTTTCTGCTAACTTGCTTGACTGCATTTTAATCTCTATCTCGTTGACAATAAATAATGCCTTCAGCTGGATGGTGCGCATTCATCCAGAGAGGCGTGAAGTAATGCCCTATGTAATAAGAACTTTTATTTGAAACTGATATTTCCTCTTTTCGAAAATGTTATAAACATCACACTTTCATTCTAAGAAAAGTTCGTCACAGTTTCTTTAGCAAAATGTTTGGGTCATTGCCACCTTCAGGTACCCGAATCATGATTTTCATTTATCCACTCATATTAAATGCCACAGAATTTTTATGAATCAAAATACAAAATAGTCCAACCAACAATGAAAACAAAAAAAAAAAAATTGAAAATTCATAAGAATCGTAAAGTCAAAAAAAAAACTGAAGAAGTCATATACATTTTGGCGCATTATTACCATTTTATTTTTTTATTTTTATTTATTTCCTTTTTTTCCCCCCATAAGTAAGACTGTGTACTCAAAATACACGAATTCAGCAGAAGCTTTACAACAACAAACATGTCAAACACCTGGAAATAGAAGCCTAGCTTCGGCGATCCATTCAAGTGTCATTCACTTAGGTTATGATTATCAGGGTACAGGTTGGTTTCGTTGTCCCGACGCTTGTTTGTTTATTATTTATTAATTTTTGTAAGGCTTTGTTTTGCTTATCATAGCAAAAAAACATGTTGTTTATGTTGCTGATGTATTTAATATTATTTTGCTTTTGTTTTTTTTTTTCCCCTTTTTAAATTATAATCAAATTTCAGAGAAACTTTTTAGCTCTGGGAACAATATTTTCAATTTTAATTTTAAAATAAAGTATAAACTTGATTTTGACCTAAATCTCATATTTCAATGCACTGCAACAACAACATCTAAGGGGTCAAGTATAGTAAGACTGTATATTCAGTTTTTCTTTAGAATGTCAGAATATTCTTCTTAAAAGTATCGCAAATTTTCTGGCTCCGAAGAAAGCATCTCAAAGTTTTTTATAAAGGGTGTCCTGATAAAAATCACAACATTTCAGTCACTCGTTTTTTTTTCCTAGGCAAAAATCATTCCCCTACTGCTCGAATATAGTCGACACCATGTTAAGTGGTTCATTTTGTTGATTTTCAAAAGCTTAAAAAGATGGGATTCTTTTTAAAAACGCCGAAAATTGTGAACAAAACAACAAGTATTGGCGCATATGTTAACAAATTTTTGGTACAATAAAATTGTGGGAACCGGAGGAAGGGATTAAAATTAACTTTTGTTATAATTTTGCTTTTCATAGTTTTTTGTTTGAACCTAATGGATCTTATCAGCCAAAGTTCATCCGATAAGGTTCGTTGCTATTGCTAAGTATGATGTGCCAAATGAGTAAAACACTATTTTCATAGAAAGTAAACGCCTAAAACCAAATTTTGTGCAAGATTTTATCATCAATTGTGAATAAGTACGAAATAAACACTTTAACGCATTTTAAGTTTTGACTTATTTCTGGCATTTAAGTTGAATTTTCAGCTTTGGTGTATTCGAGAGACTTATAGTAGAATTTTATGATACATTTTTTTGTGCAACATTTTAACCCATTATATCCTTGTTTTATGGGTCTTTTTTGCCTTTTATCACAAAAAGGTCAAAAAAGACCCATAAATTGAGAAATTAGGGGGTTAAAATATTCCACAAAAATATTTCTCGTAGTATTCTTCATAAATCCTTAGATAACATTCTATACCCAAAATGTAAGGATAACATGATTTCCTATGTCGATTCACTATATGAATATTCAAAAAGGGAGAAAATTAAATCCCCCCCTAAAATAAGACTCATAAGTAAACTTTCAGAACGCCGATACACGTTATTGTTTTTTTCTCCCCTCTACCAGAATCCATTGTCGGAACGTTGTTGTTTTGGAAAAAAATTTATTTTGTTGTTCAGTGCTATTGATGGCCACCAATGATTCATGATCATTGGCCACCGAGATCATGCGATTTGACGCCGTTGGACTTCTTTCTTTGGGATTTCCTCAAAGGGAAGGTCTATGCCCCTAACAATTCCTTTGCTGAAGCAGGAAATCTAACTGGCGATTGCAACAATTGATTCAGAATTATGCCAGAATGTTATGGAAAATTTCATGAAAATGGCTTGCTTGTGCAAGCAAGATCGAGGCGGTCATTTGAGCGATATTATGTTCCATCAATAACCTCCATCCATAACGTGGGTAATTTGATAAGTCAGTGCCTTTTTGAATAAAAGTTATTTTTTTCGGCAAATAGGCGTTTTATTCCTCAACATAGTCTTCTTTTAGATTAAGACATTTAATACACCGTTTTTCCAATTTCTTTATTCCTTCCAAATAATAGGTTTTAGCAAATAGGCATTTGATTCAGTGATGACATCCTTATTTAACCCAAATCTTTTGCCGCCGAGCCATTTTTTTACTTTGGAAATAGTTTAGAAATAGTTGCAGGGAGGCTTATCCCGGAGAATATGGTGCATGGGTTGCAGTTAGTAGCCCAATTTATGGATTTTTGCCATGGCGCTTACAGACGTATGCGTTGTTGTGGTGGAAGAGCACTTTTTTCTTCGCCAAATGCGGTTTTTACTTCAAATCAATTTCAAATCTGTCGAAAAGCTTAGAATAATAATCGTCGGTAAGCATTTTACACTTTTCAAGGAAATCGATGTGAATGACGACTTGAATGACCTTGTCGGCGGACAGATCCACCTTGGACTTCTTTGGGGACGTTCACCCTATAATTGCCAGGTAGCCGGGACTCGCCGGGATTGTCCCGGTTTTTCAGTTGGTGTCCCGAGTCCCGGGAAACTGCAAACGATTTTGATTGAAATTCATGTAATTTTTTCCATATTTTAAAAAATACTTAAATTTATTTGTAGTTCTTACTGAGAAGCAACGATGGGTGAAAGTATCCCCGAGTGAAGAGTGGATTGAGTCTGTGTTAAATCCTTGTTTTAACAAGCACTTAAGCACTTGTTTTTGACAATTCTTTTTGGCTCACTTTTTTTTTGGCTCACTTTCGTCCCGTTTGTGATTTTCCATCTTTTAAATTTTGTTGCTTTGTATCTAAAACCACGAATTGTTTCTTCACAATGCTGATATTCTACAATTCTCCACATGATATTTTGTTAGAAACACAAAACTTAAGACAATCTGTTTTCTCTGGCTTTTTTGTTAAAAATTACCCGGCAAGTTCTGTAAAATCCCGGAATTTTCTAAAAATGTCCGGATATTGCCCTTTCCAAATCTGGCAACCCTAGTTCACCCGGATAAGTTCACTACTTTGACCGTTCCTTAGTCTCTGGTGTGTTGTTAAGTATCCATGTTTGGTTAGAAAACGATGCAAAAACTCCTTCGGATTGTGGTTGAACATTGTTAAACACTCCTTTGAAGTGAGCACCCATCTCGCTGATTGCTTTTTCACGTCAAAATGTTAATGTAAAATGTAACTTAACTGCTTAGTTGCGATACCTACATATAGCCTCAGCCATCTCACGCACTTTTATTCTCCGATCGTTCAATATCATTCCATAGCTATTATAGACGATTTTTGGCATGACGACCTTTTTTGGACTAACTAAACGTTGTGCTAGTATGGTATGACCTCAACGAAATTCAGTAAAGCACTTCTTAGCCATTGACATTGATGATGTAGAGTCTCAATAGTATTTATCAAGCCTTTTCTTGGTTTCTGTGATGGTTTTTTACGTAAAAAATAATGCTTGATGAGTACACGAAATCCATAATTTTTTCCATTTTCATCGAAAATCACGAGGTTCTTCGCTTTCAATGTAGGTTCTCCGCCGAAATGTTGTTTGAATTTTCCATGTGGCACTGTGTTATCAGCTCTTATCATAAAAATATTGGGTTTTTTTAATTTATTTAAAATTACACCTCTTGTTGGAAGACCCCATGCAACACATCGTGAAATCTCGAAATGTTTCTGCTCTTTTTATCTTTTTAGTTTCAAAGGAATTCTCTTTCGGTCATAAAAGCAGCTTTTATTTTATTGATAGCTTAGGTAATAAAGCAATTTCCAACATTATCAGAGAGAAGCGCAATGTATGACATTAGGTCAGTAATATTTATTATTCTTAAGTTGCACGCGATTACGCCAGTATAAATTTATTTTTTTTTTTTTGTGTTTTGCTATCATGTGACCATTGATAACAAATACTATCATAAGATTGTTGTTGTAGTTGTTTATATTATAAGATGCAAATATGTTTTGTTTTTTAAAACATTGCGTTTTTTCCCACAAAAAATTGATACATTTTTTATTTTTATTGTCATTAGATGTTATTTGTACCTATATTTAATATTTTTAGAATTAAAAAATATGTCACCTATGTAGTATATGCGACATACACAGGTTAAAAGTTATCAGTTTATGCGCTTTAATGCTAAATAGCTTTAAGCTTCTTCGCATGCTCAAAATGCAAACTGTGTAGGTTTGGTTCTAAAATGGTCCAACAGATAGTGCAGCTTGTTTTCTATTTTGTTTCTACTTCCGCTCACTTCAAAAATAAGATGCTTTATTCATTTTATAACAATAATCAGGGTACGGAGAGGTCTGCTCATATACGGAAGAGAGCCCGTATATAGCTCATTTTGATACACGTTCGTGAACCTTTTAAAACTTTTCAAGATCACATACGAGAGACAAATTTTCATAACAATCGTATTGACTTGCTCATGTACGTGAACATATTTGTTGCGTACACTCCCACGAACGTGTGCGCAAATATGACGATTGAGGCTCATGAGACGACAGTTCATGACACGGACTTGACAACAAAAGGCAAGAATAATAAGAATATAGTAGACCTCACTGATGAGTCACAGGAATATGTTTGGGTTCCTTAAACTTTTTCGACAAAAATAGATGTTTTTTGACAAATGTGTTTCATTGGCTAGTTACCCAGCAGAAAAGTGGACCAAATTTGAAATAGTTCTGAACTAGTTCCAAAAAGGACCAGTAGTAGTTCCACTACAATACCCTTTAACATTGAACGAACTGACGCTTTTTGCAGGTTGATGTCATAGGAAAAGACAATTGTCCCCAGAAACACTCCTTTTTCCCTATATTTGAACTAGTTGCATTATGAACATTTTTAAGCTGGTTGCTTTCGCAGTAGCCTGAAAGTGGTTCTTTTTTAACTAGTTTTAAAGTGAACATATCAAAAGTGTAAGAATTTAGTGCAATGGAAAGGTCCTAAAGATCTCATTTGTACCATCTTTTCCATCCACAATCCAGAAAACATTTTATCTATAAACATTTTTTTTTTTTTTATTATTTTTTCTTGTGCGCAGCAAATTTTAAAAAGTAGCCAGAACGCGTTTATTCTTGTCAGCAATACTTTTGAAAACAAAAGCAAAGATAACTGTTCTACACTGAACGCCTTTTGTACTTTTTCAGAGCTACTGCGAACTGCGCTAGAAATGAACTAGTTCACTTTTTCAATTGATTCCAAAATAACTGCTGGGTATATAAACCTAGACGGACAATAGGAATTTTAATAGGATCCATGAACTACATGGACAAATATCGAATATTTAATATTTTCTTTTTTTAGGTTATCTGCAAAATTATTTAAATAACTCCTCAGACAAAAACTATGATTATTAACCAAATAGGTTCCACAGAGATTATAGATGGAACTATTTGGATTATTGTAAAATTTTGGTTGTGATAAACACCTAATAATAATTCGGTTTCACTTTGAAAAAAATAAAAAAAAAAAAATAAAGACATCATCGGCACGCGGAGGGACTTGCTTAAGCAAGAAACTTCCAATTTTTACATGGAATTATAAAACGTTCTGTATAGATGCTATGATAAATATATTAAACGACAGTAGTTAGGTAAGGTTGACACGGCTGTCTCTTATAAGACACACTTAGGCCAATTACGCCCGTTGTGGGACCAGGGGTTAATTATTTTCAACTCTATCTAAGCCAATTGGAGCTATTTATAAAGCTGAGTATTCGGTAGACCGAAGATTTTGAGAGCTCGTCTGGGTCACTGTGGAACCAGTTACCTAGGAAGGTGGCGTTTTCTGGCCAGCACTGGGCATGTGCAGAGAAGATTTGTTGTGGATTCTACCTCCTCTATACGATAGTAAAGGCTACTTCTTAACCGTCATGACCAAAGAGAGACATTCTCACATTTACATTCGTCACAAAGATATCAATAGATTTTCAACAAATCCCATTCAATACCTTTGTTGATCGGTTTTACCAAACAATATTTTTTCAGTGTATTTTTGCAAATTTGAATTTTTCTATTCTTTTTTTGTTTTTTTTTTTTTTTGTTTTGAGAACTTTGTGTGCGAAATTTGCCATTTTTTATATTTTTTAACATAAACGAGTTACCTGCATATTGACGTCATTCATTAGAAGGCCGGGTAATGAACTTCATTAATGCTTTTATAAAAAAACATACTAAAACAAATTTAAAAAAAAAAAAAATAAAACACTATACATAAAAAAATTACAAACAGCACATTGACTTTGTTAAGACCGGGATACACGACCTGGGGGTAGTTCTAAGTCCTCATAGCAAGAATAGACAAAGAATTCATGGTGTCATGAGGCCGATACAAGATCGAAAATGCAACGGCATTGCATATTTCTTTTATCTTTGAACCAAGAATTTCAGGTGTAAGCCTATTCAGTCAAGTCTGCCTTAGGGCGCGTTTATAGTGCCGACTTATTGCCGAACCGAACCGAGCTGAAAACGCGTCATGCGGAAAGAAACTGGTAGTGCGTGTAGTGCGCGCTTTCCGCAGCCAACTTGTTGCAGCTGGTTTTTAACTATTTTGGGTTTGTTTCTTTAATAACTTTTTTTTTTATTTTTGCAATCGAAGCTGTAAAAAAGTCACCTGATTTCGTGTCTGCTTTTTTCTTTTCTCAAACCAGCGGACATCAAGTAAATAGATAAATATGCGAAACAACGCTGCTGAAACGCACTTTCAGCCACTGTAGCCTGCTTTTAGCAAGTGGTAAATATTGATGAATTTTCAATTTCAATTGATTAGAAATGAGAATAGCAAATTGCAAATTCAAAAGACTAAAGCGAAGGACCATGGCCGGGTCGGGATTCGAACCAGGGACCTCTAGTGGTGGCAGTCGAGCACGCTGCTGAGGCCGTCAATATATTGTTGTCAGGTCGCGTAGCTAGGAGTTTATAGAAGAAAAATGCAATATTGTAAAATAAAATTAAAATAATTTTCATGATGAGAAGAACTTGGACATAGATAAGGACAAAGGTTAGATGCACTGTATTTAACAAGAATTAGAACGAGAATTCAGACAACTATTGGGAAAAGGACTACGACTATGATTGGAACAAGGATAACGACGAAGACTCAGATACACTTAAAACAATGTTTAGGACGAAAATGGGAAGAGAATAAGGGCAAGAAATGGGACAAGGATTATAACAAGAGCTTAGGACGTCTACGGACGTCTACAACGTCTACGGAGGATTCGAACTAGGATAAGGTCAGGAATTGGAGCACGGATTAAATCAAAAGTTTGTACAGGAATTAGAGCAATTATAAAGACAAATATGGGATAAGGATGATGACAAGTTTGGAAAAAAAAAAGTAAAATATAGTAAAAAAAAAATTTTTTTCTTCGTGGACTTGATATATCATTTAAATTGAACCTATTTCTCATTAAATCTTATAAAAGTTGCAATGACTCGACTGAGCGCTAAATTTTTCTTAACACTGTTTTCATTATTGCCGTGTATGTCTCACGAGCTGTCACATGAGCATCAATCTCATCTGCGCTCTAGCCAATGAGCGTGTACATTTTGGTAGGTATACGGAATGAGATCTCATTTCTTTTAGTCTCACCAAAAAAGTACGCGCTCGAGGAACAAGAGCGATAAAATTTTTAATAGGGTACACGTTCGCGAGCGCCTACGATACTTGTGTATCTTTTCGAATCGTGTACTCAAAAAGACACGCGAGCTGCCGATTACTTACTCTGATGATAACAAAATTTATTTCATGGCATATTTTCTAATATTTAAAAAGTAAAAAATGAATGGAAATAGTATAAGAACAAAAATTTTAAAAATATGCATCACATATTCATACTTTCCGCTTCTCATACCCTCGCAAACGTTTTTATAGCGCTATGATCATCGCTCTATTGACTTGAAGAAGTAATAAATTCTTATCTATAATATTCCAGATTCAACAGGTTTCATTATTATTATAAATTTTGTTTTTTCCCATTTCAAATTTTCTGTTCTAATGCGTTGCAGCAAATTCACTTTCATTTCGCATTTTAATGTCAAATAAATAAATAATAATGATTATAATAAATCAACATGTTCTCTAATTCGAATAAAATTCTAATTTCTAAAGAAGTGCGTCAATTGATAAGATAATGAAAATAATATTAATTCTCTGCCTTTGTGATTAAATGCAATTCTTTGTTTTTGTTGCATATTAAAAAGCACATGAAAATATATTATGTTTAGAATAAAATTATTAGCAACAACAAAAAAAAATACCATTCAAACTACCACAAAATAGAATACAGTTTGATAATGAAAAAGTGCGTCGTATTTCAAAAGTAATTGCATTTTTAAGGACACATGACAACGCAAGTGTTTTATTTGTTTCACTTCAATTAGAAGGCGTTGAACCTTGCATTAGACGAAGTAGTTGAGCACAAATACAGATAAACATATTGTATTAATCTATTTTTGCTAATAGCTCTATCTATTGATTTTTCCTTTTGCTAATATTTACACTTCTTACCCGAAATTCTCTTTAATGCAATTCCAAATATTGCGTCATATTTATATAGATGCCACCGTGTTTACTTATATAATCATTTTCTTTATTATTACTATTGTTCGTTTTATTATTCTTATCATCATCAAAGTGGTATTCTCCCAAAAGCACACATGACTCCAAAAGCAATAAAAATAAAAAAATTTGCTCTTTTAATGCATCCCAGTAGATACTCAGGTCTGATTATTTTAACTCAATGGTACTGATTAATGGTGATTTAAACCTTTGAATTAATAAAGTCAAAATTTAATTTTCTTCCGTAATCAAGCCATGAAAAGTGTTTAATACAAGATGAAAAAAAAAAATTTTTCACTTTCATCTTTCATTACTTCCATCAATTCGTTCCAAAAAATTAGAGCTAAAATTGTCTAAATTTTTTTTAGCATAGTAACAGGAGAGTAAACTTCATTTATATGATATGATTTATATGATCAAATAATTGTATTTTACCTTCTGATCAAAAATACCTGGAATTCTTCAATAAAAAAAAACGGTTCAATTATACGACGGGAATACTATTTTTATTTATATTATATTTCGGGAATAGCAAATAAAACATTTTTAAATGAAAATGGCTTTATTGTTTTTCAAAATATTCCCCTTGATGATCAATATACTTTTGCATTCGTTCAAACCATTTGTCATAGCAGTTTTTCCATTCCTCTTGAGACACCTCCAAAACATCGTTTTTAACCGCTTCAACTGCTTCTGCGGCGCTCGTAAATCGTTGACCACGCAGTTTTGCTTTGATATTCGGGAACAAGAAGAAGTCATGGGGTGCCAAACAGAGATCTGCAACAAGTCAATTGAAAATCAAGTTACTTGAAAATAATCAAGTTTCGACTTGACTTGTAGAAACTTGATATGGTTCTACCCTACAAGCCACGACTTACTTCTGAAAAACGAATCATAAGTCAGACTTGATTCTATTTTGTTTCTACCCTACATTAATTGGTAGAAAAACCAAGCTTTCTACTTTTCAAGTCTGTTTTCAAGTCCATGGTATAATAATACAAGGTAGCATTGACAGTTGCTTGGGAAAACATCTTCTGTCAAAAAATATACTCAAAAAGCGAGCGCTCACAATCCGCCATTGAAAACACAAGCAATGTTGAAAACGTTGAAGTGAAAAAAAACAACAAGCACAGCAGCTGCTGATGTATTTCCACAAAAAGCTGTTTTTGACAGCAGCTGTTTTCTTGCAGAAGAGAAAATAAGCAGTTTTCAATGCTACCTTGTATTATTATACTATGTTATTATACCATGTTTCAAATCTATGCGACTGCGCTGCCGCAGAAAGCCACTGACGAGCGTCTACTTATACTTTTCTATACAAAGTGACAAAATAAAAAATAAACAACAACAACAACAACAACAAAAGCGAAAAAACATACTTCAATCCAATGCGTTAAAGCAGTGTCGACCGCGTAGTACACATGAGCAACATGCAACACTTTGTCTTTTTGCGTATACACGAAAGAGTAAATGAGACAAAAGCTATTGTTTAACTTTAACAGTTCTTTAAAGTTAAACTGTTTTTTCAACTCGAGAAACTAAGTTTGCATTGACGACACGAAGATAATTCCACGAACTTCGTAAACAGACTTGAAAATAAACGATTTGTAGGCAAAATAATTGCTTTTTCCCTAAATTTCAAGTTTCTACATTTCAAGTTTTCTACATATCAAGTTTCTTCATTTCAAGTTTTCTACATTTGGCGACTTGATTTTTGCTGCCTATGATTCGCGCAAACTTGTTGTTTGCCTGTTAGGCTTGGGTAGTTCATGAACGAACTAGTTCAATTGAACGATTCCCACTCATGAACTATGTGAACTAGTTCAGTGTTTCTCGTTTTTTAGTTCTTTTAGTTCATTTTAGTTCAATTGATATTGCAGCGAGTAGGAACAAAACGAACGAGGGCAAGAATAACTAAATTTTCCATGCTATGGTTTGAGTCCTTGGTTTGAGACACTTTTTATTTATGCACTAATACAAATTGTGAATTTGATGGATATCACATATTCATACCAAGTTTGTTTCATTTTGTATACCTGGACATGAACGAGTAAACGAAATGAACTAAAAGACCTAACGAACTAAAAGAACGAACTAACTAAAAGAACTAACGAACTAAGAGAACAAACGAAGTAAAACATGCAACGAACAAAAAGAACGCACGAACTAAAAGAACTAAATGAACGAACTACATACGATTGAACTAAAAAGAGCGATCTTTGTGGTGAACTAAAATGCCCAAGCCTATTGCCTGCCTCGACTTGCAGGGAGTTGAAAAATTAAAGGAACTTGAAACAGCAAATGAATCCATTCATGCAGATCTCTGGTGCCAAATCAGGACAGTATGGAGGATGAGTCATCAATTCGAAGTTTTGACTGCTCAAAAATGCACATGTTTGACGAGATGTGTGAGAGCTCACATTGTCATGATGGAGAATGGTTCGTCTTTGGCGGTTGGTTTTGCGAATTTCTCCGAAGACTTCCGGCAAACAAATGGTCGTGTACCATTCAGAATTGACCGTCCTACGTTGCTCAAGCGGAACAGTGGCCACATGACCCATTCGGTGGAAGAAACAGGCGACCATTTGCTTCGCAGTGCTTCGTGCGCGAATAAATTTTCTTGATTTGCCTCGTCTTGGAATACCCACACGGTCGATTGCTGTTTTGTTTCCGAATCATACGCATGTATCCATGATTCGTCATCTGTCACGATTTTATACACGTCTTTTGAAGCACCACGATTAAACTTTTTAGTCATTTCCTTACACCAATCGACGCGAGACTTTTTTGAGCGATTAATTAATTATGTGGTATCCAACGAGAAATTTTTTTATAGATAAGTGTTCATGCAAAATCGAATGTATTGAAGTGGAACTAATGTGCGGGGATGCCTCTATCTCACGATATGTCGATTTTGGACGACCTTCACGGAGTGCGTCGGCGATCGAGCTACGACCACGATTGAATTCACTATACCAGCGATATACTGTGGTTTTTTGTGGTGCTTAATCGCCGTACAAAGAAATCAATCTCGTCGACACATTCTTGTTGGGATAATCTCATTCACGTCGAAAGTTCTCTTTTTTTTTCCTAACTCACTGTAAACAAAACAAATAGCACATTTATGCTAACAAACGTCAAACTTTATTATGGTGATGCCAGATTTTAGCTTTTGACATTAGTGTTGCCAGTTCCCGAAATATAACTAGTACCCCTCGTACATCAATATTTACTTTATTTCCTTCAAAGTAATCTCCATTGCAAGCAATACACATACTCCAACGCTTACTTCAATCTCGAAAACACCTTTCATAAACTGATATTGGAATCGCTCTCAGCTTCTTCTGCGAATTCTCCTTTATTGCCTCAATCGTCCCAAAACGCTTTCCGCGAAGTGGAAACTTGAGTTATGGTCATAGAAAAAAATCACAAGGAATTATGTCGTGTGAATGCAGAGCTGGTTTAATAGTCGCTTACCATGGTATAATAATACAAGGTAGCATTGACAACTACTTATTTTCTCTTCTACAAGAAAACATCTCCTGTCAAAAACAGCTGTTTGTGTAAACGCATCTACAGCTGCTGTGGTTGTTGTTTTTTTTTTCAATTCAATGTTTTCAACATTGTTTGTGTTTTCAATGGCGGATTGTGAGCGCTTTTTTTTTTTTGAGTATATTTTTGACAGGAGATGTTTTCCCAAGCAACTGTCAATGCTACCTTGTATTATTATACCATGGTCGCGTACAAGATAAGATGAGTGAGTGTTGAAAAAACCGAGATTTGTTGTTGACTACTGTTAATATTTTCAACTCTTTCTCTCATGATATTTTGTTAGAAACTCAAATTTTCAGTATCTCAAGCACGGTTAGTTTGAATGGAAAATTCCGGGTTTTTTTGATAGAAGAGAAAGTGTTCTCTTCAGAAATTCTAACGTTTTGGTTTACTGGGTTACTTTAAGAAATTATTTGCTAATATTTGAAGCCAATATTTGCCTTACAGTTCAGATCATTAAATTCGAATTGTTCTCATTCTCAATGGAGCATCATTAGACAAATAATGTGTTAGTAGTTTATTCTAAATTACGCAGTATGTGGCGAAAAAAAAATCGTAACGACTTGGATGAACATTTTATTGAGCACTGAAAAAATTAAATATTAACATTAAATGTGTAAAATTACACGATTACAAGAGATAATTTTTGGAATATCAATAATATTCTAAATCATTATAACAAAAATAAAGAGAAAAATGTTTCATCAATTATAACTGTTGCTGGGGCTTGGGGAATCACGCAGTGCTCAGAGTGCTCTGTCAAAAGATTTTGGGTTTTTTAACCTTCATTGAAATAAGAAAATTATTATTATCAATGTTTAAAAATTCTACGAATTATGATCACTTGTCTACAATTTGCATGAATAGAGATAGCTTAAGAGATATTATGAACACATTTTGCTTTATTTGCTCTTGCTCACAAATCTCCAAATGAATGCCTTGTTATTGAGATACCTTTATTGTTTATGGCTGGAGATAAGAGTGAAATGAAATTGACAACTTCCGTTTCCTGGTCTCTTCAAGTTAACTGATTTCGCATAAATGTTGGCAGCTTGCCAAAGATGGACATTCGCATATGCACATTCGTCACAAAAGATATCAAAAGATCCCTTACAATTCCTCAGTTCATCGATTTCATCAGACAATATTTTTTTTCCAGTGTATTTCTGCAAATTTTAATGTTTTTGTTTTTAGAACTTTGCAAAATTCGCCATTTTTTTATGTTTTATAACATAAACGAGTTTCTAATGAATATTTTAGCCATTCATTAGAAGGTCGGGTAATGAACCACTTTGTAAAAAAAAAACATAAATTATTTAGAAAAAAACAAAAATTGGCAAGCAGCAAATTGACTCTTGTTAAGACCCGGACACACGTTGTCATTGTCCTTCTCTTCAGCCACTTAACCAGCCCATGGCATCAAACATCTTGTTTACTCAATCATCACAGATTCTAATTCTTAGTAATTTATTTCTGAATCCAATTTGTTCAAAAATAAAATTATGCATAATTTTCTTTAATTATGCATATATTTTTTTGGTAAATTATGCAAAATCTTATGCTTGCACGTCAAGTCGTTTAATTGGCAAAATAACATCAGCTAAATGCTTAATTCTTAATTTTGACTTGGATACCCTACAGCCAGAGCTGAAAGCTGAAATGGTGTGATATGAGTGAAAATTAATAAAAGAATTTCAATTTGGTCAGAATTTTTAAATGTTATAAAGTCCAAGATAAAGTGGCGGACTAGGCCTAGTGTGTGACCCACTCGATGCCAATGCGAGCACAGGTTCGAACCGCAGCTGAAACAACAGAAAGTTTTGTTCAAATAAAGTTAATTTTACTGATCGTTCGTCAATTCTCTGCAGATAATGACAAACCTCAGAGTGTAAATAATGTTATGTAAAGCTTCTTGAGAACATTTTGAGTTGTGTCTGTTTTGAAGATGGAGTGCGAATTGTATACAAACATTGAGTAACACGCACAACACAATTTTATAATTAAAAGATCGGTCAAATTCCTTTTAGGGCTGAAATGGCAAATTTATATACTTATTTTTTTATTTATTTATTTATAAAGTCCTTCATATAAGATCCTTCATATAAAATTATAGTGATAAGTACCGAACATATCATCTCGACAGATCCGAAACTGAGTTCAATTTTCTAACTTTTACACATTCTTTCTAATAACAGGATAAGTAGAATTATATACAGTTGGGGGTACTTATTGACGCATCTATTTGATTTTAAGGAAGTTCTTACTTTTAAATATGTGTCCAGCAATTTCATAACATTCTGATGTACAGTTCATACAGAGCGGTGTAAGTGATATTTGGGTTTAAGGGTACCCTATACCTTTGCGACCCAAAATTTAATGACTCGCTTAAATTTAAAATGCACAAAAATTATAAAAGATATCGACAAACGGTTTTTTATTGAATATATAAAATATCCAACTTTGTTAAAAAATTGCTGTTGTTGCCGTTGTTGTTGTTTTTGTATGTCATGTCAAAGTAGACCAAGAAAAAAAGGTATGCTGCTGGTAGTTATGAAAAAATGTTTGAGCCTTAGGCCAAGTATGTTGAAAACAAGACAATATGAAGACAATGAAGGCAACAACCAACAACAACAACAACGGCTCTGTATAGAGCAACTCACACAGCAGACTAGACAGACTGTCCCGTTAGCAGCTACACCAACTCATCAGTAGTCTTGCATAACTTTTCACTGTCATTAACCATTCTAGCTACTTAGGTCGTACTTATACTGCCAATATACCGAGAAGTTTATTTTGACAGAGAGAACGCTTTTACAATAGTAACTGAGTTCCTATCTACTTTTGATGCACCCTGTGTCATTAGCCTTGATCGTGTCATACTTTTAAGCATAGCCTTAACTCATGTGCATCTTCGAAATTCGATCACAGTGTTTTACTGCTATCAGAGCATGTTGAGGTTGTCTTACTTTGTTCTTATTCTTCTTTTTTCCACACTGATAAATTGAACTTGTTAGATAAAAGCTTAAATATCGAATTTCGTGATGATAGCTTGAAAATTACGGCTGTAATCGTCATCACAGACAGACAGACGGACATGGCTAAATCGACTCGGGTGGTGATGCTGATCAAGAATATATATATTTTTCTATACCTGCCACGCCTCCTTATGGGCGTAACAAACGGAGTGACAAAATTAATATACCCCCATTTACGTTTATTAAACGTGGGGGTATAAAAAAAAGTATTTTATAAGAGCTACTTTCATGATCTACAAAGTACCGACGAGAATGACTGGTATTAGTAGATGGTGAAAATTATTCAAATTATTTAAAATTTTTATCACAACCAATCGTGAAAAAGTGGTTTCGAGATAAACGCATTTAAAGATATGGTAATTTTTTCGAAATAATGAAATTTAAAAACTATTATTTAAGAGGTTTTTGAGATGCATTTGGGTCTTGACTCTCACGTAAAAAAATATCATCTAAATTGAATGATTGCTTTCCGAGAAAAAATATGGAAAGTGCATGAAGACGTTGTTTTCAAAAAAGTTCGTAGTGTATATCTATTTGAAAGAAAAAAAACCAAAACAAAATTTTTAGAAAAAAAAAAAAACAAAAAAAAATCGTGACTTCCTATTTCTAATGTAAGTATATCTATTTGAAAAAAAAAAACACAAAAGCAAAATTTTGAGAAAAAAAAAATCATTTCATGACTAATATGAAATGTACCTTCAATATACATATGAAAAGAAGGTACATCACCATGCACATTTGGCATAATTTTGATTTACTAGAAATTTTCACAGTATATTCCCAATACTAGGTTAGTTTATATAAGAAAAACAAATTAATTTTCTCAAAAAAAATTTTCACGGGTTGAAGCTGGCCTTAAGGGCGCTTTGAGCGGTTTTCACCGGTCCGCTAATGTTATCCTACGAACTTACTGAGTGATCTATTTTACATTAATATCTCTCTATATAATGTACAATATATCCCATGTTTACTACGTAAGGGGTACATTAAGTTTATCACTCGGTTTGTAACGCCCATAAGGAGACGTGGTAGGTATAAAAAGGTAAAAATATCGTAATGAAATTTGATATATAAGCTTATTTTTTAAAAATTCAGATCAAGTTCGAAAATGAGCCATATCGGATGATAAGCACTCCTACCTCCCATACAAAGTAACTATACCAAAATGCATAAATCTCTAGAAATTCCACAAAAATAAATCCAAACACCTGAAATATGCACATACGCTTCGATTACAAATACAAACTCAAAGTTTAAAGTTTGAACAAAATCAGATAAAAATAATACCTACCTTCCATACAAAGTGACGTCATCAAAATAATAAAACCTTAATAACTTTTGATATTACACCTATAATAAAAACGAGTGTACTATTTTATTTATGAATCTCATTGAAAGAAAAAAAAAATATTTCAACAGAAAACCTATTACCTAAATTTCTTTTTCTATATCAATTTTCAAGGTAAATTCGAAGTATTTCCCTCCAAAACGTAGCGTACATAATTTTATGTCCTGCCAGTGATAACTCGTTAATGCTAGAGACTTAATCAATAGCAGATAAAAACATTCTTGTTATCAGCTTAATTTTGTTATGAGCGTGAGAATTCAATTCAAATCACTTCATCCCTAAGCCAAAGTGCTGGGCCAATACAGGCTTTTGGCTAAATACTGAAATTGAATGCTTAATAAATACATAAAATGTTGTAACTATCTACTATATTACCAACTTAAGCAAAATATATACCCTTAACGATGTGAAATATTTTTTTTTTATTTTCAAGGAACATTTTTTTTTCTAAACTTCTTATTGTGCCTTTTGATGCATGATGCAGGATGCATGATGCACATTCCCTAGTTGAAGCCATCAAACAGTTACTATGTGAATGTTCCAATCTTCAACTAATTTAACTTTGCCATTTGGGAATCAGATTTATAGCAAACTCATAGGAGGTCAAAGATAACCCATTGATGGAACTATTTAGACTCTATTTTTCTCTAATTTTTTCGGGTGTTTGTTCCAAAAAATGTCGAGTTTTTTTTCCAAATATTTGAAAAGAAAGAAAGACCCGAAAAATAAGTTTGGAACTTAGGTCCGAAAAAAAAACTGCCATTTTTGCTAAATCAAAATATGGAAAAACGCCCGAACTTTTGTTTATTCCCAAAAATGTTTGACTTACTTTATCAACTTTTGTTATTCACCGACCTATAGAAACGGTGCATCTGAAAAAATTGTTGTTTATATTTTTTTCTTTGAATACAATTCGAGTAAGCAAAAAAGTAATCTAACCCATCGATTTGCCTCTCGCCGCTTAATTAGACATACATTTTTCGCCTTAACTTGAATAACACCACAACAACCATTTCAACGAATTCTCGCGATTATCTAAATGGTCAACGGACATTTAATTATTCTAATTGGTCATTAAAACACAAAAACACTTTAAAAATCTATCTTTGACGTGCGGGCGTGCCTGCGTAAAATTACGAGCAAACGTAAATTAGCTTGTGCTACGTTTGTTTATAACTCTTTTTTTTTCAAGCCGTTTATGTTTTAAGCTGAAAGTTTCACGCAGTCCATTAAACTGTCGCCTATGTGAAATAAAAAAGAAAACAAACAACAACATAAAATTTAAATATTTCCGGATATTATAGACCATTATCAGAAGAACCTGATATATATTTGCTGGTGATGGTGGTGATGGTGGTGATGTTGCCGGCGATTCAATTCTTGGCCGCAACACCAACGTCAAATTATGTTGAAAGAATGGTTCGCTGATGGACAACGCGGTGTTGTTTGGTTGTTTTTTGTTTTTGCAAAAAATTTTTGCGAAATGGAATTCGAGGAAATAGTTTCGCTTTTGTTCTTAACAAATCGAACGAACGACCACCGGATCGTCCGACCGA
The DNA here is from genome assembly GCA_943735915.1 of Pherbina coryleti. Lineage (NCBI taxonomy): Eukaryota > Metazoa > Arthropoda > Insecta > Diptera > Sciomyzidae > Pherbina > Pherbina coryleti. The sequence continues at coordinate 12,636,857 of OX030951.1, forward strand.
CCGATCAAATGCAAATTCACATAAATAGAGATAATTTTATCGCTCGCTGTTTTTGTTCTTTGATGTTCCTGAACAAATCTAGTGATGTTAAGAAAATATACATTTTGTATTATGATTTTGGTCTTGGACGTGATTGTGTTTATTCAAGGTTACGCTAATTTGTATGTTCATTGACCTATTTGAACGATTTCATAAGAAATTTAATAATTCTGGTCACATTTTACAAATTGAAGAATTGACGTCAAATTTATATTTGGTCTGACGTTGGTTGCCATGTTGAGGATTTAAGGAATTTGTGATATTTTTATTTTTTTTTTTGTTTTAACAAATGATAAGGCTAGATGTTGCTAAAATGAACTGCAATGTAATATTGAAAAAAAATTTTAAATAAATTTAAATATATTTATACAAAAAATGTTTTTATGCATTCCAAATGAGATACTTTACCACGAGTTTGAATTGCATTATTAAGGATAAAAATAATTGAAATTTTGGAAATTTTTATGAAATGAATTCCTTTTAGAGATTTTTTAATAAATTTTCGATAAATTCTCAAATCGATAAATTTTTAAAAGTCACAAAATTGTGTATGAATCCTAAGCAACATGTATAAGCAACATAATAATAATGGTAAAGAATAACCAGAATAAATATTGCGTAAGTACTCGGAAAACAAAATTCTAGGGGAAAAAACTTAATTGGCTTATCTTTATTATTATCCTTATCCTTATCACTATCCTTTTTCTTATCCTTATCCTTATCCTTATCCTTATCCTTATCCTTATCCTTATCCTTATCCTTATCCTTATCCTTATCCTTATCCTTATCCTTATCCTTATCCTTATCCTTATCCTTATCCTTATCCTTATCCTTATCCTTATCCTTATCCTTATCCTTATCCTTATCCTTATCCTTATCCTTATCCTTATCCTTATCCTTATCCTTATCCTTATCCTTATCCTTATCCTTATCCTTATCCTTATCCTTATCCTTATCCTTATCCTTATCCTTATCCTTATCCTTATCCTTATCCTTATCCTTATCCTTATCCTTATCCTTATCCTTATCCTTATCCTTATCCTTATCCTTATCCTTATCCTTATCCTTATCCTTATCCTTATCCTTATCCTTATCCTTATCCTTATCCTTATCCTTATCCTTATCCTTATCCTTATCCTTATCCTTATCCTTATCCTTATCCTTATCCTTATCCTTATCCTTATCCTTATCCTTATCCTTATCCTTATCCTTATCCTTATCCTTATCCTTATCCTTATCCTTATCCTTATCCTTATCCTTATCCTTATCCTTATCCTTATCCTTATCCTTATCCTTATCCTTATCCTTATCCTTATCCTTATCCTTATCCTTATCCTTATCCTTATCCTAATCCTTATCCTTATCCTTATCCTTATCCTTATCCTTATCCTTATCCTTATCCTTATCCTTATCCTTATCCTTATCCTTATCCTTATCCTTATCCTTATCCTTATCCTTATCCTTATCCTGATCCTTTTCTTTATCCATATCCTATTCTATCATAATACTTCTATACGCTGGTGTAAAAAAAGGAATCTTTTAACTTCTTAAAATTATTCTATTCTTCTAGAACACAGTGCTACAGTGTAAAAATGTATAAGAAACCAACAATTTTTAGCCGCCAGAGATGTTTTTAAATATCATTACCTAAGTATTTTTATGTCAGTTTTTATTCTCAGACAAAGAATACTTCATAAAATTTTCTAAATAACTATCAAAATGGATGTACGAGAATTTTTTGGCGTGATAATTCCACGGGGCCTTATGGATCTACCGAAGGAAATATTTATATTTTATGCATGTGCGGGTATTCCAATGACGGGTAGGAACAAAGAATACTTAAAAACAAAAATAGTTTTCAGAATAACTAAAGGGTGTCCCAAAAGTTATTAAAAAATAAATAAATAAATACATAACTGGCCATTTCAGCCCTTGAAAGGACTTTGACCTAGCTTCTTATGATCAATTGTGTTGTGCGTGTTATTAAGTTTGTACACAATTGACCGAGAAATGGACCTACATGCTTAACGCCGACTCCAAACGGCGATGAACGGAATGTTCTTATTCTCAAGAAGCTTTACATGGCATTTTGATTACTCTCTGAGGTTTGCCATTGTCTGCAGAGAGGTGGCTGCCGTACAGAAAAATTATTTTAATTCAAATAATTTTCTGTCGCTGGCTGGGGTTCGAACCTGGGTCTCCAAGGTTCTTTGACATAGCGGCCACGCACTTTAACCAACTACGCCACGGACGCCAAAAGTTATTAGTAAAATAAAAATTAAATTCGAACTTATGGTTATATTTCATCGATATGTTAGGTTCGGAGGTATAGTTGGTGTTGAAAAATCCAATCTCTATTAATATGGAGATAATTTTTCCCAAACATTTAATTTACATTTTACAAGGGTCCACTGAATACAACATAAAATAGTTTTTTGAAAAAAGTTAAACTAAGAGTTAAAAAAGTTGTATTTTTTTATTCATAACAAAAGTTTTTGCCTGGAAACTCTTTAAGCAATTTTTGGACTTTGAATTTCGTTTCATTCAAAGTTTATGTAGTGGAGAAATGTAAATAACAGATTCGTGATGAATTGACTTAAATCAATCAAAGCCTTGGATGGACTAATATCACTTGTCGGAATATGATTAAAACAAAAAACTTTCTTTTTGCTGTACTGTGTAATGAAAAACACTTAATTATATTAATTTGTTTTCTCAGCTTATGTAAGAACAAAACAAAATAAATAAAAAATAATAATGGATCGCTTGGACCTAAGCAGGTGTCGTTGTCCAAACTCCTTAATCACTTTGCGAATTTTGGCTTAAGTATACCTGGCGGATACAAAAAAAAACAAAATAAAAAAAAACAAAACATATTTTTTCCCTCCAAATACAATTTCATCACAAAGCGTTGTTTACGTAGATGAAACTTATAAAGAAACATGAAAAAAATAACAAAATCTTCGAATTTTTAGCGAACTATTTAAAAACACAAACATCAAAAAGAAAAAAGAAAAAAAAGAAAGAATAAAAGAAAGAATAAAAGAAAGAATAAAAGAATTTCTAAGAATCTCAAATAATAAATCTTGACAGCCGTCCTTTTAACCTTGACCATGGCTCTGCATTATGTAACTATTTTGGAAGAATAACAAACTGTTGAACAACGTAAACAACATAATTTGTCGAACCAAAAATAAACCAAAAAGAAAAACAACAAAATATAAGAGCACAAAGTAAGAAGTTAAGACGGAATTAAAAAATTGAACAGCAGTATGGCCGGCTCAGGGTATCCCATTTGAAAAGTTTGCGCATTTTAGTTTTTGTTCTTTTTAATGCGAAAAAAATGCTTAAGAAACTAAATGCGAAAATAACATGAATATGAAATTAATTTTCTACGACGTAAAATAAAATCAAATAACTCCTCCGGTGTTCCCTTTGTGCAAATTTTTTTCCACTTAATGTTGCTTGTAGCATTAAAAAAATATAAAAAACAGAAATTCAAATTCGCTTCTTGAAAGTTCTTTAAACTGCTGTGAAGTTCTGTCTTCTCCTTTATCGTTATTGTATTCAATGCTGCTTGAATTTAATACCTTTTATGTCATAGCTTTCATTCATAACATGGGGGTATTCACAAGCAGCTTAGTGCTACATAATGTCGAGTAAACATGATTTTTGTATTTTTTTTTTTTTGTTTTTTTTTTTAGTATCGTTCATTCATATGCTTTTCATGGATTCATGGAAATTAAAAGTTTAAATAGCTGAATTTTATATATATATTTTTTTTTTTTTTTTATTCTACTTAAGTAGGCAGGATTCATTTTCGCACTAGCTGCAATTTTTCGTGTGAACTTTTCAGTACGTTCTGACTGGGACTTTGAGCAGTCAATGAACCGAAAATACGATATGTGTTGAAGTCAATTCATAACAACGTAGTTTTTAATGAAGAAAACAATATTTATAAGTTTTGTCAAATAACACGTCAGGCCACTGGTGGTGAAATAAAAATTTTAAAAATCTGATTGATGGATACTTTTTTGTAAGATCTATTTTAAAGAGTTGAGGGGGTTGAAAAAAATAGAAATATGCCCTTCTCAAATTCATTATTGCTCTTAAAAACTTTCGATATTGACACTAATACACTAAGGGAAATAACGCATATTAACATTAACTACGCCTGAGTATATATTTCATTTAAATATTTACGTGGATAAATCAAATATTTTCCTTACAACTCATTTTTTTCCCGTATTTAAATTGTATTTATGCCACACACTGACACACATATTCCATACAGCTGCCAAGCAGCCGCCAAGCAGCAGTAGCATCGCACAGGAACAGAGTGCAGTTTCTTCGCACCAGCAGTTGCAGGTTTCTTATAGTTCTCATTTGGTTAATGTTGCAAGGGTAATAAAGCATGGATATTTGGCAAATATGATTTGTGAATGCGGTGGTGAGTGCGATGCATGATGAGTTCATGTAAGGTGGAGTGACAACTCGGTATTTTCTCAAGAATGTCACTCCACTCTACATGATTTCATCATGCATCGCACTCCCCACGGCACTCACAAATCATATTTTTGTAAAAAGAAAATAAAATATGCCACTAAATGGCGTTTGATATGGACGCAGCTCGTGGGAAATATTAAAATGTTCAATATATTCAATTTCAATATTTTTATATAAATTTTCCTTAAATGCTATAGTTTTATTTTTAAATAGTAAATATTTTAAAGATATTTAAATATATTCGTGCATAATTTTAATAAATTTTTTATTAATTCTGTTTAAATATTTTAATATTTTATTTCATTAAAAAAGTATTTAAATAAATTTTAAATATTTACGTAGTCGATTTAAGTAAATGCGTTATTGGGGCAAAAATGACTCGCTTTTTGGATAAATTAAAAAAGTTTTTGGATAAATTTAATATTTTTTTCCCTTAGTGTATTAAACTTATAAGATATTAATACAAATTAATTAAAAAAATATGATTTTCATATGGCATCCGTGGCGTAGTTGGTTAAAGTGCGTGGCCGCTATATCAACGAACCTGGAGACCCAGGTTCGAACCCCAGCAGCGACAGAAAATTATTTGAATTATTATAATTTTTCTGTACGGCCGCCACCTCTCTGCAGATAATGGCAAACCTCAGAGAGTAATCAAAATGCCATGTAAAGCTTCTTGAGAACAAGAACATTCCGTTCATCGCCGTTCGGAGTCAATTGCGTTACAAACTTAATAACACGCACAACACAATTGATCATAAGAAGCTAGGTCAAAGTCCTTTCAAGGGCTGAAATGGCCAGTTATTTATTTTTTATTTTATGATTTTCATATTTAAGAGACAGAAGTGATGAAAAATTATTTTTTTTTTTTTAAATGTAAGTATTTGAAAACTTGAGGTCCAAACAAAAAATCTTTCTAGAGAAATTCTAAAAAAAAGTTTAAGAAAATTGTCCTCGCAGATCGTCGTATGAGCATAAGGCAGATAGCAGCCGGTCTTGGTGTCAACAACTCATGGTTTCTTTAAACCACACAACGCACTGACTCACACATCTCATCTTGCACTCGACTATTTCAACAAAAACAAAGTTCATACCCAACATAGCTTTTTGTGATTTTTCCTATTCTTACAACTCAAATTACTTCTTCTAGGTTATCGTTTTATGACAATTGAGGCGATAATGGAGAATTCGCAGAAGAAGCTGAAGGTGATTCCAACATCAACATTTGAAAAGTGTTTTGAAGATAAGAGAAAGCGTAGGAATATATGTATTGCTTGCAATGGAGATTACTTTATAGAAAATAAAATTAATATCGATGAATAATTAAACCGTTTTCGTTTTATTGAAGAATTCCGGGTATTTTTTTATTAGAATATGGGAAGTCTAACTACAAGATGCGAATGTTGATGAGAATACTGATGCGGATTTAAAAATAATAATATCCGTGGATACGGATAGGGAAGCGGATGTTAACAATACCGAAAAAAAACTAAAAAATAGATTATCTTAAAATATGTATATAGTTAAAAATAGTTAGAAACTATTCAAGCCATCAAAAATTTCCTCGTTTATAGAACTATCCTAATATAACTAAACTAACGGAAAGTTTTTTAAAAATGAAGAGAATATTGATTTTTTTTTTTAAAGGATTAAACATTTTTGCACATATGGTGTTATCGATGCGGATATGGATGCGGATATTTAAATCTTCAACATGAGGACGCAAATGTGGATGTGAATAAGAGTTATTTCAGATACTCTTACTTACTTTTTGAATTACTTACTTTAAATAACTTTCTTTTTGAAAACAATGAATTACTTTCTTTTTGAAAAATGGTTCTGTTTAATATTTAAACCCTCACGTCTAATATTTCAAAATCACGCCTACCTCCCATACAAATTGACGTCATCAAAATGATAAAATCTCTAAAAATTCACAAAAATTAATTTAATAACTTGAAATTATGCACATAACCTTTGATTCCAAATACACACTCTACGTGCGAAATTCATTAGAGTTGAATGAAAACCACCCCTACCTCCCAGAAAACTGCATAAGCCTTCTTGAAATCTATTTCAAGTACTTGCTTAAAATATGAGTTCAAGCTTGCTTGAGCTTGATAATTTTCAATCAAGTAAGACTTGTACTTGAATATAAATAACCCCACGACAGCTTGCGACTTGCAACTACGCTAGCTTAAAAGCGAACGACATGATATAAAGGAAAAACTTAATGTGCAAAAAGCTTGAATAGCTTGAAACCTATACTAGGGCGAACACAAGGTTGCTGAATACGAGTTCACTGTCAGAATTTAAAAATGATGTTATTTTAAACCACAGCGTTGCCACCCACTAATATATTTTTTTACGAGTTTTAAACATTATCTTTCAGTTTTAGGGGATTGCTGATTACGAATCTGATGTCAGAATTTTGAAATTTGATAAAGCTGATAGGGTTGCCCACATAATTTTTTTTTTAATTTTTACGACTTCAGTGCTGGAGCGAACACAAGGTAAAAATGGGTCGCTTAATCCAAATCCGTTGTTAAAATTTTAAAATTATGAAATTTTTAACAATAGGGTTGCCACCTATTAATATGTTTTGTACGAGTTTTAAATATTATTTAACAGGTTTATGGGGTCGCTGATTTGGAATTTGATGTCAGAATTTCAAAATTAAGTAATTATTACCATAGGGTTGCCTAATAATAATGGTTTTTAAGGATTATGTTCATAGGTGAACACTATTAACGAGTAGAAAATATGTTAACAATTTTTACCTAGTTTTTACTAGAGGCCTGAATTCGTAAAAAAAATGTTTGTGGCAACCCTTTCAGCTATCTTAAATTTTAAAACTCTGACATCAGATTCGAAATCAGCGATCCCCTAAAACGGTTAGATAATGTTTAAAACTCGTAAAAAACATATTATTAGGTGGCAACCCTATTGTACGAAATTGCATAATTTTGAAATTTCAACAACGGAATCGTATTCAGGAACACAGTTTTACCTAGTGTTCACCCCAGCACCGAATTCATAAAATTAAAAAAAAATTTAGCCCTACAAGCTATCTTAAATTTTGAAATTCTGACATCAGATTGAAGATCAACGAGAAAGCAGGGATATGACTTACATCTGTTGCTTGGTTATTCAAGTATGGATACATTCAAAATTTCAAGTACCTACTTGAAGTGGTTTGTACTTCAAGCATGGGCTTAAGCAGTTCTCTGCCTACTTTCATACAAAGTGACTTTATCAAAATGGCAAAATCTCCAAAAATTCCAGGTGTAGGTATAAACCTTCGCGTCATCAAAATAATAAATCCTAAATATAATACACACGATTGTGGGGGTAATTTGACTATGGCCACGCCTAAGATAATACTTTCTTACGTAGTTCTAACCAGAGCTGTGGAGTCGGAGTCGGAGTCGTTAAGGATTTTTGGATGAAGAAGTTGGAGTCGGAGTCTTAAAATATGCACCGACTCCGACTCAGACTCCGATAAAAGAATTCAATACATATTATAACGAATATCGCCATAGCACAAAATCTTATAGAAAAATTATTAATTTTTTATTATAATTATTTTATTTTAAACGAAAAAAGTTAATTGTAAAATCAATTCGAACGATGAGTTTCATGTGATTTCAATTGAAATAAGATATCAAATAAGTTTTCTTGCCAGTTTTTCAGCTCTTGAACTGCCTCTGGCTGCTCTTCAGATCAAATTCGGCAATTCTGTTTGTTGACGTACACATTGAGCCAAGAATGAGCTTCGGTACTAAATACAATTTTTCGATAAAAAAGTGGATCTTCATCCAACTTTTCTAAGGTCCATTCACCCAACAAACGACGTTAGGGTAAGTCACGCGACTTCATTTCTTGCACCACTTGTATTTTGTATGGTTTCATACCGATGTCTTTGCGTAAAATGTTCCAGGTGGTCAAATAACACAAGCCCAATTGTTGAGAATGGCGACGTTTGACATATCGCGATCTTCATTGACACTGCCCGATACAGCAGTAATATTCTCCTCCGTACACACTCTCCGCATAAAGGTTGGTGGATTAGCCCGATAAAGTGAAACTGGTGCGAAATTTGGACACAATACCTTGAATAGTCTGTTCGGTGGGTCGATTATGAAGACCATAAAACGGACGTAATTTGGGAAAAACATTTCTCACAAATCATCCTTTATTTTATTTTAAATTCAATTGAATTTGAATTACTTTACTCATATTTTTAACTTCCTTATTGAAAAGATACATCATACAAATTATATGCATAAAACAAAAATGAAATGATTTTTAATGTTATGGTCGGAGTCGGAGTCGGAGTTGGAGTCGGAGTCGGTGCTTCAATATTTGTCGGAGTTGGAGTCGGAGTCGTGATTTTTCGAACCGACTCCGCAGGCCTGGTTCTAACTAAACTTTGTCAAGCGATTAACATCCAATTAAATATTTTCGGACACATACAAAAAATAAGGTTTTCCTTATGAATAATACATAGGAACACCCTAACCTGTTTTTCAAAATCTGATAATAATTTAACTCAAAACCACTTATAGAGCGCTAAATGTGGTGGAAAAACGATTAATTTAAAAAAAAAAGATACAGTAGTTTCGACTATGTCGTAACACAAGACGTAGAATTAGTCAATTCGCTTTTGATGACATCTTTTTTAAAAACTATTTAGCAAAATATTTATTCCATACACCTGAGCATATGACCTTTAAAAGAGTGTCGGAGAGGGTTAATATGTATGACCGACCCCCATTACTTTTGCAAAAGGAACATTTTTGCCTTGGACACCTATTCCCTCCGACCACTCCTTAGGGGGGCTCCCTTACAATTATTATGGTTTTTGTATATTTATTCCATACACCTGAGCATATGACCTTTAAGAGAGTGCCGGAAAGGGTTCATAGGTATGACTGACCCCCATTACTTTTGCAAAAGGAATATTTTTGCCTTTGACACCTATTCCCTCCGACCACTCCTTAGGGGGGCTCCCATACAAATTTTATGGTTTTTGTTTATTTATTCCATACACCTGAGCATATGACCTTTAAAAGAGTGCCGGAAAGGGTTAATATGTATGACCGACCCCCATTACGTTTGCAAAAGGAACATTTTTTTCTTTGACACCTATTCCCTCCGACCACTCCTTAGGGGGGCTCCCATACAAATTTTATGGTTTTGTCAATAAAACCGGAAACTGTCGATAAATAGGTAGCAAGTTTTAACAAAACATCAAATGTTGGCTTTATATTTCATGTAATTGTGTAAAATTTATATAAGTTAGAGAGTTCTAACAAGAATTTTTGTCGCATTGAGGATCAAGCAGACCAACAAGTGCTAACATCAACATTGTACGATCAGTACTTTAGGCCCACCAAAGGCTCAAAAAATTATATAAATACCGACACCTGATCACTATCAACCACCCTACTTACCTCCGAGAATGACGTATTCTACGTCAAAACTCGTAGTCGTAAGTCGAAAAGCCGAAAGTCGTAGAAACATGTGAATTTGAATCTGAGATTAGTGTTTTCCTATCTTGACCTTAGTATAAAAAGAATTCAATAAAAAAAGGGAAGATGTGAACTATTGAAAAACTATAGAATTATTCTATTGACTCCTTCAACGATTCCTCACCGATCTTAATAAAATATTTTGACATTTTCCAATACATGGATTTCTAATACATGGATACTAAAGAGATCCACGCTTAGTTCAGAGTCTTGACCTCCCTTTAAAAATATTATTCCTTGCTATCAAACATTCTACAGTAAACATCAATTAACTTGATAGGCATTTTTTTAATCCACAGGTTAAAGCAACTTGCGCATATTTTTCCACTTGAACTATAGTTGTCTAAGCATAATATTGTTGACGGCTTTATGTGAGTTCACTAAACCGCTTAATGAGAAGAACTCTTATAAAAACTTGTTGTTTTCATTCAGCTCAGTTGAGTTCGAAAACAAGCAAACATCAAAAAATACAAAAAGCAAACTTCAATAAAAAAGTTCCAAAGCACAACTTGTTGCCCATCATCGTATCAAAACAACATTCCAGAGACGCCGATCAGGCAAATGCGCGCGAATCTACTACCACGTGGTTGAAGCTCTTCAACATCAGCCTGAGTTGTTCCTGTCGATACCATGTTTGTAAACAATTCGTAGTAAAAATTGTTTTATAAAGGGCAGAGATGAATAGTGAAGGTGTTTGCCAGCTAGCTTGGTTGAAATGTACCGGCCCTCTGGTGTAGTGGCTATAAACTCGGCTTATTGCTCAACTGATTCATAGTAATACGCTAAAATATGTTCTGGTTTGACGTGTTTCGCGCTTCAATTATCATAAGCAGCAAATTCTTGGCACGTAGGGCTGGCTTGTTATTCTATAATTTTTTTTTGTTTTCGATTTTTTTTTTTAATTCTGTTGCTATCTTACTCTAGCCACAGCAATGAACTCTAAAGTTATGTAAATATTATTTTTATAGTAAAGTGATATTTATAGATAACAATATATTTTAAATTGATTTGCAACAACATTTTCCCAGTCTAACCTTGAAATGGACGTTGACTCATGTAATCGGTTGAGGAAGAGGTTTTAAATGCGGTAAGTTATGTGTCAGTCGTTGACCACAAGGGAAAGTGCTTTCGATTTTTTTAAAAGCATTCATTGGGATTTGGACAAGACATAAGAGTGAGTGAGAAATAAAAATTAAGGCTAAACAAAAAAATAAATTAATATATTCTCCCAAGAACATGCGGCAATTTTTCGAAATAGTATTTCTTAGTTTTTTGCCAGATATTGGGATAAAAAAAAAACATACAAAAAAAGTTGGAAAGAATTGGAACTATAAAAATATTTCCGACTGATACTTCTTGTGTTTTATCTGAACTCTTGTTAACCGATTTCAAAACGTGCCTTTAATTACCACACCTGCTGCTATAAAGATTGCTGAAAGTTTTAAAGTAGCTTATTATGTAAACTAAGCTATTTATAGAAGTATTCGTTTTAACTTTTATATGACAAAGAGGTGAATTTTTTATTTTTTTATAGACGGTTTTTGAACTTTGGAAAGAAACTTTCGTAAGACTGTTTCGAGCTTACATATACAAGCATTATATAGACTTTTATATTAAACTCCGGAATGGAACATGCATATCATATGACTGTTCCAAATTGATTAGTGGTACACTAAGGGAAATAACGCATATTAACATTATCCACGCCTGAGTATATATTTCATTTCAATATTTACGAGGATAAATCAAATGTTTTCCTTACAACTCGTTTTTTTCTCGTATTTGAATTCTATTTACCCCACACACGTACACATATTCCATACAAGCAAGCAGCAACAGCATCGCACACGTACACACATATTCCGAAAAGCAGCAACAGCATCGCACTGTTCCTGCAGCTTATTTCTTGCAGTTGCAGCTTTATAGTTCTCATTTAGTTTTTGTTGCAAGGGTAATATAGCCTGGATTTTTGGCAAAGTTTAGTTGTGAGTGCGATTGATGATCGCACAATATATTTGTGTAAGGTTTGAGTGACAACCGGACATTTTCTCACAAATGTCTTGCGCCGGTTGTCATTTGCCTGCATATTTTCCTTTGCCCCTTAATTTTAGTTTCGTGTTTTCTTTCTTTTTCTCTAATTTGTACTATTTTGACATTTGTTGCCATAATACTGCAATAACTGTCAAAAATAGTATAAATTAGAGAACGAAAAAATAATATAATATATACTACCAAATGGCATTTGATGGACGCATCTCGTGGGAAATATTCAAATAAATTATTTTTAATTTCAATATTTTTATATAAATATTCATTAAATGCGATAGTTTTATTTTATTTTAAATATTTGAAAGATATTTAAAAAAATTCGTACATAATTTTAATATATTTTTTATTAATTCTGTTTAAATATTTTAATATTTTATTTAATTAAAAAAGTATTTAAATAAATTCTAAATATTTACGTAGTCGATTTAAGCAAATGCGTTATTGGTGCAAAAATGACTCGCTTTTTGGATAAATTAAAAAAGTTTTTGGATAAATTTAATATTTTTTTCCCTTAGTGTAGCTTTAACGAAGCTTCAAAATTAAAACACAATTATCTTGGGTATAGGTTTTTGGGAATCTAACATTCTGCGTCCGTACCATAAAGAATAAAAGTCTTTGGGCCAAAGTGCATTTTCTTTAATTTTGCCGAAGTGCATTTTCTTTAATTTTACGGCTTTTTCAAGATTTTTTAAAGACGTACGTCGTTGCCACAAGTCTTTGATATAAAGTATATTTTTCATGGGAATTTAACAATCTTTGTGCCTTTGCCGTAAGGATGTTTTATCTTTGGGCAAAATCTAACCAATTTGTGGCAAAGTGTATTGGTTCTACGATTTTTTTTCCCTGAGTGTATTCATACATTGTCTATCTGAAGTATATTTAAATTTATTTAAAATTACACAAAATTTTAACGAATTGAAGTTTCAGCTTCGATAAGGCACACATTAAGCAGTTTCAGTTTCAGCTGGAGTATGAGGCATAAATATATGGAACTTATATTATACACAATGCAAATTGTGAGCTATAGCTTTTATTTGGAGCATACGAGAGGTTTAAGCTTTACAGCCCTATTCTGGCAGCTTAACTAAGCTCACCACATCAACAAAATATTTAATATAAACAAATTGTTAAGATTCCGTATTCTGGTGATAATTTAAGAGCTCATTTCTTAACTATTTTGTTAATGGCAGAAAACATCTTAACAGCGAAAGATAGTTCAGTGTTAAGCCAAACAAATACTGTGCAAATAAAATAAAATATAAAAAAATTGATGAACTCTTAATTTTTAATTCTTTTAAGCATTGATACAGAAGATCAAAAAAAAATAAATTTTAAAGACTGCAAAACACTCGAACATTTTTTCTTGGCTATTAAAAAAATTAATATTGAAACTTAAAACAATTGAAAACAATCAGTAAATTATTTATTTCTTAACATTTTCCATCTTTCTTGTAGAAAAATAAACATAAGCAATCAAAATAAACAAGAAATAAGCAATAAATAAACAGATGACGCTTTATATCTAAGGCATTTACATTTTCACCATGCGTGGTGAAGTTTAATAGCTTTTTAGAGCTTTCGAATTGTTAATGATTTGACCAGAATACGAAAACTTACTTTACATAACAAGAACATTATCAAGAGCTTCTTTAAAATCTTTGTTATGTTAACAAACAGAATAGAGCTGTTAGTTTCTGCTGAAGCTTGAATGGGTAGTTACAGCTTCTATTAAGCTCACAGTGCAAAGCTTCATGTTCTATCCGGTGCATACGAGAGACGTCAGCTTCAGCTGGAGCTAAAATGAAAGGTAATAAATAGCTTCTAATTCGTACAAAGTATGTAGCTACAGCTTCTATAACGTTTACAGTGAGAAACTTCAGCTTCTATATAGATTTATTATTTATCTCTCTATTCTGTACGAGTGAATTTAACTTCAGGAAGGAAGGCAATAGTTTACTTTACGTGCAAAATGAAATGCTTCTTTTACGCCCAAAGTTTGACACTATATGTAGACTTCAATAGCAACTGGATCTTTAATGGAAGGTTTAATTAAAATAAATAAATTTCAATAACCCAAGTGAAACATAAACTTCGGTAAGATTAATAAATTTCAATATTGCCTGTTCAACATTCAATATCCTAAATAAAGCACTTAAAACAAACATATTCCTACAGCTTCGGTTTGAAGAATTATGCCAGCTTTAACTTTATAAAGCTTCGATTGTTAAAGTAATGCAGGCTTTAAAGAGCTACACAAAGAATTACAGGTAATTTCGAAAATTGTTTTTATAAAGATTTATTCATAGCTTTGCATACTAAGGGGCATTATTTGTTATTTTTACCTAAGCTTTTTTGGAGTAAACGCTTTCCATAATTTCCGTATCTATTGATCAATTCTCCATAAAATATTAGAATTCAAGTTCTCAAATACATATGTTCCTTACAAATGTTATTATGTTATTCAATGTCGTCGTTAAAGAGTAAACTCCTGGTCGTAAACTCTATAGAAGCCCAATAGAAGTTAGAAATAGAAGTTGGAAAGCTACAGGTGTCGAATATTAAAATTTCATAACCTTACCGAAGTTAATGTTCTACTTAGGCCATGCAAACTAGTGCCAGCACGATGACAGCAGTTACAATAAGAGGACGTCCACAAGCGAGAGTTTTATCTCCTCTAATATGGAGCATTGTAGTAGATGAACAACTGGAAGAATTGACTTAAACTGGACTAACATTCCATGGTTACGCTTATGACTTACTAATTATCGGCAGGGGGAAATACGAAAAAACCCTTTGCGATAGAATTGACATGGGCCTAAAAGTGACAAAAAAATGGTACAATAAGATGGGGCTGAACATAAATCTTGCAAAAACTAACATTGTGCCATTTACAAGGAAATATTAACTTGAACACCTTAAGGCTATAAAGCTAAATGGAATAGAGATAGAATTCCAAAGGGAAGTTAAATTTTTGAGAGTATTTCTAGACCAAAAACTACTTTGGAAATCACATTTGAATTAAATAACAAAGATGGCGGTAAGAACAATCATGATCTGCAGGAAAAAGCTGAGGATGCACTCCAAAAATATTGCAATGGATTTATGCAATGATCGTTCAACTCAGTTATCGAAACGGAAAAAACTAAGCTATATACAGTCATCACTGCGCTTAACAAGTTACAGCTGTATGTGCATCACCGAAGCCATGCAAATATGTCCAACAGCATCTATGGAGGTTCTACTAGATCTAACACCTCTTCACATTTATATTTAATTCCAAGCGAAGAGGATTATTCTAAGGATTAATGATGATATCGGGCTAAGGGATTGCGTAACTCGGAAGAAGTTTGATATTCTATCGAGGCAATATCCTCAAATAACAATACCGAGAGACAGTATCCATCCGAAATTCAGTTTCACTAAAAGATTTCAAACTAAGAACTAAGTAGCAAAAAGAAATGCGAAGGTTTATCGGAAACCTATAAGATAAACCAGTACATGATTACATGGTATACCGACGGATCTCATACTGAAGAAGGGACCGGATCAGGAGTCTACGGGTCAGGAATCAAATACTTCGTGCCCATTGGCAAAACAGTAGCTTATTCCAAGCGGAAATATACATGATAGACAGATGCGTACACTTTAACCTGAAACGTAAATACCGGAACCATAACCAAACAAACTTTTTCGACAGTCAAACGGCCATCAAGGCACTGAATTCTCACTAGGTAACCACAAAACTAGTGATGGATAGAATAGTGATGTCTTGAAAAATTTAATACACTTGAGCTACAAAATCGAGTCTATATCTATGGGTACCGGGACACAAAGGTATAGAAGGAAACGAAATTGTTGACGAACTGGCAAAGAAGCAGCATCAGCTCCTCTTGTTGGTTGGCACCATTCTGTGGGAAAGGCAAAAGAATCCTTTCTCTTTCAATAAAGAAAAAGGAAGAAAAACAATACTGGAAATACTGGAGAAACATACCAGGGTTAAAGCACCTTAAACTACTCTTAGGGGCATACGACCTAAAGAGATTCAAAGAATGCGTGAAGCTAACTAAGAATGATCTAAGGATTATCACAGGACTGCTAACAGGTCACTCAGTGTAGGTTGAACCATCACCCTACTGATAAACTGGGAATTCTTAGTGATGACACATGAAGGTTTTGCATGGAGGACGAAGAATCTGCGAAGAATCTGAAAATCCTAGTATATATCCTATATCTCTTAATTTTAATGAGTTTTCTGGTATTTTTGATATTATATGGTAATCTAGATATTGCTGTTGTGTTTGAATAAGTGCAGGACACTGTCCTAGGATTTGCATGGAGGACGAAGCAATATCTGGATTTCCACATTATACCAAAAATACCAGATAACTCATTTAAATTAAGAGATATAGGACATATACTAGGATATATCTCAGAGATTGAACTAAAAGAGGTTGTTTGAGTTCATGAAGCAACACAATTGATCTTAAGTTCGCAGTGCAAATCCCAACAATAATAATAATAACAGGGCATGCAAACCGTTTAGAAGATCAGAGTTTATGTAGAAAATATTAGTTAATAGATTTTTTTTTGTGAAATTTTCACTGATTTTAACCTTTTGATTACATTACATTCTGAAGAAGTTAAGCCTGGTATAATTTAGCTTATTTCCACACTCAACATTTTTATTGAAAGTAATCTTCGATCTTTGATTAAGATTAATTTCTGAGCAGAGCAGAGAGACAAGATTGGTTTATACTGTTCGAAAGCTACTTTCATTCATGAAATTCCTCCCCCTCATTGCCGGTTGGTAACTTTAATTGAAAACTTTCAATTCCTTATAAGCCCAATTTTATAAATTTCCTTAAACTTTGAAGCTGAAAAAACTATTTTGAAGCGGATAAATTCAACCAATACAATGTTTTCCTTCATACCACTAGCCGATAATAATATTCACTTACTTTCTGAGATCGAACTGTACTGAGTAACTGAGTAAATTAGGCATGACAAAAATTAAACACATTCGTTTTTTTCCGCTTAACAACAAATATACAATCGAAGGAGTCATTGAACTGTAGAGCACTTCAAAAGGTTGACTCGTTGTATGAGGTACCTAGAAGGGATGCCTCTCGAATGATCTTAAATTTCTCGTATCGGTGTTTCCTGCAAACAAAAACAACAATTACAACAACAACAACAACAACAACAACAACAACAACAACAACAACAACAACAACAACAACAACAACAACAACAACAACAACAACAACAAAAACAACAACAACAACAAACAATAGCCAAGTAACAGCAACTAGCTACCAGCTGCAGTGTAACGCCAACTACATCAGGTCACTGACCAGCAAGCGAAGGACATGTGAGATGTTTATGTGAGATGAGAGCCCCTCGAAGAACCAAACTCAACACAAAACGATCAACTCGAAAAAAAAGAACAGGAAACGATCTTGGGAACAGTAAAACTCAATTAGTTATTTTGTCGCCACAAAGGGTAGGAAAAAAAATTCCGAAACAGGACTAGCTAACAATGATGTCCTTGACTGAGGTCATTGGCCTAAATATACGATTGTTATTGTTTGCTGGTATGTGCCATGAGGAATGTTCAGGAATGTGAGTTGCAAGCAATAACTTAACTCTAGGTGACGCCGCCAAAATGGCACCAAGTCAAAACAAAATTCCAAGAATTTTTTAACAAAAATAACTGCTTGTCACTCCTTGATAAGTTATCGTTCCTTTTTCATACGAAATAATCAAGTCGGCAACTACAAGAAGCTTCTTCCTGATGAGAATCAGTTGTCCTTGAAATGCCTCATTGTAGAATTTTGTCATATTTTGTTTTTTTTATTCGTTTTGTCAAATATATATAGACAAAAAGGACGGCAAAAATTTCGTTTGGAAATGTTCTCGAAAATAAACCAGAACAGATTAAGAAAGATTTCATAAAACTAAGCAGGCAACAAGATGACCAACAGTTGGCCATCTATGAAAAATTACATATGTATGTATGTATATATGCACTTATGTGATGATAGATAAAAGTACTCGTGTGTTTGTATGTTTGTACAAAGGTAAGGTACAGTTTGGATACTATAGATAGTTATAAATAAGTTTCAAGTTCGATGTTAAGGATATCTAACAGCTGAAAAATACTTCTTAATCTTGCTTCAATTAAATTACAGATATTTACTTACATACAAACAGAGAACCCATTTCTCAAGTAGCAATGAATACCCAGTTCAAGGTATTTATTACACTATTGCAAAAAATTGTGAAACCACGTGTCAACTGTAGCGAGAAAAAGTACAAAAAGAGTGCAAAAAAACAAATCTAGTTATGAAACAAAAACCAAGTTTAATAACAGCGTGCCAGGATCATGAATAACAAGCATGACTGTCGCCTTAACCCTACCCTCCACTCAAGCAGAAAAATCTTGCTGCCGTCTTGCATTGAGTTCGACGACTGTGCTTAAAAATGAGTCATATAAAGTACTTTCTAGCAAGAATTCCTCAACGGAGAATAGCACATGACAGCACAAAACACCTAGAAAAAAATATTAACCAGAATATTAAATAAATAAAAAAAAACAAAAACAATAATTGCAAAGTAGCATCTACCACGACTTCAGAGAACTGATAAAGGGCAAGTTTTTTTCCGTATTTTTGTTTTTGTTTTTGTTTTTCCATGCACTAGCCAGTACCAACCAAAGGCTGACACTATGTTGAAATATCAGTACGATTAGTCATGGTCATACCGAGGGTCCTTAGCAGGAATTGGCAAAGGTATGTCGGAAGAAACATGTTTAAAAATATGTTTGTATGTTCTCTTTGAATATTTAGTGGAAAAACCCATTGAGATTGAGATTAAAATAGAGTTTATGTTGCGAATGTAGAGAAGAGCAGGAAGATGATTATGAGAACCACTTTGCTGAAGTTATTGAAAAAATAGCTTTACATACATATGGATAAGACACAGTAGCGAATATAAGAGACAATTGATATTGAACATTTAATTAAATAAAAGAAAAGATCTACAAAATTTAAACCATCCTTTCAAGGATACTATTTAAAGTATTAAAAAGTCGGGTACAACTCTTTTTCTTAAGATAGATATCCTGGCATATACCTATAACTGAATTTAGGTGAAGATACTAATAGAGAATATATATATATATATTTATTTTTCTTTTGATCCTGTCACACCTTCTAATTTGTGTTGCAAATATTCTGCAAGAGTAAATATTTTTTTCTATTAGCTTGAAGCAAAGCACAGGATATGCCCCCTATATTTATTCATCTTCGAATATAAATTCGGAAGATGGATAGTAAATAGTTTATTGCGATGATGGAAGTACTGACGGTGAGCAATTGTTTTAAGTTATTGCAGTTCAAAACTGTCGGAGAACTCTTTCACAGAACTCGTTTCATGATTTTATTGTGCGATTAGAGAAGGAATTGCCTCAGCAATACGAGGTTCTATTGGAAACTAAAGCAATATTATGAGAATGTGTTTCTTTACCTTCCAGAGTGGACCTAAGAAATAATCGACCTGATGGAGTGATGTCGTTTACTTCTCGTATACGCTTACCATGATAGTACCTATATAAAAATGATACCCACTCATCAATATTTATGACTTGAAGTTTCCTAATAACTTGAATTGACTGAGGTAAAGGCATAACACTTAAAAATCACATGTTTCCTCCTGTGCATCAGATTCAAACCCACATGTTTCTACGGCTTTCCCCTATTAGGCTTTCCCCTCTTCCCCTTTACCCTACGGCTTACCCCCAACGTAGTTCCATTAAAATTTGTGTACAGAATGAAATTTCTGCTGTCGAAACGTTGAAAATGTCGCAGAAAGCCTTCTGTTAGCAAGCTCTATCGAAAACAAGAGATTATGAGTGGTAGCAAATGTTCAAAGAGGGTCGAGAAAGCGTTGAAGATTAGGCACGGCCAGGACGACCATTAACATCAACTGATGAGCTACACATAAAAAAATCAAAGAATTGGTGCTCCGAAATCGTCGATTGAAAGTCCGAGACCTTACTAACCGTGTTGGTGAAAACCATTTTGAGTGACCATTTGGTCTTGCCGACTATCAAGGCAAAATGAAACGCATCATAATTAGAGATGAGACTTGGCTCTATGCTTACAACCCGGAAACAGCTGATCAATCAGGTGAATACCGTGTCAAAGATGAGCCGAGACCGAAAAAACCACGTCAGAGCAAGTCAAAAATCAGGGTCACGTTGACAGTTTTCTTCAATCATCGTGGTGTGGTACATTATGAATTCCTTTTATTCGGCCAAACTGTCAACAAAGAATACTACTTGGGTGCTATGCATCGTTTGCGTAATGCTGTACGTCAAAATAGAACGGATTTGTACAGAGACAATTCTTAGTTTTTGCATTACGATAATGCATCATCTCACACTGCACTCGTAATTCGTTATAATTTCGCCAAAAACTGGACCCATATCGTTCCGCAACCATCATATTTGCCTGGCTTAGCATTATGTGACTTCTGGCTATTCGCTAAACTCAAGAGACCGCTCTTGGACACCGTTTTGAATCAATAGAAGAGATAAAAACCGAAACGAAGAAGGAATTGAAGGCTGTTTACAAAAGGACGCGTATCTCCAACACTAATGAATATTTCGACGTGTAATTTGGCACAGATGTCAGTGACAGTAGTGCCAACTTAAAAATAAAAACATTTACTCTATCGGAATCCAAAAGAATACGCTTTTCATAGGTATACTCTGTGAAACAAAAAATGGCGCAACTGATCAAAGATACTGCACTAAGGGTTGGATATTTATTGCTTCCTTAGAAGATATTCATATGAAACAGTCGAAAATAAAGAATCTTTTTATTTTTTGAAAATTTTTGATAAGATTTTCTGGAAATTAACCTGAAGCAAAGCATGCCTCTTTAAATGCTTTCATTCGCTATGGAAGAGTTATGTAAAGGCAATTAGATGTCAATTGTACTTGTTTAAATATAACACCTTACTTAAAATAATACAGTACATTCAATACCGGATACACTTTGCTTAAGTTGTCATTCTTATGAATTGTTAATATGCACTTAAATGAGAGAATTTATTTTAATAAACTCGATAGAAACTCGTTGATACAGTGAAATTATTCAGAGTATAAAATATTAAAGCATATTTAAAAGACAGCCAAAATAATCTTAACAAATCTAATTTATGAGCAGAAAGTTTTGAAATTATGCGCAATTAAAACAAAATCATTTAAATTGTATATAAAAAAAACAAAATAAACGAAATACGATAAAATTAGTAAAGGTAACATGCGCTCAAGGTCAGTATTAAAATTCAACATAGAACAATCGAACATAGATGAGTTCTAATGCAGCTTGCAAAGTAAATATATATTTCAACATTGTGTTATTTTTTTTTTATTTTTTTATTTGTTTTTAGTAAGGCGCTACAAAATAGAATGGAGTAGTGATAGTTCATGCAATGGTATTCAAATAATTTCATAATTTTAAGGCTAAAGGTTAAAAGATTAAGATTGAAAGTACTTGTATAGTTTTACATGCTTGAATCAAGCAATTTCAAAATAATTTTGTATTTTCTAAAATAAAGCAAAATAATTGATTAATTCGAGAATATTTTTAATAACCAGCTGTACGTTTGCTTAAATTAAGAAATTATTTTCTTGATTGAAGTCTTGTTCCAGGTTCTAAAATCAAGTAATTTTAAAATGGTCGTTTAAACAATAGAATGAAATGTTTGTCAAATAAAAGATCTCAATGAATACACTATTTAATAATATGGGAACATGTACCTCAATCACCCGAGAACCTGAATAGAAGACTTTTAATTTTTCTTTTTCAGCCTACACATTTTTTATTGTAAAAAATTTTGTACGTAGCCACACTCATTTTTTTGTATAGAAATATATACTAGAGGGGAATGGGCAGGGAATTCAGAAGGAGGAATGGTCTGTGGATTATAATAGATGAAAGGGAAAGGGCGGAAAGTTACAAAACCAGGCCATTCTTACAACCAAAACTTAGTGTCTGATCGAAGATGGGGTTGGTAAATTGTGGGAGGGAAAGAGGGAGATAAAAAGATACAGTAGTTTCGACTATGTCGTAACACAAGACGTAGAATTAGTCAATTCGCTTTTGATGACATCTCTTTTAAAAACTATTTAGCAAAATATTTATTCCATACACCTGAGCATATGACCT
The DNA here is from genome assembly GCA_943735915.1 of Pherbina coryleti. Taxonomy (NCBI): domain Eukaryota; kingdom Metazoa; phylum Arthropoda; class Insecta; order Diptera; family Sciomyzidae; genus Pherbina; species Pherbina coryleti. The sequence goes on from OX030951.1 coordinate 12,659,223, forward strand.
TTAAAAGAGTATCGGAGAGGGTTAATATGTATGACCGACCCCCATTACTTTTGCAAAAGGAACATTTTTGCCTTTGACACCTATTCCCTCCGACCACTCCTTAGGGGGGCTCCTTTACAAATATTATGGTTTTTGTATATTTATTCCATACACCTGAGCATATGACCTTTAAGAGAGTGCCGGAAAGGGTTCATAAGTATGACAGACCCCCATTACTTTTGCAAAAGGAATATTTTTGCCTTTGACACCTATTCCCTCCGACCACTCCTTAGGGGGGCTCCCATACAAATGTTATGGTTTTTGTTTATTTATTCCATACACCTGAGCATATGACCTTTAAAAGAGTGCAGGAAAGGGTTAATGTGTATCACTGACCCCCATTACTTTTGCAAAAGGAACATTTTTGCGTTTGACACCTTATCCCTCCGACCACTCTTTAGGGGGACTCCCATACAAATTTTATTATGTTTGTGCCGGAAAGGGTTAATATGTATCACCGACCCCCATTACTTTTGTGAAAGGAACATTTTTGCCTTTAACACCTATTTCCTCCGACCACTCTTTAGGGGGCTCCCATACAAATTTTATGGTTTTTGTTTATTTATTCCATAAACCTGAGCATATGACCTTGAAGAGAGTGCCGGAGAGGGTTAATATTTATGACCGACCCCCATTACTTTTGCAAAAGGCACATTTTTGCGTTTGACACCTTATCCCTCCGACCACTCTTTAGGGGGGCTCCCATACAAATTTTATTATGTTTGTGCCGGAAAGGGTTAATATGTATCACCGACCCCCATTACTTTTGTGAAAGGAACATTTTTGCCTTTAACACCTATTTCCTCCGACCACTCTTTAGGGGGCTCCCATACAAATTTTATGGTTTTTGTTTATTTATTCCATACACCTGAGCATATGACCTTGAAGAGAGTGCCGGAGAGGGTTAATATTTATGACCGACCCCCATTACTTTTGCAAAAGGAACATTTTTGCCTTTGACACCTATTCCCTTCGACCACTCCTTGGGGGGCTCCCATACAAATTTTATGGTTTTGTCGATAAAACCGGAAACTGTCGATAAATAGGTAGCAAGTTTAAGCAAACAAAAACATCAAATGTTGGCTTTATATTTCATGTAATTGTGTAAAATTGATATAAGTTAGACAGTTCTAACATGAATTTTTGTCGCATTGAGGATCAAGCAGACCAACAAGTGCTAACATCAACATTGTACGATCAGTACTTTTGGCCCACCAAAGGCTCAAAAAGTTATATAAATACCGACACCTGATCACTATCAACCACCCTTCTTACCTCCGAGAATGACGTATTCTACGTCAAAAAACACAAACCAACATCCTACATTGATGTAAGATGAAGTAGAGACGGATACGGAAAATACACTCAGAAAAAAACACCTATCTTTTAGTGATATTTTAGTCCGAAATGAAAATATTTCAAGTCTCTAATAATGATAAGTATTTTTCTCGCACTAAAAAATTCTCATTTATAAATAAAAATTTCTAGAAAATGAAAAGTTTTCTCTATTGTAGATAAACAATTCATAATAAAAAAAAAAAATAGATAAATAACAGACCATTTCAGCCCTTGAAAGGACTTTGACCTAGCTTCTTATGATCAATTGTGATGTGCGTGTTATTAGGTTTGTACATAATTGACCGAGAACCGGACCTACATGCTTAACGCCGACTCCGAACGGCGATGAACGGAATGTTCTTGTTCTCAAGAAGCTTTACATGGCATTTTGATTACTCTCTGTGGTTTGCCATTGTCTGCAGAGAGGTGGCGCCCGTACAGAAAAATTATTTTAATTCAAATAATTTTCTGTAGCTGCCGGGGTTCGAACCTGGGTCTCCAGGTTCTTTGACATAGCGGCCACGCACCTTAACCAACTACGCCACGGACGCCACAATTCACTATGCGAAATATTTTCTTCAATAAAAACAAATCCTTTCTCAAAAATAAAAGTATTTTTCTCTAAGAACGATATATTTTTCTTATATTTCTCTTTTTCATGGAAGCTTTTTACCATTTTTAGGGAATTTTTGGTATCACATTTAGAGAAAAGCATTTTCTGAAGCAAACTCTATACCATTTTTCTCTAAATATTATGCCTTTGTTATCATATTCCGAGAGACTTTTTTCTGAGTGTACGTGTGAGGAAAAAGAAAGATAGAAAAAGTGAAAGGGAAAGAGGGTAGTTGTGGCAGAAGGGGAGAGTAAGATATCGTTATAATAAGCAAGCTTTAACACGCAGTACATCCTAAATAAGTGCAGTCAAACAATTCAAGTGTCCGAATATAAGAAGTGTGGGAACAGAGCAGATCGTTGTATTTTTAATAACTACCATGGAACTACAATGGAACACATTGCACATACATTCCAGTATCACTTAAGGTGTATATGCTATATAAGAATAATTTATATATTCTAGAGGGAGCTAGATCGTGTCAATAGCAATTAGAAGAAAATAATTGGGATGAATTATCTGATAATTGGCATACGTCCCACGACTTCAACTCAATGACAATTTGTATTTCTGGATAGTTATCAAATATGAGCAGCTTAGAGCTATATTAAATCATACACCATCCATAATTTGGTCAATACCACGATGAATTTATTAATACCACGAGGCATATTTGGTAATGCCGTTAAAAGTTAAAACTTTTTATTTCAACGCTTGTCGTATAATTTTCTAAACCCTTCCATGATTGTTAACACCGATGGGTACATTATTGGCCCTTATGACTACACTAAGGAAAATAACGAATATTAACATTATCCACGCCCGTATTGTATTTACATATTTATGAAGCTTCTGACTTATTCCAAACAGCTGAAATAACCGACAAGCAGCAACAACATCACACTCTGTTTCTGCAGCTTATCAATGAAGTTTTTAGAATTAAGATTCTTACTTGTCACTGAATACTCCCGGTTTGTTATAGTTCTCGTTTGGTTTTTGTAATGAAAATTCTATAGCCTAGACGTTTAGCCAAGATGCTTCGTGAGTGCGATGGGTAAGTGGAGCACGGCTCTCCACAAAATCTCACCCATTGCACTCACGAAGCATCTTGGCTAAACATCTAGGCTTTATAATTTTCATTACAAAAACCAGACGAGAACTATAAAAAACCATTAATAACATATTTTATTTAAATATGCTGTTTTTTAATTTCAATTTATTATTTAAATGTTCTTTAAATACGATAGTTTTATTTTCACATGGTAAATATTTGAAAGATTTTTAAAAAAATCCGTGCAAAATTATAATATATTTTTTATTAATTCTGTTTGGATACTTAAGTATTTTATTTTAATATTTATTATTTAACATAGAATTCAAAATAAGCGTGCATAATTTAATTAATAAAGTATTTAAATAAATTTTAAATATTTACGTACTCGATTTATACAAATTCGTTATTGGTTCAAAAATTACCCCGTTTTTGGATAAATTAAAAAAGTTTTTGGATAAATTTAATATTTTTTCTCTTAGTGTAATAATATATAAATTAAAACAAAAAATAAATTAAAATATAAGGATTTTTGCATTTCTTTTTTTTTATTTTTTTTTTATCCTTCTTTAGGCTTTATATCTCACGAAACCGACGGTAAATAAGGATTAAATACAGATAAACGTTACTCAGGGAGGTCCCTCATCACATTGCATATGGTCTCATGTTGACTCAACGACCAATTTGCGTATAAAATTTCTCTCCGTGCACAACCAAAAGTATATGACGCCAAAATAAAATCACTAAGTGTCAAAACGATTTGCTTACCATATGTCTAGGCTTGCTTAATGACGTTTTGGATATGTCAAAATAAAACAACACTTACTGCTGAAGCCATCTTTTGACAAACAGATTGAACTTAATTGCGCACCTAAGTAAAAATATTTTTTATATAATTACTTTATATATCAAGAACCCCAGAGTTGCCTTGACCGGTTGTAGAGCACTGTTTTACCTTAGATCCTATTAAGTTTCAAACCGAAAATAAAAAAATAAATAAACCATATCATTTCATTTAAAGCAACCAAGTAAATACGTAAGCAGCAGATGTTTGATTTAAACAATTTGCTGGCAAATTGTTATGAATCGAATTTGTTCGATTCACATTTAATTTAAATTAAATTGAAGTAAATAATAAACGTTGTGGTTGGTTTTTTTTTTGACATTTCTTCACAAGCGCTACAAAGAGATACAATGTATGCGGCAATTTCTTGTTGATTACTTAGGGAGTGTGTAATATGTGCGTGTGTGTGTGTGTGTGCGTAGCAGTGTGTGTATGGCTTTAGCGAATTTTAATTAATTTGTATTTATTTGTTGTTGATTTTATTATCGTTAGCTTGACGATAGCGTGTTCAGCATGCTTCAGACCAATTAAGCCGCATTAATTGAGGAGCTGCAACGCAGGATGATGTGACTTTAATTTATAATATTTATGCACTTAGTAAAGCAATTTTTTGTCTTTATATATTTTTAAGTTTTGTTCTTTTTTTTATGTGTTCTCTCTTATTTGTCGAAATATGATGATGATATGACTTGAATCTTTTGTTTCATTGTTGCTATTATTTTTTATCGTTGTTTATTTTATTATATTTCTTTTTTGCATACCTGGCTGTGGTTTCTGAATGATGCAATTTGAAATCGCGCCAATTTTATTGTGCTGTTAAAATGTTATTTTTTTTTTTTGTTTCTTAAATTTTTTGAAAGACCTTGAAATATTTTAGAAAAGAATGATTCTGAAATAATATGCTGCTCGTTATACCTATGTTCGCTTCTATCTTTTTTGTGATCGTTCCTGTTTCTTCTTTCTACCTCTCATCAAAACGCTCTATTATGTTTTTTATATTTATCTTTTTGTTGTTTTTGTAGTTTGTGCTTGCTTTCGTGTGAATTTGCCGAAATTTTTGGCGCTAATAACAGGCACGTACAGCCTTGATCTTTGTTCCTGTTACGTTTTTTACTGGCAGCTCGTTAACTGTGTGAATTTATTTTGTAGATATCAGGTGATGCTTGTTCACATTTATAAAGCGTTATTCTTGTTATAAAAAAAAAAAAAAATGAATTGGCCATTTCAGCCCTTGAAAGGCTTCAAAGCTTTTATGTTCACAAAGCAATTAATATATTGATGATAATAAAACAAAATAAAAAAAATTAAAATGATAAGATTTCCAATATTATAATACACATAACTTTTCAAATTTGACCAAGAAATTAATGGGAAAAGTTATTTAAATTATTTTTTAACCTTGTAGTGATTTTGAAGTCGGTTTTTTTTGTTAAAAAGTTTTTATTTCTTCTTTTTTAGGGAATATTTATTTCATAGTATTTTTGAGGAAAATTTCAAACATGAAACTTTGTTCATAAAAACTTTGTTTTATTAATTCCTGAAAGTTTGTTGGGTATTTTCCATTTCTGTCTCTTTACAATTTTTATTAAAGTGCCACACCCTTTTCTAATCCCGCCCACTTTGTTTACCGTACTTTATAATGATTCAACCTAGCCCTGTGTCAAATTTCAGTTTATAAGTAACTATATGATACATAGTACTTTCCTTAAAGTGCCACACCTTATGTAAAATCCCGCCTACTTTTGTAATGATTGTACTTACCCACCTACCTGCATACCAAATATTAGTACCCTAGTGTAATATTAACTGAGATATAGTATTTTTATTGTATTGCCACATCCCTCTGTTGAATAACGGCCACTTTTTTTACCGTAATTTGTAGTAATTGTGCCTACGCATGTACTAAATTTCAGTACCCTAGTGTCAATATTATTCGATATACAGAGTTTTTCTAATATTGCCACACCCGATTGGTGAATAACGCCCACTTTCTTGACCGTAATTTTTAATGACTCTGCCTTCCCATGTACTGAATTTCAGTACCCTAGTGTCAACTTTATTCGATATACAGAGTTTTTCTAATATTGCCACACCCTTTTGTCAAATAACGCCCACTTAATAGACCGTAATTTGTAATAATTGTGCCTCCACACTGTATTTTTACTGTAAATTTCAGTATCCTAGGGTCAATATTAACTGAAATACAGTGTTTTTCTAATAGTTCCACGCCCCTTTGTCGAATATCGCCCATTTTTTTAAAAAAGGACCTTCGCGTTAATGATATCTATCTGTTGACAAAAAATAAGGAAAATTAGAGAAAGTCTTGAGAACCTCCTCCTTTTTGAAGTCAGTTGAAAAGGTATTTTTCCAAAATGCATCGGCCTTGCATTGAGTTGTTTCTCGCTGAATAAAGGTGCTATGATTAAAATTATGCTACAAGTAAAAAGATGTATTATTTGACTTTACTGCTAAAATATAAAAAATAATGGCATTATCGGGACACGCAGGGAGCTGCTTAAGCATCGAATTTGTTCAAATTTGTTGCATGCAACTATAACGCACTTTGTATAGGTGCGACGGTACAAATAATACACGCCAGAAAGGCTAGTTCTTAGCACCAACAAAAAACAAAATATTCAAAAAATTCATGACAATATGAGGCCGCTCTCCTTGCGGACTCCAAGATCAAAAATGCAACAATCATGCAACGGCGTTGCAATGAATTATTTCTCCGTAAGAAACTGCGCCAGGGATAGTGCTATAAAGTAGTAATGATAAATATCTACTTGACCTTACTATAAAAATAAAAATTTGACGTCGTCATGAAGTGGAGACAACAGTCTGCTTATGCAACAAAAAATGTAATATTGTTGCATCGAATTATTACTCGCTTAGTAATGGTGTAACGGTAAATTTTGTTTTACGATAACAGACATTGATCCTTTTTTCTTATAACGAAAATAAAAAAAAAAAATAAAAATGGCGCTATAACACCACGATGGCAAACCGCTTTATGCAGCATCTTAAGTTTGATGTTTGACGACGCTACGTTGTTCAGCTTTTCTTTGGCAGTTATCTATAGTGAACGATCTCAGTGAATTTGCAAACATAGAAAAAAAAATTGCTCATCATTATGTCATGGAGCTAGATTCTACTCTGGAGGAGTCTGCTCCTTCGTTTACAACAGTAAAATATTGGGTGGCAGAGTTTAAACGAGGCCGTACCAACCAACTGAGGATACCACGCCAGTAATGGTGAAGAAAATTCGCTAAATGGTATTGAATGCCCGTCGACTGAAAGTGAGCAAGATAGCAGACATAATTAGGCATTTCAAAAAGTGCTGTAAATCGCATATAAATTGAAAATTTGGACACAATGGAACAAAAACAACATGGTTAAGATATTTCAATTGAGTTTTTGGTGAAACTCACAGTAATAAAGCAAAGTTTTAACGTCTATTCATAACAATGGAAGAAATTTGGGTCCATGACTTCACACCTGAGACAGAGGCACAGTCAAAACAATGAACTGAAAGGAAAAAATCGAAGACAGGCGAAGACAGTTCCATCTGCAAACAAGGTCATGGCATCAGTTTTTTGGGATGCGCGTGGATTAATTTTCATTGATTGTCTTGAGAAAGGAAGAATAATCAACGGTGAGTATTATGCGAACTTATTGCAAGTGATAAAAAGTCAAGAAAAATCGGCCGCATTTTTCAGTTTTGTTTCATCAAGATAATGCAAGAGTTCACCCATTCATTTCGCTATGGCCAAAATCAATGAGTTAAAATTCGAATTTCTGCCTCACGCTCCTTATTTGCTAGATTTAGCCCTCTCGGATTATTTTCTGTTTCCAAATATGAAAAAATGGCTCGGTGGAGTCTGCGCTTTATGGCTATTTTGAGGAACTCGACGGTTCTCACTATAAACAGGATATCGAAGCTATTGAACATAGAAGTGTATCGAGCTAAGTAGAGAATTAAAGACATTTTCAATTTTTTTTTTTTTTTAGGTCGGGTACTTCTGGGACTACCAGTGCTTATGTACATACAATTTGAAAAATCAATTTCACTTCAAAAACCAACAAAAACATGTTTTTTTATGATATTTGACTTTTGAAATTTCAAAATTTGATATTGAACTTTCAAAATAAGTAAAAAAAAATTTATAAAAATTTCCAAAAATTGTATGTTTAAAGACCCTAAAGTTAATCAAAATTGAATACAAAGGAAATTAACGCGGTTTTTGATGAGGTTCTTTAATTTTAATATTTTCACCGAAGAAGTTGCACTACACAAATGCAAATATTTTAAAAATATCTAACGGTACTGCAACTTCAAGACACTTACAAATTATTTTTCCATTCCAAAAACGCAAATATTAATTTTTATATAATACCTGTTTACTTGTTGTCCGTTTGCATGATGAACAAAGTAAAACGATTTCGTTAGCATAATTAAAAGACACAAAAAAATCCTTTCATTCACTTAACAACCGAAGTTAAAATTGACTGATTTAAGTCAAAATTTAAAGACTCGACATTTCTTGGAGCCACCACTTGTTGTTTTATCGGAAATTTTTTAAAATATTCTTATTGCTGCTATTAGAACTAACCTGAAATATGCAATTTATTGCATACTGGTTTAAAGACCAGAACAACAACCATTATTAAAGAGACAAAAACAATTAAAGCAACAAAAGAACAAACAGCTGCAAATTGGTTTATTCACCCGCTGCCCATTCAGAAACGTCGTGATTTCGTTGAACGTAAAATTATGAATTTTAACCTAAATTGCACGTACTTGCAAATTTTTTAGAAAGATTTTTTTAAAGATCTTATCTGATGTCACTTATGTATATTATTTGGATCAATTTTACTTTTGCACCTCATGCTTTAGCCTCTAAACCAGTAGTTCTCAACCGTTTTTTCTAGCGCTCCTTTTTCCATGTTTGACGGAAAACTCGAGCATACCACACCAAAAAAAAAAAAAAAATTATTTTTAAGTTCAATAAATTTGTCCCGTTTTATATTCTTCGTTTTTATAAAAAAAAAGATCGGTAGTAAAGTTTTTTAAAAAAATTTCATGCAAGTTTAAAAAAGATATTAACAACGAGATAAAGATAATAATGAAAAGATAACTTGGCGTTTTACATCTATATATATATATACATATCTTCTATACATATATATATACTATTATATAAAATGAAAGTGAAAATTTGTTTTTGCAGCAAAACTCCAAAAGTACTGGTCCGACTATATGAAATAATTTTTAAAATATCACCTTTGTTCTACAAAAGGATCATTGGGTATTTTCTTTACGAAATTTCAATAATAAGTATCTTTAATTAGAGTGTTTAGTTTTTTAAAAAATCATCCAGAATGCCAAGCATTGCTTTATCGTTAGCTTTTCATGCGTTTGTGCTGCGAGAGCCTCAATAAACTGCTTGTTGCTCTCTACTACACTCTTTTTGATCTCAGCAAGCACAACACAACAAAACTAACAAACAAATACATATTCATACATACTTTGCTGCGCTTAAAGCTAATTGGATCGAAGTAGGGTTGAGTTCCTAAATACATTTTTACAAAGCATCAGTTTCTTTTTCCTTGAACTGTGGCTTACCAGATTCACCAAAACTGCGTAACTAGATTTTTAAGCACACTTTGGTTGCGCAGTTTTGGTGAATCTTGTAAGCAGCAGTTCAAGGAAAAAACACACTGATACTTTGTAAAAATGCATTTAGGAACTCACCCTACATTCTAATATGTTCAAATTAGTTTTGATGTGGTGAATTACAGCCCTATTCTGGCAGCTTAACTAAGCTCACCACATTAACAAAATAGTTAATATTAACAAATTGTTAAGGTTTCATATTCTGGTGATAATTTAAAAGCTCCTTTCTTTACTATTTTGTAAATGGCCGAAAACAACTCAACAACGAAAGATAGTTCATTGGTAAGCCAACCAAATACTGTGCAAATAAAATAAAATATAAAAATGGATGAATTCTTACTTCTTTTAAGCATTGATACTGAAGAAGTTTAAAGAAAAACTAAATTTTAAAGACTGCAAAACACTCGAATGTTGCTTGGCTATTAAAAAAAATTAACATTGAAACTTAAAACAATTGAACATAATCAGTAAATTATTTATTTCTTAACATTTTCTATAATACTTGTAGAAAAATAAACATAAGCAATCAAAATAAGCAAGAAATAAGCCATAAAAAAAACAGCTGACACTTTATATCTACGGCATTTACATTTTCACCATGCGTGGTGAACATTAACAGCTTTTTAGAGCTTTCAAATTGTTAATGATTTGCCAGAATACGAAAATTTACTTTACATAACAAGAACATTAACAAGAGCTTCTTTACAATTCCTTGTTAAGTTAACAAGCAGAATAGAGCTGTTAGCCTCTAAACCAGTAGTTCTCAACCGTTTTTTCTAGCGCTCCTTTCTCCATGTTTGAAGGCAAACTCGCAAATCCCACTCCAAAAAAAAAAAATTTTTTTAAGTTTAATAAATTTTTCCCGTTTTATATTCTTCGTTTTTATAAAAAAAAAGATCGGTAGTAAATTTTTTAAACAAAATTTCATGCAAGTTTAAAAAAAGATATTAACAACGAGATAAAGATAATTATGGAAAAGATAACTTGGCGTTTTACATCTATATCTATGTATATCTTCTATGTATATACACTAAGGGAAAAAAATATTATATTTATCCAAAAACTTTTTTAATTTATCCAAAAAGCGAGTCATTTTTGCACCAATAACGCATTTGAATAAATCGACTACGTAAATATTAAAAATTTATTTGAATACTTTTTTAATTAAATTAAATATTTAAATATTTAAACAGAATTAATAAAAATATATTAAAATTATGCACGAATTTTTTTAAAATATCTTTCAAATATTAACTATTTGAAAATAAACTATCGCATTTAAAGAAAATTTATATAAAAATATTGAATTTAAAAAAAAACATATAAATTGAATATGTTATTAATGGTATTATTTTCTCCATATTGCGTTCATCAAATGTCATTGCCTGTATAATTTATTCTCGCTTCACTTTTTTCGTTCTCTAATTTATACTATTTTTGACAGTTGGTGCCCTAATATTGCACCAACTGTCAAACATAGTGTAAAATAGAGAACGAAAAAGTAATCTACAAAATATATGTAGGTAGAAGCAAATTATGCAGGTAAATGACAACCGGTCCAAGATTTTCTGGAGAAAATACCGAGTTGTCACTCCACCCTATATAATTTAATTTCTTTGCCAAACATGCACACTATATTACTCTTGCAAAAATAACTAAATGAGAACTATAAGAACTGTAAATGCAAGAAATAACTGCAGGAACAGAGTTCGATGCTGTTGCTGCTTGTCGGAGTATGTGTGTACGTGTGCGATGCTGTTGCTGCTTGCTTCAACACATTGCCATGTACATACATCTACTTTAATTAACTTAACAAAAGCATTAATAGTATCGGTCATTGATTATGGTCTACCAGTTTACGGAAAGTGCACAAAAAGTTCGATACAGCAGTTGGCCGCTTCATACCACTCAGCAATCCGAAAAAGCCTTCGTGCATTCCCTACCACACCCATCATAAATTTGCTGGCTGAGTCAGGATTAACCGAGTTGAGAGATCGCGTTGACTTTTCAACCTACCGTCTAATCCCAAAACTATATATTGCTAATAATACAATATTGTTTAAAGAAATAAAGAACTCTATAGTTAAGAAAAAAGCAATGAAGCATCCATCCGCCATCTACAGAGCAGCACAATACGCAAACAATCTAAACTTACCCCTTCGTCCGACACTTTGCAAATTGCCAAAAAATCCTCCATGGAATTCAATTCATCACCAGTCTACTAAAATATCCTAAAAATGACACATGCTCATCAACATTTCAAAAATTATTTTTTGAAGAAAGACGTAAATGGACCAACGGCTGGAAATTTTTGTTCACCGACGGCTCCAAGGACCTGATTTTTACCTCATTCGCAGTAGTCACGGAGAAAGGAGAGATTCTAAAAAATGGGCTTCTTTTTAATCACTGCTCTGTTTTTACAGCCGAAGCTGTTGCTATTGATGAAGCAACGACGTATGCTGTGAAATTCAAAGGAAGGCATATAATCTGCTCTGACAGCAAATCTGTTATCAAAGCCTTGCTGAATACTAACAACACCGAACCGATTATTGCAAAAATAAGAAACACCATTAGCCAAAACAGTAACAAAGTGAAGATCATGTGGACACCAGGCCACTCTGGCATTAAAGGAAATGAGCACGCCGACTCCGCTGCAAAAAACGTTTGTCGATCCCCAACAATCCTTTTTATCTCAAACGTAAAGTCGGACATTATTCGATACATACAAAAATTTCTTGAGGATCTCAAGCTTCAAAAATGGAGGACATACCAACATCAATACAAGAACGTCAACCCCAGCGGCACTAAACCACAAGTCCCAGCAACAGCGTCATCTCAAGAAGTCAAAACATTTACAAGACTTCGACTAGGGCATACGAAAATCACACATGAGCATCTCCTGCTTGGCACGCCAGCTCCCTACTGTTCACTTTGCAACTGTTGTGTAATTTCTGTAACCCATATTCTAAATGACTGCCATACACTTTGTAACCCCAGACGCACCATTTTCAATGACCAAATACCCACAAATTTATTAAAAAAATGTACTATTGAAAATATCACACTCATTTTTAAGTTCATTTCACAATGTAAGCTTCTGCATAAAATTTAATTTATAAATTGAATTAAAAAAAAAAAAATGTAAAAACTATAATTCAACCTGTAAACCATATTCCATATTTATTTTCTAAGATTATCTTATGACTTTCTTTTTAGTCCTCAAACTGGCCGATAGCCTTTGTTGCTCTAGCCTTACTTTAAAGTAGTGTAATTATTCATAATTATATTTCTTATAAATAAATAAATAAATAAAAAAAAATAAAATTCAAATACGGGAAAAAAACGAGTTGTAAGGAAAACATTGGATTTATCCACGTAAATATTTGAATAAAATTTATACTCATGCGTGGATAATGCTAATATGCGTTATTTCCCTTAGTGTATATATATATATATATACTATTATATAAAATATACTATTATATAAAATGAAAGTGAACATTTTTTGTTGCCGCAAAACTCCAAAAGTACTGGTCCGATTTTTATGAAATAATTTTTAAAATATCACATTTGTGCTACAAAAGGATCATTGGGTATTTTCTTTACGAAATTTCAATAATAAGTATCTTTAATTAAAGTGTTTAGTTTTTTAAAAAATCATCCAGAATGCCAAGCATTGCTTGATCGTTAGCTTTTCATGCGTTTGTGCTGCGAGAGCCTCAATAAACTGCGTGTTGCTCTCTACTATACTCTTTTTGATTTCAGCTAGCACAACACAACAAAACAAACAAACAAATACATATACGAGAGCCTCAATAAACTGCGTGTTGCTCTCTACTATACTCTTTTTGATTTCAGCAAGCACAACACAACAAAACAAACAAACAAATACATATTCATACATACTTTGCTGCGCTTAAAACTAATTGGACCGAAGTACATTCTAATATGTACAAATTAGTTTTGATGTGGTGAATTAATCTTACACAGTTTTGTTAAAAGGGGATTCACTGACCACCTTTAGCATGTTGAGGATTTTTTGATGAGAATGAGAATCAATCCGACTTGATGTATGTATGTATGTATGTATATATGTATGTATGTACGTATGTTTCTTTGTTTCGCTGCATGCAACTTTTCTACACATGTTTTGACGGTAGTTTTCCTGTAACTTATAAATGAACAAAAGGAACGAACGGCTGACTTTTGACTTTATAGAATTGACATTGTGTGATTCAATAAGTTTTTTTATAAATAAACAGGAGAACTGGGACGGGCATAGGAAAAGGGGTTATGGCTTCGAACCCACAAGTCAAATTTTTGATATTGAATAGCTTTGGAACTAAACGTCGCATGGCAATAAAACTCAGTATGGAGTTACTAATTGCCAAAGTCTTTCTACTGGAAAACTGGTATGTGCATTGGAAAAGGGGGTGTGGCCCGATTCTGTATACAGAATAGCTATGGAAGTTAAATACACAGGACATTGAAACTCATAATGGAATTGTCACCTGGGAGTGATGTTCTGCTACTGGGAAACTGTAACGGGCAGTGGGACATGAGCGTGGTGTCAGACTAAGGGACTAATAAAAGTTTTGAATTTACTTATTATTTCCAATATACTTGCCGGGTGCAGCAACGCGCTCCGGGTATCGCTAGTATACAAATATAACATATTTCCGTAAACTTTTTAAAAATAATTCATACACGCAAAGAAATTTTTCGTTTACCACAACTGAAAAATTCACCAACTATACATCGTTTGCGAGCTGTATTTGCCGCAAACGAAAATTCAGTTGTCATCAACTTAAAAATATATCTTATATATATATACCGCAAGCTATTTCGGTCATTATTATTTATTATATTAATAATCTTTCTCATTATGTCCGTCCGTCTTCTTATGGATTGCACTCATCGCACCGCCGTTGCTATCTCCGTCCGCGTATTAAGCAAACTACCAATTTCGTTATATAGTCACAATTTGTCCAAAAAGTAACTCTGAACTATAAGCGCTTTGTTTATACAACGAAGGGAAAAATAAACAAAATTTTCAGTTGGAAAAAACGAAGTTTTCAATTGCTGCAATTTAAAAATCACTCGCGTTTATGACAAACGAAATTCATTTCCTGCAACTAAATGACTCGTTTCTCACAACTGAAAATTTTGTTTATTTTTCGTTCAACGTTTATGACAACTGTTGAAACGTTTGCAATAAACGATTTCAAGCACGACAAACGAAGTTCGTTTGCGGCAAACTGGCGATAAACGTTTTTTTTCTTTGCGTGTAACATTTAAATGACAAAATAAAAAGCATAAAAGATAAAAGAGAAAAATCATTTAAAAAAAAAAACAAACTATGTAAAAATATGATTGTGCCAAGTCGTTTGATCAACTATTTTCTTCATATTTGGACTTGGACATCATCTTCGACATTTTGTCTTGACCTATTTTTTATTATCTTTATATAAATAGGCGTAGGCAAAACAGTTAAGAACCATTTTCTCCCGTGTTTCTCAACCGGAGAAGGAGTGCACCGAATATCTATGGTGGGAGTGGCACATCCCATACAACCCAAATTTGCGGTATCTAAAAGCTTTAGAGTTAAAGGTCACACATCCTCGGAAATCGGTAATTGACATCAAATTACACGTTGAAATAGGGGCGTGGCACTTACAGGAGCCTAAGTTTTCGGTATAACTTTTAAACTATAAGTCACAAATCAATGAAACTCGGTAGGAACTTCCTATTTAGTCCTGTTATTCGACTGGGAAAATTGAACGAGCATTAGACAAGGGGGCGTGGCATCACCCATACAATTCAAAGTTTTTATATCGAATAACTTTGGAAGTAAATGCCTTATAACAATGAAACTCAATATGGAGTTCCAACTTGGAGATATCCTTCTTCTAGAAAGTAGAATATGGGGAGTAGGATATTGGGACGAGCATTGGACAAAGGGGTGTGACTCCGCATATATAAGCCAAATTTTTTATATCGAATAGCTTTAAAAGTAAAAGTCACAGAATGGAGTTACTATTTCGTGACTTCCTGCTGGTGGTGCGGTATGAGTCCGGTTACGTTTGCACATGAGTGAAGAAAGAAGAAAAAATGTTTTCAATAAAAATACAAAAAAAAAACCCCAAATTTTAAATGGTCGAATTTCCACCAAAGGCGATACTAGTTATATTTAATAAGGCTGTGAAAGATGTAATGCCTCTGCACTAACCAGAGGATAAATGAAGCGGTATTTAAAAAAAAAACTCCTCACACAGAAAAAAACTGGTATTTTCACATGAATCAGCTCTAATACCTCATCTTGAATGTTTTCAGGAACTAGCATAACATCAACAATAAATGGATCACGAACTAAATTAGATTTCCAGTTTTCTGATTAAATATGAGGTCTACTACATACAGAGGTGGACACGAATTTAGCACATTTAGAACGTGTTACCTATGTGAGCAAATATATATTTTTGTTTTTATTTTTTTTTTAATACTTTTTCAAAAGTTTTACCTTTCTTAGCTTTGAACCACGGATTTCAGGTGTTATACCCGTTCAGTCAAGTCTACCTTGGTTTGAAATGGGGTGATAGATTTATGGGAGGGAAGGGGGCAGTCAAGTGAAACTTGTGTAGAATGTTCTTAAGCGAGGCGGAAAGCCGAAGAAACATGTGAATTTGAATCTGCCGCAAGTGTTATGCCTTTCCCTCAGTCAATTCAAGTCATAATGCAATCAATCTCATCCACAAACTTTTCTACCACCAACTACAACTTCAAGTCGTAAATATTGATGGGATCAATTTCAGTTGATTAGAAATGAGGACAGAAAATTGCAAATGCGTAAGGTTACAGCGTAGGACCATGATCTGGCCAGGATTCAAACCCGGGACCTCTGGGGTGTTAGTCGAGCAAAAAATATTTATATATTTTTATTTATGAGTACAAATAAATAGTTGAATTATACATTTTGCATTAAATTACTAACTTTTGTTATCAAGTAATTGGTATAAAAACTCTCAAATGTTGCATCACTATTTCAAAGCTCTCAAATTTTTCAATGTGCACAACTGCTCAAGTCTTCAAGCCCTCAAGTTTAAGGCTATAGAAGAAACGCAGATGTGCATATTTCTGACACACGTGTATTTTGTTTTTGTAAAGCGCACAAGTCCTTAAATCCTCAAGTACACAGCAAGTGTACTGAATTGTGAATACCCCTATTGAAAAAAAGAATAAAATAATATGATTAGCAAAACAAAAACAGCAAAACCAGTATTGTATTGAAAAAAAAGCAATGAAATACAATGGGTTGCGATCATGGCGTTGCAACCAATACTGTGCAATATTTGAATTATTTTATTTTGAAATGGCTCATGCCTCCCCACGGTGCGCGCCCCTCAAATTGAGAACCACTGCTCTAAATCTTAATATTAAAAAAATGGTTTTCCCCCAATACTGGGGAAATACAAAATATTTGTGTCTGTTCTAGCCAAAAGCAAACGAAGTCCATTTTGAATCGTGATTTTCATTCAGTGCAAAGAGACAAAGATGCAAATACTTAATATCAAAAGCTTCATGAAAGTGAGCTTTGGTTTAAGGTCATCTTTATTTTGTTATCACTTGTCATCCAGCCCATATTTACATCAAGAGTTTATAATTCACAAAAATTTACTGTTTTCAATCTTTTAATGCAGTACCGTTAAATCGATAGGTACGCTGCACAATGGTTCCAAATCGAAAAAAGACCTCCAAAACCTCAAGGAGTTGTCTAATCTGCATGAAAATGATGATTATTAGGTTTTTGGGCTCGCTGATCACGAATCTGAAGTCAAAAATTCGATATTAAAAATGGCGGCTTTGAACATGCTAATTTTTATAATAACTATATTATGCAGTACAATTTTGCTGCCCCGAAAGTTTTCGAGATCGCTGATCATCAATCTGAAGTCAAAAATTTTAAATTCAAAATGGCGGCTTAAAAATGGTGACCGTGAACACGCTAAGTTTTACAACAACTATATTATGCATTTCAAATTTGGTTCCCACAAAGTTTTCGCGGTCGCTGATCATGAATCTGAAGTCAAAAATTTTAAATTCAAAATGGCGGCTTAAAAATGGCAGCCATGAACATGCTAATTTTTATAATAACTACACTAAGGGAAAATAACGCATATTAGCATTATCCACGCCTGAGTATAAATTTTATTCAAATATTTACGTGGATAAATCAAATGTTTTCCTTACAACTCGTTTTTTCCCGTATTTGGATTTTATTTATACCACACACGTACACACATATTCCAAACAAGCAAGCAGCAACAGCATAGCACACGTACACACATATTCCGACAAGCAGCAACAGCATCGTACTCTGTTCCTGCAGTTTATTTCTTGCAGTTGCAGGTTTCTTATAGTTCTCATTTAGTTATTGTTGCAAGGGTTATATAGCCTGGATATTTGGCGAAGAAATGAAATGATGTAGGGTGAAGTGACAACTTGATATTTTCTCACAAATATCTTGCACCGGTTGTCATGTACCTATATAATTTGCTTCTAATTTTCTATATTAGTTTTTATTCCTCTAGTTTATACTATTTTTGACATTTAGTGCCCTAATATTGCACCAATTGTCTAAAAAAGTATAAATTAGAC
The DNA here is from genome assembly GCA_943735915.1 of Pherbina coryleti. Taxonomy (NCBI): domain Eukaryota; kingdom Metazoa; phylum Arthropoda; class Insecta; order Diptera; family Sciomyzidae; genus Pherbina; species Pherbina coryleti. The sequence continues at coordinate 12,677,440 of OX030951.1, forward strand.
CACGAAAAAAGTGAAACAGAGAATAAATAATACATACAAATGGCATTTGATGGACTCAATATGAAGAAAATAATACCATAAAACCATTAATAACATATTCAATTCAAATATGTTATTTTTTAAATTCAATATTTTTATATAAATTTTCTTTAAATGCGATAGTTTTATTTTCAAATAGTAAATATTTGAAAGATATTTTAAAAAAATTCGTGCATAATTTTTATATATTTTTTATTAATTCTGTTTAAATATTTAATTATTTTATTTAATTAAAAAAGTATTCAAATAAATTTTATATATTTACGTAGTCGATTTATGCAAATGCGTTATTGGTGCAAAATTGACTCGCTTTTTGGATAAATTAAAAAAGTTTTTGGATAAATTTAATATTTTTTCTCTTAGTGTATATTATGCAATACAATTTTGCTGCCCCGAAAGTTTTCGAGGTCACTGAATACGAATATGAAGTAAAAATTTTAAAATACAAATGGCGTCTTAAAAATTCAGCCATTCTTTATTCTGTTCCACAAAACGGATGTTTGTTCTTTTGCTTTTGTTGCACCTCTCAAAATATTTATTAAAAATTTTTTTTATATAAATCAATAAGAATCTTGTTTTTATGTCACAGTTATTTGAACATTTTAATTTTTCTGACACGAAATTAACGATTTTCGGTTTTATAGGTTTGTTTTGTATATTATCAATATCTGCACAGAAATTAAGTGAAAACAAATGCCTACTCAGCTAGCTTCGATAATGCACCAAGTAAGGTAGGCATGTAAATTTTATTATTTTAATAATAATATAAACACAAGGTTAAACTCATTAACTATGTATGTTTAATACCGATACAAACAAATAAAGATAAAAATAATGCTTTAAAAAAATTTTTTTTTAGTTTCCGACACCATTATAGTTTTTCTTAAAATTTTCCTACAGTGGCACTTTGTGCCAAAAAAATTTTTTTAATAGTATAATAAGATATCCCACATAGCAACCAATACCTTTCTAAAGGGGAAAAAAGGGGAAAACACTTTTGTTTTTTCCATTTTAACTGAGTCAAATATTAAAAAAAAATGTACATTTTCTTTGTAATTTTTTAATAAAATTGTATGCATATATTTTATAATTTTACTTTTTTTTCTGATTACTTAAGTTTTGTTCTAACACATGAAAATATAAAACATTATAAATAACTTATACAAATAAAACAACACTAGCTAGAAATTGGCTTTAAATATTACTATATTTTTTTTTTGAAGACCTCAAAAATCCTTAAAAAATTTTTAAAAAAAAATTGAGAACGCAGTTTTTTTCCTTTGTCTATCTTAAATAGATATCTGAAGTAAAAAAATTTTTTCAAATTTTTTTAAAAATTAGGTTTTGGCCGTCTTTTTTCGATTTGGAACCATTGTGCGCTGTAGCCTTAAGTTTGCAAAATTTATGTTATACATATAACGGAGCTTCTGCATATCGTAACGTTGGGCAAGTTTTGTTTGCTTTATTTTTGGGTTCACCTTCAAGATATGCTGTCTTTGGTCGTTTCTTGGAAAGATACTTGTACATCATTAAAATGCATTTTGGATCGGAGGTTGTTGCGTTATATCTAGTATTTATGTGTGGATTTTCAATTTTTGTTATAGCGCCCCTAGCGTAGCCCGAATGACAACTTTAACCATGTGTAGTATGCGCGTAGCTTTGCTTTGGCCTAAACTGAAGGTTCTGCCATTGACCTCAAATGCAAATAGTTAACAGTTTTGTGCAAATTATGTATATTTATTATTTTTTTTTTTTGTTTTAAGTAAATCAAAGAGACACTCTTAAAATTAAAACCGGCCATTATATGTGGTAAAGTAGAAAAATATATCTAGTTGGCATTAATTTGCACTCTGTTTTATAGCTTCCGCATGTTTGCGTTTTGCTTGATTTTGCAGAGTTTGGGCCAGGTTGCATATTTTGTTTTTATACTTAGCCCAGTAGTAATTTGTTTTATCTGCCACGCAGATAAATTATAAAAGCAACACTTGTTTAAATAAATGTTAAGAAAATAAAAAAGAGCTGACGTGATTTAATGCACGTTTTCCCAGTAGTTGACGTTTAGGGTCAGTTTGTCAATTCTAGGTTTCTTCATGTGAATTTTGTCTCTTATACCAATAACTAGCTTGAGCGTTTGAAGGATGTTCAATCGATCAAAGTGCAGGGCTATATGTTTTGTGATTTCAAAACCGTAGTGTTGGCATACCTGATATGTCAAACGTAGCTGTAATTGCAACTGTCATCCCTGATATATCAAATATCTGTTAGCATTGCAATTTTTTTTTTTTTTTAACGTAGAATACGTTATACGAGGGTGTTGATCTGGAGCACAAAATTTTGAGAAAATGTTTGTCACTTTCATTATAAGTTTTTAATACTTTATGCATGCATTGAAGAAAATTCAAGTATGGTCGTAACATATTTAATATGTCTTCTTTTGATTTGTATTTAAATAATCATATTGCTACATATAATTTTTTTTGATTCTATAAGTAAATCAAAATTTAACTCCTTCAAATTTTGTATTAATTTTCATATGCTTTGTATTTTGTGTATTATAACATCATGTGTAAGAGCAGTACGATTATCTGTGTGCTCATCACAGAACCAGTGTGAGAAAGAGAAGAAGTATAATGACCAAGTAGCGAACGATGTGTACATACACAACATTGATAAGCGAAGCAGAGAAACAAAATTGTGCTTACCCAGTTGGCCACGTCTTTAAGACATCCTCAATGTCTTACAGCCTTATTCATAAACACATTTTAGAGGCAGAGTAACTTTAAACGGGCTTTAATAGAAGCTGCGTAAAGCCTTAAACAGTGCGTAACTAAACAAGCGTTTAAAGGTTGTTTAAGGAAATCTATTGAATAAGGCTGTTAATGACTAACGTATTCTACGTCTGACTTATGCGCCCGTGTTATCTAACACAGGCTTGAGCTTTTTTTCTTTGAACCAAGGATTTCAGGTTTCATAACTATTCAGTCAATTCTACCTTGGTTTGAAATGGGGTGGTTATAGATTAGTGGCAAGGAAGAGGCAATTAAATCAAACATGTGTAGAATATTCTAAGCGTAACGAAAAACTCTAGAAACATGTGAATCTAAGGCAAGTGTTATGCCTTTAACTCAGTCAATTCAAGTTACTAAGCGATCTAAAACTTTCCATACCACCAACTGCAACTTTTAAGTCGTAAGTATTAATGAATTCTTAGTTTCAGTTGATTAGAAAAAATAATTTTCTGTATCCGCCATCTGGGGTTCGAACCTAGTCTCGAAATTGGTATTCAGTGATCCTCGTACTTTTTAACGCACTCGGCTACGACTGCCGCATAATGAGAAGAATCATTACATAAATTTATTATACACTTGTTTTATTCCTAATTTACTCATAAGGGACCGTTCGTAAATATCGTGACACTAAAAATGGACAAAATTACACCCCCCATCCCTCACCACGCATTTTAACGTTGAGAAGATCCCACAGAGCTTTACTTTACGAATGATCGAAAGACGAAAAATATTGGGAGATTTTGCTTTGAGCTTGAAACCAAGGATTTTAGGTGTAACACCTTTTCAGCCAAATCTGCCTTGGCTCGAAATAGGACTATAGATTAGTGGTAAAAAAGTGAGAAAATCAAGAAATTTGCAAGTAGGATGTGAATTTGATTCCGAGGCAAATGTTATTTCTTTACCTCAGTCAAGTTATTACAAAAACTACGATAGGTTGAACTGATTTGGTAAAAAAAAAATTAACCAACAAACGTTACAAATATAAACAATTGTAGATTCCCGACTGATCGTTGATAACACCCACGATCACACAGAGCAAACGCGAGAATTGTGAAGTTATTTGGCGAAGTTGATAACATCAAGAGTAGATATTGTGAGCTAAGATGAGTGAGAGTAAGTGAGAGAGAGCGAGTGAGTGAGTGAGTAAGTAAGGTTTGAGTGCGAGTGCTAAGCCGAGATGGAAGTTTGAGCTTTAAGCTGTGTATTGAGCCAGTTCAGAGACGATCAGACATGTTGGAGTTGTACTAGGTTGCGATGAAAATTATTTGAGTGGAAATTACATGGCCAAAACAAAACATAACAAAACAAAAAACAATAACAATGCATGTGAAAGAATCTGCAATTTGGGGTTTTGAGAGAAGAAAAAACAAAAAAAAAAAAAAAAAAACAGGATAGTGCATGTTTTGTCGAGATTATAAAATGACAGTAAAGACTTGATTTTAATTCGAGTCAATTTACCAAGAAAATTAATAGGCAAAATATGATATTATTTAAAATATTAAACAAATCGGAAAAAGACTGAAGTAATTCGTTCTAACTTAACGAGAATAAGCCTTAGTCTACAAGACTAACTCTTGGTCTTCTAGAGCCATGCTTGCAAACTTTACAGCCCAGTTAGTGGCGGCGCTTCTTGTTTTGGCTCCCACGCTTTGACTCAAACTCATAGATCCACGATCAAGCCATGAGTTAACTATAACAACAACAACAACACTTAATATCGGCACTAGCTGGCTTCGTAAAATTTCGTTTGAGCCGTACATTCTAACGACGATCTGCAAACCCCGACTCCGGCTACGATCAATCATCATTATCATCATTCGTTCTCTCTCTCTCGTTTCTTGCGCTCTCTCCCTCAGTCACGCTTCAAGCCCGCACCGCCGCTATGTTGGCTCGCTCATCAGCAGCCAAGCTGCTACTCTTGCTCGAACACTTTGCATTGACGACGATCGTGCGAAGTGTTCGACCGGCTGTTATAAAAGTGGCAAGGACATACGAACAAGCCATTAGTTGAAATATATAATCGCAACGCAAAGTCGATTCGGTTGCGTGAGCTCGCAAAGTTAAAACAAAAAAAAATTAATTCATAATTTTGAATACATAATAAACAGACTTTTTTTGGAAAACGCTTTTAAATTTTTAAGTGAAGCAAGTGAAAAAATTAACAATTTTAGAAAAAAAAAAAAATTTTATAAAAAATTTAATTTTTTTAAAAAATATCATCAACTAACCAAGTGTTGTTAACGGTTATCAATGTTGCAAAAAACCAAGAACGATTAAGAACTTGTAACTACTATTTATGCAAAGGACTTAAAAGTGCTACCAAATAAAATTGTAAAAAAAAAGTTACAACAACAACATAAGTACTTTTAAAAAAATTCCCCAAAACTGCAAAAACATTTTCCAAACATGATTGCCGACTCATATTTTATAAAGTTGCTGTTGCGACAGTACAAGACGCACGAGGTGCAACACCTTCTTATCGTCTTCATCAGCATCCTGGCGCTGATCAACTTCGTTCAGTGGCTAATCAATTTGTACAGAGAGCTGCGTAGACTGCCGCCAGGTCCTTGGGGATTCCCAGTCATTGGCTATTTGCTATTCATGGGCAATGAGAAACACACGCGCTTCATGGAGCTTGCCAAGCAGTATGGCACCTTATTCTCCACACGGCTGGGTAGCCAACTAACAGTGGTTATGAGTGACTACAAGCTGATACGCGAGTGTTTCCGGCGCGAAGAGTTTACAGGACGACCGGATACGCCATTTATGCAGACGCTGAATGGATTTGGTAAGCAAAAGAAATATATAAGTTGAAGTCGGCGAAAAAGCAAAATAATGGCAAATTCAAATTCAAACAGTAATGTTGAAAGGCGCCAAAATTTTTTTAGGTTCTTAAGAGAAGTTTTGCCCCTTTTTTGCTTAGGACATTTGGGATGTGAGTAAGAAATAAATTATTAACTATTTCTAAAAAGTAATCAAAACATTTCACGAAAATTCAAAACAGAAAAAAATTAATGAAGGGAAATGAATGTAACGAAAACTATGAAATTTTTAAAAGAAAAAAAAAATATGTTTTGAATTCAAAGTTTGAGCAAAATAGTCAAACAATTTTATGAAAATATTTTATTTAAATAGAGTCAATTTCTTAAATTTTTAACCATAAGCATTTAAGAGCAAAATATATAAAAAAGATTATATAAATTTATTAGGTATCAAAAGGATAAATTCTTCCAATCAATTTTATACAGTTTGGCATGAAAATTTCAAAATCATTTTCAATTCAATCTGTGTTAAAATTAAAAGATATTCTTTGAAACCAGAAAATTACTTTATTTTGAAAGTTGAAAAAACACAATTTTTAACAAAAAAACAAAACAAAAAAAAAAAAAAGACTTTTCTTAAACCACAATAGACTATATTTTGAAATGAGAGATATACTTAACCGTTTAAGGGCCGTATTGTTCACCTCTAGATATCTTTAATAAGTGGGTAAATTACTAGATGATTTTCATGAGTTTCAGAGTGCAGGAAACCAGCAAATATCCACTGGTATCCACTAACCAAATATCAAGATATTCAGAGGTAAACAATGCGGACCTCAATATTACTTATCACCAAAATCTCCAAAAGTAATCACCAAAAAGTTAAAAGAAATTAAAAACATTTTCTGATAACTTTCCTAGTAAATCTTAAATAATTGCTAAATATAATAAAAATATTGGGTAAAAATCCATAAATGCACTAACTAAAAGCTGATATTAAATAATTTAAGCAAAATTATTTTGGAGAAAAACAAATCATAAATTAAAAAAAAAAGTATAAGGGAAAAATGGTCCTTCAAATTTTGTTTTCTTTAATTATTACTGTTTTGAAGAATACTGCTTTAAGTATTCTGTAAAGATGAAAAAAAATTATTATCTGTCTATTTGTTCGCTTACTTCTTATAAGCTATACAATCGATTGTAATACGGTTTTTGATCATTTACTTGTAATTACTTTCGAAAGATTATAGTACATAAAAGAATTCATATTAAATTTAAAAAAAAAAATTGCTTGTGTTTTCATAAAGTCGTAAAAATGAGCTTCTAAAAATAAGAGCACTTACACAGTGTTCTCCTCTGACTAAATCAGAACAAATATAACATATTAATGTTTAACCCAATCTAAGTTCTTAAAAAGGCCTACAGAAATGTGCGATCACACATGTGTCTGTCTTCTAAGGATGTCTCACATCAAAAATTACCAACCGGATACCGACCTCGGTAGTGGGGTGTTTGTCTGTCATCCAGAAGTTCTGGATTCAAATCCCGTTCTTATTTTTACGCTTTTATTTTTCCATATTTCTTTCAATAATTATGTTTTTGTGCTTCTATCATTCTATATTTCTTTCAATAATTCTGATAATTTTAAATTTAAGGTAGGCATGAAGAATCAAAAAAATTTTTTTAGATTTTTTTTTTTTTTTATAAATATATTCTAAATACTTTAAAAAAACGGAATCCTAAAAGATTTTTTAAAATTCGAGATATTTTCTGAGATATAGCGGTATATATATATATAGCGGAGAAAGGGGCGCAAAACCCCCAAAAACGATGCTGTTTTTTCAACTTTTTTTTTAAAAAAGAGCGCCATTTTGTCAATTTTCAATATTTCCCTAGAAAACCCCCAGAACAGTACTGTACTGACGTGATTACCTAAAAAATGGCGCCTTTCGTGTCTCAATCCGACGTCTGGTTTTCAATAAAACTTGTCACCCGTTTGTCTACTCATTTTTAAGTAGTCATCTTGCCAGCGCTATAAAATGGAAGGGGTGGAGGGGTGGTCATAAAGAGACAAACAAGTATGGAAAAACTACGCTTACTTTTACATAAAAAAAATTTTTTTAACATTTGAAAAATGTTGAAATGAGAGCAGTTTTAAAAATCGTAACTAATGCTGAGAAAGTTTGCGCAGATAATCGCTTAATAACTTGGATTGACTGAGAAAAGGGCATAACACTTGCCTCAGATTCCACCAATACCAGCGGATGTACTATTTTTATTCAAATTAATTCAATTCCTCATTTCTTAGTAAGTTCATTTAAACGAAATAGGTTATTAGGAATAATAAATTTTCCAGCACCTCGCTGAAACCTCACATCTCACGTCCGTCGATTATGCTACAGTTCAGTGGTTTAACTTTTAAATTGCTTGTATCGGGTCTGAAATAACCCATCCATTAAAAAAGAATACTTTATCTAAGAAATACCAACATTGCTCCTTTAGGAGTTTACAAAATTGAAAAGAAAATAGAGTCTTTTATACAAAAGATCAGTAATACATTGGGAAAACTTATAATAAATCTATTGGGGTATTTACAAGGTCTGATAAAGTAAAATATCTTAAGTTGAAAACATGAAAATATACAACTAGTGTGAACAACCCCTCAACTTTCAATCAGCTGATACAAAACAAGCGAAAATAAATATTTTTTATCACATGCCGAAGGAAATTGGAAAAGTTATAATAATAGCTGGTTTTTACGGAAATCATGTTTTGAGCGTCATAATGGCTGACTCAAGTAAATAAAAAATTGATTGTATGTTTCTTTAAACTTATTCGCAAGTCTTTTTCAGGCGACAAAGAATAGAAAATGTTAACAAAAACAGCTGATTGAATACGACACTACAATTAACATAGCTTTCAGGGTTGTAATGTTTTAGTACTTGTTTATATGGAAGGCTACAACAACATTTTTAAACTAATGTAAAATCTGAGGATGATATGATAATATGTTATGTCATGATAGCACCGCTTGTGAGTACCCTATATGTATATAAAAAACTTTACTTTTTTAAGGAAATTGCTTAGTATTTTTACGCCCAGAAGCCAAACCACTTATTTGACAGACACGAGTAAGAGTTCAGACAACTTGAATGTACTCTCCTAACCTCTTTTTTGACAACTCCAAAGAAGGGGTTTTTTTAATGCTATTAACCCATTAAGTCCGAGAAGAGCACAATTTTAATATGATGTTTGATTCAAAGCAAAAACAAAAAAAATCCTAGTTATACTTTAAATATTTTGTACATATTTGGTTTTGGTTTGTCACCGATTTGACACTTTATTGATGCGGAAAAGATTCACGAAAAAAAAAAACGCAAAAAATGTCATTATTTTTAAATTATAATGCGCCATATTAGTTTCTAAAGTCATTTTTATGCAAATCAGACTGCACCAATCAAAAGAGCGACCCCAAAAATAGTAGAATAGGTATGTTTGGAATTTTTTATTCCAATTTTTTAAAATAATAAAATACTGATACATAATTTTTAAACCCATGCTACATATAAAAAAATCATTTTTTTATGCTTCAAAACAAACTTTCACGCCATCTTTAATTTGGAAATTAAATGGGAAAATATGTAAAAGAATATAAACACTGAGTAGAACAAAAGTTCTTAAAAAGTAAATTTTTTAAGTATTTCGAAGGCTGACAAATGTTAGCATTTGTAAAGTCTATATATATAAAAATAGATGAATGTATGCATGTCTGTATGTGGGTGTGTATGTTAGGTATGAACTCCGAAACCGCTAAACCAAATTTTATGAAATTTTCAGCGAAACTGTAGAAACTGACTCTTGAGAGTCTTCCTGTGAAGTTTGGTGGTAATCGTACAAATGGGGTGGGCATGGAATAAGGGGGCGTGTCACCTACTATTCAATTCAAATTTGCTATTCGAGCTACGGTATTCAATATTCGACCTCAAATTATGCGCCGTTTTACTGGTAACATTATTGGGCTTTGGACGAGGGGCGTGACACTTTTCAGCAGCCCAAATTTTAAATATAACTTTCGAACTATAAGTCACATATCAATGAAACTCGGTAGGAACTTACTATTTAGTCGTCTCCTTCGATACAATAGCAAACTTTATCCATAAATTAACCCATACAATTCAATTATTTTATAGCTATGAAAATAAAAGTGGCATAGCAGTGAAACTCAAAATAGAATTACTATTTGATCAGGTTTTTCCAACCAAAAAAAGTCCATGAGCATTGGAAAGCGGGTCTTGACTCCGTCCATACTAATCAAATTTTTGATATCGAATAGCTTTGGAAATAAAAGTCACAGAACATTGAAACTCGGAATGGAGTTTTATTTGTTGGTGATATCCTGATACTGGGAATAATGATGTCAAACTAAGGGTCTAATAAAAGTTTTGAACAAACAGTAGACCCGCGATAATCCGGCCCTTGTCTACTCAGTCACCCCCTGTTATCCAACATGCCTATAACAAAATCTACTATCCCCATTTTTTACGAAAAATCTTCGACAATGTGTGCTTAGGTATGTAATTTTTCGGATTACAAAGTACTACTTTTCCGAATTATAAGAGGTCGGTGGCAGTATTCAGTATACTATAGTCCGACAAATTCGATCATACGACAAATTCGATCATCCGACACCGCCTTGCAAAACATTTGCCGGATTACCGCGCGGTTCCAGTGTACATACTTATTGTTTTCCAAATATAGTTGCCGGGTGAAGAAACCCGCTCCAAATATGGCTAGAGGTACTCTTGTAGTAAAAGCACTTATTTTTCTGCATTGGTTTAGTAGAATGTAGTGTTTGGCAGTTACTCAAAGTAGTAGACTTCAGAAATCATAGAAGACTGCTGTTGTTCAATTTGCTGCTGTTTTCTCCAATTTAATTTTTTTCTAAATATACAAGACCTCAAGTTCATTTTGGTAGTTTCCACAAATAATAAAAAATTGTTTAAAATATCACTTCCTTTTACTTTTTTTTTTTTTAATACCAGTCCATTTGGTAGTTTTCATAAATAAGACAAAATTATTAAAAAATCACTTAATTTATAATTTTTTTTTTTCAAAAAATACCTGATCTCACGTCATTTTGGAACATTTAAGGAAAAAAAATACAAAATTATTTAAAAATATCTCAAATATCTCTTAAATAAGTAAACCTCTTTCAATGAGTACCCATTCCATCTAAAGTACCTATGCCATCGAACCAGCTATAGCTTCCTAAAGTGGAAAAATGTCAACTTTAGCATTAAACAGTCATTGCTGTTGAAAATGCTTGTATAGAGAATTTTTACAAAGAGAAGGAATTTTACTTTTTTTTTTTTGTGGTTAAAAAATTCCCAACCTATTAAACTAATTTCTTACAAGCAAACTTGTAGAAACTTGCATGCGTTTCCGAGCGAGTCAGCATTTTTTTTTTTTGTTTTTTTTTCTACCAAAACCATTTTGAGCAATTATTTGGCACATCCACATGCACTATATGTAAGTCAAATATTCAGCTGTTAAAATTTGTTGTTGTAAATATGTACTTAAAAGCACGTCATTTTTTGGCTTGCAAAAATTTCCCTGACCAAATCACGTTTTTATTATTATTACCTATATATCTTAATATCTTTTAAAGCCATATTTAAGTAAAAAAAAGAAAAACAAATTTGAATTAAGAAAAAAAAAATTTTTTTAAGTTAAGTACATTTCATATGTTGGTAGTAAAAAATATAGGGCAACTTAAAGAAATTTAAAGTGCTGCGTTTAAGCAACTATTAAGCTTAAAAAAAAAGCTGATATGCTTTGTTGTAGCTTTTAAGCCTACCTCAATTGATGTGTTGCAAAAGAAACAAAGCAAAAACGACAGAAAAAAACAAAAAAAAACTCGACTTTAATATCAATTATTTTTTAATAGCTTCTTCTTTCACTGCTTCTTACTCGTTTTCTTCATCAGCTGAAAATTTTTCGCACAATATGTTGACTGTTTTTATTTCTTTTGGCCAAATTTTTGTGAACGGTTTTTTGTCGTTTAATAACTTACGGATTGTGTTGTAATCTCTTATATTTACAGTGTCTTGAGAAACATACCGACTCGTGTTTTTTATATAAACATATGTTTGTATATATTTCCATGCCCTTATATAAGGTAGAAAAAAGGGGGTTTTTTGCTTTGGGTAACATTAAAATTTTCAGCTTTAAGCCTTTTTTTATCAGTAAGCTTTATGCCTGATATTGTTAAGGATACCACACTGTAAACTGCAAAAGAATTTCACCTGCTTTAGAGATATATAAACATTTTTTCATTTTATATAAATAAAAAATCCATGAATCAAGCTGAATTTTTTTTTTTTTGGTACTTCTTATGATTATACCGCGAATAATTTTTGAAAGTCGCATTAAGGAATTTTACCAAAAACTTTATCAGTTTTAGCTGTAAATTAAGCTAACGTATAAGAGAGAGCCCGAAAATATTATATAACTCCAATAGTAAGAGGCGTTTTCAATGATCAGTCAGAAGTTAGTTTTGAATAAAGCCCTTGCAACATTGTCTTTACGCCCACTTTTGCCTATTATATCCACCATACAATCTTCATTTTATTTTAACTTTACACTCTTAACTAATCTAGCAATATTTCCTCTATCATCTTCTCTGCAGGTATCATCAATAGCACCGGCAAGCTGTGGAAGGATCAACGTCGTTTCTTGCACGAAAAACTGCGTCAATTCGGCATGACATACATGGGCAACGGCAAACATGTCATGGAGAAACGCATTATGGTAGGTTCACAAAGCCATATCTCCTTCCAAACTATGAAAAAAACCCAGCAAAATCTCTCCAAAATCTCATACTAATTTTTCTTTCTCTGTATCTTTTTTTTCACCATTCTTCCTTCTCATACTTTAGACTGAAGTTCATGAATACATTCACAATTTGCACGTTTCCGAGGGTCAACCCACGGATATGGCTCCAGCAATTTCTGTCGCTGTCAGCAATGTCATCTGCAGCATCATGATGTCCGTACGTTTCTCCATCGATGATCCGAAATTTAGACGTTTTAACTTTTTAATCGAAGAGGGCATGCGTCTTTTTGGTGAAATTCATACTGTCGATTATATACCGACTGTACAATATTTTCCCAGCATATTGACAGCCAAAAATAAGATTGCCAAAAATCGCGAAGAAATGCAAAAATTCTATCAGGATGTTATCGATGATCATAAGAAGACTTTTGATCCTTGCAATATAAGAGATTTAGTCGATTTTTATCTGGTCGAAATTGAGAAAGCAAAGGCTGATGGCACTGATGCTGAGCTGTTCGATGGTAAAAATCATGGTGAGTAAAATAAAATTACGATAAAATGTTTGAGAGAGGCAATCAGTTAAAATTAAAAATAAAAACAAAAAGGAAATTATGATTTAGAGGTCACGGAAAGTCAATAGAGAACAGTTAGGGTTTTAAAAATAAAGTCGACTTTAGGAAGATAGAAAAGAACAGAAAATCATTGAAAATTTCCGGCTAAATTTAAATTCTCTACAGAAATGAAAGTGTGAGAAGAATATTAGATAAAACTATTAAAAAATAGCCGAAATAAGTATTTTGTGAGAATAACAACAACTGAACCATAGCGAAGGTTTTGCGTAAGATGAGAGTTTTGCGAACGTTTTTGGGTAGAATTTTTTTTATATATTTTTTTTTTTTTTTTTTGTCACTTACAATATTTCTATGGTTCATTTATTCACTCATTTAAAAAAAAAAAGTACAATTGATGGTTTTTTTAACTCATTTCCGAATAAAATAAGATTCATTTTTGAGAGGCTTTTTAGTTTGACGAATGATACAAAAAAGTTTCACTTATGATTGCCGAAATTGAACGTTTCCACCCGAAAAGGTTCATAAATGAATTCAAAAACGGTAGTTTTGGTTCAGTGGGTATATGTTTCAAAGGGTTAAAAAGAACAAATATCTTGGATAACTTAGGCCTTCAATGGTTAGTTATTTTTTGAACAAAATAGTTATATCTGATGTAGAATTGAATCCAACATATGAACAACAGTTATTACATGACGATTTTAATATATTTCCTCACTGTTATGAGATCAACAACTCCATACTCGAAATATTTTGAAATAAAATTAAGTGAAAAAGATAATTTTAAATAAAATAATTTTAATTCTATATCAAAATTTTGACTATTCAAAGAATTGCCTAATTATTCATTCAATCAGCCATTGTTCGTTCAGTTTTGACCAGCTCTCAAATCATCAACTAAGGGACAATATCACCTAAACATACTCAAACATTACCTATTTTGGACTTTGAGGTTAAAATATATTTTTTTTAAATTATCACGTGATACTCAACTTTTGGAAGGTTGATTCAGGTTATGGCTATAAAATAACTCAGGATGAATTATTTTATAGACTTCAGGAGCAGGTCAGGTCAGGTTTAGGAGCGGGTTTAACAAATTTAATAGAAATAAAGAAACAAATATTTTGGAAATTTTTAAAAATGTATTTGCTCAAAATAAATACAATATATTTTAGCATTTTTTTCAACCGTTTATTTCTCTCTCTCTCTCTTTGCAGAAGAACAAATCGTGCAAGTGATCATAGATCTCTTCTCCGCCGGCATGGAAACCATCAAAACGACACTACTTTGGATCAATGTTTTTATGCTGCGTAACCCTGAGCAAATGCGTCGCGTTCAAGAAGAACTGGATCAAGTTGTTGGCCGTCATCGTTTGCCTTCGATTGAGGACTTACAATATCTGCCAGTGACCGAATCGACAATCTTGGAATCGATGCGACGATCTAGCATTGTGCCGCTAGCGACAACGCATTCGCCAACAAGGTAATTATTGCTATGAGCAAACAACTATTAAGCCCACCCAAAACCAAACCGCGCCTACTAGTTCTCATCGATTTTTTTATTTTTTTTATTTTTTGTTCTCAATTCACTGTAGTGTTTATTCCACGCTCTTAAACGCTCTTTTAGCAATCGCCTTGGTTGTATTTTTCCGCATTCATTGATGAAAAACTAGTGTTCATTGAATAAGTGTTGACTCCCCGAGCATGAAGTGGAAGTGTGAGGGTGTTTATTAGACACTTTAAAGCACTTAACTTAATTGTAATTATTTTTTTTTTTCTTTTTTAGAAGCAAAAATCACGCACATTCACTGACGGACGATCTTGCTCTTTCAATCACTTTAGAGTTCATTGAATTTTCCAGTCTTGATTGTGGCAGTCGTCTAAGTTAGTCGGTCAGTCAGTCAGTCAGCTAGTCAAACAGTTTGTAATCAATCGCCAGCGTAGATTTAAGTGCGTAGATTGTCCTAGTTTTGCGCTTCAATGCGAACGCACTTGATGTGCATGGTTTTGTCTGTCTGTCCGTCAGTTTGTCTGTCCTTGTTGTTGTTACTTTATATGCAAGTGCATGCGCAGTTTTAGAGGCGAGTGTCAGTGCTTGTTGTTGCAATTTTCAAGCCTTCTTAGCGCGCGATCAATTGCGATCGTTTGCGCTGCACTCTCTCTTTCTCTTTCTGGCTGCTGTTATGTGTGCATCTTTTGTCTGATCTTTGTGGCGTTTTTGTCATGCACGTGATTATCAATTAATACCTATTTAGCTAGTATATTTTTATTTTATTTTATTTTTATCGCTGGTAGCTACATATTTTTAAACTACATATCTAACGATCTTGTAAAGTGATCTTGCATTAGCTTTGGTTGTAGTTGTTTTTTTTTTTATTATTTTTAATGCTGCCGTTTGTTTTTTTTTACCTTACATGCAATTAAGTGGCTTAGACCGGCCGGCCGGCTTCTGTTTTTCATAACCTGCCTTTGTTGCTTTTTTGATATTGTTGTTGTTGTGTTGATTTTTTTTTATCCGTCGTCGAAGCGTAGGATCTGAGCTTAGATAAGTTCGCAGATCAACTTGTTTGGCGGGCGGCAGCATGTTTGTTGCTGTTGTTGTTGGTGTACGAGGCAAGCGTTTTAGTTGCTGGCTTTAGGTTGAATGAACTCATTGGCAAATGTGTGTCGCCTGATGCTTATGAGAATTTGTTGCAATTTTCATTCAAGTCTTGCCAATATTTGCTTATTGCTCAGTTGATTGCCAAGTTATTTTTTTTTTTCCAAATGCACTGGCAATAAAGGAATTTTTATTATTTGGCAAACACTGAAAGCGAAAATCAAGCATAAATAATTTTATTGCATATTTTATGGCACTCATTTGCATTCCATAAACGTAGATTTTAGAACGCTTAAAGCTCAAATGTTGAGAATTGTGATGTTGTCACAATCGTAAGAGTCGTAAGTAGTAGTCGAGTTATTGCTGGCACTCTATAAACATTAGTAGATTTTCTTATGCAATAAAGCTCTTTTAAAGCTCTTATCAGCTTCTTAAAGAAGTTCTAACTATCAATTGAGAGATCATTGTTTTAAAAGAGCACTTTTTGAAAATCTTATTTCTAGTTTTTGTTTAAAATCTTTAGAATAAACTCAGATAAAGCTCTCAGGTCCTATAATTTTCAATTTTTTTTTTTTTTTTTTTTATTTTCCTCCTTTACCTGAGGTGATGATCGTTTGATTTGCGCGAAATGAATACTTTGTGCTCCTTTTTCAAATCGTCAACGACCTACGTTTGACACTTCCCCATGCTATATTCTAATCTATACCCTTTTGACCTAAGCACTGTCCCGTTCAGCTTTCGATAATAGACAGATTTTGATGTGATCTTGCACTCTCTGTGCTCTCGTACTCTCTGTGTTTTTTTAAGAAGTTTTGCATGGGTTTTAGTCTCTATCGATCTTTTCTGGTCTGCTTGTCTGAATTTATTTTCATTTGAACTACCCTTTCCTATTTGTGTGTATGTCCATCTATACAGTTCAGTGGTTACTTGACTCTCTTTGTATCTTACTCTCTCTTCCTTGGCAAATCTTTCAACCTTATCACCTCCTTAAACCAATCGTTAGACTCTCAGTCTTTTTAATTGAAACCATATCCCCTTCTCACTAAATAGTTTTTCTTTACAACATTCTTAAAAACTTTCTTCCGTAAACTTCAACCCCGCTCATCCTTTGCTCCTATTTATCTCTTATTAACAATCTTTACTCACCCCCCACTTTTTTATTCTCTTTCGCCCCTACAGAGATGTTGAAATCAATGGCTACAAAGTACCTGCTGGCTCTCACGTTATTCCACTGATCAACAGTGTCCACATGGACCCTACTCTCTGGGACAAACCCGAGGAATTCAATCCACGTCGTTTTGTCGACAGCGAAGGCAAAGTGCGCAAGCCCGAATATTTCATTCCATTCGGCGTCGGACGTCGCATGTGTCTCGGTGATGTGTTGGCGCGCATGGAACTCTTCTTGTTCTTTTCCTCTTTCATGCACACTTTCAATATAACGCTACCCGAAGGACAACCGCTGCCGAGTTTAAAGGGCAATGTTGGCGCAACCATAACGCCAGAGTCCTTCAAGGTGTGTCTAACTCCAAGGCCCTTGGTGTTAAACAGCACCATAGCAGAACCACAGCATATGCGCAATGTTGGCTCCAACTAACACCAGTCAGAGTGTGATGCAGAGAGAATGCGAAGCGAAAGAGAGACAGGCGGAGACAGCGACCGAGAGAGAGTGAAAGAAAGAGAAAGTGCTGCTGTGCACTGTTGGGTTTTGCAGAGCGCGCGTTCGATGCAAAAGTTATCAGCATCAATGTAGAACGCTATTGCAGCAGAAGGTCTGAATGCTGCCATAAATAACAAAGAGCGCGAATATAACAAGCGAATCACTTGAGATGGAGAAAAAACGCGCCAGAGCACGGTTTTGTTCCTACTGACGAAAGTCGAGAAAAAAAAAGAAGGCGGCACAAGCTAGAGCAGCAGTGTAGCGCAGAGAGCGGAGACAGCAGATCAATAAACAGCAGAATAAAGAGAAAACTCTCTTTACCGTACAGAATGCAGGCAGAGCATGTTAAGAATAAACAAAAGACGCCATCGCAGTTTTTCGCAGTTCAACAAATTTAATTTTAAAATCCCACCCGCCATTTTGTGTTTATTTTTTTGTGTCTGACCAAACCGTTGAAATTTATAAAACTCAAAAAAAAAAACAAAACAACAGAACAAAAACAAAGATAATCAATATTCTTGACAAAAAAATAAAACAAAAAAATAACAAATTCTATTCTATCGACCCCAAGACGCTGTGTTCAATTAATTTTTACTTGCAACTAATTTAATTTTAATTTTAATATATTTTTATTTTTATGCACTAATAAAACACATTTAAGCTGTGTTGTAATTCAAATGTTCAAACAACAAAAACTTTGTTAAAACAACAAAGCATCAATTGTTAAATTTTATAGAATGTGAGACATATCATTTTCTACAAACAAAAAAAAAAGATAAAAGAACTCCAACATAAATATAAAAAAAAAATGTACTGTAAATAAATACCGTAAATTATTAAGTTCTGCTATAAGATTCACAAGCCAAGACACACACATACATCCACACACACACACATAATATATACATGCCTAAAGTTTTAAACAAAAGCTTAGTTGTAATCTTTACAATTCATTTGTGCCAATTTTAAAGAAAAAACTAAAGAAAAAACAAAAAAAAAAAAAAAAACAAAAACACAAAAAAAATAACAACACGTTTTCATATGCAGCTTATTAGCATAATTTGTAAATATTAGCCTTAATCTTTGTTTACTCAGATACATTTGTACACAATATTTTTATTAATAATCTATGTTGTTTTGTTGTTATATAATATTTAATGTCCTAGCCATGTAAGAGAAAATAAAACAAAAAAAGTGTTTGGTTTATTTTTATTTTTTTATTTTTTATTAAATGAAGTACAACCACCACATATATTAAAACTGAAAATAATTTAATAAAATCAATCTTGTTTTATTTAAAAATTTCGCTTGAAAATAATCCACTTTTGTAGTTTTCTTTCATCAAATTGTTTCATTCAGTTGGTTGAAGAAGCAGCTTATAGCTTGGAGGGGCCAATGTTATGCCACATTCGCCCTCCATATTGATGTTCTGGTCATCGGGTGACAGTTGTATCTGATAGTGACGGAAAATATGGCCCACATAGAGTTGCAGTAACATACGCGCTAATTCCTCACCAGGACACATGCGCTTACCTAGCAGATAGGCAGAAAGATACAAGTTATACGTTAAAAATATAAAATATAGATAGTTCTTATAAAAACTATACAAGCTATGTTTAAATATTAACAACAGAAATTAAGTTTTAAGCAAAAATCTTTATTCATTATGAAGAATTCATTATTTATTCTTTAACTGATCGACTTCAACTGTTCTCATAAAATGATTGAAGGCATAAAGCCTCCCCGCTGTTTTTGGCAAAACACATCCTGTCGGTTCAATTATGGATCATTTGTAAGCTTTTGGGGTGCTAGTTAGTGAATATTATGAATATACTTGTGTTCTTTTATATAGAACGGTAAACAAACGGAATGACTTCAAAAGCTATGATCAAGGCACGGTTCAAACAACAATAAAGATAGCTTTCTGAGTCCACAGCTTTACACTGAAACAAAAAATTGATAAAAGCTCTTACAACATTTGGTGCAAGGAAATCTTGACTTTTTTATTTTTGTGTTTGTTTTTGACTATTTGAACATAGAAAACATCAAAAAAGGTAACAGTGAAGAATAGAATGTATTAATGCTTTTCCTGAAACATTTCAAAATATTTACCTGCACATGAACGCTCAAAGCATACTGGCTTGAAATCAGAGATAATGAGATGAGAAACTTCGTTTCTATTGTGAATTCTATTGATTTTAACAGATAAAAATGCTTGTTCTTCAGTTTTTTATGCAATCACGTATTGTGTATGTGAGTTCACCTCATATTTGTCAAAAATGGGTACTACACCCAAAAAAATCTTGCATTTTTAAAAGATAATTGTTTTAAGCTAAGCAAGAATATTGTTAATAAGAGTCAATAAAGAAATTTGTTTAATACAGAAATGCGAGTATTGTCAATCTCATTTATGGAGCTGTTTTGAAAATAGACGAAAATATTTTTGATGGAAAAAAATTAAATCTCACTATTATATAAAAATGAAACTTGGAATATTGCCTTTTTGGCGTTGATGCAAGTAAACTCAAGAACGGCTGAACGGATTTAAATGAAATTTCCACTATTCAAATCGTTATTAATTATAGATTAAGACTGTATACTTAAAATTTTAAAATATTTCAAAGCTTAGAAGTTATTGGCTAAGAAACTGGCAAAATTCGGTACTTTTGGAAAAATTTGGTGCTTCGTTCCATTTTCTGCTTAAACCGTAAAAGATAAGTGTATATGATATATGGACAAATGAATGATCTTGCCGATTCCAACAAAAAAGTCGATGGTGACGCGCATCTAAGATCAATAGTTTGGTCGTAAAATTCATATTTTATTGAAAAATTAAATCATTTTCTTGCAAACATTGATTCGTTCATTGGCTTCGACGCTGTCATTGCTTTAAGCTAGCAGAATGTTGCTTTGGTTTCGCTTCAAAATGCTGCTCAATGCTCAGAAAAAAGATTCTCTGCATTGAAGCAGAGAGAGATAGCTCTTTGTTCGCGAACAGCAGAATTCAAAATTTAAAGAATTTTCTCCAAGCGCGTCGTTTGTTGCTGCTGCTTCAATGTTTCATTATTCAGAAAGAGTTTTCTATTCAAAATGTTGAATAGCTGCGTGCAGAATTCTGAAGCTTCAAAATAGAAGTGCATGAAATTTATGGTAACAATTTAAGCTTAAATTGAAACGCCGTGCGATGTAAAATTACATCGCTTTGAAGCTGCGCACTGGTATGGGTTGAATGGTTTTTTTTAGCATGTTTTTACGGCATTACATAGCGTTAGTGTATAATTTCGTCACTGAAATAAGACCAAGGAAAATATTTTAACTTAATATGATTTTATTTATTGAAAGTGAAAAAAAGTATTTTTACATCATTCCATAAACATAAATTTACATTTGAAAAGGTAAGGACTTATTAAAACCAATATCTTTCCAAAACAATGCACGTTATCGAATACGAGTTTTATATAATTGAGCTACAAAGTTTGTTAATTAGCCGAAGTGCATTGCATAAAATGTATTTTCGTACCATTTAAATAAGTTAGGAGAATGTCTTCGGTTAAGAGCCATGTTTCCTTAAATCGACATAAAATTGTCTTATTTACCTTATTTTTTTACTTAAAAAACCCAACCACAGTGAGATCGACACAAATGTAAATATTATGAATGAATTTTATTTTTTTACGAGAAAGCTGCTTTTCCCACGGGTAGTTATGTTGGTATTTCTAGGATAGGAAATCCCTCAAATCAATTTATTCTTACGAATAACACAATCATTACATGATTGCAATTAATATTTCATGAACAAAATAAATCTATTAAAACGATAATAAGACAAATTTTTAACAAAAAATGCGTTATTTTATTTCAAGATACATCGCGGGCAAAGCTGCAGAGGGTTGCTAGTTTAAAATAAAAACACTTGTTCTATTGACAAGTGCTGTTGTTAACAGAAACACATAATCTAATTTCCTTCAACAACAACTACATCTTTGTGTTAAAAACTCTATTCTAATTTGTATATGCATGAAAATGTTTGTGGCGTCCCTGGCGTATTTGGTTAAAGTGCGTGGCCGCTATGTCAACGAACCTAGAGACCCAGGTTCGAACCCCAGCAGCGACAGAAAATTATTTGAATTAAAATAATTTTTCTGTACGGCCGCCACCTCTCTGCAGACAATGGCAAACCTCAGAGAGTAATCAAAAATGCCATGTAAAGCTTCTTGAGAATAAGAACATTCCGTTCATCGCCGTTCGGAGTCGGCGTTAAGCCTGTAGGTCCATTTCTCGGTCAATTTGTGTACAAACTTAATAACACGCAGAACACAATTGATCATAAGAAGCTAGGTCAAAGTCCTTTCAAGGACTGAAATGGCCAGTTATTTATTTATTTTTTTTATTTTATTTATGAAAATGTTTGAACAAAAATTGTAAGTAAGTTTTTCCCTATGTGTATGGTGGTGGCTTAACTGACAAAGTGACATTTTCACCAGCGCTCAGTTTCCCTGGAGAGGGGTGAATATAGGGAGAGGGTTGAGTTTGTCATGAAATTTTATTAACACATTTATAATATTTGCATTAGTATTGACTTCATTTTAACATATGGCTATCTCTTTTTTGCCGAAGTTTCCAACCTCATTATCTCTGCTTGAAATTTACAGCAAAGCAGAAAAAAATAAACTTTTACGCAGTGTACAAACACAGAAAGCCGATTGCTACTTCGTGTGCAAAAGCTCAACAACATACGATGCCCGCGGGCTATGGGAAACTATGGTTGAATAAATAAGGTTGTCGCATGTGTCAGAGCGAGTTCCCATAAATGTCAAATCGAAGTTGACAGCTCATACAAAATCTCAAAGCAAAAATTTATAACATGCAAAGCCGATGAAGTTGTTGTTGTTGCTTTTCATTGATTTTGACAATTGTTGGTATTGAGAAGAGAGTGCGATCAGCCCCGAGACAATCTTATTTATTCAACCATGTGGGAAACCATGATACAATTACAAGAAAGGCTCATATTGGAGAGCAGGGTGCGCTAGTTGTCAAAATCAGCTATTAATTTTAAGTTTTTCGCATATGAAAGTTGGACAAAAATAGAATGTGTGCTCCTATGATAATGAAATTTGGCATATTTTGTTAGTTAAAGCTACACTAAGGGAAAAAAATATTAAATTTATCCAAAAACTTTTTTAATTTATCCAAAAAGCGAGTAATTTTTGCACCAATAACGCATTTACTTAAATCGACTACGTAAATATTTAAAATTTATTTAACTACTTTTTTAATTATATAAAATATTAAAATATTTAAACAGAATTAATAAAAAATATATTAAAATTATGCACGAATATATTTAAATATCTTTCAAATATATACTATTTGAAAATAAAACTATCGCATTTAAGGAAAATTTATACATATAAAAATATTGAAATTGAAAAACAATTTATTTGAATATTTCCCACGAGCTGCGTCCATATCAAACGCCATTTAGTGGTATATTTTATTTTCCTTTTTACTATTTTTGACAGTTGGTGCAATAATATGGCATCAAATGTCAAAAATAGTATAAACTATAAACAGAAAAATTAAGCTAGAGAATAAGAAGGAAATTATGCAGGTAAATGACAACCGGTTCAAGAAATTCTTGAGTAAATACCGAGTTGTCACTCCACCCTACATGATTTCATCATGCATCGCACTCGCAAATCATATTTGCCAAACTTACAGGCTATATTACCTTGCAACATTAACTAAATGAGAACTATAAGACCTCCTACTGCAAGAAATATACTGCAGGAACAGAGTGCGATGCTGTTGCTGCTTGTCGGAATATGTGTGTACGTGTGCGATGCTGTTGCTGCTTGCTTGTATGGAATATGTGTGTACGTGTGTGGTATAAATAAAATTCAAATACGGGAAAAAAACGAGATGTAAGGAAAACATTTGATTTATCCACGTAAATATTTAAATAAAATTTATACTCAGGCGTGGATAAGGCTAATATGCGCTATTTCCCTTAGTGTACTTAAGAAAAAATTTCAAAAATAGTTGAAATCGGTCAGTCGCTAGGGGTACGTCCCGTGGACCTATATTAATATTTTACATGATTTTGTATGGGAGGTGCATACAAAAGTTGATCGATCTCAACGAAACTCAGTCAGAATGCTATAAAAAAAGAGTAACATATGTGTACTAAAAATGGTCAAAATCGGTAAGACCGTAGAGGTACCCCCTTGGAACTATACTAATGCTTTACATAGTTTTATATAGGAGGTACATACAAAGATTGACCGATCTTGATTCTTGCCGAAATTTAGGGAGAATGCTAAAAAAATAGTCTATTAGAAAACAAAACCAATGTATTTTTAAAATTTTATAAGCTGTCCAATAATCATTGTATGGATAAATGTTTAAAGTCGAAAGAATCGTAGAAGAATCGTACAATGACTCATAAACTTCAAGTTCTTCGGCAGCTATTTGAGTAAACTTCTCAGTGGCCTCATTTTATTAATCCAAAGCTTCTTAAACTTCTTGAGTTATATTTCATACTTACACAACTTTTCAGTTATTTATCAACTGTTTTTTCAGTCTAGTGCTACTTAAACTTTTAAGTTCGTTTACTAGTGCAACCAAAACAATTTCTCTAGAGCTTTATTATGCTTTATTAGTGAATGTTGTCCAATTACAAAAGTTTTTCAAAATTTCTAAAGTAAATCCAGGGAACAATTGCGTGCTATTCGAGGTCGTCTAAAAACATGATTTTTTTAAAGATTTGTCATGTGAGTAAGAGAAGTTGAATTATAAAGCATTTGAAGTTGGACGCAATATGTGGACAAAATATCTCATAAAGAGATGTGAAAAAAATATCTTCTTGATTGAATTTTTAAAATTTCTTTTAAGATTTTTTTTTCGAAAGAATTAATGAGAAAAGGACAGTTGAGAAAACCAAACAAAATTCTATAATTTCCAGTTTATAAATTGCTTAAAATTTTTCATATAAAAGAAAAAAAGGTAACAAATTCTTACGAATACATTTTTTTAAATTTAATCCAATTTTCAAAAACGATTTTCAAAATTGGCCAATATTTTTGAAAATGCACTTATCAATGTATTGTCTTATTGTCAACTTCTTTCGTCCTCACGATAAAATGAAAGTAGTCATTTCAATACTCACCAGTTTGAAAGGGTATAAATTGCGGTGGCTGAAAATATACACCAATATCGTTAAGAAAACGTTGCGGCTTATACAGCTCCGGTTCGGGCCAAACATCGGGATTCATGTGAATCGCCCATTGTAATGGTATAATCATAGATTTTGCGGGTATGATAAAACCATTCAGTTCAACATCGCACACAGAGCCATGAGGAATGCCTAAAGGTACAACCGAACGTATGCGTTGAGTTTCGGAAATACAAGCCTTTAAAAAATCCAAAGTATCCAGATGATTTAGCGTTAAATGATCACTGGGAATTGTGGCCAGTTCCTGGATTGTGTGTGATGTTGTAGAGAGGCTTCAAATAAATAATGTTCGTTATATTGATTGCTTACCAATCGAAGACGCTCTTGGCATTCAGGATACTTAGCCATGTAGAGCAGCAGCCACCGCAAAGTTGTCAGTGTAGTGTCTACGCCCGCACCAAAAAGATCCGCCAAAAGATGACGTATCTGTTCGGACCCATAATATGTTGTCGCTGTTGCTCTCACTGAGGCATCGTTAGAGTTTTGACGGGCTAGTCGTTCATCGAGAAAACATTCCAGAATTGAGCTACATTCAAATTTTTCTGTAACGGCTTGTTTTTTCAGCAAATGCTGCCAACAATCTTCAATAATGCGATCGTAGATTTTATGAGTTGCCGCTTTGCCGTCGAGTAGAAACATTATGGATTTCTTATTGGAAGGCAGAAACCTGAAAGTGTGAACGAGAATGTAGAAACTTTGACAAGGCTCTGTTTGAACGCACACTTAAGCTAACCTGAGGAACGGCAAAAAATTCACCACACCCGAGACACCTATTAGCTTTAGGCCCTCCTCTTGCAGTGCCTGAAAGTAGCGCCAAGTGACATCATCCTCAGCGTATGTGATGCCAAACACAAGCTCATTGATGATGTTACCCAATGTGTGGTAGAGGGCAGGCAACGGATCGAACTCCAACTCTTTCGCAGCATTAGTTTGGAATGTCTGCAAAGCAAAGTTGAAGCAAATAAATTACGCAGAAAAAATGTGTTTGAAAGTCAGTTTAAAGCAAGAAAAAAATTAAAGCTAAAAGCAGCAAAATACATGAAAGTGAATGTTTAGCCATCGAAGTAGAGAAAAGAAAAATAGCAACAATAACTAGCGAAGGACCATTAAATTCTTGTAGTTTTGCGTACGTTTTCAAACAGACAGACGAGCAGGAGCATGAGTCATTGGCTGATGATGCAATCATCAAATCATTTGATCACCTACCTGCAGACATTCATTGATCCCTTTGCGGATGCGCTGCTCAAGTTGATTGCGTTGCATGCCTAACTTCTTTGTCATACCGAGACGCTTTAGCCAATCGATTGTTTGGCGGCGTTGATCACGCCACAGTGGGCCTTCGGCGCAAATTAGTCCTGCAAAGAAAATAACAACAAATTGACTGTAGTCATTGTGGTTGACTGGCAAACACATAGTTTGTGCCTCAAGTCTTTAAGTTTGTGTCTTAAGTCTTTTGTTTTACAAAAATTTTTTTTCTTTGAATTCTTTGCTCACCAAAGCCGCCCATTATGCCATGCGTCACATAGAGCGGTGCACGTGCCGTAAACTCATCACGTCGCAAACACTCACGCACCAATAAGGCATCTGATACAACAATAGTGTTCACATTGCCCAAACGCAACCGATAGATTGGACCATATTTGCGCGCCAACTTTTGTAGGCTCTTATATGGAACACGTGCATCTATAGCTAACAAATTTCCAAGCACTGGAAAACCCCATGGTCCTGGTGGTTGTCGGCGGTGCTGCCACAAACTGTGCGTGCTGATAATCAGCAAAAGGGCGATTAGGATGCCAATGATCAAAAGCAGTAGCTACAAGAAAACAAAACCGAATGGTTAGGACGAGTTCCAAATATTTTTATTAATTAGTAGTTAAATGGTTTCACTACCAAAACCATTAAAATGACTATCATAATCGTAACCATAACCATAACCACAACCATAACCATAACCATAACCATAACCATAACCTTAACCATAACCATAACCATAACCATAACCATAACCATAACCATCACCATAACCATAACCATAGCCATAAACATAACCACAACCATAACCATAACCATAACCATGACCATGACCATAACCATAACTATAACCATAACCATAACCATAACGATAACCATTACCATAACCATAACCATAACCATAACCATAGCCATAACCATAACCATAACCATAGCCATAACCATAACCATAACCATAACCATAACCACAACCATAACCATAACCATAACCATAACCATAACCATAACCATAACCATAACCATAACCATAACCATAACTAACCATAACCACAACCATAACCATAACCATAACCATAACCATAACCATAACCATAACCATAACCATAACCATGACCATAACCATAACCATAACCATAACCATAACCATAACCATAACCATAACCATAACCATAACCATAACCATAACCATAACCATAACCATAACCATAACCATAACCATAACCATAACTATAACCATAACTATAACCATAACCATAACCATGACCATAAGCATAACCATAACCATAACCATAACCATAACCATAACCATAACCATAACCATAACCATAACCATAACCATAACCATAACCATAACCATAACCATAACCATAACCATGACCATAACTATAACCATAACTATAACCATAACTATAACCATAACCATAGCAATAACCATAACCATAACCATAACCATAACCATAACCATAACCATAACCATAACCATAACCATAACCATAACCATAACCATAACCATAACCATAACCATAACTATAACTATAACCATAACCATAACCATAACTTTAACCATAACCATTACCATAACCATAATGGCTTTAAGAAAACACATGAGTCACCTTAAAATAAGAAAAAAAAATAGAGCTCTTCAAAGACATTCTTTCAAAATTGTTCTTAAAAGCCTTAAATAAAAAATTGCCAAGCAACCAAAATTGTTAAAATTGCTATAGTCTCAAATTATCTAACGATATTTGTCGGTACAAAAAGAAAAAAATGTGCTGCTTAGAATTTCAACGAAGGAATATTTTAAAACGACGCCAAAAGATATCTACATACCAAAGCATAAATTCCACAAATTGTTAGATACATTTGCTACCCAACACTAACTGGGTACAAACACATATGCACGTATGATAGGTAGAGGTACCGGTGCCTACACAACGATACATATTTTTGTGTAACCATTAGTAGCTGGCAGCGTTTCAATTTCACTTTCATTCCGTTTGCCTGTCAGAACCATCATCAGAAGGAATACGTCGAACATTTTGTTTTATTAATTCAAGCATGCTTTGGCCAGACTCACAACACGAGTCAAGGCAAGAAAATGCAAATGAAAACGAAAGTTAAGAACAGTCAGAACAAAAACAAAAACAAAAACAAAAAAAAAAAATACTATATATATTTGTGATATACGAGTAAGTATAAATATATCTCTGTAGAAATATTGTTTAAATGCTTACCATAGCTGTTAGTATTTGGACGAGTATTTAGACAAAGGCTTTAAGCGGCTGACTGAAAAGAGCTCTTAAAGATAACTGATATTTCTCGATTATCACAGATAAGACATTAGAATACAATGACAACAAAGCAAAGGTGCTTGCTATTCAAAAGAATACTGCCACTGATCTAACTAATAATCCTCGCTTTAAAAAAGTGTGATTATTGCAAATTAAATCAAAAAAATTATTGAACTGATAACGGGCGATAATATCAAAGACCACAACACTCAACCGGACGTTTATTCCCTTACGTTGTTAGCAAGCCACTAAAATTACTTAAAAATTTCGTAACTCGTCTGGACATCGTTCAAGCGGAATTTTCTGCTGTTTGCGCGTTCCATGAGAATAAAAACAATTTATTATGGGTTTTTTCTTGTTGCGTTTGTTGTTGTTGTTGTTGTTGTTGTTGGTGTTGTTGTTGTTATGCATTAGTAGCCTCTTCAAATGTTCCTTCGGTAATTGTTGATCTCTTAGTATGCATGTATGTACGTATGCACAGGACCGGATTTCAAGTTAGGCATAAAAAACAATTGCCGATGGGCGCCAACTAAACGGGCGCCACTCAGTGAAATATATTTTCGAATTTAAAGATACAATGGTTTCTGTCACGAATTCTTAGGGACAGAACTCATATTTAAGTTTTTTATAATTTAACTACATTTGCCCAACAAATAATTGGTTGTGTGTCTCAAAGGTATATTTTATTTTTAAGAGTCTGTTATTACAAATATAGAAACAACAATTTTTTTTATGCAAAAATATTTTTTGGAGAAAATTTGGGGATAATTAGAAACACAATACAGTGAAAGCTCCCATAAACGGACACCGACGATCACGTAAAATGGGAATGTCGTAAAATATAATATTAAATTTCAAATTAAAAAAAAAATGGGCATTGGGATATTCTAATTTAAAACAATTTTTTTTTCTTTAACAGACAAACAATGAAACGAGTAAATAATTATTTCATATATAATATGTATGTAATTTTTGAATTCTGTAAGAGTCGACGTTAAACTGGATTGTTCTTGCAAAACGTTTCAATGATTTACCCATAAACTAGAGCAAACGCTGAATCTAAGAGCCTGAACAGAATCAAAGCACATTTTCAAGCAATAGAATGTATGAAAACGTAGGAACACGTCCGAAATCAAATCACTGGTCTTCGATCGCGACGAATATTCGCCAGATTAGAATCTATTCTATTTTTTCTCTGGCGACCTGGCGATCCTCTCTTTGAGTGGTGTCAAACATGACAAGTGTTGCCGTATTTTTCCCAATGATGGGGAACGTTCAGTGCTATTTTCTTAAGTTTTATTATCTTTTGACATTTGTTGTCAAATTGTTTCTGACAATTCAGTCTGAACAGTTCGTTAATCGCTAATCGCTTTCATTCTGGACGTGTTCTGAGCGATTGGCGAGAAGAGAGGATCGCCAATTCTGTCGCTTTGATTCTGTTCGGGCTCTAATTGTTTTATTTTACCGTTACAAGTGAGCAACGCAAAAAATTATGAGTAAATTTGTTAAAAGAGAAGAAAAACAAAACCCCCCGAACTGTCGGAAACACCAAAATAAAAAAAAATATATAGAAGCATTAATGTTTGTGATAAAAAAAGACAAAATTGTCCGCTTTTTAGAGCTGCGCGTCCGCTTATGGCAGATTTTTTTTTCATAAATATACACGTTTGTGTGTCCGCGTCCGTTTATCGGAAAGTCCGTGTATGGGAGAGCATTTTCTATGGAAAAAAATCAAAAATTGTTCGTTCCCAAGAATGTGTCCGCTTATAGGAGGTGTCCGCTTATTAGAGCATCCGTTTATGGGAGCTTTCACTGTATAATAATCCTCAGTATTAAGTGATGCCACCTTTTGCTGCAATTATAGCTTCTATGCGTCGAGGCATGCTCTCTATACACAATTTTGCATTTTGTTGGAGCTCCGTGTCGTAATACCACTTCTTGATAAAAGTTTCAATCAATTGAAGCTTGGTGTCGATCACTTGCTTGGCGATAGCCCTTTTGCTGAGCTCCCATATGTTCTATATGAGGTTCATGTCCCGAGAGCTCCCTTGCCAAGGCAAAACATTAGTTTTTTTTAGCTAGGAATGCAGTAATACTCCTGGTTGTGTGGCAAGGTGCCGAATCTTGCATAAAAATGTACTAGTTTTCACCAGGAAACCATTCCTTCAACTGTGTTACTAGCCAAGTTTCCAATGCTCGCTTATACTGACCTAGCCTCATGGTCCCTCAACGATATATTGACGCCCCACGCCCTTCGCTGAGATCACAGACCAAACCATAACATTAACTGGGTCTTTAGCCCACTTTGTAAGGCAGTCTGCATGGAACTGCTGCCCACAGGGCAACGTCAAACAAATGAACTTTTGTCGACCAAAATCTTAAATATTGATTCGTCGGAGAAACATTCCTTTAAAACATCATAATCACAAAAAATTCGTTGATGACATACAGAACTGTTTGCAAATTTGTACTTACTCGACTCCAGTCATATAACGACATTGTCTGACCCTCTTTCTTCATTGCCTTGGTAGAGCGTGATTTTATTTTGGCCGACGACCCATGAGGTTATGTTCGGTCAACTGCCTTCGGACTGTCCTCTTGTAAACTTTTATTCCTTCGTCGTTCATCATCGTAGTCAAACCGACAACACTTTTTTTATGATTTTCAAGGCGGATATCCCCGATTTTTTTTTCTTTTTAGCTTTGAACCAAGGATTTTAGGTGGAATACCTTTTCAATCAAGTCTGCCTTGGTTCGAAATGGGGTGATAGATTAGTGGGAAGGAAAGGGCAATCAAGGAAAACACGTGTAGGATCTTCTAAGCGTGGTATAAAGCACATGCTGAAATTTAAGGTTATCACGCAATATTTTAAACAAAGTTGAACTTTGCTTTTAAAATTTAGTAAAATTTAATATAATATAAAAATAAATAAAGGGTCCGCCATCTAATGTTTTTTTTTTTTTCAACTAGTGCTTATTTCGTGAATGGTAACACTTAGCACATGTCTGATTTGACAGATAATTAGTTTTATCCTTCCGCTGAACGAATATGGTTGTTTATACGCTTGAACAATGCTGGGAAGTGGGCCTGCGATCGACTCACAGAAGATGTCGATTTTGCCAAAAAAATCATCTTTTCAGATGAAGCTCATTTTGATCTTGGCGGGTATGTAAATAAGCAAAATTGTCGCATTTGGGGCACAGAAAACCCGCACGCATACATTGAAAAGCCGATGTACCCAAAACGAGTCACTGTTTGGTACGGATTTTGGTCCAGAAGAAAAATGAGCAAGGAATGGCCGTTACAGTCAATGGCCATCGTTATCGGGCCATGTTGAACGAATTTTTGTTCACAAAAATTGAAGAGGAGGATATTGGCAACATTTGGTTTCAACAGGACGGCGCTACGTGCCACACAGCCGAAGCTACATTCGATGTTTTGCGCCCTGTTTTAAAAAACAAAAAGTTATTTGGCGGACCCTTTATAATTTACGTTTTGATTATTTCGTACGAGAACTTGTGGAAAAATAATTGAAAAATGTTTTAAACATCTTTCTATAGCAGAAATTTTCAACTAACGTGAATCAGTCTAGATGTGACATTACTTAAAAGGACATTACATTTAAATGGGCCTTGGGGTGTATCGAACTTAAATCCAGCACTGCGTATGTAAATAGTTGTCTTCGAATATTAAGTAAGGCGAAAATTTGAATTGAAGAAATATTTAATGCGCGCGTTATTTTTGGCATTTCCTCCATTTTGAGCTAATGTTAATTTTGTGTTACGATAATTTTCAAGCAGACTCCGCCGCTGAATAAAACATAAAAATTAAATTAATGGGCTCTTTTTGGCGGGATGAATTTGATTAGATACGATTGCTGTACCTTGTTTTTTTCAACCTCGTTTTCAACTTCTCCAAAAAGTCAATGACTTTAAAGCGTACTTAATGTCGTTTTGTTCGGTTGCGACACTGTCCATCGTTTGATGTTTCCAATGAATCATTGGACTACAGCTCTTATATGTTGTTATTCTATGTTCTTCTATGCTTCTATGTTGTTTATTCCTAAAGATGTCTCAAAATGTGTAAACACGAAATTACCTTCAAAACACGGAAAAATTGGTTTGCGATGTGTTGCAGGCGACAATGATGTAAATTTCGAAACTTATGCAGAAAATGAGCGAATGTCAAAATTTTCTACAGATTTTGTAGTATTGCTCCTATGGTTAAGTTATCTTTTGTGATTACTTAATGTAGGTTAACACTCAAGAGCTGTGTAAGCATAAAAAGTCTGCGAGTCTGAAGTATGTTTTGATTTTTAATTTCATTGGTTTGAAAAAAAGAACGGTTGAAGCACATTAATACGGCGTTAAAAAATTAACACCAACAAAAACAACAACAACAACAACAACAACAACAACAACAACAACAACAACAACAACAACGACAACAGCAACAACAACACCAACACCAACACCAACACCAACACCAACACCAACACCAACACCAACACCAACACCAACACCAACACCAACACCAACACCAACAACAGCAACAACAACAACAACAACAACAACGCCAACACCAACACCAACACCAGCACCAACACCAACACCAACCCCAACACCAACACCAACACCAACACCAACACCAACACCAACACCAACACCAACACCAACACCAACACCAACACCAACACCAACACCAACACGAGCCTGTGTACTGGTGGTCCGCTGAAATCGCCGAAGTACGCAGCCAATGCCATCAAGCCAGAAGAAGGTACTACCGCGCCAGAGGGACCGGCAGGTTTGATGAACTTCGTAAGGTCTATAGAGAGCACAGGAAGCTGCTGAAAAATATGATCTGTTCGAAGAATCAGCGAAGCGCGAATGCTTCTTGCAGCTATGCGATGAAGCAAACGTCACCACATGGGGTACGGCATACCGACTGGTCATAAAGAAGATGAAATAATTCGGGCCACCACCACCCAAATGTCCTCATATAATTAGCTGCATAGTAAGTGCGCTCTTACCGCAGCAACCACGTACGCATTGCTGATGTTACGGCTCAGGAGATCATGACAATCGCCAATGCTGTCCATAACGACAAGGCCCCAGGTCCAGATAAAATTCCGAGCCGCGCACTTAAAATTGCCATCACTTTACAAACACAAGTGTTCGTACAGCTGTATAACGCTTGTCTTATAGAGGGATATTCCCTGCACAATGGAAGATGCAAAAGCTCTTACTTATACCAAAAGGTAGCGGCTCTCCGGATGATCGCTAGGCCTACCGACCTATGTGTCTGCTCGACACGATAGACAAGGCCTTCGAGAATGTCACATTCTATCACGTTATTTTCGTCTTTCTTCTGAAAGTCACGTTCAACATCCGGCGCCATAAACCTTGTAACAAACATGGCAGAGAAAGCTTTTGATGGTAAAAGATGGAAGAAGGGCACAAAGCAGTACTGTCTCGTAACAACGCTGGATCGTGAACGCTAGATCGTCGTCATTGCGGACGATCTAGCGTTTGTGGCAACTGCAAAACACCTGGAAGAAGTCGAAGAGCTCAGTAGTGTTGCAATTGGCACTATCTATAGCTTTTATCAGTGGGGCTTTGCCTAGACGGACATAAAACTGAGGGTGCTCATAAGCGGCCGCAAAAAGATGGAAGTTGGAAGCATTTAAAAAAACACCTTGGTGTAATGATTGACTCCGGATTAACATTTAAACAGCATCTCCAGTATGCCCACAAAAAAGCATCCGACGCATGTATGGCCCTATCGAAGATAATGCCTAATACGAGAGGCCCCAAACAAGCGCGCAGGAAACTACTCCTTAATGTAGTACGATCCATCGTGATGTATGGGTCAACGGTATGGGTTTCAGCAATGAAGACGTAGTCTTACCGGCGAGGTATTGAATCTGTTTACAGACTCGGCGCACTCAGGGTATGTTATGTTGTGCCTTCAGAACAGTTTCCGGAGATGCAGCATTAGTCCTACCAAGCTCGATACCGATCGACCTTCTCGTGGATGAGACGCTTCCGTCCATTTGCAAGAAAGTTGCTAGAGAAAGAAGCATGCTGAAGTGGCAAGACCGCTGGAATAGATCTCTGAAGTGTCGCTGAACGACATACCATCTCATCCCGAACATAACCGATTGGTGCGAAAGAAGTCACGGCTCAGTAAACTTCTATCTGACACAGATTTTGAGCAGCCATGGGTGCTTCAGAGCATACTTGTTCAAATTGAAGCACGCCGTAAATCCATACTGCTCACATAGCTCTTCAAATACAATTGAAGATGCAAGCCATGCTTTATTTGAGTGCCCCAAGTTCGATAATGCCCGACTTGAGGGTTCGAACAGTCTCGGGGAATCTGTGACACAACATAACTTGGTGTCTCTAATGCTGAAAGGCGAAGCGAACTGGTCAGTGATCAGTACCCTCGCTAAAAGCATAACAGAAGAACTGCGAAGAGTTGAGCGTTCACAAAACGCAGAAGGGTGAGTAGAGTACGTCTATTAACCCTTAAGCGACGGCTATTTACCATCCCGTTTTCAGCTTAGTGCTGTTCCCATGCCCCGTGAAGTCATGCTTTGCGGCTTTTTGTCGGACGTCATTCTGGAGGGCAGTGGCGTTGCCATGGAAGCTCTTCTGGATGTCGGACGGTGCTATGTCAAGTGGTTCTCCTTTTTTGTGAGGGCTTACAGGGCTCAGTTAGGCTGCTTCCGATGCTTAAGCCTGGATCACAGGGTTAAGGAGTGCAGACTTAAGGAGGATGTCTGCCGGCACTGTGGCCAGAGTGGACACAAGGCCAGGGTATGCAACAATGCGTTGAGTTGCCGCAACTGTGCATTCAAGGGAATGCCTTCCGAACATCGAATGATGTCCGAAACCTGTCCTCTGCACAGTGCAATGCTAGCCCGGGCGAACGCTAGACATTAATGAGTGCAAAAATCTTGCAACTCAACTGTCAGGGTTCATATGCCGTGATGTGTGATCTTGGCCGGTTATTGGATAGTAGTGGGAGTAGTTTTGCTCTGGTTCAGGAACCTTATACAACCAATGGCTGTATAAGAGGACTGCCTGCAGGAATGCGGGTATTTCTTGACCTCAGATGCAATTCTGCTGTCATTATCAATGACAATAATGTTGAGTGCATGATTGTCAGCGTTAGTGAGTGGGGAGTGTGCGTGAGCGTGGAAGGTGCGTTTGGTAGGTTGTTTTTGGTGAGCGCTTATTTCAAGTTCGCTGATCCTATGGAGCCGTATCTTACGTACTTGGACTCGGTGCTACTACTAGAGAGTAGCATTCCGCTGATCCTAGGTGTCGACGCGAATGCATCGTCCCCTATGTGGTTCAGTAAGGTATGCAGACACTCGTCTGGATATCGGAACCATAGTAGGGGTGAGATGCTGAGTGAATGGATGCTTAGTAGGTGCATCAGTGCTCTCAACGAGCCAAGTGAGTGGTATACGTTTGAGGGGCCTAATGGGGTCAGCGATATTGATGTTACTTTAACCAATAGCGTAGCCTTAGGATTTTTTAATTTTAGCTGGGTAATTCGTGGGGGTAGGGGAATAAGTGACCATAATTTAATTGAAATTGTGCTCACTTATGATAGGAGTGCACGTCGTCCAAATGAGATTAAAAGATGGCGTACTCGCGGTGTGAACTGGGATGTTTATGGCGTATTTCTTCACGAAATGGCTATGAGTGTCCCACTTCACGAGTTTCAAGAAAAAACCGTAGGTCAACAGATTGCTCTGATAGGTGATTGGGTCGAGCGTGTCAACGACACTCTGCTTGCGAGATACCGTAAGGCAGATCGCAGTGGGGTGAAGTGGTGGACACGTGATCTAACTTTAAAGAGGAGGTCACTTAGGCGTCTCAGGATCAGATTCCAGAGGGCCAGAGTGGCTGGTGACAGTGATGTATCCCAGCATAGAGATAGGTACAGAGTAAGCTTGAGAGAATACAAGGAGTTGTTAGTCCGTGTAAAAGAAGAAGATTGGAGGGATTTTGTTCATGGGAATAGAGGCGACCCATGGTGCATGGCATACAAAATATGTCGTGGCCAGGGACGATCTATTGACGTGAGCGGTATCCGCCAAGATGGTACCGTTCTAACAGAATGGCGGGATTGTGTTAATGCTCTGTTGAGCTCATTTTTTCCGAGGACCGATGGTGAGGCCACTTCTCTTTTTAGGGAGGTGGAGGATCCCCCGGCCTTGGAGAGGAGTGAGATAGAGTATGGCATGATGCAACTCAGGGGGAAAAAATCTCCGGGTATAGATGGTGTGACTGGAGAGATGTGTAAAAACATCTGGAAGGTTATTCCTCAATACCTGGAAGCCTTGTATGGTAAGTGCTTAAGCGAGGGTTATTTTCCCAACGTGTGGAAAAAGGCAAGAGTGATCGTGCTCCTGAAGTCATCTGATAGGCTGAGGAGTAATCCTCGGTCCTACCGGGGCATCAGCCTTCTTCCGGTGCTTGGAAAAGTGCTGGAGAGGGTCATGGTGGAACGGCTCCAGGAGTGCGAAAACCTGCAGATTTGCGATAGGCAATTTGGTTTCCGCAAGGGAAAAAGCGTTGAGGATGCCTGGCTGTATGTCAAGGGTTCCGTAGAAGAGAGTAGCTCCAAATATGTTTTGGGGCTATTTGTTGACTTTATGGGTGCCTTTGACTATCTGTGCTGGGATAAGGTGATTGACAGACTAAGGGAAGTGGGTTGCAGAGAAATTAAGCTCTGGCAAAGCTATTTCTCTGGTAGAGAAGCATGTGTGTTAGGTGTAAACCAAACAGTAGGGATTGATGTTGTTCGTGGCTGTCCACAGGGGTCTATCTGTGGTCCATTCATTTGGAACCTCATGATGGATCCTCTGCTGAGGCAGCTTGAACGTCAGTCTAAGTGCTGTGCGTATGCTGATGACCTGCTTGTTCTGGTTGAAGGACAGTCTCGTGCTGAACTTGAAGTCAGGGCAAGTGAGGTTATTGCTACAGTGTGTGCATGGGGTTCACGTGTAGGTGTTAGCGTGGCGAGGGACAAGTCCGTGATGATGCTGCTTAAAGGCAGATTATCTCGTGGTCGACCTCCCTTTGTCAGCTTGGAGGGAGTAGGTCTCAGGTATGTGACAGAGGTCAAATACCTGGGAATTTGGATGAAAGAAAGAATGAACTTTTTGGTGCACCTAGAGAAGTTGAGAGAGCGTCTGTTGACAGTAGTAGGGCGAGTGCGTAGATTACTTAGGAGTGACTGGGGACTCAGTAGGAAGGCTGTGCGCCTCATGTATGATGGGCTATTTGTTGCCTGTGCAACTTATGGCTCGGTCGTGTGGGGTGACGTGGTCAGTACTGCTGTAGGCTACCGGAAGATTCTCTCTTGCCAGAGAGTAATCTTAATTGGGTGTTTGCCGGTGTGCCGTACGGTCTCTACGGATGCCTTGCAGGTACTGTTGGGGGCTCCTCCTCTAGATCTGGTGGTAATGCAAACCAGCATTGCATACCGAATTCGGAGGGGGCTTCCCCTAGCGGTGACTGATTGGACTTCGGACGTGTTAGTTAGGGATATGAGTACCAAAGAATGGAAGGCTATGCTTAAAGAGCGCGTACAATCTAGGTGGCAATCTAGATGGAACCAAAGCCAGAATGGTAGGATTACCTACCAGTTTATACATGACGTGGCGTTCGTTGAAGGTCGCCCTGATTTTGGATTTTCTCTGAGTCTAGGCTTCCTTTTAACTGGCCATGGTTCTCTGAACGCATTCTTGCGTAAGAGAAATCTCAGCACGACAGAAGGTTGTGATTGCGGAGCGATCTTTGAAGATTGGTCACATGTCTTGTGCGAATGTCCTCTATATGAAGACATTCGAGATTTGAGAGCCATGGGCATAATGGTAGAAAATGAAGAGTTCGACGTGAGTAATGCGCTTGCATCTTGTGAGCAAATTACCAGGTTGAACGAGTTCGCTTGTCAGGTGTTTACTAGACGCCGTAACAGGTGAATGACTTCTGCAGTCATTCATCTGTAAGATAGTCTGTGGATCCAAATAGTTGGATCAATTGAGGAGTTGTTCTGAGGAACATTTTTAAATGGCCACCAGTCCGGAGCGGTGATGAGCTCAACTGGCAGTAGCTTGCTACGAAGTCCGACCAAAGACTTAAAAACTGGTACCACGGGCAGTCGGCGGCCCTTGACTTATGTCAGACCGACTGATTGGGTATGGCCCTTCGGGGAGAATCGTGGTGGTTGTGGTTTACTACCTATATCACGGGTAGAGCAATCTTGCTCAGTGTGGAGTTGCATTCTCAACTCGGGTGCTGTACCCCTTATTACGGAAGAGGTGTTAGATAGGCCTCCACCCAAACCAAGGGTTGCGAAATGTCATCACAACATGGAGCTAATTTGGTACCTTTGAACTCTCAAAGGGGCGCAGGCCGACGCAATGTTTTGGTCCCGTGCTTGGAGCACCGTAGAATTAAGCCGTCAAGGCAGGTGTCTACGTTAAACACATTCGGATTTTCTGTATCCTTATCGATATCAAGGATACAATGAAGGATACACTAAAGGATACAGTGAAACATGAAGTAACAATACAGAATATGTTACAATTCCGTCTCATTGAATGAGTCCCATCCTAAACAATGAATGGTCTTTCCTGAATTTTCATTTTACATCAAATTTAGTAAGGATTCAGTAAGGATTTAGTAAGGGCGGTTCTAAATACTAGAGATTTGTTTCCAGGCATGGAGTGATTTCATGCCACAACTTCTTATTAACTATGCTTTGCAAGTTATTTTGCCGTGAAGTTTTGTCCTAAAGCCTTAACGTCAAGCGTGTTTATTATTTTAGACTATTTTTTAAGACATTTTATGAAGAGACATTTATATCTAAGTATATGTATAAGATATATATGTATTATAGAGTAGCCATCCTATCACTCCACCTGATTTTTATCACACAATATTCTCATTCACATCAAAACTACAACCAACAGATAGCAAAAAGCATATTTCTCTGAGCAATTTTCCACTGATCGTCAGTCGGCTGCATTGTGCAGCATGCATCTGAATTCTTTTGTTCCCAGATAAACGATGACAGCAGATATCAGTTTATTTTGCATTTAAATAATTTAAAGAAATAATTAAAATCACCCGAGCTGCGGGCGCAAAATCTTCCACTCACATTGAAATAGTTTATTTTTACAGAATTAACAGGTATGTGATAAGCCAAGCCAAGACGGCAGGGACAAGCTGTAGATGTGTGAACATTCGCAATTGATCGAAGGCATAGTAACAGCGGCAAGTTGAAGGAGATCAGCTGAATTTTGTAAGGTTCGTTGCTGTCAAGTTCAGGGTCTAAAACAGCAACAACAGCAAAGCATACGAACGCGCTGAGTGTCAACAATATTCAGGCAGAGTTCTTTCTTCATCGGTTGATGATTGGCCGGCAGTTGTGCCCTGCTCAAGCCGTGTAATCTTACCGATCTTGCACTCTGAAGATGCAGCACCTAGTTTATTTTTTTTTTGTCTTTTTTTAAAGATTTAATGAACCAGCAAATATATAAGGCAACATGCTAGGATAACAACAACAAGCGGGGGTTGGATGAAAGCAAACCAGCATCATACAATGACCCTCGCTCAATACGGACGCTGCTAGAGATGCCAACGTCCGTGGCAACAAACTCAAATGCTGTGTGTACCGCAAAGACAGCGTTCATTGGCCTAGCTTGAGAACGCTGGAGCAGCAGCAGCCCAACACGTAGGGCTGCTTGACACAAGCGCAGGCAGATGAATGTGGTGATGTAGGAATGAGCAGATATAGTAAGACAGACAAACCGAGACACAGTCATGTACATCCTTCTCCCAAGTTCAATGTCTGCTTTATATCAAATAACAAGCAACAAACTCTGTAGTTTGTAAACAACAACAATAACAAAAAAAAAAGAAACAGTCCAATCAATCGATGCAGAACCTGCTGCGTTGTTTCAGCAGCTCCAGGGATTAGAAAAACCCTGACGTCCGAAGGTCAATGTAACGAATTACCGTGCAGGAGTCAACGACTGCTTATGTACGCGTGCGCACACATGCCGACAGATTTAATGAGCGTGCGTGTGCTTATGTGTCTGCTTGAGTTCAACATCCTCTTGCAGGGCGACTGAAATAGCAGCGAGGATCAATGTCCTTTAGGCTATTCAACGATATCTTTAACAGGCACAGTTCCAATGCAGTCCCGATAACAAAACAGCTCTAGTTCAGCAACATCCGCGTTAAATCGTTAAATCTTTCTCTCTCTCTCTCTCTCTCACTCTTTAACCCTCCTTCTATTTCTCTCTTTCTGTGAGCTGTTTCATTTTGTTTTATACTCCTGTTGCCATGTAGTTTTATTCTTTCAACGCATGGCTTAATACATTCTTCTCAACCTGCAGAACCTCTGTGCTTGTCCAAAGTCTAAATAACGCATGTGCGGCGACTACTCTTTCGCCTCTACTCCGCATCCATCACGCACTTAGTCTGCCTGCATCTGTCTGTGGTCAATAAACTTGACGCCTGGTTATTGTTGGACCGTGAGGATCGAATGTTCTAAGTCATTCCAAGAGCAGCCCTTTTCTATAACTGATCACACAATGCAGGAAGATAGCTTCTTCTGGTGCGTTGAACGACGATTAATGGCGAGTTTTGTTGAACTTACCACGTCATGGAAAATTTTCGTGTTACAATGCAATAGCTCAGGTAGAGAGATTAAAATAGCACTTTACTATTTTTAGAATTTTCTAGGATATGCTGTAGTTATTTAGAGAAGCTACAAAATGGCTTCATTCGGCATTGTTGAAAGATGATGGAGTGTTTTTTTTATAAAAGAAATTGTGTAATACGAGTAGGACATTTTCTAAAAACTTAAGAAAATGCTGAGTTAACATTTCCTCTTCATTAAAAATGTCAAATGGAAACTTCTCGGAATATGCCGAATAAAAAGTTAGACTGTTGGAAGAAACATTATTCAGGACTTTGAAGCACATTATTAGAATGAAGGTGTGAGGTCCCATTGAGTTAAGTGAAGGCAAGCCTCATCGATTTGACCTCAAGTTTCCTGGATAGTGGTCTACGAATTGTATCTGTTGTGGAAAAAGCTTAGTTAATAATTATCTAAACAACTCAGGTTAAAACAAATATAAAATTTTTTACATCAATAAAAAAATTCCAAGAGACCTTCTCACAATAATTAACATTTTTACTTGAAATTTCGAGAATTTATGCCTTAAGACGATGGCTGTGGCTAAACGCGATAAGGTGCGTAAACCGTTTAATGTGAATTGTACGAACAGGGATGTGGATCGAATCACATCTTAAGCAAAACTCCTAAAATTTCTCAAAATTACCTTCTGTTCAAAATTGAACCGGACTGTGCAAATAAAACAACAACGGTTAATTATTCTTCAATATTTATTTTATCACCTTCAAAATAAACACCATCGAAGACGATACACATGATAAATATATATCAACGTTTTTTCCATTCTTAAAAGCAATTTTGATAGGCCGATTTTGGAATGGCCTTAAGCTCCCTCTGCGAATTTTTACTGATGACTTCAATCGTCGTAATATATTTTCCATGAAGCGACAGTTTGAGTTTGGGGAATAGGAAAAAGTCACACGGGGTGTGAATATGGTGCTTATTGAACGATATTGACATTGTTTTTGGGAAAATAAAAGCGTACAATGCGCGATATGTGAACTGGTGCATTATCGTGGTGCAAACGCCATGAATTGTACTTCCATAATTCTGACCTCTTTCGCCAAATATGCTCGCGCAAACGCTTTAAAACACTCAAATAATATTGAGCATTAACCGATTGATCTTGTGAAAGGGATTCCGAGTGCACGACACCTTGAGACTCGAAGAAAACAATCAACATCAGCTTAATTTTTTATGGACTTTATCGTGGTTTTTTAGGTTTCCGCTCATCTGGATACCGCCACTCTGCTGATTGTTGAGCTGTTTTGATTTCATAATCGTGCACCCAAGTCTTGTCATCAGTAATGATGCGCTGAAAATCTGTATCGTCCATTAAAAGCATCTCCTGAGCGACAGTTTTGCGAAACTCTTTTTGAATGAAATTCAACTATTTTGACGCAAGTCGCGCTGCAACCCGTCGCATTCCTAAAACATCATGTAAAATGGTGGTCGCCGATCCAGTCGATATATCAAGTTCGGCAGCTATATCTCTCACAGTCACACGACGATTTTCGACGAAGTTTACTATTTTTATTGATATTGATTCTATATCTTTCAAAATTGATACCAGATTCGTGATCAGGAATCCCGAAAACCTTTGGGGTCACTTTTTTACCGAGTTGCGAGGAAGTGTGAGAGGAGGTAAGGAAGTGTGAGGGAAGTAGGGGTATGTGAACTTATCAAATCTGACCCCAGATTAGTCATCAGCAACCCCGAAAACCTCGATGGTCAAGTTTTCAGCGAATTTCGGGAGTACTAAAAAATTATGCATTTGAAGAGTAGGGGAAGGGGTGTAGGAGATAGGGTGCATTAATTTACAAAATCTGGCGCCAGATCGTGATCAGCAACCTCAATTACCTGGATTTCATCGGTTTTCCGGCCCTCTAAGGGTCAAAAAGTTTGAAGTACTCAAATGCCTGAGTACGTGAAAGAGCAGACTCCCCATAGATTTCCTGCAACATTTTCAATGCATCCAGACAAGAAATTCCGTTGGTAAAACACAATTTCAAACACACAAAGGCCTATTAGGTTAGGTTAGGTTAGGTTGACGTGGCTGTCTCCTATGAGACACACTTAGGCCAGTTTGGCCCGTTGTGATACCAGGGGTTAATTATTTCCACTCTATCTGAACCAGTTGGAGCTATTTATGAAGCTTTGTATTCGGTAGACCGAAGTTTTTGAGAGTTCGTCTAGGTCACTGTAGAACCAGTTACCTAGGAAGAGATGGCGCTTTCTGGCCAGCGCTGGGCATGTGCAGAGAAGGTGTGTTGTGGATTCAACCTCCTCCTCATCTCTGCAGCTTCTGCAGAAGTCGTTATGGGGAATATTCAGTCTTCGGGCATGGTTTCCAATCAGGCAGTGTCCTGTTAGAACGCCTATTACGATATTCATTTGGTCCCTTCTAAGGGATATTAGTTCTTTTGAGCGTCTTAAGTTCAGTGTTGGCCAAACTTGACGCATTATACTGCATGTACTACCCGTTGACCACCTGATGTTGGTGTTTTCAAGGGATAGCTCATTTATCAGTAGC
This sequence comes from Pherbina coryleti, assembly GCA_943735915.1. Classification (NCBI taxonomy): domain Eukaryota; kingdom Metazoa; phylum Arthropoda; class Insecta; order Diptera; family Sciomyzidae; genus Pherbina; species Pherbina coryleti. The sequence goes on from OX030951.1 coordinate 12,720,732, forward strand.
TTACATGTTGCGAGAGGTATTCCAATTTGTTCCTTATCTGTCGATAGGGGTTTGATGGTACCGTTTCTAGCGAGTTCGTCTGCTTTGCAGTTACCTTGGAAGTGGATAGGAATATATTGAGCTGCTCTGCCATCTCATTGAGAGATCTGCGGCAACTTAGTACTGTTTTTGATGTTATTTCAACACATTCAAAGCGCTTTCAAAGCGGCTTGACTATCAGATAGAATGCAAATATCTTTTGCTAATATTTCGTTCATCTGAAGCCAAGTGACTGCTTCATGTATGGCAGTGACTTCCGCTTGGAAGACCCTGCAGTGGTCGGGGAGCCTAAAGGCATGGTTAATGTTTAGGGATTCAGAGTAGACTCCTCCCCCTACTTTGCCATCTAGTTTTGATCCATCAGTGTAGATTTCAGTGGCATTGTTTGGTGGAGGGCTTCCAATCTCCCATTCGTATCTGGAGGGGATTGATACATCAAACTTTTTGTGGAATAAAAGTTTTTGAGTGATGTAGTCTATGTTCTTGGGTATTTGAGGAGTGAGTTTCCTGTTGTCAGAGTGTCCTATTGTGTCCTATTGGGAAGTGGCTTCTAGACGGATCGCTGTGTTTGCAGCTATTCGTTTAGTTAGGATATCTAGTGGAGTTAGATGGAACATAGTATCGAGTGCGTCAGTAGGAGTGGTTCCACTCCACTTAGCGCTCCACTGATGCACAGCTCTGCTGACCGTTGAACTTTGCGAAGTATATTGAGGTGTGTTTGTTTGTTTAGTGCTGGCCACCAAACTATAGCACCGTATATCAATATTGGCCTAATAACAGCTGTATAAAGCCAGTGAGTTACCCTAGGTTGTAATCCCCATTTGCTACCCACTGCTTTCTTACATGTGTATAGGGCTATATTGGCTTTTTTGGCTCTCTCGAGCAGGTTGGGTTTCCAATTTAGTTTCCTATCTAAAATGAGACCCAGGTATTTTGCTTGTTCTGAGAAGCTTAGTCTTGTATTTCCCAGTTTTGGAGGACTGATAGTGGGCAAGTTGTGTTGTCTGGTAAAGATCACTAACTCGGTTTTATTAGGGTTAACGCTAAGTCCACAGCCGGTAACCCAGTTTGCGAGAGTGTTAAGACAATTTTGCATTATATCTCGGAGGGTGGACACATATTTACCTGAGGTGACGATAGCAACATCGTCGGCGTAGGCTATCACCCTGCACCCCTCTCGTTCTAGTTTACCCAGTAGTTCATTTACCACTAGGTTCCAGAGTAGAGGCGAGAGAACTCCTCCCTGAGGAGTTCCCCTTGGTACAGATCTTAGCGTGGATGCTGCTTCGAGACTCGCGCTTATAATCCTGCCTACAATCATTTGATTTATAAGTGCTATCAGCGCAGAGTCCACCCTAAGCTCCGTCAGCGCATTTGTAATAGCCTCCGCCTTGACATTGTTAAAGGCACCTTCTTTCAATGGGACTTTTCAATGACAGATACTATGGAGTGGAGAGCCGTTTCCACAGATTTGCCCTTGGTGTAGGCGGGTGTTGTGCGGGTGAGATAGGATTTACTTCTATTTTTTGTCTCAAGTAGATGTCTATTAGTCTCTCAAGAGTCAAAGGCTTATTAGCATTCATAAAAAAAAAATCATTAGCTTTCAAATCATTACCAGCCTTCATAAAAAAAATCATTAGCTTTATATCAACTGTTGTTGTTTCATTCACACATTTCGGTACAAAAGTTAGGTGCCATAAAAGCATTGGGAATGGAATTCATATATTCTGAATGCCCTTCATCAGGATCAAAAGAATCTGAACACAATGACTCTCTAAAAATATTTGAAAATAAGTCGCAAAATTTTTACAAAATCGTTAATCAAAGTTTTGAATGAATGCAGATAATCCATTAGATTTCTCATTTAAAAATCCCAAAATTTCCATGGATCAGACAATATTCTCTGCTTAATATGGTCTAAATATTCATTATATAATGCAGCTGAGCTATTTTCAAATTCCAGAAACAAATTATTGTAGGTTTCTAGGTCATTTGAGTTTAAGCTACAGATGTATTTCTTCAATGCCCTATTCCTGTTGTTGCGAAGAGTTTTTTGATAGTTTTTGTACGAGGTACGTTGATAGAGGTACGTTTAATTTTTCTCGAATTTAAGGTTATGTAGTATGGACTGCGAGAACATAGCAAAGAGTTCAATGTAAAAAGGAAAAAAAATGGAATCATCAAGACTATTGACATTTACTAGTATCGCCTGTGCTCGAATACAATATATTTTGGTTTTTTTTTTTTAATATTTTCATTGAAAAACGTTTGGCAAAGTTAAAAAATATTAAATTGAGAAATATGTCAGGGTATTAAAATAAATAAAATTAAAATTAATTCTTATTGGAGTGAATCAAGTTAGATTATATCGTAAAGATTATATTGAAAACATTAATTGGCATGCAGTGAATTGTTGTTTAGATGCACGTTTATAGGCTTTTGGATTGGTTACAATAAATTTTGCAGCAGAATTTGACTTCAAATCATCATAATCAAATTGTAAATTTTAAATGTTTTAAAATAAAATTCGATACAAAATTAATATGAAAAACATAGGTTTTTCCATAAAAATTTTACATCACTTTACTTTCCTAATGAATTCGCCACCAGTTCTCTTGCTCAGAAGAGGGCACAATGTGAGCGGCAAACACAAAATAGAATATGTGCATGATAGAATTATAAGAGAGGGCCGACTCGCTAAGTGCCTTCACGCATCAACGAAAAGTGGAAAATAAAAAAGGTGCCCACACTAAGAGAAATAACGCATATTAGCATTATCCACGCCTCAGTATAAATTTTATTTAAATATTTACGTGGATAAATCAAATGTTACGTATTTGAATTTTATTTATACCACACACCTACACACACATTCCATACAGCGGCCAAGCAGCCGCCAAGCAGCAGCAGCGTCGCACTCTGTTCCTGCAGTTATTTCTTGCCGTTGCATGTTCTTATAGTTCTCGTTTAGTTTGTGTTACAAGGATAATATGCAAGGATAAGATATGCACGTTTGATCAATATGATTTGTGACTGCGATGGGTGATGTGTGCGATGATGAATTTATGTAGGGTGGAGTGACAACTCGATATTTTCTCAAAAATATCTTGCAACGGTTGTCACTTACCTGCATATTTGCTTCATACTTTCTCTTACTTTTTCTTCCTCTTTCTTCCTCTTTTCTTCCTCTTTTCTTCCTCTTTTCTTCCTCTTTTCTTCCTCTTTTCTTCCTCTTTTCTTCCTCTTTTCTTCTTCTTTTCTTCCTCTTTTCTTCCTCGTTTCTTCCTCCTCTTCAACTTAAATATGTTGTTTTTTAAAATCAATATTTTTATATAAATTTTCTTTAAATGCGATAGTTTTATTTTCAAATAGTAAATATTTGAAAGATATTTAAATATATTCGTGCATATTTTTAATATATTTTTTATTAATTTTATTTTAAATATTTTAATATTTTATTTAATAAAAACGTATTTAAATAAATTTGAAATATTTACGTAGTCGGTTTAAGTAAATGCGTTATTGGTGCAAAAATGACTCGCTTTTTGGATAAATTAAAAAAGTTTTTGGATAAATTTAATATTTTTTTCCCTTAGTGTAGTTGTCAAAATGACGAAGTCCGTATAAACTTCAAATAAAATAAAAAATATTATGTTTTCAAGTTGTAAATAGTGCGGACACGTGTGTTAAGTTTGTGTTAATTTGAGTGAAAATATTATAAAAACATTGTAAATAAAACTATAAAATGCCGACGAAGTGTTCAATTTGCAAAAAAGCTTGTTAAAAGTTGAACCTAAAATCAACTGCGAAAGATGAACATAAAGAAACTAGGGATGAACAACTCATTTATATTGAACCCAAGTTGAATTAAAAAGTTTCTCGCAAGGGTGACAGCAAGTGCCCATAAATGTTAAATCGAAGTTGACAGCTCTTACAGAGTCTGAAACCGAAAATTGAAAATCGAAGCAGATAAAGTTGTTGTTTTTGCTTTTCATTGATTTTGACAATTGTGGGTACTGAGAAGAGAGTACGATCAGCCCCGAGACAAGCTTATTAATTCAACCATCACTCAATTATAAAAGGTAGGAGTGACAGTTTATTTGTCTTGCACCAACTGACAAAAATAGAATAAATTACAGAACGAAAAAAGTTCAAAAGACAGTTGGTGTATCATGAATTCCACCCAAGGTTACCAGTTATGTGGGAAAAATCCCATTCGTGGTAATTTTTAATTGCCCTTGGGAATGTTTTTTTGTTGAGAATTCCCATGGTATTTTTAATTCAGCGTGGTATTTTTTAATTAGCGTGGGAATTCAGTGTGGTATTTTTTAATTGCCTTGGGATTTGGGAATTTTTTTTTCAAAATAATTTTTTTTTCAAAATAATTTTGTTTTTTCAAAATAATTTTTTTTTTCAAAATAATTTTTTTTCACATTTATTAAACGAAAACTTCATATGAAATCATTGCCATTATACGCACCTGCAATGCCAGATCTGTTTACACAACGCTCTGTTTACACAACGATTTTATGTCGTAAGTTACGTATGTAAAATCCCTTAAATTTTTGTTGCATATGAGATTTATTGAGGTATTTTTTAAAGCGCATGGGATTTTTTTTGGGATTTTTAAATGCAAATGGGATTTTAGGCGGTATTTTTAAAAAGATTGGTATTTTTGTGGAAATTTTTAATGATTGTGGCATTTTTTGTGGTATTTTTGAATTGTGGTGGGAAGTTTTTTGTTTTCTTTTGCCGTGGTAGTTTTGGTGGTATTTAAACTATGGTACTGTGGGAAAAAGGTAATTTCCGTGGGAATTGTTCCGAATTTTAACTGGCAACCTTGAATTATCCATGTATTGAACTTTATTTGTGTGTACGTTCTGTGCCCGACCAATATACACCGAAAAGCGTTCGTCTCTGTTTATATTCTTAATTTTTTATTTTTCTCTTTTTTTTATTTCTTCGCTCATGTGCGAACGTAACCGAACTGTTACCGCAGTGCTAAGAATTTAAAAACTGTAACGAAACAATGCCAAACTTTTTTTTTCTCCTTTTTGTGAGGATCTTCTAAGGGCATATGAACCCATAATGGGTGAAAAACATTAAACATAATTTCACTTGTTCCATGCAGGTAAATTTCCATAAAAAATATTCAGTGCACTCCTTCTCCCTGAAAAAAATCATAATCGGTTGAAAAACATAGGGGAAAATGGTTCCTCTCTGTTTTACCTACGCCTACTTATAAATAGATGTTGCGATGATATCCCTATTATTTGAAGATTCTTATAATAATAATCGCTTTATTTAAATAATTATTTTCAAATTTCTTCCATACACAATATGAACTTTAATCTCTTAAAGATTCTAATCTTTAAAATCTTGAAATTTCCTCACAAAACAAAAATCTAACCAAAAAGCCGACTGAAACTTATTCTGACTTATTAACTCTCTTCTAGTTCCATTATTTGTAATTTGTATGTAAAAAACAAAAAATGCTAAATATCAGTTTTATATAAATGTTGCTTTCAATTTGTCTGGCCGAGTGCCCACTTGGTATTCATTGACTTGAATTTGAGCAGGTGTCAAATAAAGATAAATATGGGCGCGTAGTTTGCATTCGAATGTTGTCTGATTAATTAAGAACGTAATGAAAATGTCTAAAATGCTTAAAATTGCAACAAATAAAAAAATAAAATATTTATGTACATTAGAATGTTGCTGCTGAAAACCCCCATAAAAGTAGGCTTCTATTTAATGCATTCGCATTTGCATTCGAAAAAAAGCTTTGCACAATTAGCATTCATGAAGTTGCATTTCGATATGTTCTGTCATTTTATTGAGAACCACTCAAAATCACAGAAGGGGAATCACACAAAGAAATTACGTTTTACACTGTAAGGTTTTTGTTAGGTGTCAGGGTTTATAGTTTGCTAAGGAACAAAATTCCTATCTATTGAAAAGCTTATAAGGAGGATTTAAATCAAGCCCGGCTTAGTTCAATATATCTTATCATCCATAGCTTTGTCCTGTGAAAGGTCACAATTTTCTCACTTCCCAGCTCAAAGCTTTTCTAGAGCTCGATAATACAAAAAATGTATTCAATCAAACGCGTTATCAACAACCCACTCAAAATAATCTTTGGTATTTACAATCAAAACAAAAAAACAAAAAAAAAAGCTTTTTTTAACAAAAATATCTCACAGTTCCGCCATTTTTAACGCCAACCGCAACGCCAAACAACAAGCAACAAGTTAATGCAAAATAACAAAATCTGCCAACTAGACGATGTGCTGCCTGCAACATGCCAATAACAGCAGCAGCAATAACCGCTTATATCAAATAAAAAAAAAAAACAGAAACCTCAAACCACCTAAGTGTGCAGCGCCGCAGTCACAGCGTCCATGGATTCGTTCATGCGCAAGGTTTTTCGAAATTCAGTCAGCGGTCGCAAATGCTGACATTTTGAAAAACAAAAAAAAAAGTTCAAAAAACTTTGTTGTATTTTGGGCCACACTAGCTGGTTGCAGCAACACAAAAGCACAAAAGCACAAAAGCTGCAACAAACACAAAAAATCAGCTATCAACGCTGGCGCAATGCTGACCACCTATGTCAGGTGGGAGGGGGATGTAAAAATGCTGTGTCTGATGCTGTTGGTGGATGCAACAGCAACACCTCAGTCAGTCAGCCACTCACTCATTCACTTGTTCACTCGCTCAGTACGTCAGTCAGTCAGTCAGTCAGTCATTCCGAAACACGAAGTCGTCGTTGTTGGCGGCGCGCAGGTGCATTGATCTCAAAATGGCTCAAAAGCCATTGAACTACGTTTCAGTTTGCAGAATGTTTGCTATGCGGCACACAAAACGTAACAAGCCTACGTATTTGCGAGTGCCAGATACATAGATACATTTTATGCATTTGCAGATACGCAGATACTTCTTGCTTAGTTGTTGTACAAATTATGAGACAATTTTTCTTTATTTATGCAAATTTTCGCACATTTGCAGTAACTATCAGCTATTAGCTGGCCATTGTTGTTGTTGTTGTTGTTGTTGTTGTTGTTTTTGTTGTTGTTGTTGTTGTTGTTGTATCAGCTTAAGTTAAAGTTTTTTTTTTGTTTTTGCCATTTTTTTGAGTGTATATTTATTATTTCTTTTTTTATTGTTTTATTTCGTTTTTATTTTGGCTAAATTTGCGGAGCTTTGAGCAGCGAAATCGAAATCGACATGATATGCAAATCTATCATTTCGTATCTTGTATCTGTATCTGCAACTTTGCATACGAATGTTTGACGTATCTACGAGTACAACTACTAAGCAAGTAGCTAGCTACATTTGTAGCTCAAACTAAATGCGTTGCAGTTCGAACGTGCTGGCTAGCTAGCCGTGGTGGTGGCGATACTTATGTATTTAGTAGAGCTCGATGTCAAGCTGGGTATTAGTTGTTGTTGTTGCTGCAGTAGTTGGCTTGGCTAGCTGGGTTTAATGAACGCTCGCTTTGACTATGAAAGATGTCAAGGTATTTGAAATTGTATTTATTACGCTAATCACACATTGATTCGCATTTACAAACATATGCTGAAGCACAAACACACACACACACACACACACATATATGGTGGGAATGTGCACACTTCAATTTAGTTGTTTTGGCATCTCTTGGATGTGCATTTAATATTTGTTTTAGTTAATTTATGCCGAGTAATTAAGCGATGAGATACTTTTAACAAAACTTATGCGTAGTTAGAATATTTACGTTGTTGCTTTTTGAGTTTGGCGAGTTTGTTGTATTGTTTGTATTGATTTGTAGGTTAAAGTTTTTGCTTTAATTCTTGAAGTTTTTCTTTTTACCATCAAAACTACTTAAGAAATATGTCCCTTCTCGCAGATACCTGTTACAATGAATTAACAATGAATTAACCCATTAACGGCAAATATACAAAAAAAAATATAGAGCAATCTTGGAAAAAGTCCAGAGCAGTGATGGACACACACATATTTAACCATATTTGGCCATGACACCATGGTTGTAACTGTTTAATACAGTGAAAATGCAACAACCAGGACAAAACGTTGCATGAAATTATATCTTGGTGACTATGGAAGCTACGGTTACTATTGAAGATGTATGATGAACAAAAAATATTCACTTCACAAAGCTTCTCAAACGTTTTATTGCATGGTGCTGAGGTAATGTTAATGCACCACAGAAAAGATAAAGCAAACAAAAAAAAAGCAAAAGCAAGAACAAAAGCGAAAGCAAAATCAAAACCAAAACCAAAAGCAATACAAAAGCAAAAGCAAAAGCAAAACCAAAACCAAAATCAAAATCAAAATCAAAATCAAAATCAAAATCAAAATCAAAATCAAAATCAAAATCAAAATCAAAATCAAAATCAAAATCAAAATCAAAATCAAAATCAAAATCAAAATCAAAATCAAAATCAAAATCAAAATCAAAATCAAAATCAAAATCAAAATCGAAATCAAAATCAAAATCAAAATCAAAAGCAAAAGCAAAAGCAATAGGGGCATCCCACGATAAAGAGGAAAATGTGTCCCAGTAATCACATTCATTCAAATAATAGTTACACAAAATATGGACACTGTTTGGCTTCTTTTTTAAGAGAATATAATACAATAGTTATTTATCTTTATTTTAAAATATATTTCACTTATGCACAAATGATGATAACATCGTTATAACTCATAGATGGTCAAATTTTGGAGTGACTACTGGGACACATTTTCGTGGAATGCCCCAGTAGCAAAACCAAAAGCAAAAACAAATGCAAAAACAAAAGTAAAAGAAAAATCAAAATACAAAAGCAAGACAGAAGCAAAAGCAAAAGTTAAAGCAAAGGCAAAATTAATAGTAAAAGTGATGTTCAAATCAAAAGCAATACAAAAGCAAAATAAAATTAAAAGTAAAAGTAAAAGCAAAGAAAAAATCAAAAGCAAGAAAAAATTAAAGCAAAATCAAATATAAAAGCAAAATCAAAATCAAGAAGAAAGCAATACAAAAGCAAAACCAAAACCAAAACCAAAAGTAAAATCAAAAGCAAAAGCAAAACCAAAAGAAAAATCAAAACCAAAAGCAAAAGGAAAAGTACAAGCAAAGGCAAAATTAAAAGTACAGGCCAAATCAAGATCAAAACAAAATTAAATGTGAAAGCAAAAGCAAAGGCAAAATCAAAAGCAAGACTAAAGTAAAATCAAAAGCAAAAGTTAAAGCAAAATAAAAAACAAAAGCGAAAGCAAAATAAAAAGCAGAAGTAAAATCGAAACCAGAACCAAAACTAAAACAAAACTAAAAACAAAACCAAAACCAACACCGAAATCAAAACCAAAACTAAAACCAGAACCAAAACCAAAACCAAAACCAAAACCAAAAACTAAAACTAAAACCAAAACCAAAAGCAACACCAAAACCAAAACCAACAGCGAAATCAAAACTAAAAACAAAACCAACACCAAAAAACAAAACCAACACCAAAATCAAAACCAAAACCAAAACGAAAACTAAAACCAAAACCAAAACCAAAACCAAAACCAAAACCAAAAACTAAAACTAAAACTAAAACTAAAACTAAAACTAAAACTAAAACCAAGACCAAAACCAAAACCAGAACCAGAACCAAAACCAAAACCAAAACCAAAACCAAAAACTAAAACTATAACTAAATCTAAAACTGAAACCAAGACCAAAACCAAAGCCAGAACCAAAACCAAAACCAGAACCAGAACCAGAACCAGAACCAGAACCAGAACCAGAACCAGAACCAAAACCAAAACTAAAAATAAAACTAAAACCAAAACCAAAACCAAGACCAAAACTAAAACCAAAAACTAAAACTAAAACTAAAACTAAAACTAAAACTAAAACTAAAACTTAAACTAAAACTAAAACTAAAACTAAAACTAAAACTAAAACTAAAACTAAAACTAAAATCAAAACCAAAACCAAAACCAAAACCAAAACCAAAACCAAAACCAAAACCAAAACCAAAACCAAAATCAAATACCAAAACCAAAAACCAAAACCAGAACCAGAACCAGAACCAGAACCAAAACCAAAACAAAAACCAAAACCAAAACCAAAGCCAAAAGCAAACATAAGCCAAAATCAAAATCAGAACGTTGACTTTATCACGTCATTACTTCCGGCTGTGTAGATATATGTATACCTATAGCAAACATCCTTTTTTCAGATTCTTATTTTAAAGACTTTTGAAACTCAAAATTTCAGTTGTTAAGCCTATTCAATGAAGTCTACCTTGAATCGAAATGAACAATTAATTAGTTGGAAGAAAGAGGCAATCAAGTGAAACATGTATAGGATGTTCTAAGAGTGGCGAAAAGCCTGAGAATAAAACATGTGAATTTTAACTACGAGTAGAGGCAAGTGTTGTTTGTGCTTCTCCTCAGTTCATTCAAGTTTCTAAGCGATTCTGTCTACAAAACTTTTTATTCCATCAATAAAAACTTTTGAGCCTTAACAATTGATAAATTTTTGATTTCAGTTGATTAGAAATGAGGAAAGAAATTAGGAAAGGTTAAAAAAAGGAGTTTGGCCGGAATTCGAACCCGAGACCTCTGGGGTGACAGTCAAACGCCGCTACCACAGTACCATTTGAATATCGGGGACACCTCATAATGCCTCACATAAACTTAAAAAAAAAATACAAAAAACAAGCCCATTTCCCATTGTATTGGAAATCATCCCGTCTAACACGTATATATGTATAAAAAACTAGTTAAGGGTTATAGGGGTGAATTGAAAATAATAGAGGTATTACCATATTGTCTATAGTATTTCATGACTTTTTAATATTGTCATTTTACATACAGCGTACATACCCAGTTTATCTATTACTTATTGAAGAACTCGACAATTTCGACAAAAAATCGAATAATTTTTGTCTCTGATGTTCTTACTGAACGCTATACAGACCATAGTGATTTCAGAAAAAACCTTTGAAGAGTTGATCATTAAATTCTAATTCTAAAATTTTTACATTTTATTATTTCGGGCTGTTTATTAAACTTGTTAAAAATTATATATTTTCGTAAGCTTCCACCATGTTAATTTTTCAAGTGTATCTCTCGAGTATCTATTCAAAAAGCATTTCTGTCTCATCCGGTGCTTCATAAGCCAACCACTTTGATACACATCTTTTTGAATATCTTCATGAAATACTTAGCTAAAGTATTGAATTTCAATTCCATAAAACAAGCTCAAGCCCTGCGTGCGAACACAGACTTGGGCTTTTGAATTTGATGCCTCCATCATCAAGAAGAACTTTGCTAAGTTAATGTCATTTTAAAATAACTTTTCTCAACTTAATAGTCAATAATCTTGGTCTCTCTCGTTCTGGTTTATCCGAATCATAGGTCTTTTCGAGTAATCTATCTACAAAAGTACATATCTCCAGGATAAGAAGCAAACAATTTCCAGATAATTTATGAAATATTTATTAATAGCTATTTTTAGACATTATATAGCTTATCGTAAATATAAGCATGCAAGCCATACTGATAGTACTCAGCACGTGGGCAATCATTCCTGAAATCATTGTTATTGTTATTTTCTAAAATTTCCAAATTTAAATACTACCTTGACACAGTAACACAGAAATAAATAGCGCAACAAAAATTTATTACAAAAATCAAAACAACAACAAGAAATCATAACATCAACAATATTACAATTGTCTGGCATAACCAAGTACTTACATATGACATCTGTATGTTTGAATCGCAAGTAATTTTTTTGGTCTTATATCAATAATTGATAAGAGTCAGTCACCCTCATGAAGCGTGGCCACCAGATTTTTTTTCTTACAAATATTATAGGGAGTAAAAAACATATCGAAAATAAATGGGTGGATTAATGAATTTCATAAAACTTTTCAGTTCGGTCACTTTTCAGCGGTCATTTACAGCAGTGCTAGTGTGAAAAATTGAAAAGGTTTCAAATTAAAATTTTATTATATTAAAAAATTTATTTTATTATTTAAAAAGAATATTATTAAGCAATAAGCTCAAAGTTCACTTTCTAGATAAGTTGGTTAATATAACAAAAAAAAAAAAAAACAAAAGAAATTTACAGTAGAAGATAGCAACCATTAACGTTATTCACTTGCGACAATTTTTATATTGTAAAAACCAAAAGTTCTCGTACTTTCTGAAATGTTTCTATAGGGGGACTTTAACATAGTATTCATCCGGTATAATTTTGGATAATTTTTTTATTTTTGTATTCTAAATTACATCATATCTAAAAGCCATAAAAGTTATAGAATTTACAAGCATTTATTATTGCTTCCCTATTACAAAACCTCGGCAAACTAGTGGTTGTTTTTGTTAATATTTCAAAAATAATCAATTTAAAATTTCTGTTTGACCTAGAATAAATGCTAATTCAAAGTTTAGAACACGGGTTACTTGTTGACCTTTGGTTGTTTTTTTTTTTCTGAAAACATTCCAAACAAAAGATCATTTGAATTGGTACAGATATCTTTATTTTTTAAAGAAAAATAGCATAGCCACAAATAGGAAGGAATAATTATGCACAGTTACACATTTTCGTGTTTAGAATCAATATAAAGTCAACCAACTATCATTACTCATAAGATTTATGAATATGAATATGAATATGAATATGAATATGAATATGAATATGAATATGAATATGAATATGAATATGAATATGAATATGAATATGAATATGAATATGAATATGAATATGAATATGAATGTGAATATGAATATGAATATGAATATGAATATGAATATGAATATGAATATGAATATGAATATGAACATGAATATGAATATGAATATGAATATGAATATGAATATGAATATGAATATGAATATGAATATGAATATGGATATGAATATGAATATGAATATGAATATAAGTATGAATATGAATATGAATATGAGTATGAATATGAATATGAATATAAATATGAATATGAATATGAAAATGAATATGAATATGAATATGAATATGAATATGAATATGAATATGAATATGAATATGAATATGAATATGAATATGAATATGAATATGAATATGAATATGAATATGAATATGAATATGAATATGAATATGAATATGAATATGAATATGAATATGAATATGAATATGAATATGAATATGAATATGAATATGAATATGAATATGAATATGAATATGAATATGAATATGAATATGAATATGAATATGAATATGAATATGAATATGAATATGAATATGAATATGAATATGAATATGAATATGAATATGAATATGAATATGAATATGAATATGAATATGAATATGAATATGAATATGAATATGAATATGAATATGAATATGAATATGAATATGAATATGAATATGAATATGAATATGAATATGAATATGAATATGAATATGAATATGAATATGAATATGAATATGAGTATGAATATGAATATGAATATGAGTATGAATATGAATATGAATATGAATATGAATGTGAATATGAATATGAATATGAATATGAATATGAATATGAATATGAATATGAATATGAATATGAATATGAATATGAATATGAATATGAATATGAATATGAATATGAATATGAATATGGATATGAATATGAATATGAATATGAATATGAGTATGAATATGAATATGAATATGAGTATGAATATGAATATGAATATAAATATGAATATGAATATGAATATGAATATGAATATGAACATGAATATGAATATGAATATGAATATGAATATGAATATGAATATGAATATGAATATGAATATGAATATGAATATGAATATGAATATGAATATGAATATGAATATGAATATGAATATGAATATGAATATGAATATGGATATGAATATGAATATGAATATGAATATGAATAAGAATATGAATATGAATATGAATATGAGTATGAATATGAATATGAATATGAGTATGAATATGAATATGAATATAAATATGAATATGAATATGAATATTAATATGAATATGAACATGAATATGAATATGAATATGAATATGAATATGAATATGAATATGAATATGAATATGAATATGAATATGAATATGAATATGAATATGAATATGAATATGAATATGAATATGAATATGAATATGAATATGAATATGAATATGAATATGAATATGAATATGAATATGAATATGAATTTGAATATAAATATTAATATGAATATGAATATGAATATGAATATGAATATGAATATGAATATGAATATGAATATGAATATGAATATGAATATGAATATGAATATGAATACGAATATGAATATGAATATGAATCTGATTGGTAAGAAAAATATAATTCACTTTGGTTAGAGTTTTGATGATTTGACAATATATAGTTGAAGGTATTTTATTTTGTAAAATGTTTACCCAAAATTTTAAATCTTTATGTTTATCATGCCTAGAAGGAATCACCCTATTGTTGTAATTAGTTTGGGAATTTTTACCATTCTTTTTCGAAAATTTGTATCAAAATCTTTTTCGGTAAGAACTTTTTTTTGCATTGAATGTGCAGCTGCTTTTGTGCGACTTACTCAGAAAAACGCCACAGATCAATAGATCAACGATCTTCATGGCATAGATCCCATTAATTAAATTTCAATTTTATTAAATTGTATATAAATCTTAGAGGAAATTAAAATACCTACTTTATAATCATGTTAGCTTAAATGACGAAAAATGATGATGATGACCCATTGCAGAACCTTGAAATTAACATAAGACGTTGCTCCAAATATTCTACGGCTATCGTTTTGTTTTTGTTAAAATATTTGAAGCTCAGATAAGCGAATCTGATCCGCTTAAACGAGACGGTTTAGGCTGGTCAACGAACAGAGGAGCTGTCTCATTTTTGATACTCTTGTTGTTGGTGATAGGGACAATGTCAAATGTGATTGTATGGAATTTGAAAAAATAAATGTTTTTTTTTTTATTTATCTTATCTCGATCGAGTTTAATTTTACATGAGATAATTTTTCAAAGTAAAATTAAACTCAGACTTGTTGAGACATTAGGAATTCGAGTTTATTTTTAGCTTTACAGTTATTTATTGTAACTATCAAATGTGTCTAGAATTCATGATAATCAGCTACAGATAGAACTATAAATGACCTTCGGAGAGAATTCTAATAATAAATTTCAAAAACTTATTATGTGAAAATCGGAATAAATCCGACTCTGCTGCGCTGAAGTGTCAAAATGAAGGCAGCGGCGATCATCGTTTCAATGTCATGTTAAACAAAAGTCGACTACTTTGAGAACGCCTGGGACACAAGCTAATTTGTAATTGTAAACTAAACACAAAAACAAAAACTACTGCAAAAACAACAACAATAGCTATGCAAATGTGATCACAAATGCAACTTTAGTTGCGGCAACTGTAGCGTGAGGCGAGACGCATGTTTGTCTGTCTATTGGTGTGCCTGTATCACGTTGCCAAGTTGGATATATAGAAGTAACAAGTGATCGCGTAATCCTTGAGCTGATCGCTGTATAAAATATCAGTACTTGCAGCAATTGCAACAACAAATGTCGCAACAAACGTGATAGTATTGTTTTTATAGCTGCTGTTGTTGTTGTTGTTGACGTTAAAACTTATATCCTTGACTCAGGTTAAGTGCAAATGTGGCAACAGCAAGATCAGTTAGTTCAGTCAGAGAAGAATATAAAAAATAAATTACATTAATCTTCATTAGAGCAGAAAATACTCAATCGGTTAATAATATTAACCGCACACTAATCAATTAAAATAGTAATCAATCTAATTTATTCAAATGCAACCAACTTCATTAAAATATTGCATTCAAACACAGGCTCAAGTTCAATGGGCCGTAGAGGGTGTCTACGCTGTTGGCATTGAAGCCTGCCTTTTCTCTGACCAGCTCAAACCTCTAACAACTAAAGTCAAATCTAGTAACCAGATTCAATGGCTTGCCTTGAAATGAGTTAATTTATCGATATCACCGCTTTTTATATTTAATTTAAGAAAATATTATTTTATACTCATAATTTATGTACAAATTCATATCGATATCCATATTAATAATTATATTCATTATTTATATTCATATTCATGTTCATATTCATATTCATGATCATATTCATATGCATATTCATATTCATATTCATATTCTTATTCATATTCATATTAATTTTTATATTCATATTCATATTTATATCCACATTCATATTCATATTCATATTCATATTCATATTCATATTCATATTCATATTCATATTCATATTCATATTCATATTCATATTTACATTCATATTCATATTCATATTCATATTTACATTCATACTCATATTCATATTCATATTCATATTCATATTCATATTCATATTTATATTCATATTTATATTTATATTTATATTCATATTCATATTCATATTCATATTCATATTCATATTCATATTCACATTCATATTCATATTCATATTCACATTCAGATTCATATTCATATTCATATTCATATTCAAATTCATATTCATATTCATATTCATATTCATATTCATATTCATATTCATATTCATATTCAAATTCATATTCATATTCATATTCATATTCATATTCATATTCATATTCATATTCATATTCATATTCATATTCATATTCATATTCATATTCATATTCATATTCATATTCATATTCATATTCATATTCACATTCACATTCATATTTACATTCATATTCATATTCATATTCATATTCATATTCATATTCATATTCATATTCATATTCATATTCATATTCATATTCATATTCATATTCATATTCATATTCATATTCATATTCATATTCATATTCATATTCATATTCATATTCATATTCATATTCATATTCATATTCATATTCATATTCATATTCATATTCATATTCATATTCATATTCATATTCATATTCATATTCATATTCATATTCATATTCATATTCATATTCATATTCATATTCATATCCATATTCATATTCATATTCATATTCATATTCATATTCATATTCATATTCATATTCATATTCATATTTACATTCATATTCATACTCATATTCATATTTACATTCATACTCATATTCATATTCATATTCATATTCATATTCATATTCATATTCATATTCATATTCATATTCATATTCATATTTATATTCATATTTATATTCATATTTATATTCATATTCATATTCATATTCATATTCATATTCATATTCATATTCATATTCATATTCATATTCATATTCATATTCATATTTATGTTCACATTCACATTCATATTCATATTCATATTCATATTCATATTCATATTCATATTCATATTCATATTCACATTCATATTCATATTCATATTCATATTCACATTCATATTCATATTCATATTCATATTCACATTCACATTCATATTCATATTCATATTCATATTCATATTCATATTCTTATTTATATTCATATTCACATTCATATTCATATTCATATTCATATTCATTTTCATTTTCATATTCATATTCATATTCATATTCATATTCATATTCATATTCATATTCATATTCATATTCATATTCATATTCATATTCATATTCATATTTATATTTATATTTATATTCATATTCATATTCATATTCATATTCATATTCATATTCATATTCATATTCATATTCATATTCATATTCATATTCATATTCATATTCATATTCATATTCATATTCATATTCATATTCATATTCATATTCATATTCATATTCATATTCATATTCATATTCATATTGATATTCATATTCATATTCATATTCATATTCATATTCATATTCATATTCATATTCATATTCATATTCATATTCATATTCATATTCATATTCATATTCATATTCATATTCATATTCATATTCATATTCATATTCATATTCATATTCATATTCATATTCATATTCATATTCATATTCATATTCATATTCATATTCATATTCATATTCATATTCATATTCATATTCATATTCATATTCATATTCATATTCATATTCATATTCATATTCATATTCATATTCATATTCATATTCATATTCATATTCATATTCATATTCATATTCATATTCATATTCATATTCATATTCATATTCATATTCATATTCATATTCATATTCATATTCATATTCATGTTCATATTCATATTCATATTCATATTCATATTCATATTTATATTCATATTCATATTCATACTCATATTCATATTCATATTCATACTCATATTCATATTCATATTCATATTCATATCCATATTCATATTCATATTCATATTCATATTCATATTCATATTCATATTCATATTCATATTCATATTCATATTCATATTCATATTCATATTCATATTCATATTCATATTCATATTCATATTCATATTCATATTCATATTCATATTCATATTCATATTCATATTCATATTCATATTCATATTCATATTCATATTCATATCCATATTCATATTCATATTCATATTCATATTCATATTCATATTCATATTCATATTCATATTCATATTTACATTCATATTCATATTCATATTCATATTTACATTCATACTCATATTCATATTCATATTCATATTCATATTCATATTCATATTCATATTCATATTCATATTCATATTCATATTTATATTCATATTTATATTCATATTTATATTCATATTCATATTCATATTCATATTCATATTCATATTCATATTCATATTCATATTCATATTCATATTCATATTCATATTCATATTTATGTTCACATTCACATTCATATTCATATTCATATTCATATTCATATTCATATTCATATTCATATTCATATTCACATTCATATTCATATTCATATTCATATTCACATTCATATTCATATTCATATTCATATTCACATTCACATTCATATTCATATTCATATTCATATTCATATTCATATTCTTATTTATATTCATATTCACATTCATATTCATATTCATATTCATATTCATTTTCATTTTCATATTCATATTCATATTCATATTCATATTCATATTCATATTCATATTCATATTCATATTCATATTCATATTCATATTCATATTCATATTCATATTCATATTCATATTTATATTTATATTTATATTTATATTCATATTCATATTCATATTCATATTCATATTCATATTCATATTCATATTCATATTCATATTCATATTCATATTCATATTCATATTCATATTCATATTCATATTCATATTCATATTCATATTCATATTCATATTCATATTCATATTCATATTCATATTCATATTCATATTCATATTCATATTCATATTCATATTCATATTCATATTCATATTCATATTCATATTCATATTCATATTCATATTCATATTCATATTCATATTCATATTCATATTCATATTCATATTCATATTCATATTCATATTCATATTCATATTCATATTCATATTCATATTCATATTCATATTCATATTCATATTCATATTCATATTCATATTCATATTCATATTCATATTCATATTCATATTCATATTCATATTCATATTCATATTCATATTCATATTCATATTCATATTCATATTCATATTCACAAGAACTGTGCACCTCCAAGAATTGCCCCCTCCTTTTCCTCTTGCCAATCAATCAAAACAGCGGCAATAAATATAAAACAATGAAAATTTCTCCACACCCAAAGTAGTTCAACATTTCACCGAATTCTCGAGCGGAACCAGCATTAATGAGTTTTGAAAGAAGAAGAAAAAATAAACAACACGAAAAACAAAACAAAGCCAAAGCTCCAAAAGAGATATGAAGAAGCATTCTTCTGCGTGTAGGTTTTATGTGCAATTTGCATGAAGTAACAAAAGCAGCTTACGACTGCGTCAACAGCGACTGCGACTACCGGACTTGACGCAGCCGCAGTCGCTGTCGAGACTCTCAGTCACGCGACTCGCAAACAACTGCAACAAAAGCAAACAAAAACCAAAAAATATTATTTTTTTATTTCTTTATTTTGATAACTAAAGAGATACAAGAGAGCGCACAAGAAAATGTGTGCCAAACCGAGTGCATTAAACCCAAGACAGTTGCGTCGGCGCAACGCTGACTGCAATGCGCATAAAATTCGGTCATTCGAATGCAAAGCTTGCGCTGCAGCAAGCAGCATCAGAGTAGCTTAATAGAGTGCGCGAGCGTTACAGTTATTGTTGTTGCTGTTGTTTGTTGTTGCGATTGTTGCATTGCATTGGCGAGCACAGTTGGCATTTTTCTTTGAGTGTATTTTTGGCAAATCATAAAAATTATTGCGCATGTGCACGAGCAACCTGCTAATTGCAGCGACATTCAATTCATGCTGCAGCTTAGTGTCTGACGCACTGGTTTGAAGCATGTTGTTCGCATGTACTGAGGTAAGAGCTACGCTGGCTGAAGTAGAGTTCAATGACTCTTCACCTACTTGAATTTGACTTCGAATAAATAATAAATTTTTTTAAACTTCAGACTACGAGTTGCAGCCCAACCCAACCCAACTCAGCAACGCCAAACCTTATTTTTTTTAACATTGTTCATTAAGCATTTGTTGCTGCTCTTGTTGTTGTTGTTGTCGTTGTAGTTGTACTTGTTGGTAACTACAGTGGGCGGTATGTGGCGTACAATGTGGTGAGCTGAAACAGGTGCATTGTATAGATTTGCAACATTATGTCGGAAAACCTTGTTCTTAAGGTGGTTATGCCTATAGTACCGATATATTCCGATGGGTTATATTTATATAACATTAAGGTAGGTAATGCCACTCAATGTCTTAATAGGAGGGTATCAAAATTATTGTTTTAAGATGAATTTGGTTAAAAAAGAAACATGAGATTCTTCAAATAATCAGATCGGCAATTTTTAGTTGTGGTTTCAGGGCTTATAGGAAATGAAATTACAAAAGTCAAATTTTTATTTCTTAAGCCAGAATTTAACCATGAATTAAGACCAAAACCAGAACTTTCAGACCTCAAATCTTGACGTGGAAATATATAAAATACCAATTTTTAAAACATAAGAGGCGCACATTTGTATGAAAAATTAAGAACCGTTTTTAAGGAACGGTCAGGTCTCGATCATATCATATAGGGCAAGATCACCCGCTCATGTACGCACCCGAACCCATATATAGCTTATTTTGATACCCACTCGTGTACCTTTTAAAATATCTCACGCATACTTACGAGAATCAATTTTTAATATGAATCGTAAGTGCTCAATGTACGAGAACTCTAAAAAATTTTTGTTGAATTTGTTCGAGAATTTTTGCCTACCGACTTTTAAAATCTTTTAAAATCGATTTTTCCAACACGACCCCCACGTAAATCATTGGAACATTATGAGTTTTGAAAACTCGTCGGACAAAAATCTATGATTTTCAGATAAATAGGCTCCGGAGGGAACTAATGGGTGGGGCTATTGCAATTTTTTGGGTCTTGTGAAGTCTTTGCATACAAATCTATGAATTTCTTTGACTTAAAATTGATTATGATTGAAATATAAATTATAGTCCACATCTTCTTATATATTAATACGCAAACATTGAATGTTTTCGTACACTTTTTCAATATTTATTTTAGAATAAGGACAATGAAACGTACATCATTCGAAAGGTACTGCACCATAGATGTGCCGAATAATGTTAGATTTTAAATTGATGACCTTTGACCCGAAATATTAACGTTGAAAGTTTATATTAATTTTAGTTAGGGATCTCAGAATTGGGAAGAGGTAGAATGAAGAATGTGGTATCAAATGAAAGGTCTGGCTGCACAGTATGATTGAATATAAGATTGGTGACCTTTGACCTCAAATATGAGCGGAAAAAGAGCATTTATTAAATAAAAGCTAAATTATAAGAGATGGAAAAACATGATATAAGAGAGAAATTTACACACTCATAAGATGCGGAAAAAAAATTTAATATTTTTCACCCTCGTTTACGGTTACCCTACAATAAGCACTTTTTCATGTAACAAGTGTCAATATATATTGTGATGGTAAAATTGTTTACAAATAGTAAATTTGGAAAAATTTCCATTATTTTGACATCAAAATTATTGTGATATCTCGAAAACTATAGATGTTTTCAGTACAACGTTTTTTGTATGAAAATTCGTTGGTTGAGAAAAATAACAGTATACGAAAACTTTTTTGCTAATATTTTCCACGAATAGTATGTTAAAAAAATTTCCCGTTATTATGACATCAAAAGTATTGCGATATTTCAAAACCTGTAGATTTTTTCCATGCAATGCATTTCTTAAAGCAATGTCATTGCCTCAGAATGAGAAAAAAACAATTGATATTTCAAATTTTGATTTTGCATGCAAATATCTCAGCCATTTTTCAATCGATTTTCCCTAAATTTTTTTTGTCTGAAAGTTTAATTAAATAACATTTGAGAAATAAGAAAAGATTTACCGTTATCTCACTAATTCAATTTCTTATGTTGTTTTCAAAAAAACTCTAAAATATTCAATTTTTGCTTAAAAATTAGACCAGACATTCTTTTTTTGTAATTTTATATTTGTTTTTCTATTTTCTTCTCTCACACTCTTACATATACCATATCATTTATTTCCAAAAATTGCTTCATTTTGACACATAATTTAATTAAGTGTTACTATTATCGAAAATCATGAGCTACCCCCTATGATTTTTTTGATGAAAATTACATTTTTCAAAAAGTTGTTTTTGTATTTTTTACAAAGTTCTACAGCTAAAAAAATAATTTCTGTGAAAAAATTTTTCAAATATTTCAAACCACTCCAAAGTTATATACACAAATCTATGTTTTAAGCCATTTCCTTATCTACTTTATATATTATACATATTATTATTATGTATCTATATATAAATAGGTGTACGCAGAACAGTTAAGAAACATTTTCTCCCGTCTTTTTCAACCAATTTTGATAATTTTTTTTTAAATCAATAAGAGTAGGGAAAAGGAGTGCACCGAATATTTCTCAAATCAGACGTTCCAATCCACTGGTTACATTTGATGGACGTTGAAATAGAGGCGAGGCACTTTTCATCAGCCCAAATTTTCGGTATAACTTTTGAACTATAAGTCACAAATCAATGAAACTTTGTAAGAACTTCCTTCTTTGACAAAGTGGGGTGGAAGCACTCATACAACTCAAAGTGGTTATATCAAATAGATTTGGAAGCATTTCTACTAGAAAGTAGAATAAGGGAAGTAGGGTTCTGTGACGGGCATTGGACAAAGGGGTGTGGCTCCGCATATATAAGCCACATTTTTGATATTGAATAGCTTTAAAAGTAAAAATCACAGAACATGGAAAATCAGAATTGAGTTACTGTTTTGTGATTTCCTGCTGGTGGTGCGTTTGGTGCTGTAAGAGTTCGGTTACGTTTGCAAGAAAGAAAACAAATTTTTTCAATAAAAATACAAAAAAAAAAATCAAAATTTAAATGGTCGAATCTCGACCAAAGGTGATACTAGTAATTTTAAATATCTGCAGAACTAGTTAAATCAAACATGTCCACGTTGTGGCCCGTATGGCCCGCGTGGCCCTTCATACAAATTTTTTCTATCTGAATTTTGTCTTTGCGATCAGAGAACGACTGCAAAAAACAACAACACAAACCGCACTCGTTCAGTATTCAGCACTTTTTCCAGCGAAATTTACAAAAACAAATGCATGCAAAGCCAAAGAAAAAAATCGCACACTCGACGATGTCGATGCTGAAGCTGATTATCCCGTTACTTGTGTGTCTTGTGTGTAATTGTTTTTTTTTTTTTTTGCCAAACGCAACATGAGCAACATTTTGTGTTTTTATTTTTGTTTTTTTTAAGCATTGGCCCGCGCTTAAAATTTCTTGGGCCCCACTGAGTTAAATCATTGGAATGTTTTGGTTTTGTGGACTCCTTGGAAAAAATCTATGATTTTCAGATAAATATGTTCGATTAAGATAAGATTATTGGAATTTTTTTTAATATATTTCACCTATTTGACTGATATTCAAAACTACAAAAAGTGCCAATGGTTCTACAAAACAAAAAAACTAGTTCCTAAGATAGTCTCAGTGGAACCTATTGGTCAAAGAATTAAAGATTTGTTTGCAAAACGTCAACAGAGACACAAAAAGGTTCAATGGCTTAACTTATTCCATGCATTATTTATGTAGAAACTATTTGGCAAAAAATCATAGGTTATTTTGATAGTACTCCACGCAATTTATAAAAGTTTTAATTTTTTATTTGAGAACTAAATTTTACTTTGCATTGCCGAGTTTTTTTTGCCGTGTACTTCTCACAAACAGTCTCATGAGCATCAAAAGGCTCATCTGCGCTCACATTCATTAGCGCGTACCTTTTGGTATGTACCAAGAATGATAGAAACCAGATTACGCTTTCCGCAAATGAAAGAGACAGAGAGCATGACGTCACAAGCGATATTGTCAGACTTAGGAATAATTTTACTCCCACACCCACGCCTAAATATTTTTTTTTTTTTATTTTTATAATATGTATATGGATCTCCTTAAGCCATTGGTACAATATAATTTTGTCAGTCTCGAATAGTTTGCGAGATAAAAATCTTGAAAGTTTAAAAAATTCATATTTTTCGTATACGAAAATATTCATATTTTTATACAGAAGAAGTAGATATTTTTTCTTTACTTTTTCGAAAGAATTTATTTTCAATTTCGTCAATTTGCCTAAGAGATCGCACATTTGCATGCGTTTTTGTCAAGCAAAAGTATTGTGTAACGTCATGCACTCAGTTGAGAAAGAGAGCATTAGATAACGGGACTGCGGAAAGCGTAATCTTGTTTCTATCATTCTTGGTATGTACACGGAGTGAGCTCTGATTTATCAAAGTCTCAACGAAAGGTGCGGGCTCGTTTACGAGAGCGATAAATTATTTAGTAGGACAGTCAAATAATATTTAAAAAAAAAATGTAATTCTGAATAGGAGGGTCTAGTCTATCTGACCAAATGAGTCAAGTGTGAGAGTTAAATTTAATAGAAAAAAAAATGATGAAAATCTCCCTTTACTTCCGGAGATATAGCTCGAATCCAAGGAAATTTTATAAAATTTAATAAATAAAAAGAAATCAAAGGAATACGTGGTTTCTTCAGAAAGCAACGACAAAGGAGTTTTGAAACTCCGCGGGCTATTTTCATCCGATTGGCATAATTTTTTGTTGTTGTGTTGGCAAGTATGTCTATAAAGTATGTATAAATTTTAAGCCTTATTGATTGTTTCATTTTTTGTCAGCTTTTGAAAGAATAACACCTGCTTTGGAACTGTTGACCATTTTTTTAATTTTCCAAAATAGTCTTCATGGGTTTCTTCATCTTAAAAAGATAAATTAAAAAAAAAAAAAAATAAATAACTGGCCATTTCAGCCCTTGAAAGGACTTTGACCTAGCTTCTTATGATCAATTGTGTTGTGCGTGTTATTAAGTTTGTACACAATTGACCGAGAACCGGACCTACATGCTTAACGCCGACTCCGAACGGCGATGAACGGAAAGTTCTCGTTCTCAAGAAGCTTTACATGGCATTTTGATTACTCTCTGAGGTTTGCCATTGTCTGCAGAGAGGTGGCGACCGTACAGAAAAATTATTTTAATTCAAATAATTTTCTGTCGCTGCTGGGGTTCGAACCTGGGTCTCCAAAGTTCGTTGACATAGCGGCCACGCACTTTAACCAACTACGCCACGGTCGCCACAAAAAAGATAAATTGGTCTATATTGATTGTGTGCCAGCAGACTTTGCAGGGTTTCAAAGGAAACTCCAGGCAATAATCCATGTTAATAATTGGTTGAAAAATTTGGTTGAACATGCGGCCTCTATAGTTGAAAGGTATAGCACTTTACTGCAAGCCCGGGTTCGAATCCCGACCAGTCCACGGTTCCAATCATTTTAGCGTTCTTCAACGCGTACTTCCCATACGAGTATTTCACATGTAGAACCCTTCTATGGATTCAACTGTAAATTTTCCAGAATTCTACTTGGTATTGTTTATCTTGTAAATACTGTGAAAAAAGGCAAACAAGCAAACAAACAAGCATACAAATAACAACCAAAAAACTCCAAAGGAGAGCAACAACAAATTTAATTTATTACTTCTTATCTTATCAATAGTTCAATTAATTCTGTGAGCTAAGTAGTCGTTCGGTACAAGGTCGATTGCGCGAAAATCTTAAGAGTCTGTTGCATGGAATCTCCCTGTTTTCCCGTAACCACCAGCAACCAAAAGTAAAAAGAATTCATTAAGTAATGAATTGATTGATTGATTGATTGACACTTTTATATGTACATAATTTCGAAACTTTACGATCGTTTTACTTGTGCTTATCGCACTCTTATCGCTTTTCAATTCCCCGGCGTTTTGTTTGTACTAGTGTTTGGAAATGTTTGACCGACTTTTGAATTTCATCTCATCGATAAGAACCACTGTTGATTTTATTAATTTAATGCAATTTTTTTGTTTTTGGAGTCGTCGATGAAGTACCAAAGAGTTGCGTCAAAATCATTAAAGCTGTAAAAATTCAGAATTTTACTGATATTACGAAGAACAGTTTTTTAAAGTAGTTTTTCCTTTCTTTTTAGCTTTTAACCAGGAATGTTAGATGTCAATTCTATCTTGGTTTGAAAATGGAGTGATAGAATCGTGAGAAGGAAGAAGAAATCAAGTGAAACATGTGTAGGATGTCGCAAGTCCTTAGCGTTGCTGAATTTGAAATTGGAATCTGAGCCAGGTGTTACGTCTGAGCCCGAGTCAATGTAAGTAATTAAGCGATCATCTCTTCAATCTTTCTCTACCACCAACTATAAATTTTAAGACTTAAGTATTAATGAATTTTTAATGTCAGTTGACTATTAATAAGTAAAGAAATGAGGTTCGAAATCCATCGAACCTGGATGGGATTCGAACACGGGACCTCTGAGTTAGCAGTCAAATTTCACCGAGGCCACCTAGTGAATTTGATAAAAAATGAAGTAAAATAAAACATATGGCGAGGAAAAATGTTATCACCAGAATCGGTATCGCATCTCCTTTACACATGCCCGGCTCTTTCAAGCAGAAGGCAAGTTCTGTTCTTGCTTCGGCAGAATAAAGTCTAAAATTGGAACAATACAGAGAAGATTAGCATGGCCCCTGAGCAAAGATGACACGTAAAACAATGATGCGTTACACCTTTTTAACTTCGCCTGTTTTCACGAGCAGCCAGTCCAAAGCCAGGATAAAGGAGGATGATCGCAGGCAACAGGTTCGCTCTATCCTGTATGAATGTAGAAGCGACTACTCAAATCCTGGAGTTCGTTGCCCAATCTGGAGAGTAGATAGGTTGGACCGTTGACTAGATCAACGGTAGCATTATATCTACTAAGGAATAGTAATTATCCTAAAAATTTTTTAGCACGGGCATAGACTTTACCTCTGCGGACGCATGGACGCAATTACACTGTATGGGAGTATCGTGCTGGTTGTGGTATCTCAATGTCGCGAGCAGACCTACATTGGTTGGCGTGGAATTGCGTAATTATTCAACCGGGTGGCAATGCCCATAAATTGTCAGAGATTTTAGATGGGTCTGGATTGAATATACCCTTAAGTATAGTGTGTAACCGGTGTTGAAACTACTATGAAAGGGCATTGTTTGCGTCTGGAGTCAAAAAAATGACGCCCAGGAGATTATGGGATGGATCCAAGATTCAAATCCCAGCTGACACAGAAAATTATTCCGATTGAAATGAATTTTTCTGATCGGTCGTCACCTCTTTGCAAATATTTGCAAGACCCAGAGGGTAAAAATATACCATGTTTAGCTTCCTTAGGAAAATTTTCGATTGCCTAGTTTTTCTGTCACCAAAGTGCGCTAACATCCTTATTTTTTTTTTATTTTTTGCTAAAATCTTAAGAAAAAAATGTTTATACCTTCGGTATGAATATCAATATGTTTGGAGTATATATTGGCTAAATCTTCTTTGGGAAAAATCTATTAAACCGCAATACCAGATGAGTTAGTTATGTGTTTCATCAAATTCATCACCGCTACAGATTGTTTCCATCGAACTCCGCTGCAAGCTTTCCATTACACAAAATACTTGAAACTTGTCTCCATGACTGCACATCTCCGCATACTCTGGATTTTATTTTCACTTAATCAAATGTTCGAATTAATTAAATTATCTAGTGCTGCAAATCAATTGATATCCATGCAACAAATGCGATTTTTTTTTTCAATTTTTCTTCTTAAAATGATTAGTATCTTTATTTCCAGTTTGAACACGGATGCAAATGCAATCGGAAGAAGTGAAAGCCCAAAACGCGGCCGGAATTCGCAACATGATCTTCACGCTAACATCATCCCGAGCAACAACATCATCAACGCCATCATCACCTTTATCATCATTAACATCATTATTGTCATCACCATCAGTTGCAATATATCTGCATTTTCAATGCTACTCGTATCACTCCAGCATTTTGCTGCTGAAGCTGGACATACATTTGCATGCTTTTATATGTATGTATATCTTTCTGAAAGTTTGTCTATCTGTCTATCCGACTGTCGTTCATTCGCTCATTTAGAACTTCCAAATGAACTTTTACTGTTGCCAATTTTCACTATAGCTCTGCACATTTGTGCAAGTGTTGTTGTTGCTGTTGTTGTTGTTGTTGTTGTTGTTGTGCTGGTCGTTATTGCCAGTACTTTTCCCATAAAGGTAGGTCATGCTTTCGCTCGAATGTGTTGTGAACATTTCTTTGCTATGGAAATTGATACGAAAAGTTGTTGTTGTTGTTGTCGTTGTTGTTGTTGTATGTTGTATATGGCGGATGCACCGATAAACAAATGAGGAAGAGAAATTCACTTTGTTATTGTTGTCGGTATGAGTACAGTTGTTGTTGTTGTAATATATCACCATTATCACAGAAATGTTGGTATTGCCGTCTTAAAAAGCGCTTTAAAATTTTAATATCAGCCTGTTAAATTGTGCCATATTGGATACATATCCCTATAACTGTGAAGTACAAAATTTTCCATTAATTTAAAAATTTTCGTTTATATTTTATAAGAATATCGTTAAATAATTGCTATCACATCGAGGATATCCATGGAAATTTACAAAATTCTTTTGCTATAAAAATTATTTCTTTATTTAAAAGAAAATTTTTGAGCTCTACAGTAAAAAATTACCAAAAAAACCTTCAAGTCTTCTTAAGCAATAAACACTGTAACTCAGATCTTTTGAGAATAATGGAAAATGTTAATTATTTATAAGGAGTAAAAACAAATTCAAGAAGCTCCTTCTTTAACCACAAAAAAAAATTCGAGAGAGAGAGAGATAGAAGAAAAATGTTTTATCTTTTTATTGAGTTGGTTTTTTCTCCTTCGATCTTTGTATTGATAGTCTCAAAGGTTGTTAAGGTGAAAAAATCTTTAATATTCCCAATCTTGCCTTAAATATTGTTTTAGGTGTGTTTAAATCTTTGCCCTAATCCTTGTCATAGTCATTTACCAAACCTTGTTTGTATTGTAATCCTAATCCTCGTCAAATTATATGCTCTTATCTTTATCCAATTAGTTGTCCTACTCCTTATCTTATTTCTAGTTATAAGCTTTGTACAATCCTTGCCATCATCTTTTTTCTAATCTTTTTGAAAAATTCACCAACTATTCTTGGTTTACGAGCTGTGTTTGCCGCAAACGAATATTCAGTTGTCATCAACTTGAAAATATATCTTATATACATACATACCACTCGCTTTTTCGGTCATTATTATTTATTATATTAATTATCTTTCTCACTATGTCCGTCCGTCTTCTTATGTATTGCACTCATCGCGCCTCTGTTGCTATCTCCATCATGTATTAAGCAAATTGCCAATTCGCTTTGTCCAAAAAGTAACTCTGAACTATAAGCGTTGTGTTTATACAACGAAGGGAAAATCAAACAAAGTTTTCAGTTGGGAAAAACAACTTTTTCAGTTGCTGCAATTTAATAATCACTCGCGTTTATATCAAACGAAAATAATTTCCTTCAACTAAATGACGCTCGTCTCACAACTGACTGTTATTATGACAACTGTTGAAACGTTTGCAAACAACGATTTCAAGCACGGCAAACGAAGTTCGTTTGCGGAAAACTGGCGATAAACGTTTTGTTTTTTTCTTCTGCTTGAGGAGGTCCCCTGCGAGACCTCATTACGCCATTTATTTTTTTGTTTATTTTAACCATGTGACAGAAAACCCCTACTTTACTGTTGTTTTCAAATGCAACTTTTTTTCGTTGTTGTTGCATTTTTACTGCATTGAGCCATTGCCTCCGTGGTGTCGTAGCTCTACAATTTTTATATTTTCATTTTCGATATAAGATCAAAGAACCATTTTTTGCTGTCGTAAAATAAAATTTTTCGTTGCACTTTTAAAAATAATAAAAAAATAAATAAATAACTGGCCATTTCAGCCCTTGAAAGGACTTTGACCTAGCTTCTTATGATCAATTGTGTTGTGCGTGTTATTAAGTTTGTACACAATTGACCGAGAAAGGGACCTACATGTTTAACGCCGACTCCGAAAGGCGATGAACGTAATGTTCTTATTCTCAAGAAGCTTTACATGGCATTTGATTACTCTCTGAGGTTTGCCATTGTCTGCAGAGAGGTGGCGGCCGTACAGAAAAATTATTTTAATTCAAAATAATTTTCTGTCGCTGCTGGGGTTCGAACCTGGGTCTCCAGGTTCTTTGACATAGCGGCCACGCACTTTAACCAACTACGCCACGGACGCCACAAATTACTCAGCGTAAAATTCCATTTATATTTCCATGCAACAATATTGCATTTTTATTGCATAAGCTGCTACTTTCGAGACCAGGTGACGTCATAATTAATTTTTTGATTTTTGTTGTAAATAAATAGGTTTTTAAAAACCTACCCTCCGATTTTCTCTTTTTTTTCTATGTTACATATTCTTGTACCTACTTCCTGACCTGAAAAAGTTCAGGCTTTGAAAATCACTTAAATTGAATGTATGCTACTCCCACCAATTTCCAAGGATGACTTCCAACATTCTTCCAATATTTCATGAAATGTCACATGCGGGTCTGCTTTCAACAGTCCACGAACTGTATCGATACTTTCTGCGATAACAGCCGTTCTTGGACGACCTTCACGAAATACATCTTGGGTAGAACGACGATAATGCTCGAACTCATTGAACCAACGTTTTATAGTTGCTAGGTGTAGTGCTTCATTACCAAAATTCAAACTAAGTTGATCGATGGATTATTTTCTTGCCAATCCACGTAAAAATCGTAAAAAATCATCACCCAAAAATGTTCACGTGTTAATTCCATTCTTTTACTGAAATACAATTTTCAAACCACTGTAAACAACACAATAAGCGTTTTGCCAATAACATTGGCGGCCTCGGTAGTTGAGTTGGTAGCGTGCTCGACTGCCACCCCAGAGGTCACGCGTTCGATTCCCGGCCAGGCCACGGTCCTTCGCTTTAAAAACCTTTCTAAATTTTCTATCCTCATTTGTAATCAACTGAAATTAAAAATTCATCAATATTTACAACTTGAAGTTGTAGTTGATGGTAGAGAAGTTTGTGGATGCGATTGCCTTATAACTTGAATTGACTGAGGTAAAGGCAAACACTTGCCTCTGATTCAAATTCACATGTTTCTTTGGCTTTCCACCACGCTTAGAACATCCTACACGTGTTTCACTTGATTGCCCTTTCCTTCCCACTAATCTATCACCCCATTTCGAACCAAGGCAGACTTGACTGAATAGGTATTCCACCTGAAATCCTTGGTTCAAAGCTAACAAAAAAAAAAAAAATCTGACAATGCTTAGTGTTACCCAGACGGAAGACTTAAGGGCCTACTAAAGTTTTTCGGCGACCAAAAATCAAAAAATTTTTTTTACATTTTTCAAGCGGTTAGGACGAGTTCAAAGATGTGCAGGGATATGTATGACAGGCTGCATAAGATCTACGCCAACAGCAGCCCTCAATGTCATCTTAGGGCTCACCCCAATCCACATACACATCCAGATGGAGGCGAAGCTCAGCCTTCACAGACTTTTCCATCTGGGTTACACTGTCCCAAACCATCCCTTAAAGGGACACCTAACCTTAATCACAACCCTAAAGCGAGAAAAGGAGTTCTGCATGCCATTAGATGACATGCTTCCCAAAAGCCGCTTTAACAAAAACTTCATCGTAGTTATCCCCCCCAGATCCAACTGGGAACACGAGAAACTAAGCCCGTCCGAAAACGACCTTGTGTGGTACACAGATGGCTCCAAAATGGAGAAAGGCACGGGAGCAGGGGTCTTTGGAGAACACTTCAATGAGAGCCACTTCTTCAGTGCAGGTCTATTTACCACAATCTTTCAAGCGGAAATCCTTGCCATTAACAGATGCGTCAGACTGAACTGTATGAACAATGTTAGGCGCAAATCAATTTTAATCTTCTCTGATAGTCAAGCTGCCCTTAAAGCTCTGACATCACCCATCATAAAATCCAAGCTAGTGCTGGAGACTGTATACGTCCTCAACGACCTGGCTGCGCAAAACAATAAAGTCACTCTACAGTGGATTCCTGCCCACTGTGGTTTTGACGGGAATGAAAGAGCAGACTCCCTGGCCAAACAGGGAGCATCATCACCACTCACAGGACCGGAACCGTTCTGTGGGGTTGGTAAGAATCTGTTCAAGCAACACGTCAAAAAAAACCTCATTCCGCGAATCTCAAGACATCTGGAAGAACTGCTTAGGACAGATATGCACTAAGCAAATATTCCCAGAACTTTCTCCCAAGAAATCGAAATTTCTTATCAACTTAGGGAAGAAAGACCTAAAGATGATGACCGGAATTATAACTGGACACTGCAAACTAAAGAAACACCTACAAAAAATGAATCTCGCTACTGATTCATTATGTAGATTATGCCTTGAGGATGAAGAAACCTCCAGACATATTCTCACTGAATGTCCAGCTCTTCTCCATATAAGAAAGAGAATCCTAAATAGCGAAATAGTCTCTCAAGGACACCTTGCGATCCTCAACCTCGAAAATATATTATGTTTTCTGAAAAAAACTAAAGCAAAGGAACTGCTTTAAGAAAAGAAAAGGTATGGCACAATAGGCATCACAAGATGCCGCAGTGCCAGAGTTGAATTAGCCCGCCCCAAGCATATCTATCTATCTATCTATGTATAACATCTTAAAATTCTCAGAAAGTTTTAAGTCAATTGAATAAAAATTGTTGCAGTTGTAAGCAGAATTGTTCGGAGAGAAGACGATAAAAAATATATGTACTTGCCTTACTCATACGAGCTGCTACAAAAACTCTTCTCTTTAATATGTCTTTTATTTTTTCAATGCACTCTTTTAAGTGTCTATTATTTTTTTTCATTCACTCTTTATATAAAAATGCAAAAGCATATATATCCATAGGGAGAGCAAAGAGGGGAAAGCCCCCTGATCTTCAAAAAAATAAAAAACCCTATATTATTGTAAAAAAATTAAAAATAACAGTAATAATAAGAACTTCTCCCCTGGCATAAAATTCTGGGAACGCAATGTGGAAATTGGTATCAGTTGTGGCAAAAACTGTCATACATTTATAAAAAAGTTGATTCCACGCGTCTTATTCTCGCAAACAAAAATGTACAGAAAACAGAGGCAAGTTGAAATTTTTGACTTAACAATTGATGATGAGGGTATCTTACATGGTCCTGGAATAGATAATACTATATAAGCTGGATTGATCGAAAACTATACTAAGGATCGCTACCAAATTTATTTCACTTGTTAAGTAAATATGACCGGTACTTTTGATCGTAAGATTTTTATTTTGGAGAAATACTATTTTTTATGTAACCCAAAAAAAATACTTTTTTAGTCAAAAATCAGCTTTTTACCTGCCATTTTGGTAAAAATCAACATTTTTCTAAAATCTTCGATCAAAAGCTCAAAAAGCTTCAGCAGAACCTTAATCATTTGTAGTTTTTGTTTTTAGATAAGCAGCTCTCAAAAATCGTGTCCACCGCATATTTAAGGTACTTTACTAAACTACGGATTCCTGCTATATGGTTGAATATTTGTTACCGAAAAATTCAAAATCTTTTCTTCAAAACATATATAATTATAATGTAAAAATAAAATTTACTTAAAATAAACAGAAGCTTAAAAATAAAACTTTTAATTTAAGGTTTTTTTCCGCTTAAAAAACTTTAGTAGGCCCTTAAAACATAGACTTCATATGCATTTTCGACCTATATTATCATCAATCTTCTCTTTTAATATTCTAAATATGTATGTGGATTAATTTTTAATTTATTAATTTTTACATTTAAAAAACTTAAATTAAGGAAGTTAAGTAAGAAAAGACTAGAACTGAAAATTTACTTGTTTTATTTAAATGCCGTATTAATACATTTATGCCGATTGTCCAATTGCATGCTTCTTAGACTCTATGACTCCTTTAATAAAAATTTGAAAAGCAATAATTACAACAATAATAAATTAAATCATCACATTTATGGGGTGTAACCAGCAGCATTATTGCTATGGCTGTTTTGGGCTTGGTGCAAAATTGAGTGCAAAATAAACATTAAAAAAAAATTGTAAATCTTAACAAAACTGTACCTTCCTAGTAAGAAGAGTCTGCGCAAGAGTGCCTTCGCAAGATGCGTTTAATTTGACAGCCGTCTGTCGCTTGGCGTTGTGCTTCTGCATTCATCAATCGTAGTTATCGTTTATTTGTTTGTTTCTTTGTCTGTTTGTTTGTTTGGAAGTGTGTGTTGCAACAAACTGGCGTTTGGTCTTTATCATACATTGTAAAGTATGCTTTTTATTTATTTTGATTTTTTTCCCTTTTTTTTACTTATGCAATTTCATTTGTTGATTGAGCAAATACGTTAATTGATTATGCGATATGGTTAGGATAGAAATCGTTGCAACGCCATCAAAGTGACTGACTTAGCGTATGGCGGCGATGTTTGTTATTGTTGCTGAATATTTGCATATAGTTGAATTTTTGTGTATTTTTATTTGAAATTTTTTTTGTTTTTTTTTTTAAATATTTGGTGCGTACATCTTTTAGGCTCAAAATTGCTTGCATAAAACGCAATTATTGCATAATTTAGCGCTTCGTTAACGAGTAGGTGTGTCTTGAATTTTACGGTCCTCCAACCAGTACAAATTTGCTGTTATTACTTCATGTTAGCCCTTTTAGCACTGCGTGTTTGTTGTTGTATGTTCAACAAAACGAAAAGCATAAATAAAACTTGAAAATTCAGTTTTTGAGTTATATTCAAATTTATTTTTTTGTTTTTGTATGTTAGTTAAGAAATAACAAATTATCACACATAGCTTATTCGGTTTTTATTATATGTTAGCAGAGTTCAAAGTAATTGTCAAAATTTTGTAAACTGTACCATTTAACAATTTACAAATTAAAGAGCTGCACAAGCCTAACAAAAATTATTTGCAAGCCATCTGCCATGCTTTCAAAATACTTCCTCTCTTCATTTAAATTCACTCGCATTAAACAGAAAATAACTAAAGTAAAGAGATCTTTGGATACACTTACAAGTATTGCATGAATCAACAATATTGCATTCAAGTATTAGAACTGTAGAATAAAACTAAAGTAGACCCAAATTAAAAAAGTGGCGTCCGTGGCGTAGTTGGTTAAAGTGCGTGGCCGCTATGTCAAAGAACTTTGGAAACCCAGGTTCGAACCCCAGCAGCGACAGAAAATTATTTGAATTAAAATAATTTTTCTGTACGGCCGCCACCTCTCTGCAGACAATGGCAAACCTCAGAGAGTAATCAAATGCCATGTAAAGCTTCTTGAGAATAAGAACATTACGTTCATCGCCGTTCGGAGTCGGCGTTAAGCATGTAGGTCCCTTTCTCGGTCAATTGTGTACAAACTTAATAACACGCACAACACAATTGATCATAAGAAGCTAGGTCAAAGTCCTTTCAAGGGCTGAAATGGCCAGTTATTTATTTTTTTTTTTTTTTAGACCCAAATTAAAGTAGAACATTCTGCACTGTCAAGTTCACGCAACCAAATTTTTAATGGAATTTATCCTTGCTGATGTGCTCCTTTCGAGTCGTTGTTATTGTGTTCATATAACATGACATGTGACATACTATATGTTATGACCTGTAACATCACATATTTTATGGCATCTGACATGACATATGTTATGACATATGAGATGACATATGACATGACATATGACATGACATATGACATGACATATGACATGACATATGACATGACATATGACATGACATATGTTATAACATATGTTTTGACATATGTCATGACATGTGACATGACTTATGTTATGACATCTGACATAACATATGATAACACATCGTCGGCTTACAAGGAAAACTGACCAACTGAAAAACCAAAGTTCGTGGGAAAAATCAAAACAAGTCTTAATTGCATCGAAGATCCTCAAGAATAATAGAAAAATAGATTACGCATTGCGCAGCTCCGTTATGTTGTTTACTTTTCATTTTGACATTTCTAGCTACGAACAAAGCATTTTTTACGATCATTACGTCACGCTAGACCAAGTTTGTTTCTTGAATCTTTTGCTATTGTTTCATATTTGTTCACATTCTGAACACGACTTGGCAGAAAGCCATATCGTAAGCTCATATCGTAAGTCTATCATGACGTAGATGCGCAGATCGTTGAAAATTATTTTTGCGATCTGCGCAATCTATTTTTCTATCATTCTTGGAAGATCCTTGTGTTTCCTATTGGATTTGGTCTTTAACCTTTTGCAACCACTGGCACACCTGTGACCCTATTACTATTGAACCTTTTTTGTGGAAAAATAATGTAATCGATGTTTTTTTTTTACAAAGTATAAATCAAAAGGGAAAGAATGTGGCTTTCAAAAAGTACCTAATTTGAAGGGTAGGTTCATCACTTTGCCTACTAGACCAACCCAAAGTTGAAAAATCTTTACTTATTATCTTCCTTATTCATGCTGCAATATTTGGGGGAAGGTGTTGATAGGAGCTACAGGGATATAATATTTTTGGAGAAGTTGCAGGCAACCTTCCACTTTCTAACAAAAAAAAAAAAAAAATATAAATAAAAAAAGATACAGTAGTTTCGACTATGTCGTAACACAAGACGCAGAATTATTCAATTCGCTTTTGATGACATCTTTTTAAAAAATATTTAGCAAAATATTTATTCCATACACTTGAGCATATGACCTTTAAAAGAGTGCCGGAGAGTGTTAATATGTATGACCGACCCCCATTACTTTTGCAAAAGGAACATTTTTGCCTTTGACACCTATTCCCTCCGACCACTCCTTAGGGGGTCTCCCATACAAATATTATGGTTTTGTCGATAAAACCGGAAACTGTCGATAAATAGGTAGCAAGTTTAAGCAAACAAAAGCATCAAATGTTGGCTTTATATTTCATGTAATTGTGTAAAATTTATATAAGTTAGAGAGTTCAAACAAGAATTTTTCTCCCAGTGAGGATCAAGCAGACCAACAAGTGTTAACATCAACATTGTATGATCAGTACTTTAGGGACACCAAAGGCTCAAATTGTGATATAAATACCGACACCTGATCACTGTCAACCACCCTACTTACCCCCGAGAATGACGTATTCTACGTCAAAAGAAAGTCCACTTCGACTATCTAGGCGACCACCAAACCTGAGGGGACCTCTATGTCCCATTGTTCGTCAACGGTAAAAATCTATGACATATTTAATTTGTCGATTGAAGAGTTGATTTAAATATTTGAAATAAATAAAATTTGTTTGCATTTTTGATAAATGCATTGATGTTTCATTTTTTTTTATGATAAATTTCGGAGTAATTTAAAACATTGAAGAAGCAAACTGGCAAAAGATGCAAATAGGATTGGTTCGATAATGGTCTTTGTGTCGTTTGGAGCAGAAAATACATCCTTACGTCCTATTTCACTTTTGAGGAGCTAATGATCGGACAGAGTAGTGATCTCCTCAAGTTTGAATAGCTTCGGTCCCTGTCTTACAACTTCTCGAGGTGGTCTCTTGGGGTTGGTGATCAAATCGATCATTTGAGTAGCCAGTTGCGGGCGAAATTCCATGCAGATATAGAAAATGAATCAGTATTCGACGTAGAGATTTTGTAGTAACCAATGTACGCACTATCGAGAGAAAGATCCTTCG
Source organism: Pherbina coryleti (assembly GCA_943735915.1). Taxonomy (NCBI): domain Eukaryota; kingdom Metazoa; phylum Arthropoda; class Insecta; order Diptera; family Sciomyzidae; genus Pherbina; species Pherbina coryleti. The sequence continues at coordinate 12,759,083 of OX030951.1, forward strand.
TAAGATCTTCGGTCCAATCTGCGTCAATGGCTAGTACCGTATTCGATGGAACCACGAGCTGTATGAGCTGTACGCTGACATTGACATAGTTAGGCGCATTAAAGTCGAGCGGCTTCGCTGGCTAGGTCATGTTGAGTGAATGGAAAACGACGCTCCAGCGAAAAAAATATTCGATTCAGTGCCCGGTGGTGGTCAACGCAGAAGAGGACGCCCACATCTTCGTTGGAAGGATCAGGTGTTGGATGACCTGACCACGCTTGGTATTTCCAACTGGCGCCAGCAAGCGCAAAACAGAAATGGCTGGCGCAATTTCTTATACGAGGCCAAAACTGACTTACGGTTGTAAGCGCCAGACAAGTAAGTAAGTAGTAATGTACGCACTATGCACACTCAACTCAAAACGATCGCAGAAAAGGCGATATAGAAGGTAAGTAGAATTTGATCTTTGATTTGCGACCGTGTTCATAGTAACACTGAAATAAAATGCCGAGATCAAAAACAGTTAAGGTTTCTTTTACATGGTGGTATTTTGACCTCTCTACGACTATTAGTTCAGATGATATCTCCCAAATAGGTAAATATTTCGTTAAAGTATCCCAAAAAATTTAATATCTGGCCCTCTTTATTTGTTACAGAATAATGTTTATCATAAAGTAAATCAAAATTCGACCTCAAACTAGAATTATCCTGTTATCTCTAGCGTACTGTCAACGAGAGAAAATTTTCGCATAAATTTTTACCGTGAATATCCCAGCGGTTCAGGAGCGGTCGTCAAAGGCTTGAAAGGACAAATGGGATATTCTTAGCCGAAATAATAGATATTCAGTATTGCCAGAAATTTTTAATGACTTTCTACATCATACTGCAAAAAAATAATAAAACCGAATTTTCGGAGTTGGTCAATTTTCCTTGAAAGCATAGAAGCTCACATACTCCGTGAGCAAAAAACATCGGAATCACCAAAAATTTATTTTTTTTTTTTTTTTTGGGATTCCCATAGGGACAAATGTTTTTATTTTAAAGTTGGCACTACTGTCACCGATATCTGTGCCAAATTACACGTCAAAATATTCATTAGTGTTTGAGATTCGCGTCCTTTAGTAAATAAGTAAAAGTGCATTTTTCGTTTTTTTTAATTTCTGAAAGTATTCAACAACGCAGTTCCATTCAATTTTGTGTGCGGAATGAAATTTCTGCTGCCAAAACGTTGAAAATGTTGCAAATGGCCTTCGGTGAATTCGGCCCACAAAGTAACATCGAATTTTTGAATCGATTATGATGCTCAGGGCCATAAACTATTGCATAAAATCCTATTTATAACCCTATTGAGTTATTTTACTAGGTTTTTAATACTACTACTTAGTATTACTACTACTATTAGTACTACTACTACTACTACTACTAAAAAAAAAAAAAATAAATAACTGGCCATTTCAGCCCGTGAACGGACTTTGACCTAGCTTCTTATGATCAATTGTGTTGTGCGTCGGCGGTGAACGGAATGGAATGTTCTCGTTCTCAAGAAGCTTTACATGGCATTTTGATTACTCTCTGAGGTGTGCCATTGTCTGCAGAGAGGTGGCGGCCGTACAGAAAAATTATTTTAATTCAAATAATTTTCTGTCGCTGCTGGGGTTCGAACCTGGGTCTGCAAAGTTCGTTGACATAGCGGCCACGCACTTTAACCAACTACGCCACGGTCGCCACTACTACTTCTTCTCCTAATTTTTAATAAAAAATCTCTTTCTATTTTATTACTTTTATCAGTATTAAAAACTTTGCAAGTATTGTTAGTTTCATTAAATTTGTCATGAAAATATATAGAAAATTCACATGTTTTATGAAATTCACCCTTATCCACTGAGTGTATATTCTTTATTATTTAGCATTAATTTAAATTAGATCGAAGACTTCTAATTCTAAGTTCTATTTAAAAAGAGAAATCTTATTAATTAAAAGAACATGTAGTCTACTTCTTTCTTCAAAGCTTGACAACTACTTCAATAACGAACAATTAATGCCAAAAGTCTTTGAACTTGGGGAAAAAAAATAAAAAATTTGCAAATTAAGACTATCGACAATAATTGAAAATCTTTCAATAATCATAGGGAGTGAAAAGATCATCAACATCATCTATCACCACGACTGCTAATAAAATTAGCATGTTACATTTTCACAAACATGTGTATAAATAGATATGAATAAAGATGATATGTTAAAAAAAAAACTCTCTTATCATTATATCGTAACAAAGTGGCATATAAACAACAACAACAAAAACAACATAAACAACAGCAAAAAAACCAATCCAACATGTTATGAACATAATAAACTATGTATGTTGAAAAAGTCGGTGACTGTGGCACTGAGTTAGTAGTACGTTAAGTCAATGATCGCAGTCGCAGCGGTCGCATATCCGATAATCTCTGAACGTATTGGCCATGGTCGACCGCATCGTGCAGACAAGTCACTATATCCATCTTTAGGGCAATTCGAGACCAACAATTCGTGTAGCGCGCCCGCTGCCGCCCCACTTACTAGTCTATAGCCAGCCCGTTATTGACCACTAGGTGGCGGCTTTCACATTAGCAGCAGCGCGGCAATGCGTCGACGCATCGCAGCACATACAAAAGTAAAGCAACTTCTTTGATTTTATTTAAAGTCGTCGCTTTTTTTTATGCATATACAGACAGACAGATATATTTATGTGTATATTTTTTGGCAAAACCTAAAGTTTATTGAACCTTACCTTTGAAGTTAGTGTTACTCTGAGTGGTAGACTTTCTCCGAAGTAGTTTTTGTTGTCGTCATCAACGACACCATGACCAAGACTATCGATATCGTAGTCGCCGTCGTCGTTGTTGTCGTCATAAGACATTATCATATGTTACTGTTGCTAGAATTATTTAGCTTGTGGATTTGTTGGAAAATTTTTTCGTCAATCTTACATTTACATCGTAGTGAGCGTAATTTTCGCTAAATTTCAAAGAATTACAGAATTGCAGTGAAAAGCTTTCTAAAGGAATTTCTAAAATATTTCGATGTAGAACACAAGAAAATCATTGACTTTTAAGTCGAATGTACCCGACTAAGAATTTATCACGTTATAAAGTTCTGCATACTTTGAAATTTGAAACATAAGATGGTTACTTCCATTTAATATTATACGAGTATCATGAGAAGCAGTTGATTACGTTTATAGTTTAAAGTAATCATTACAATTAGTGGTCATTTTCGTTTAAATACAACTCATAGTGTAACAAACCAAAAGCTTATTTAACACTTAAGCATTGTCTACTCAGGATTTAAACATTATTGCCCACTTGTTGGGTTTCACACAGCTTATACAAAAATTTTATTTTGAGTTTACATAATTCAAAGACTAGCTTTAAATTAAAAAACACTTTGTAAGTAACTATAACAACAACACCGCTTAACATCGCATTTATATAGGCCTTAACGGTCATCATTAGCATAAGCTACAAAATTTCCAACTTTTGACATTGGCAAATGATCCGAAATTGTTTAAAAATTTCGAATGTGCAATAATGGGCTTCTACCGATATTGTTGTTTTTGTTGTTTCTGTCCAAAACAACTTTGCCCAAAAACGATTTTTGAATATGAATTCATTGCTACTTAGCTGGAGTTTGAAGTGAAGATTTGAATTTTAAATTTGTAGAAATATTGCTCAAGTCGTGGCAGTAGCGGCGCCCTCAAAACACATATCAAATTCTTATCAAAATCTTGTATCTTTAGAAATGAAATAGAAAAACATAATTTTTAAAATTAAGTTTTATGCATCTTCAAAGTTTTGCATATCCACATAATAAAGTCAAATTTCATTAACTTCAAAGATTTTACACACTTTTACAAAAATAAAAACCAATAAAAATATGCAAACTTTAAACTAAATTTTATGCAAGTGCTATTATTGGTTGAAACAGTTTCGAATAATTTAAATATCATGAATAACCAAAAGACTTGAATAACTCCAAAGGAAAAAAAAAGAGATTCGAGTTAGTTGTCCATATTAATTGAAATATTTGCATTTAATAATTCATGATTGGAAGCAATTCAAATTTTGAAATAAAACACATGTGAATGTTTAAATAAATAATGCTAAAGGTGTTAGAAAAGGTGTTGAGTTGATTAATATTACAGTCAAAAACTTATTTGTCTTTTGATTTCTCTCAGTCACTTTGAATAAAATCAAAATTAATTGACAGAAATGATACAAAATTTAAACTAAAACAAATAAAATTAAATAAAAATCATATCGAAGATGTCACAATAAAGCTGTTTAAATCACTCTGGAAAACATTCACTGAAATCTTAAGCACTTTGAAGAGAAAGAATTCAAGATAAGTTTTATAAAAATTTTAGTTCCTTTGTATTATAGATGATTTGAAAACAATTCTATGCAACTCATTTAAGTCAGGAAGAAGCGAGAAAACAAAAACAAAAACAAAAACAAAAACAAAAACAAAAACAAAAACAAAAACAAAAACAAAAACAAAAACAAAAACAAAAACAAAAACAAAAACAAAAACAAAAACAAAAACAAAAACAAAAACAAAAACAAAAACAAAAACAAAAACAAAAACAAAAACAAAAACAAAAACAAAAACAAAAACAAAAACAAAAACAAAAACAAAAACAAAAACAAAAACAAAAACAAAAACAAAAACAAAAACAAAAACAAAAACAAAAACAAAAACAAAAACAAAAACAAAAACAAAAACAAAAACAAAAACAAAAACAAAAACAAAAACAAAAACAAAAACAAAAACAAAAACAAAAACAAAAACAAAAACAAAAACAAAAACAAAAACAAAAACAAAAACAAAAACAAAAACAAAAACAAAAACAAAAACAAAAACAAAAACAAAAACAAAAACAAAAACAAAAACAAAAACAAAAACAAAAACAAAAACAAAAACAAAAACAAAAACAAAAACAAAAACAAAAACAAAAACAAAAACAAAAACAAAAACAAAAACAAAAACAAAAACAAAAACAAAAACAAAAACAAAAACAAAAACAAAAACAAAAACAAAAACAAAAACAAAAACAAAAACAAAAACAAAAACAAAAACAAAAACAAAAACAGAAACAGAAACAGAAACAAAAACAAAAACAAAAACAAAAACAAAAACATAAACAAAAACAAAAAAAAAAAACAAAAACAAAAAACAACTCGGCATATACACATCTGGACAAAAAAATAGGTACATCCCCTAAAAAATGGTTTTTGATCAATATGTTACAGTTTAATTGAAAGTTAAAAATTTACCGTTACACAAGTTGTCCCGTTTTGACAGGCAATCTATTTGCAGTGCAGTTTCTAATCTAAAATTTAGTTACCAAGAAATATATCACGAAGTAACAACGCGCTGTGGACAAAAAAATAGGTACACTTTCAGAAGAAAATATTTTAAGTGCATTTAAAAGAGTTTTTCTTCGTGTCTTTTTATTCAAAAGTGTAGTCCTGGAATTTTTCTTTAAAGGTTTGTAAAATTATTTTAAATTTTGAAGCCTTCATGAAAAATTATGGTATATAGATGGGTCGCGGTGATCATTGTGCACCCGAAGAAAAGCGGATTGCTATTGAGATGCGTGCTGGAGGAAATATATATGGAACGATTGCTAAAATTCTTGGACGTTCTCGACATTTTGTCGTGAATACTTTAAAGAAAAAAAAGTTGGAGAAAAACATGGAAGAAAACGGAAAACCACACTAAATGATGACCATCGCATTAATATAATGGCGAAAAAGGACCTCTTTATAGCTTTAAGAACAATAGCAGCAGAATTAGGCAACAAAGTATCTTCACGGACTATTCGACGAAGGTTAGTGGGTTCAAAGCTCTATGGTAGAGTTCCACTCTTTCGTAAGAAAAACTTACACGCGACTTACACAAACTTAGAATTTGTCAAAATTCATGCCTCAAGGTCAGGAGATGAAGGAGTCAAAAAGTGGAACAACATCCTATGGAGCGACGAGACCAAAATAAATTTCTTTTCTAATGATGCCGCAAGTAATGTTCATCGCCCAAGAGGTAAAGATTTCGATCCGCGATACACTAGGAAAACGGTCAAACATGGTGGCGGAAACATAATGGTCTGGGGATGCTTTTCCCACTATGGCGTAGGCCCAATATTTCGTATTCAGGCCATTATGACCCGATTCGAATATGTGGAAATATTACAAGGAATAATGTTGCCTTACGCAAGTGAAGAAATGCCCTTAGTTTGGCGGTTCCAACAAGATAATGACCCCAAATACGCATCGAAGTTGGTAAAGGATGTTTTTAAGGACAACAAAATCGACTGTATGTCCTGGCCCGACCTCAATCCGATTGAGAATCTTTGGGGCGAATTGAAGAAAAGAATATCTAACCAAACTTTTAAGAATACGACGATTTGTGGTTTCGCATTTGGTTTCGTCCATGCCTAGAAGGACTCAGGCTGTTTTGAAGAATAATGGCGGATATTCAGGATACTGGTTTATACTAAGCTGAGATTTTCTCAAAACAATAAATAAAATGCAATTATCTAATTTTTTTTCTTTAGAAATTGCCGGTGTACCTATTTTTATGGCCACATGAAAATCATTGTCATTACCTACTGCTATGAATTACTTATTTTTCTTTATTTTTGTTTGTTTTCTTATTTTTAATATATTGAACTCTAAAATTATAATCGCCTTTTTACAAAAAAATATTGCAAAAAACCTCACTAAAGCCCTGGTGTACCTATCTTTTTGTCCAAATGTGTAACTTGAAGTATAAATATTTCTTGGAAAATATAAAATTTAAGTTTTATATACATTTTTTAAGAGTTTTAAAAATATCAAGTAAAAGAAGGAGTAATAAAAAAAAATCTTCAAAATTAAAAAGAACATTATCAGGTGTACCGCAGGGATCGATTTTGGGACCAATTCTTTTTAGTACTTTTGTTAATGACATAGTCATCTCTTGTCAGAATAACTCGATTAACCTGTACGCCGATGATGTGCAAATATATCTTTCTAGATCAATAGAGTTGTCGGAAGACTTGATCTTTAGAATAAACGAGGATCTGAAATCAATAGAAGAATGGTCAATCGCGAATTTTTTTTAAACCTAAACGCTTCCTAGACTCAGGCCCCTGCAATTTCACGCCAGCACTACAGTATTAATAGCCTTCCAACCATAGCTATGTTAAGTATAGATGTCTCGTTTGTCGATCGCGTTAAAAGCTTTGGATGTAAAATAAACAATACCCTCAGTTGTGCAGATCATGTAAACGTCACTGTCTCCAAAATATATTGCGTACTTCGAAAACTATGGCAGACGAGTGACTTCATTCCACAGGAAACGAAATTAAAGCACGTTCGAGCTCTAATAACTCCCCATATCGCGAATGGCGAACTTGTTAACGGGAACCTTGATACTGCTTCCCAGACAAAGCTGCAATAAGCAATAAATAACTGCGCAAGATACGTCTTTTACCACTGTTAATTAAAATAACAGCAAGATACCCATTTTTTACCATTGTTCTATTTTTCGAACTCTCAACAGCTTTGATTGTTCGAAACAATTTTTTTTTCGCGTGGTAGAAAATGGGTTAATAGGAAAAAAAATTTGATCGAATATCCGAGTTTACTCGGAGAATTCTAGGTTGTAATCTCAAAAACCATCTTAATATTCGCCATCTCCTCTTATTGCACAAACTTATTTACACGCGTTGTCCCGAATATCTATTTAGAAATCTTCGTTTTGCTCTGTCTAGTCGAACACTCATTCTTATAGTACCCACATTAAAATCTCATAACTTCCAGAGTATTTTTTGTTAACGTTGTTAAATTGTGGAAGAGGCTACCAATGTATTTTTCATTTTCAATTCACAAGGTGTGCTATCATGTCATATTATTATATTGTAATAAAATTTTATAGTAGTTTAAAAATGTAAATAGTGGTTGCCTTCCATATAAAAATAGTACTAAAATATTACAACCCTAAAAGCTATGTTTATTGAAAGTCGTATTCAATAACATCCAAAATATGCTTCTTGCACAAACCGGCTATTATTTTCATTTTTTTCGCTTTCTTTTGACATTTTGATAACAAATATTTATTTTAATTTGTTTTGCATCAGTTGATTGCGAGTTGAAATAGCACAATAAGTTATGATAGGTTGTTCACACTAGTTGTAAATTTTTATGTTTTCAACTTAAGACATTTGACTTTATGAGACCTTGTGAATACCCTAAATGTAATCAATCATAACCGAAAAATATTTGCTCTCAAAATGGGTTCAAATTGCTACCTTGACCTCATTATCATCTGAATATTTTCTGCCGCTTGAATTCTTTTTTAAATTTGGAAACTTAAATTAGTCACTTGAGACTATATCTGGATTTATAGGTGGGTGAACATAGGATTCAGAATCGAACTTGTGTAGACCATCGTTACATTGCTTAAAAAAACAAAACACATCCCTGATCCATGGTCCACGTGGACAACCCCTCATTTTTAGGTATGCATGCAACACAACCTATGGTAAATTGAAATATGACAAATATTTTAGGCCAAAATCGATTTTTGTTTCTGAAATTTTTACAAAATCGATATTGTTGCACTCCACTGCATCTACGAACAATTGCAAGAATATCACGAATTTAATTTTTCCCATGCTCTACTCTTGGATGATTTGCAACAGGAAACGCAGTGATTGCCGGCGGCAATATTCTTTCCAGTCACCCAGCCAGCCAACCAGCCAGCTGATATTCAGGAAATACTTTCGAATTTTAAAGCCACAAAAGGAAACAGTTGTAAGCAAAGAGAAAAAAAGGCACACAAATAAAAGAGAGAGACTAAATCGATTCGATCGATTAATTAAATTTAAATGCAACGTGCAGATGTTTAACCGCCACAGAAATGTCGTTGACATGACAAAAATTGCAGCTGTAGTTGCTGTAATAGTTGTTCTTGTGAGATTAAAGGCATTTTTGCCGTTTAATATGATGCCAATTGAATAAAGCAGCTGTCAAGACAGAAAACTTCTTACATCCTACATTCATAGGTTTGCGGCATCTTTGCGAATCGAGTATTTTTTGGTACCTCGAAGATTTTGTAGAAACACACACAGACACACACAAACAAACACAAGTTAATATATCAATTAATAGTTTGTTCAACTTATGTTTAAAGAATAAAAAAAAAGATACCGTAGAACAAGTTGGCTTAAACTGTCACACTGACGCTTGCAATCTTAGCTTCGTGTGGCTTAGTGTGTGATGACCTTCAAGAAGTCATTTAAACCGTTGATATGTATGATATTTATTCAACCTATCCAGTAAAGTTTATTCAACTTTTTGTCAACTTAATCATAATAATCATTCAATTGAGAAAGATTTAAATGGATGGAAAGAAACGGTTGGACATTTTTGAAGCATAGAAAAAATCGAAAAGTTGCTTTGAACGGATTAGGGAAGGATCTTAATGTCAGGTAAAAATGCTTAAGAATGGCTCTTCTAACAACACAGGTAAATTTCTTGAGTAGAAGAAGCATCGTAACTGTTTTTGCTTTTGTTGGCTTTATGCTTGAAATATTCTTCTTTGCTTTTAATTGATGTGATGCAGATACTAAGAAAAACTTTCACCATAGCGATGGTTAGCGGGTGGATGTATGAATAGCAGGAAGTCAAGTTTTTCTAAGCAGATATCACGATTTCTTTAATTTTTTTGTTCTCACGCTAAAGTTGACCTAATTTTTGATACGATTAAGATAGATTCGCGGTAGATTTTTAGGTTGCCAGATATCAGATGACACAAATAAAATAATCTTCAAAAACGAAACCTTTTTTAAGGCCAACTTCTTAAAATGCCAAGCTGAAGGTTTCGATAGTCTGAAATAGGTTTGCTAGAGCGATTGCGAAACCATATCTTTTCAGCGGCAAATTTCTTGTAACTTAAGCGAAAATGTTTTCTATTAATCAATATATTTTTTATTTTTTTTTTTTTGTTAACAAAATTTCATAACCAAAGTTTAAAGCCCTCACAGAGCTTAACCGCCAAAATTAAACTTGTTATTACATAATCGAAATCACATATAACGCATATGTATGTATTTTACAAATTGTTTTTCCAAAAACGTGACACTGCCTACATTATTCAATGCATTTATTATTCAAATCACTTCAGGTTTTCAATAATGCTCTCGAATGCATATTTTGTAACTCGTTAAACACATGAATAAATTTTCAGTTGGCCCCATCAAAAGGTCATTCATACCATATGGGCACGTGCCGAACATTTTTCGTCCCAAACCATGATTAAGGCAGAAACACTCAGAAGCACCAACTTCAACAGCTTAGCTCTGAAGTTACAACATCATAATTATCATCAATAATTTATGATGTTCCCTAAAAACCAGTTGCTTTTTCGGCAATTAGTTCAAATGAAACAAAAAAAAACCAAAAATTAAAATGATGTTGAGTAAATTGTGCAGCAATAGTTAAAAAATCATAATTTTTGACAGCATCGGCAGCTGTTGAGAAATTTCACCAAATGTTCGAGTTTTGGTGTCGTGTTTTTTTTAACCCTTACGTAAGTGTGATGAGCCCCTTTTTTGTAGCATCAAGTGTAGTTTATTTCCAGAGCAAAAAATAAAACCGCATTACCAGCTGTTTTACACCAAAAACTCGCTAATAAGTGACTTATCTACTATCTTGATACGTGAAGCATATGATTAAAATAAAAAAATAAATAACTGGCCATTTCAGCCCTTGAAAGGACTTTGACCTAGCTTCTTATGATCAATTGTGTTGTGCGTGTTATTAAGTTTGCACACAATTGACCGAGAACCGGACCTACATGCTTAACGCCGACTCCGAACGGCGATGAACGGAAAGTTCTCGTTCTCAAGATGCTTTACATGGCATTTTGATTACTCTCTGAGGTTTGCCATTGTCTGCAGAGAGGTGGCGGCCGTACAGAAAAATTATTTTAATTCAAATAATTTTCTGTCGCTGCTGGGGTTCGAACCTGGGTTTCCAAAGTGCTTTGACATAGCGGCCACGCACTTTAACCAACTACGCCACGGACGCCACGGATGCGGAAGCATATGATTAGTACGCAAGAAACAAATCACTTCTCAATACTATTTATAAGGCTATTCATAAGTTACTTATGTATTGAAAATTATGAACGACTTTCTTTTTTAAGTAGTTATTAGGTAAAATTATTATTATGACATATGTCATGTCATATGTAATGTCATATGTGATGTCATGTGATGTCATATGTGATGTCATGTCATATGTCATGTCATATGTCATGTCATATGTCATGTCATATGTCATGTCATATGTCATGTCATATGTGATGTCATATGTGATGTCATATGTGATGACATATGTGATGTCATACTTGATGTCATAAGTCATGTCATATGTGATGTCATATGTGATGTCATATGACATGTCATTTGTCAAATCATATGTCTTATGTCAAATCATATGTCATGTCGTATGTCATATATCATGTCATATGTTATGTCACATGTCAAGTCATATGTCATATGTCGTGTCATATATCATGTCATATGTCATGTCATATGTCATGTTATATGTCATGTCATACATCAAATCATATGTCATTTCTCAAATCATATGTCATGCCATGTCATATGTTATATCAATGCTGCAATCGACATACTTATAATTGTGTGTATGTGCTGATAGAGGCAAGGAACACAAATACATCACTAACTTAATTCTGTCTTAAGTCGACTCAAGCGATTTTTACTGTGCTTATGGTTACAGTTTGTTATATTGAAATAATTATTCTTATTTAAGCCGCTGAATCGTGTCCAACAAAAGCTCTCTATAATTCTTGCGGCTTCTTTTCCAGTAAATTTGCATAACGTAAAAATCATGCATAGAGGTCATGCTATGCCAACTGTTTATATACCAACGCTATAACGGAATTCGAAGGGCCTAAAATAAAAAATTTTTCAATTATAACTCGTCTTGCTTTAAACTGACTAACTTAGCCTACTCGAGCATTTCTCTCTTTCAGCTCGGTGAAAGTACAAAAATGTGAGGCTACAGCTTTTACTGAAATTAAGGAGATAGCTTTTACAATTTGAATTTTGGTTTTTTTTTTTTCTTCAATTTATGTTGTATGTTCGGCAATTTTTATCATTACATTACATATGAGTATCCAACAAAAACAGTCGACAATACAAAACAAATAATCAAAAAATCGCACAAACATGCCAACTGCTCAAACCACAAGACGACTCTGAACGATAAACAAATGCCACACCGGGTACTTACTCTATAGAACTTGTGTAAGTTGACTTTTTTTATTATTCATATAGGAATTTTACGTTGGACCACGAAGCTGGCAAGTTTGTGTTGCTCAAATTATTGTGGTACTTATGATTATTTTCGGTATTGATTTCTTTTTTAAGAAGTCAGAGCTGCACAGCTTGTGTCTTAACGGAGTCTTAATGTCATAAAGACTAAAAAATGTAAGATTTACTCGTATTGTATTTATTAAATCAGTGTGAAGTACAAAATTTGTACCAAAAAGATGTGTTCAGTTCTGAATTATATAGGTCTATATTATTTTTATTTTTTAAAAAATCTTAACATCTTGTTTGAAGATAAATGGCTTATATTGTAAGTCGGTTTTTATTAAATATATAAATGTATGAACTTATCTTCTTGGAATAAAACTAATTTAATACGGAATTCTTTTAAAAGAGACAACACGAGAGAAAAAATCAAGCACTCTATGCTTGAATCAAGCAAATAGGCTTCAGTTTATACCTTAACCCTTTCAGTCAGTTTCAAATCGTAGCTTTGAGCTAAAAATCTGAAAATTTGTATATATACTAATCTGAGGTCCTTGAACATGAATCTATAAAAAAGTTGGAGATTGTATATCTCACCGGGACGGAAAACCATGTCCAATATATTGGAGATTGGTACTACAGGTACCACAAATTCCAGAAAATGAAATTTTATTTAACTTTATTATTATAAGAACAAAAATTATTCAATTTATTTACATATAGGAAAAATTTTTATTTTAAAACAGTTCCTTCCGGCTTTGAATTTGAGGCTCACGTGCTTTACTACAAGACCTTACTAAAAAATTCATTTAGAAAATCAAAACGGTAGAATATGTAAACATTTATTTTTTTCTCAAAGAGCTAAATAAGCACTCCAACAGAGTGATATGGTGCAGAGAAATCAAACAATCTAATCTCCGTAAAACAATAATTCTTTGAACATGCTGAATTCTCTTGTCCAATATATTGGACAATGTGACTGAAAGAGTTCACGTAAATTTCTTAATTCAGGCATTATTTTTCTAGAATTGAACAAATTTAAAACACATGACATTAAGAAAAAAATTTTAATTCAAGAAAAATTTGCTTAAAACTCAAGAATACTTTTTCTAGAATCAAGTCAAATATTTGCTTGAAGGGAGAAAAATTTGCTTGATTCAAGTAAACAATTTGCTGAAAACTAAAATAATTTGCTTGATTTGAGAAATTTATTTTTCATTTGAACAATTTGCTTGATTCAACATAGATGTATGTAGGATCTAGGATAACCGATTGTTTGCTTGAATCTGAAAAGCAAATTTTTTCTTCCTTCAACTTATATTGGCATGCTTATAATTCACAACATGCTTACATGAAAACATGTTTAAGATGGTGCGGATTGACAAACTAGGGCTTGATTCGAAGGCGCAGTGTCTTATCTGTTACTTTACTTGGACTTACATGTAATTTGACACACGATTTTGGCAAATACAGAATTCCAATTATTGCTTTTTAAAGTGACGATGTTACGTTTAACCGCGCAGGTTTCCAAAAAAGTGAAAAATGCATTTTTTTTTTAATTCGCTCGCTAGGTTAAAAAAGCTATGAGCAAAAAAATTATACGACCATAACGGTTAATTATTTGACTTCACTGTAAAAACAAAACAAAAATTCAAAACGTAATCGGGACGCAGTGGGATCTGCTTAGGTAACACAACTGAAAATTTGTTACATGGAATTATTACTCGCTGAGTTATAGTGCTAGGATTAAAAATATGATATACCACTAAAGGCCTGTTCTAAACCCTCACAGCAAAGGGCTTCTGTTTCTGACGTCATGAGGATGCAGAGAAAGCCCCTCAAATATCAACAATGCAACATTCATTCAGCGGCGTTACATTGAATTTTTACTCAATGAGTACATAAGCTACGGTAAATGTTTAGAAAGAAAAATGAAGGATTTATACTTGGCCTTACGACCAATATAAAAAAAAATTCTTACGTCACCAGGTCGTGAATATAGCAGCTTATATAACAGAAATGTAATATCGTTGCATGAAATTATTAATCATTCAGGAGATGTGCTGCGGTAAATTTCGTTTTACGACAGCATATATGTGTTATTACGCCTCACAACTAAATTACAAAAAAATTTTTATCGTCATGATGTTATCGTCAAGGTTGCAACCACATAATGCAGTAAAAAAAGTAATGAAAAAACGTTGCATGGAATTTTAACTCTGTGACTACTGTCGTAACGGTAAATTTTAAGGAACGAAAATGAAGGTGAGGACTTCGGGCATATGATAAAAATAACGAAAAAAAATTACGGCGTCATGAGGCCCCTCAGGGAACTGCCTAATGTGACGCATATGCATCAATTTTGCTGGATTAATTGCATGCAGCTAAGGCGAAGTTAACGTATCAAGGAAAAGCACAACCAATGGAGAAGCAAATAGAAAAAAGCGACATCAATATCAACATCAATATCAATTTCAATATCAATATCAATATAAACATCAACATCAACATCAACATCAACATCAACATCAACATCAACATCAACATCAACATCAACATCAACATCAACATCAACATCAACATCAACATCAACATCAACATCAACATCAACATCAACATCAGCATCAACATCAACATCAACATCAACATCAACATCAACATCAACATCAACATCAACATCAACATCAACATCAGCATCAACATCAACATCAACATCAACATCAACATCAACATCAACATCAACATCAACATCAACATCAACATAAACATCAACATCAACATCAACATCAACATCAACAACAATAACAACCAGAAACACCATCACGTCAAAACCTACGGGTGTGTCTACGACACAGCCAACTCTCAATTAACTTGTTTGTTTTGAAGAACTAGGGTTGCTATTTATTTTTCTGGCCTTATAATGAAAACACAAATATTCGCATGAGATTATCTACGAGTTAATTCCATTTTTTGCCCGAGTTGAATTGCGAGTTGAATTGTCCGCTCAAATGGCTAAATGTTCCGAAGAAGGGTTTGTTCAACAATGTCAAGTTTCCAATGGAAATGTCAGATGGTAAGTGTTATCATTTACCATTACCAAGGCCCGAAATATAAATAGTAACCCTCATAATGAATCAGATAATTTACATTAAATAAAGTGCAACAAAGTCTTTAATGCTATGAGTAAAAAAGTGATAACGAGTGGTATAAGCGTTTTCAAGATGGCCATGAAGACGTTGAAGATGGTGAGCCCTTGGAAAGAAAACGTCAACAACGATACAGAACTATTAAAATGTATCATAACAGGAGATGAAACATGGGTTTATGGTGACGATGTCGAAACTAAGACGCAATCGTCCTAGTGGAGGCATTTTGGACCGTCAAGATCAAACAAATCTCGATAAGTTCGATCAAAAAGGAAATATCCAAGACACTCATAGTTTTGTTTTAAGCAGTACTTTATTAATATTTTACCTGTAATTATACGTTTATATTTAACTTTATAATAATAATATTATTTTCTTAATAATAATTATGAAAACAAATTTAACAATTAAAATATTTTTTCTAAAACCATTATTAGTAAAGCTAAAGCTGCGACAAAAAGATTTAAGGCATTTATGTAACAAGCATGGAGCATTGATTTCAGTACCAGTTAAGCTGTCTTTTTCGGCTATATAGTTGTTATATCTTATAATTTCACTTCAGCTAAAGACGATTTGGAACTGCTGGTGATGAACTGTATTTGCATAACATTTTAAATCGCAGTTCGTTGACCACGAGCGATCGTTATGCCGAATATGCAACCAGGAACCATAAGAAGAGTATTTTTTTTTTTTTATGACGCTTAAAACGTGAGTAAAACCAAACTGATGTGGTTCAAAATTAGTGTGAACGCAACGCAGAGCACAACACACACACAGTCACACATACACACGAACAGACAAACACATACTAGCACGTTGTTGGTATATTTATGCTTTTAGTTAAGGTGATGGTTAAATTGTTCTGGCCAGTAGGAGTTTGAATTGTGGGTGGGGGAAGGTTGTCGTTTACCGTGATGACAAAGACAACAATGCGGCAAAATGTGCGACAAATTTTTTATACGCACAGAACTTAGGCATACACTGTCCAAAACAAAAAAAAAAACAGAAAAATATTTTAAAAGTTATAAAAAATCAAACAAAAAAGAAATCTCCAACTCGCTTCTTTCTCAAAGATCAATGAACGCGCAAGACTTTGTTTACAAATTTTTTTTTTATAAATTTTATTTTTATTTCTTTTTGTTTTGCTTGCTACTATTTTTAGCACAAATTGTAGTTATTTTTGGCTATCTTCCGGCAAACCGGAAGTTAACCAAAATGACCTTACTGCACAATTTAATTTATTTATTGCATGTTATTGAGCTGAAACTGTTGTCGTCGAGTGGAGCTTAGCGGCACGTGTGTGAGAGTGTATTTGTGTTAGTGTGTGGGTGTTGAAGACTGTATCGTTGACTGGGGGTTGACAAACTTTTTCGCTGATATTATGTAATAATTTTTATTTTATTCAGATTTTTTTCGTTTTTTTTTTTTGTCACTCACTGTATTCAGCTGAGTTGATTGGACTTAAAATATTTTTCCCCTTTGTAATGTTTGGATTCCAATAAAAATAAGACAGTTTATGAACCTCCACGAACCAGTTGTGATTTTTTTAACCATTTTTTGTTTTTGTTGTAGTGTCGTTATGACGTTTAAGGTTGCCGGCTTTCACGAAATCGATCGATTGCTGGTTTATTGGGGTTGGTAATGGTTTCAAAGTGTTCTGACTTCCGTTTAACATCTGGTTTCGACAATTTGCGTAAGACTTTTTTTATAAGAATTAAAGCCTTATGTCAGCCGGCTAACATTATCGGAGAAAGCACTAAAACAGTCTATTTAGCGCCATTTTGAAAAGGTTAAAGTCACTTAGAATGGAAAAACAAATTTTTCTTCAAAAAGTACAAATTTCAAGTTTAAATAAACACGCTTTGGAATGAATTTTTGCTAGAATGTATGGATTAGTGTTGCCATATGTCCCGTATTTCACGGGACGTCCCGTATTTTGCATGATTTTTTAAGTGTTCCGCCTGAACAAAATTTGTCCCGTATTTTTGACATTTTTGTAAAATGTCTGTGATTTCAAATACGCATTAATATGAACTGAGGCATTCAGAAAATAAGTGTAAGCCGACCATAATATGCATAAAACTATTACAAAGTACATACATTTCATACTGAGTGCAAAATATATATGAAGCGCAACATTTGACATTATATTTATTCTGCGTACCTAAATTAATTGTTTTTTTCTGAAATACATTTTTTAAAAATAACCTTCTGTTTATTTATTGTCCCGTAAAATTTTCCAAAATCCCGTTTTTTTTTACATATTTTGCATTTGTCCCGTATTGTTGGAAAACTAATCTGGCAACGCTAGTATGGATGGAATCGGCGTGGTTGAGTTCGTTAAGAAGTGCGTGAACCACTCGATGCCAATTCGATCGATTCGAGGATCGAATCCTAGCTGTCGAAACACAAAATTTTTCAATTGAAATTAATTTTTCAATTTGTTTAATTTTTTTTTTTTAATTTCTCCATTCATGGAATTTTATATTCGATATTTATCGGATAAGTGATTTGAGGTTGGAAAGAAAATACTTCTGGTATTCAAACCATTTTATACACGTTTAGTCACCATTTGGAATGGATTCTAATACTTTTGCGTTTCTAAAATATAAAACAAAAAAATAATTTTACGATTAAAAATCCCTTTTTATTATTTTTTTATAATTGTACGATAAAAAGTTAAGATCATTTAGAAGGAAAACATGTTTTTAGGGTAAATTTAAAATCTTATTGATTCCAGATGAATTCTGTGACCCATAGGATTTTCCCAAACACCGGATGGTGACTTACGATGCGTGACAGCTGATACTTCTGCCATTTTCGATGAAATACTTGAAAAAAATACAAAATTTATTGAAATATATTTATAAAATGTTCTCATAGTTTCAATAAATTATGTACATTCCTTATTTGTTAAATAAAATTTACAAAAATCACTAAAAAAACGTTGTCCTACATATATCTAACCTTCCCCCCTCCCCCCTTAAGCTTTTACCATAAAAACCTTTGCTTTTTCTCTCTTCATTTTGGTCAAGTGAAACGCTTTAACCCTCTGCCGACAATAAGCAACTTCTGACTCTGTGGCTATATGTTTCTTATTTGGGACTCCCTGATTTTTCCCGACTATCTCTAGAGAATCAGTTTAGTTTCAGTCTAGTTTCTTTTAAGCAAATATTCACGTGAAAAAGCTAAAAAATGTTTCACGAGAAACTATAATATTTTATTATTTTAAGTAAAGTTATTTTTTTTATAAGACAATTTTTTTTTTTTTTTTCTCTTAATGAGTTTCCAGAAATCAAAAATTTTGCCCATTGCTCTTCTATGCATATCTCTGAAAAGTTATCACTTTGCAACAAACAATTAAATCCACATATAAAGATCGATAAAAAACGGACCACATCCAAACATTCTTGCAAGTTAACCAACCACCCAAAGAACACGGAACAATGATGCTGCGTTTAACGTATAAGCTAACAGCTCGAATTCTTCACGAAGTGGCGCTTTGAATTTAAGCCCGATCGCAATTCCCATCGTATTACGCTTTGCCACACACTCAAACCAAGAGACGTTGATCGTCAGCCAAATCAAGCGCCTGCGCGCAGCTTGAAACACACCTCTTCTGTATATATAACTGTAGATTTTGTAGTATTCTCACACATACACAAGCGCACACATGATTTTCGATATGAGTGTGCTTCTACCGTTTTTGTTGTTGTTGTTGTTGCTGTATCGTCTGTTTTGTGCCTGTATATGTAGGTCTACGTCCGAACTTACTTTCACTTTCTAAGGTGTACGAACTTTTGTGTTTACATGTGATGGCGGTGGCGATGACCGACCGTTGATTATATGGCTCTCTTATTTTTTTTTTTTTACTCCCGTATCTGCTCTCCCTCACTCTGTCTCTTTTTTATTCTCTCACTCTCTCTTTCTCTTTCTCTCTCTCTCTTCCTCACACATAATCTTCGAATGCGGGAATTGCTGGAACCGTTGTTTGTGACGCTAAAGACTACGCTGCAAGAATAATAAGATTGTTTGCAAACTTTGATCTTATAATTAAGCAGAAGCTTATTTTATGGGGAAATTATAATGGGTGCAGTATGTAGAGAACTGTTAAGAATACATATGTTTATATTAATAGCTTTGGTTGCTATGTTTTAAGAAGTTTCTTGAGATTCTTGATAAATGCCGTTAATCTTTCGCGGATCTTAAGGAAATAATTTTCTGGTGCTAAGCAATTTTTGCTGAGAACTATTGCGAAAAAGGATCTTCCTTCTGATTTTTGTTATATAGAAGAACAATACTGAATATTTTGTAATCTTGTCATTTCTTAAGAAGTTTTGATGAAAACCGTTTATTTTTTCTGAAATTTAAAAGTCCAGAATGCTATTAATAAAAAAATTTATAAAACAATAAAAGAAATTATTTCTTTTAAACAGGAAAACAAATGGGGAATTTAACACCCTCAAAAAATTTAATTTTAGTCTTAAGAAGAACTAACAAGTTAGGAATGTTATGAAAGATTGGACGTCTCCATAGAAACATGATTGAATCATAAAGGCACATTGTAATACGTTTGGGCAACATAATGTTCTTTCTATTTAAAGTATTTTGGAATCATTTCAAACTTGAAACGAAGCTTTAGATACGAAAGAGAATTATATGAGAGATCATCAACGTATTCACAGAACAAGCTACGTTAGTGACGGTTTCAATTTCTAGCTAGTGCTGGAAATGTTTACCTTGTATCAAAACAGTTGACGAGAAATAAATAAATGACCATGCTCCCAAGCTAAGGAAATTTAAAACGGGAAATTTAAAAAATCATCGTACTTTGGCAAAGCTTCCTCGGATCAGAGACACAAAAGCGTCGAATGATTAAAACATAAAGTAGCAAATAAGATATCAATGGTTAAATTAATAAGGTTGTCGCAAGGGTGAGAGCGAGTACCCATAAATATCAAATCGAAGTTGACAGTTCATACAAAAACTGAAAGCGAAAATTGATAACTTGTAAAGCCGATGCAGTTGTTGTGCGAAAAGAGTGCGATCAGTCCTGAAACAACCTTATTAATTCAACCATGATATCAATCAATTCTAGTGAGAAATAGAAACATACTTTCCAGAAATTTACTTTGAGGAAAATTTCTCTTACTTATCTTTGTCATCCACCAAATTTTTTAGTACAAGCTTAACAGAGTAGAATTATTTTAAATGCTCCCTACTCTTCGTCACATCTTTGCTTCTGTTTTCCTTGAAAGGACTTTGACCTAGCTTCTTATGATCAATTGTGTTGTGCGTGTTATTAAGTTTGTACACAATTGACCGAGAACCGGACCTACATGTTTAACGCCGACTCCGAACGGCGATGAACGGAATGTTCTCGTTCTCAAGAAGCTTTACATGGCATTTTGATTACTCTCTGAGGTTTGCCATTGTCTGCAGTCAATTATTTTAATTCAAATAATTTTCTGTCGCTGCTGGGGTTCGAACCTGGGTCTCCAGGTTCTTTGACATAGCGGCCACGCACTTTAACCAACTACGCCACAGACGCCACACATTCCTAACTTGTTAGTTCTTGGGTCTGTTATTCTCAAATAAGAGTATGTTAGGGTCTGGTTCTGTTATTCTCATCTAAAGGTATTTAGATCAAATGTACTCTTATCTAATTACATCTTTTTGATTAGCGTTACGAGCTAGTACTGTTTTTTCAGTTACCTGCAAAATCCAGTTGTCCGGAATATACTTAGCATTTTAAGAATTCGGCATATCTTCTTACAAATGTAAATATAAGGCGAAAATATCTCTAGCCTGAAAGACAGTGTAATAATCAACGATCCTTACTAAAAAGATTTAGATCTGTGGAAATGCGTAAAAGTAAACTCCTCCCACTTTGTCATCTGGTTTTCATAGATTTATTTAGATTTCAATAGCATTATTGGAGAAAGTCTCCAAGCCAAGTACTTCAAGTATTTCTAGTAGGAATTCAATTTCTGGTTAGAGGTCCTTTTTTATAAAATAGTCGGAAGCTTATGATATAGGAAGGAGGAAAGAAAATAGTTGCGTGTCTTTTAATATCTAACTTCTGACTTCGAAGCAATTGGCGGCTTTAACAGCAATATTGAGCGTTTGGGTTCTGAATGCATAGTTCTACAAGTCTCTGCGAAGTGCATTCTTGTTGAATACCCTACCTGTTTTTATGCAGAATGCGGTCGGAAAATGCTTTCCTTTCCATAAATTGGGAGCCTCATGGTGCAATGTTCAAAAAAAGGCCAATTGCACCAACTACCGTTCAATAAGTCTTCATTAAATCGCATTGAGGTCTTATCGACTATACAAATTTTTGTCGATTACAAAGCAAAAACCAAACGAGGTCTCAGATAAAACGACTTCCTATGTTGCAATCGTTCCACCTTTATAATAGCGAAGAGAATCTGCTAGATTTATGGACCCATTTGTCAATGGCAAGTCAGCGATACGATGGAAAGACGAAATATATGATCTTTACGCCAAACCTGGCTTTAAGGGAACATATAGGTTACAAATTTTTTAAAAGAAAAATTTTTCGGTAATTTTTTTTTCATAGAAGGAAAAAAAGGTATCGTTTTCAAATTTTGTACATATATTAACTAATATTTAAAGAATACAAAAAAATTTGTCTCAGAATTTTTGAAGTAGTTTTTGACGTTATTTGATATTTTTTAAAAAAATGCTAAAAAATTTACGGTGTGCAGGATATCACCAGTCTGGAACATCTGAGGAAAAAAAAACCACATTAATCCTTGTTGAAGTGACTATCGCCTGAACTAGGATAATTTTATTCCGCCGGAAAAAAAACAAAATGGCGGCCATTTGAAAAAAAATTAGATTTTCGAGGTTACAAAATCGGTCGCCATTTTGTTTCTTTTCTGCAGAATAAAATTATCCTAGTTTCTTAGTAGAGTCCTTTCCATTAAGATACTTCATATTATCGATAAAATCTAGAGATAGCGAGAAAGATAGAGAAAGGGAATAATAGAAATATAACTTTTCAGCTGAGGTAATTCATATATAATAAGGGTATTCATGCATATTAGCAAGCAATTAGTTTGGGAAATTTTTTTACTATTACACTGAACAACAAAATCAATTTTTTTCCAAAATAACAAGGTTAAAACAAATGGATTCTGGTAGAGGGGACAAAAAAAAAAATATACGTGTATCGGCGATTTAAAAGTTTACGTATGAATCCTATTTAAGGGGGGATTTAAGTTTTCCCCTTTTTGAACATTCTTATAGTAATTTGGCATAAGAAATCATGTTATCCTTACATTTTGGGAATAAGATGTGTTCTGAGGATTTATGTAAAATAATACGAGCAATATTTTTTTGGAACATTTTAATACCCTAACTTCTCAATTTAGGGGTCTTTTCTGACCCTTTTGTGATAAAAGGCAAAAACAATGATATAACGGGTTAAAATGTTCCACAAAAACATGTATCATAAAATTCTACTATAAGTCTCTGAATACTCCAAATCTGAAAATTCAATTTAAATGCCAGAAATAAGACAAAACTTAAAATGTGTTTCAGAGTATAAAACTCAACAATCCTTCAAACGTGCCTGCAAGCATTAAAAACCCAAACCACTTCTTTAACAAACTATTAATTTGTCAGATCCTGTCCTCACCTTAATCATTGATATATTTTATACCATTGATAACAAAAGCTTCATTTAGCAATTTATGTTCATTTAAAAAAGAACTTTAAGGTCTTCACTGATTTTTATGAATACCCTGAGTATATTTGTTTTTATTTATTTAAGATGCATACAGTTTTATTCAGTATTTCCCAGTGTAATTTATTTGTTACAAAGTAACTTCCTGCACACAACAATGACGACCTCTTCCTTGGCACTGACCATGCCGCCTGCCTTGATTGGTTTAAAAATTACCTTTGAACGTATTTTTATTTTTGTGTTTTTTTTTTTTATTTTTACGAATGTATATAAATAACAATAATTGCATTTACAACAAAGCCAACAACAGCCACAACAGCAACAAAACGCCCAAAAATAAGCAAACAGCCTGGTAATCGAATTGTAGCCAAATCCAAAAGCAAGTAAAATCTATGCAAAACCGCATTAAACAGGGTGTGTTGGTGGCTGGCGTTGAGTTGATGTGGTGGTTGCAGCAATATACTGGCCAACCACGATATTTCGGTGGACATTGCCAGAGTTTACAAAATTTTACAATAACAACAACAACAGCAATGGCAGCTTTAACAAAACCAAACCACGCGTTTGCTTATTTGTACATTCATTACATTTTAGTCGGTCGGTCATTGACCACAAAACAGAGACGCAACGACGCACAGTGGTTGAGCTCGATACAAAAATTGTCAACAAATGGAAGGATTTGGCTTTGGATTTGCCAATCAAATTTGGCAAGCAACTTGAAATTGGCTATGTCAGATTACAAAAAAAAAAAATATGTCGTATATCCGCCCAGAATCACACCCATTCCCCATTTAACATATATCATCTGATGAAAAATACCCAAAATTTCCCATTCAAACAAACCACGCTTGAGAAATTGTCAACATAATTTTCTGTCTGGGTTGGTACATTTGCCATCTGGTGCTCAAATACCTGTTTGAGCGCCATTTGTCGTCATTTGCCATCACGTGGAGAATTGGGAAGAATATCAAAAATGTGGAGAAATATCAAAATTATGGAGAAACAACTCGTGGTTTCTTCACCACGACAACGCACCGGCTCAGACATCTCATCTTGTACGAGACAACTTGACCAAAAACAACATTCATACCATCCGCAAGCTCCGTATTGACCCGATATGGCACCTTGTGACTTTTTCCTACTCCTACGACTCAAGTTACCATTTAGAGAAAAGCATTTTGAGACTATTCAGGCGATAAAGGAGAATTCGCAGAAGGTGCTGAAGGCGATTCCAAAGTCAGCCTATGAAAAGTGTTTTTAAGATTGGAGTAAGCGTTGTATTGCTTACAATGGAGATTACTTTGAAGGAAATAAAATTAATATCGATAAATAATTGAAACATTTTCGAATTTTTGAAGAATTCCAGGTATGTTTTGACCAGAAAGTAAGTTTAAAAAGCTATTTGTTTTGTTTAGTAATGATTTCAAAATCGCTATTTTAAAAATTTTTTGTATATGGGAGGCATAGTTATAAAAATCTTTTGCCACGTCTTGCCTTCTCCCATTTATACCAACCATGCCAGCCTGAAAATGAACTCAAGAATATTGTTACGAGTAGAGTTGTTCGAAGTATTGAAATCAAAGTGGAGAACAATTTCACGAAAAGAGTTAATGAATTTTGTTTTTCTTCTTCTCCGCTCTGCAACCACTGTGCGACATCGCAACGACGACGAAGACGACGAAGACGACGACGACGATGGTTGTGTTAACGATGTTGCTCAGCGGTGGAGCGTAGTTTGCAAATCATGGCAACAGCAGCAGCGGCTTAAGAAGTTACATTGTTGGCGATTTGGTTGGCATATTGACGGTCGTTCCAATGCAAACCTCTCAAGAATGTGCAGTTGTTAAAAAAAGTTAAAATTTTTAATGTATTATTTTATTTTGTGTTGGAATTTAAGATTGCACGTTCTTAATTTACGAAAGACTTAATTTTTTTTAGTTTCTTAATTTTTTGATTTTAATTATGAAAGGCTTAATAATTGTCAATTATCTCAAATTGCCTTAATTATGAAGACAAAAATGTAGACGCCAAAATAACTCAATAACTACCGCAAATTGATAGAGAAATTGTCCACTTGGTCGTTTTTAAAAATGCAACTGTAGTTGGCACAGCTACCTTAGTTATGGTTATGGTTATGGTTATGATTATGATTATGATTATGGTTATGATTATGGTTATGGTTATGGTTATGGTTATGGTTATGGTTATGGTTATGGTTATGGTTATGGTTATGGTTATGGTTATGGTTATGGTTATGGTTATGGTTATGGTTATGGTTATGGTTATGGTTATGGATATGGTTATGGTTATGGTTATGGTTATGGTTATGGTTATGGTTATGGTTACGGTTATGGTTATGGTTATGGTTATGGTTATGGTTATGGTTATGGTTATGGTTATGGTTATGACTGTGGTTATGGTTATGGTTATGGTTATGGTTATGGTCATGGTTATGGTTATGGTTATGGTTATGGTTATGGTTATGGTTATGGTTATGGTTATGGTTATGGCTATGGTTATGGTTATGGTTATGGTTATGGTTATGGTTATGGTTATGGTTATGGTTAGGGTTATGGTTATAGTTATGGTTATGTTTATGGTTATGGTTACGGTTACGGTTATGGTTACGGTTGTGACTTTGATACATACATTTGAGAACTTTTATCCCAACTCACCGCCTTTCTTCTTATCTGATTCAATAAGGACTTTAAAAGCTTTTGGATATGCACATAAATTTGTTCCAACACCAATAAATGTATTCTTTGTGCAATTTCAAACAATAAAAATACATCACAATCCTATTGGTCAAGTTAAAACCATTCACAAACAACAAACACATCTAAACAATTCTAGTCATTGCACAAGTCAGACATTTTATGCTGCCCAAGTCGCAGTAGTATTAGAAGCAACAGCAGCAGCAGCAGCATCCATGAAAGAATCGCACAAAATGCACCATGAATGAAGTCATCGCCGCACATACTAAATGCTTCTAATGCTGGACTAACTGGCTGGCTGCTAAACATAAAGCCAAGCCAAATAAATGCATGCCGTGAAAACAGCGATAACAACAACAGCAGCAACCACAACAACATTAGAGGCAGCAGAGGCTGCAGCGACTCGTTAAGCTAGTTGACGGCGACAGTGGGGGCCTGGTTCCCAAAGCAGCAAAGTCAATGAACCCCGCCAAGAGACAACACAACAACAAATTGTGATACAATTGTATGTAGCGTCAGTGGGCCAAAAGTGAAAAAAAAAGAAAAAAAAACAACAACAATAAACAAACTAAGCAACCAAACGACCAAATAACGCACAGTGCACTTTAAAGACAAAAATTTTATCAAAAATAACAGGATCGCAAACTTGTCGGAGTGAAGAAAATTCATTCGTTTCTGTCTTGTGAAGCATGTCACTGAATACGATAGTTAAGTTGTATGGGTCTATTGCCTGCGAACTGAGAGATTCAAGTTCGACTCCAGCTGAAATATTTTAATAGGAAGTTATTATAAAAGTACAACCCATTTATAACCATAACCATTTTGGCTTTTATGGATGATGCCCAAATTTAAGAAAATTGGAAATACATATGTATTTATTTAGCACATTTTCTATACCAGCCGTGCCAAAAACACCCATGTCTCAAAAATTGCGATTCTGCGACAACTTGTTCTATATAGTTTCAACTATTTTATGGATTTCGACCACGGTGCAGCATCCATACGCTATGACGACGAACGAAACCTACACGTTTTCCAACGTCTTGACGCACTACTCGCCTGTCCCGCTCACCGCTGCGGCATGCATATTTTGTAAATGTAGGTAACCCAGTACAAGTCAACTTACGGCATGAAGTTGGGCTGCCTTGCCATGCCATGCGATGCGATGCCACGAGATTCTTGATCGCCTCTCTCAAACTCGTTGCTTGGATGGGGTGGTAATCGGCGGGAATGTGTTTCATTTCTAATGCCGTATCGCAGCATTTGAACAGAATAACAACGCGAGGCTATGCGACTGCGATGCACATGCGCACCACAGTGCATTGACTTGCGTGGTTGTCTTGTGCGATGTTTTGGCCAGTGTTGTGGCTTGGTAGGATTATGCGCTTTTGGTGGGATGTCTAAGATTTTAGAAGGCTAATGGGACTTATTCAAAGATTGAAGTGCATTTCATGACAAATGTTATTTATTATTTGAGGGGTATTCACGGTATATAGTATCGTTAGAATGTGGACATCTTTTAAATCGGTTGCAATGTGATTTCTTTCCAATTTGAATGTGATATAAAGTGGGATTTTATTCAAGCACTCGGGATTGCTTGTAATGGAAAAGTCCCATCACTTATATTGGCACAGTGGCCGGATGACTGAGTGACTTAATGACTGACTTTTGCTATTGCATGGCGCTGTTTTAGCGCTCAATTTGTTTTGAGGATGTTAGCTGTTGATGGTTTATGTTGCGGTTAGGCTTTGTTATATTTCTCTTCTTTTTTCTCTATTTTCTTTTAGTTATTTGTACGTTACTTGGATGAAGAAACATTTTCATTCATATAATTCAGCTATAAATTGGTTGACATTTGGGTGACGATATGTTTGGGAGATAAAGATTTAATTATGGAAATTAAGTTGGGCGCGTAAAAAAACTGCAGGGAAAACCCCAGTGCTTGGTTAGTACTTTTTCACATTTGCAAAATGATTGTATGGCATCTACTTACATCAAAATTCTACTGAAAATTAGTTTCTTTAGTAGATGAAGCCAAAATTTGTTGGTGGGTAAAGGGTGAATAAGTCAATTTTCCAAATTTTTTTGAATGCTTGAAAGACCAGAAGAATGGGAACTTACTTTAACATGGCTATGTAAACCAACTCTTATAACAACCTACCTTAACCTCAAACAAATCGTATTCATATTGATACGCATTCCTTTCAAATTGGTTTCATAACTTCTTAAGTAAAAAAGAATATATTCCTTTCATAATATTGGGTCGAGGAAAAAGTATTGGGAGTGTCTATTCCTTTCAACTACCTTCTGCCATTTCTCGGCTAGAACCATGGTTCCATAACCCCTGTTGATCAATTCCGGCCTCTTTTTTCAAATTCTTGGTTCAACCGTATTAATTGCTAGCAGCAGAGATTCGAATCAATCGTTTGATCAGGCGGTAGTAGCTCATAATCAATAATGCTCTTGTATTTCCACAAAAACTCAACATCACTTTCTTTGTCGTCAATTCCGACTTTGACACCTTTCTATGAGCTTTACCTTTCTTCGACCAAGACCCTTTTCGAACAACAACCAATTTTTATCACATGTTACCATACGTTTCAAAAATGGCTCAATTTCGTTTCGTTTCAACAGCGAATTGCAGATGGAACTCGGTACATTAGATTTTTTACACTAAGTTCATGATTCTTTCTGACACCAACAATATGCAAGAGGTTTAATACTGTTTTGTGTTCGATATTCAGTTCTTTAGCGATGTGACTGCTCACATGTCGGTTTTTTTAACCTTATCCATAATTCCACCAACTTTTGCGGTGATAGTTTCACCAGAGCTAGTATCGTCTTTCACTTCAAAATTTTCAGGACGAAAGCGATGAAATTTTCTTGGCATTTCCTGGCAATTGATTGAAATAGGGTGCCTTCGCCATAAACAGCACAAACTTTTACACACGCCTGCATTTTTCCCTTTGTCGTATTAACTCATTACCGCCCTCTGTACACGCGCGTGTACAGGTGTTTAAATATGGATCGTGAACGCAACTATAAATGTCTAATCGAATTGTTTATTAAAATTGAAACTTAATGTCACTATTAGTTATAAAATAGAACAAAATTGGCTGTTCGCGCGAAAATAAATGTCCATTTGTGCATTTTTTTTTCATGTTATTCTCAAAATTACTTATGCCGGTCATTGTTTTTAACAGATTTTAAAAATTTTTCCCGAAATTTATTAAATTTTCCATTTCATGGTAGGTTTATGTTGTTATTTATTAGAATAAGATAAAATAATATCAAATTTTGTAATATTATGTAGCAAAAAGTGTTCAGCAATGTTAGTGTACACGCTTGTGTACAATGGGCGAATAGGTTACCAATAATTTTTTATTTGGGAAGTGGTGGTTTATTGAAAATGTCCCGAAATTACCGATTATCGTCCCACAATGACTACGTGCTGCTAGAAGAAGCTGTACAATCCATTATGACTGCAAAAGATGACGATACGGAGCTTGACTTGATCGTAGTTCCAGCTGATCCTGCTGTTGTAAGTGTCAAGGAAGAAGGTGCAGAAGATGATTTGGTTTCTTCGGTATTTCCACGCAATATATCAGGTATGATTGAATTATTACGGCGTCAACGTTTCTGATGAAGATTCGAAGCGGAATGTTAGCGACGATGAGCCCCTTGAGCTAAAAACGATGAGCTCAAACTCCTGTTTGGAGGAAATTATAACATATTTATTCTAAAGTTCATAAAATTACACAAGTAATCCAATAAAGGCAACAATACATATCAGATTTCCTTGAAACTTTTAGTCCTACAAGGCTGTTTGAGAAATTTTTTAATGACAAAGTCTTGCACTTCATTACTGTAAAGGTGATTTCCCCACTTTTCTTCCATTTTATTTTTTGTTTTATAACTTACTTTTACTCTATTAAATTACATTTATAATGAAAAATCATAAAAACATTCCGTCGTTTTGCTATTGGCGTTAATGGGTTAAAATTATTTCTAAAAGTATTTTTTCTGAAATTTCCCTCATCTTTTAACTTTTATATAAAAAGTTCCCTCATCTTTTATAAATAAATTTTAACACAACGCACTAATCTCAATAATCTCACAAATATTGAGTTGATTTATCTCCAGTTAAGCAAAAGTTAAGACACTTTAAAATCAAGCGAACAGAAAAACTTTTTGGCCCAACCCGAAATAACAAATATTTTTGAAGGATCTGCTCAATATTCCTGTGCAAACTGTTATCATGTGGTAGCAATGGTGGAGGCAAGCTCCACTATTTGTCGCCCAAACTACAGCTAAATCAAGCAATGAAAGCCGAAGTTGTAGCAGCAGCGTCAACTTAAGTCGACAAGCTAAGAATGCAAATGTAGCAATCATTAAAATCTACTTTCAAAAGTGATTAGTGTCACATATACTCCCCACATATATCCACAAACACACATACATATATACTATAGACCAAAATTCAAGCTTGTGACTACGCTATAGTCAGCGTCGATGTTTCAATCGCAAAACGTTGCTGATAAGCCAGAAACGCCGCGACGTTGACGCTGCGTCGCTAACATACAGAAGCTCGCATTAATCTTTGTAGTAATCGTTTGCCATCTATTTAGAACATATTTAGCAACGACAACAAAAACGAGTGAAAAAGGCTGCAACTTGTTGCACTTGTTGTGCCGAGATTCTCCCCCCCACTTTATAAAAATCATTAAAAGAACGCTTCAGCGTTAGAAGCCTTGCACAGAAGAGTGAACATTTTGGCGCAACTATATAAACTCATATGGTGCAAATCCGGTTGTTGAGACAATTTATTTTGTGATAATTTTTTAACTTTATTCCTTTTCCACAACTATAGAAGTGACAAAGCAAGATGTACATTTGGAGAACATTATCGAGTTGTAAATAGTGAGTTGTCGCTTGTTTTGCAACCATTAAAGGGGCATTATGTTCCGATGTGTGTGTTCTTGGAGTGTGTTCATTTCATAGTCCACAATTTGAGCATCCCCACCGGTTAAAGATAACCAATGTTAATATTTTAATGTTAATGTTAATGTTAATGTTAATGTTAATATTGTTAATAATGTTAATTTTTATAACAATTAATTTTTTAGTTTAACCTAATTTTTTAATTTAGGTTAAACGCTTTAATTTAACGTTGAATGATTTATGACACTTTATATACAAAAGGAAGAAGCCGTACAAATATCTTCTATATTATGACTTTCTTGAAGTCAAATGCCTCGGTCTTAAATTTTTTAATTGAACTTTGAGTGTCCAAAATATTGTTGAAGATATGCAATAACTTTTGGGTTTCGAGCTGTTAGGCTTAAACATGCTTTTTAAAGCTCGTAAACTCCATTTCAAAACCTTTTTATAACTCTTAAGATGTTTTGAGAAATTTTTCAGCTTAATTACTTTATATAGAAAGTTTGCCTCTTGCGAATCTTATCGAATCAATTTAAGCATGTTCCATAACAAAAATTTAAAAAAAAAAACCAAAAAAAAATAATTTTTTTATGTTTTTGTTTATGTTCCGAAAACATTAAAGCGTCTTGTTCGCTTAAGCGTTGGGGCTCATCGTAACATAAACTCTGACAAGAAGTTGTAAAAGTGTTGCCAAGTTTACAGACTTTTCTCCAAGTTCAGCAACGATCTGGTGTTTGGCCATTGGTTTTAATTTTATTGTGCGTTTTATTTTAAGCATTTTAATTTCGTACCAAACATGAAAATGTTGCTGCCTAAATGCTGTGGTGCCAAAATAAACAAAAAGGGATATATAATGAAATGGGTTCAACAACGTCATTATGAGCACCAGCTGTAACACCATTGCCATAACGATACTCTTCATAATCATCATCATCATTTTAACAGTCTTCACTATAAAGCTGCTTTGAAGACTGTGAAAGACCAAATTTCCAGGAGCAGCTGCATCTCTTTGAGTTCTTTCGCAATGAAAGGGTGTCAATTACACATGAATGTACAGAAAGTAAGTGAGAAAAAGTTATTTAAAATTAAATTGCAGTAAACGCGGTAATGACAGCAATATCCGCAGTTTTCACAAATTTTGTCAATTATATAGCCAAAAATTGGCGAGGAAAACTTACCTCGTAATGCTTGTGATGTGTCTCAAAAAGATTGGTTAATGATGAGTAACAACTCGCTGCTTGGTGCCAAAAAGGTGTTGAAGTCAAGCTTTTCTAATTGTTCTTATACATTTACTACCGCCTGGAACATCTTACTTCATGTATGTCAAGCCTACTTTGGTCGAGACATTGCAACACATAAATACCCGGCCATCAGTAGTTAATGAAACGGACTCTGCCCGGATGTAGAAGCACATCTCTACGAAAAAAAGGTGTCAGCAGCAAACGGAATAAAGTAAGCTCAAATTGTATATTTTGTTGTTGTTGTTGTTGTTGTAGTTGTTGTTGTTGTTGTTGTTGTTGTTGTTGTTGTTGTTGTTGCTGTTGTTGTTTCGTTGCTGCTACCAGCAAATGTCCAAAAACAGGCATAAGACCGCCAACTTCAGTTACCGTAGAACGTGCTAATAAAAAAGATTTAATGTCGCAATGACTGCGAGTACATCGTTTATTCGTTTGGTCGGTCTTGGTCGGTCGGTCGGTCTTGGTCGGTCGGTCGGTCAGTTGGTCGATGACAAGTTAGTTCAGTGGGTCGACAACATTTTGCGATGTTTTGTCGGTCGGACGGTCAATGACCGTCCTAACGAGATGTACATCTTTATGTGTGTATTTAAGAGTTTGTGTTACGTTTGCATGTTGTAAAAGTTAATTGTCTAGTCTTTTATTGGATTTGAGGAACTAGCAAGAGTTTGAAAAATTATTTTTCTTATAAAGATGAATTTTTTTAAAGCCCATTTAATAAATGGAAGAACATCTTCTGCATTTAAAACAAACAATAAAGAAGAGTTCAACATTTAGTACTTTCCCATTATAAGCCCATTTGAAGCATGACCCAAAAATAAAATTAAAAAAAAAATCAAAGTTATAGGTACCAGTTGATCGACACGACATATTTTAACAATATCTATTGAGTTAATTTTTCAAATAGTCCAAATGTGAGGTAATTTTTGATTTTATAGATGTATGTAGGTGGAATTTGCGCTGAAGTGGGAGTTCCAA
Source organism: Pherbina coryleti (assembly GCA_943735915.1). Lineage (NCBI taxonomy): Eukaryota > Metazoa > Arthropoda > Insecta > Diptera > Sciomyzidae > Pherbina > Pherbina coryleti. The sequence continues at coordinate 12,792,160 of OX030951.1, forward strand.
ATAATTTTTTCTTTGTTGAACTAATTTTTCTGGAGTCTAAATATATTTTTCTTCTATTTTAAAACTCAGTAAAATCATAGTCATTTTTAATTACAAACAATTTAAATACAACTCAATATGTAAGAAGAGTTTTTTGGGGATCTGTCCTTTCTCAGAAATAATTTTTTTTGTGGAATTAAACAAACAGTGGTGGATCTAGGACTCTCCAGAAGGGGGGGAAGAGCTAAGCTAACAGTATTGTAGCCCAAGAGGGACTTAAACGGATTTTAGGGCTTCTTTTCATTTTTTTTTTCCATACAAAAAATCTAAAAGGGAGGTGGCTAAAGCCTTCTCCCTTAAATGTAGATCCACCACTGGAAAAAAAAAATTCGAGAACTTAATTTCCCTCGAATGGAATTAGAAATGTTCATGGAATTCAAGAAATCAAAAAATTTTTTAATTTATCTCTTGCAATATAGTTTCCTGGAAAAAAGAAAATGTAATTGAAATCAATTGAAAAAAAACATGCCTTATGTATTAGTGCAATCAAAATGGTGTAAATTTCTCTATGAAAAAAAAATATCGAAAACTATTTTACTCTTAAAATTTTTAATCGCTTTAAATTTATCTTTTATAGGAAACAAATTTATGAGTCAAAACTCTAAAAAGCAAAAAAATTTGTAGTAGATTCAAAAAATTTTCAAACTTGACTGACAGATGAAAATTACTATTTTTGTCAAAAAACAACTTTGTAATTACGGGAGAGAAAGACATCCTCTTTTTCCTAAAATATTTTCCCAAAAAATATTTTGGTGATTGGCAACTCCATGCAACTTTTGAGACCTCTTAGAATGTGAAATTCGCAAAACACAAAATAAATATTTGATACACCCTAATACTCATCCATTCTCATACTATACCTATTCAAAATATGTGCCTAAACCGTACCTTACGCATACTATACTCTTACCATACCCATATAAAAACCCATACCTTATCCATACCATACTCATAGCATACCTATACCATGCTCAAATCATGTCCACACAGTGCATATTCCCCAATTATAACATGCCCATATTATACCCTCATCAAAGCTATAACATACTCATACAATACGAAAAGCATACCCAATCATACCAACATCTAATTATATTCTTAACTAATCCATACCATACCCATAAAATGCTCGTACTATATCTATATCATACCAATACTATACTATATTGCCCAACCATGCCTGTACAGTAAACACATACCCACATCATAATCTTATAATATCCATAACAAATCTATATCATACCATAGCCATCCATGACCATTCCAATTTATGGGTTTGGGTTAAGCACAAAATTGGAAATTGGAAAAGACCAAACACTACAATTCCCAAATTTAATTCGAAAAGAAACAAATTTTGATCTTCCTTAAATAAGTAAGCCCAGTTTTTTGCGAGTCCTTTGTTTGAAAACTTTATGAACCAAAACAAAATGGAACCAATTTTTTCATTAACGTCCACTCTGGTAAAAGTTGGCGGAATATAATCTTCTCTTCATATAATCTTTGCCATATAAGTCCATATTCTAAATGATATCCAAAGTTATCTTTAAGGTGATTTTAAGATACACTACTTGAACTTTTTTATAGCAATACTATAATTTTATCTTGGTTTTAATAAACCACGCCCATTTTTTAAGTCAGAGGGCTTGTCAAGCTCTTTGTAGTAAATAAACTAAGTAAATATGTACAAGTAAGAAATTTCTTATAACTACTGCAAGCAGAAACAAAATTATATATGTATATCATGTGATATAGCTTACGCCCACTTTAGCTTAAATGGACGTGTCAATTTAATTTTTGCTAACCATTTTTGTCAGTATTCATTTAACTTACATTTCAAGCCCTTTTCGCTAAATCGGTAAATGGAATAATATCAAAAATATGTGTTCAACCATTGTGGTCACTTTTGCAAACACACCCGAACTTCCCATTATTTAGTTATAAAGAGATATATGTCTATACAACTCGAAAACTCTTCAACTTCGTGAAAAGAAAATAATTTACGAGCATCCAAAATTCAAATTTTTCAACACAATTTGATAAGGAGGAGAATATACCATATTACTCCGGTTACTTGCTGGAGACCCCTAAAGCCCCGAAAGAAACTGCTTTTTCTCTAAATAACGGAAGGAACTGAAACATGAAAAATTAGAATAGCTGTAAGGTCTTCAACTTTCCATAAGAAATTTTACGGAATTTTATGTATTCACAAATACCTAAAATTCTAAATTCGGAAAAAGTAATATCAGGGCATGTATGGAAAACATACACACAAAGATATGATAAAAACCAAAATATAAATTAAAGTCGAGATACGGTAATATCATTCAGATACGATAAGAACAAGACACAAAAAAAAAACAGAATAGAAAAAAAAGAAAAACACCTCAAATAAAATAAAGTCACCCGGAATCAGGAAATTCAGAAACGCATTAATTACATGGAGAGAAAAAATCAATAATTTTATGCTTGAATCAAGCACATTGGCTATAAGTTTACACTCAATTGTAAATTTCTCAATTCAAGCATTATTTTTCTAGAATTGAGCAAATTTAAAACACATGATACTAAGAAAAAAAATGCTAAATTCAAGAAACATTTGGTTAAAACTCAAGAATATTTTTTTCTAAATTGAAGACTATGATTCATAGTCTATGAAGACTCGATATTTCTCTCTGAAGATAAAAATTTGCTTGATTTAAATAACAATTTGCTGAAAACTAGAATAATTTGCTTGATTTGAGAAATTGATTTTCCTTGAATTGAGAACAAGTTGCATGATTCAAGTAAAGAATTTACTGAAAACTAGAATAGTTTGATTGATGAAGTAAACAATTTTCTTAATACTAGAATGATTTGCTTGATATGAGAAACTTAATTTTCTTATTATGATGAAAATCCTTCAGAAAAGATGTAGGATGTGGGATAACCGTTCATAAAAAACACCTCGAATATACTTAATATATCTTGTAGACGCTTACATGTTTCCAAGTAAAGTTACAGATAAGACACTGCGCCTTCGAGCCATGCCATAGTTTGTCAATATGCACCATCTTAAACATGTTTTTATGTAAACATGTTGTGAATTATAAGCAAACCAATACAAAAGGAAGTGAGAAAAATTTGTTTGATGCAAGTAAACAATTTGCTGAAATTTGCTGAATAAGCCTCTGCGATTGCATAAATTAAGAAAATACTTTCTTGATTCGAGTCTTGTTTCAGGTTCTAGAATCAAGTATTTTATTCTTGTTTCAAGCAATAATTTATTTTACTCAATTTCAGAAATAAATGCTCATTATAAATTTATTTTTCTTAATTTTAGTTTTTAGTGCTTGATTTCAGCAAATGAGATGAATGCTTGATTAGATCAAACAAAATATTTGCATAATATAAGAATATTATTTCTTCACAGCAGTTCAAAGACTTAAGCGAGGATGTCGATTATATCTCTCCTTGCTAATGATCATACGGTGTACAATAACTCCTTTCGAGCCCAAGTAAAAATTTAACGTTATTTCTACATTTACGAATATAATCGGCTTTGCAGTCGACTAAGCCCACACCATAAAACAACCAAACTTGTCAACAATTGATCGTGCAATACGAGTTGAAACTTTACCAAAATTTCAGGCAGTCAAAGAGAGCAATCGTTAGACATTTTATATGTTCACTCATTGTACTTGTTTGAGACGAAAAGCTGGCAAAAAGCTCAAACTTGGTGAGGTATGAGCATTTTATACAAAGTCTGCCACTCAGTTCGGTTCGATCGGTGATCGATTTAAACATCAACTCAAACTTAACTTTTTTTGAGTCAAAGAGTAGAATAACTGATCTCAAAGCTCTCAATTATAATCAAAATAAAAAGATAATTTTCTTATGCTCTTGCTGTGCGCTCAAAGCAAATGTTTTTCTGTTTTATTTTTTTTTTTTTTTTGCCTTAATCTCCACAACTTCGTGATGTTTACAAACAGTGAGCTTCGGCCTACGTCGGCGCAGCGAATAGCGCAGCGTACACGTTTAATTGCTCTGTTGGTAAGCTCGTTCGCGCAGAGCGACGTCGAACGGTCATTGAACCCACAATCAATGCTCCAACATTTGACCCATATATTATGAAAGTGGAACAGTAGGTGACAGCTGATCGGAAATGTATGTGAGTGAGTGTGTATCGTACGGATTGCCGACCATGGACCCCGAGTAGTTTTGCGCGCAGTGTGTTGACCGGGCGTAAAGAGCGAAATAGGAAAAAGGAAAGACAATGAGAGGAAGAGAAAGAATCAATTTCAAATGCTCGAAGCTGAGGTTGGAAAAAAAAAACGAAAAAGAAAACGAAAAAAAAAACATCACTGAGGAAAAAAATACTATGTTTGCGTGATGGATGTGGATGTATGGATGGATGAATGGATGAATGGATGGATGGATGGACTGACGGACAGTTGGATGGTTGGATGAACAAAGCGACGCATGTGTAGACAGAGAAGCTGACGGACGTGACTTAGCGTCAGACTTTCTGTCGCTTTTCCGACGTTGATGCTACGTTGTTTTTGTTTTTTTTTTTTAGTATTGTTGTTATTTGTGGCATTGTTGTTGTTTTAGTTGATGTGATGTTGTTGGTTTTGTTTGGTTTGTTATTTTGTTGCATGCATTGGCAGCACTGGCAATTGTGCATTTGATTTGAACGATTATTAAGAGGCTTGGCTCTGCGGCTTCAGCTTGCGTTGGCTTAGCTTGACTCGGTTTCGCTTACCTTGCATCGCCTCATCGCGCTGCCAATGCCATACAGTGCGTTTTCATGTGCAGCATGTGGATTACTTACAATTTGCAGATGTGTCGCAAGAATATTATTTGTTTTGGTATCTGTTCGATTATCCGTCGTTCTTACTTGATTTTCTTTTTTTTTTGTGTTTTCTTGCGCACACCCTCACCAACATCCTGTTTTTTAGGCTTTTTCTGATGTTGATAATAAACACTGTTAATGTTGATTTTGCATTTTAGTTCTAGTTGTTTTATCAACGAATGGTGCAACTAAATAGGAGGGTATTATCAAAGTATCTACAAGAAAATTGCCTCCAATATATTTACTTCAGGTTAACAAAGAAAAATTTATTTCAATCAATGCGAATTTTGCAAACTGTAGTGGTTTGCATAGAAAAATTCTTCATCGTGTAAACTTTAAAGAATAATTTACGATTCTTAAAAGAAATATTTGAAATGAAATATTTTTACAAAATTAATTAAATGTTACTCATACGTCCCGGTATTTATAAATTCTCATGAGTTACATATCTAAAGCGACCAAACCTCCTGTTTCTAAAGTAACAGTTCCGCTTACAAGTACATTTCCACACTGCTCCCAGTTAAAAGCTTGGGCATAGAAATGAAATACTTTGAATTTAACAGTAGAAAATCGTTGGGTGAAGTTTATGACTTAATTACTTTGTTGGCAGTCACAGCCGTTAGTCAGTTTCATCTAAGAATTTGCGCCAGCCTCTTTTTTCATTCGCTTGCTGGCACCAGTTGGAAACTTCAAGCATTGTCAGGCTGTTCAATACCGTGTCCTTCCAACGAAGATTCGTAGATCCTCTTTTGCTGTGACTGCAGTCGAATCGTATAATTTTCTATCCGCTTGACATGACGTAGCCAGCGGAGCTGTTCGATTTCGTTGCGCTTCCTATTCGGCACTGGCCATTGATGCTAATATCTACGGCGGATCTTTCTTTCGAATACTTCTAAAGCCTTTTCATCGGAACTGCTCAGGGTTTAGGTTTGTGCTGCATATATCGGGCTGGGGAAAGAGTATTCGGCGTTCTTTTGTTCGCTTGATTTTAAAGAGTTATAACTTGGAAACGATCAGCTGCCTTTGGCACAAAGGAAAAAATGCGCTACAGGGTGTGAAAAGATTCGTGCTGTTTATGGTGAAGGTAAACTATCCCAATCAACCGCCAGGAAATGGTTCGCTTGCTTTCTTTTTGGAAATTTTGAGCTCTTAGCTCTGGTTCATATATCACCAAAAAAGTCAGTTATATTATGAATAATGTTAAAAAACCGTTATGTGATAGTGCAGTGACGACATCACTTAGGAACTGAAAATCGATCACAAATTATTTTTAAGCCATTTGCATAAAGTTGGTTTCAAAAACATTTTCGATATTTCGGTGCTTCATGGACTTGCAAAAATGTAATGCAACAAATTTTCATCTGCGATTCGCTGTTGAAACGAAACAAAAAAGAGCCATTTTAAAAACGTATGGTAACAGATGATGATAAATGGACCACATGCCACAATGTTGTTCGAAAATGGTATAAGTCGAAAAAAATTAGGCTTCTAGAACGGTGTTAAAGCCGGGATTGAAGACAATGAAGGTGATGCTGTATGTTTGGTGGGGCTACAAGGATATCATCGAGTATTAGCTACTACCGCCTACCCAAATGATTCATTCAAATCTCTACTGCCAGCAATGATGGGGGTTGAAGCAAAAATTTAAAAAAAGAAGCCGGAATTGTTCAAAAGGAAAGGCGTTTTATCATGACACATCTTTGTTAACCCGGCAAAAACTAAGAGCCTTTGGCTCGGAAGTTTTGATGCATCCACCTGTTAGTTTATTATTTGTTTTGATCTCTTTAACACTCCCTTGCTAGGAAAAAAATTGCCTCAAAAGACGCCTACGAAAAGCACTTCCGCCAGTTATTCAGAGATAAAATCCTGGAATTCTACACTAAATGAATCATGGTTCCAACCGAAAAAAACCAGAAGCTAATTAATAAGAATGAGCAATATTTTGTTTACTTAATAAAATGTTTTTTTGAATAAATAAAAAAAAAAAAAAATATTATATATTTTTACAAATTAACGTCGAATGTTTTTCCACAACCCAAGACTTTTTTTCTGTCGGAGTTTTATTTTTTGTTTTTTTTTTTAGCACTTTGCTTCTCAATTACCTATTAACCCCAAAATAACACCTGTTGACAAGAACAGAAAAATATCCTTAATTTTTTCTCAGTGCTGATATCTTTCGAGAAGTTTATGCTGGGTCCCAGATACACGAAGTCCTTAACAATCTCGAAGGAGGTATTGTCAACAGTGACATAGTCTTCAAGACACTTTAACTTTTTCTTCACTGCCCAGACCCACTCAACTCGACTCTTTTCTTATTCTGGAAATTGCTGCACTAACTTCATGCGATTTATGCCCAACAGTATCGACGCTAGCGGCAAAATGCTTTTATAGAATATGAGATTGGCAGTTCGAATGATCTTCTCCATCTAGGTTGAAATAGTCTCACGATAAAAAGTTTCCCTGTCTGAAAACTAGTTTGGTATCGAATGAGGGGGAGAGGTCCTTCGCGATTTTATCTGCGCTTGATGGTACTGCTTAGTTCACCCTGCAGAGATGGATGTGACTCCAATCGATTGAAGTGCATTCTTCCAACCATATTCTGCATCCTAAAACGTTGTTTTTAAGCTCAGCTTAAATATTGAAGACTTTATTACAATCGGCTAATGACCACTAAATGCTGTCAACAGATATTTGAGTTTCTGTATTTAATCATCTCTATTGCCGGGATTGTATTCAGTGTACGTGTTCCCTGAACAACATCAGATTACTATGAATATATTTCACTAAATTTCTATTTTCGCCTATACCTACCTATAACCATCAGCACGGTGTCCTTTAGAAAAATTCGAAAATACACACTCGAAAATTTCGACCTGCATCTCTAGTTTCTTACACTCACGCTTCTCTGCTCTCTTTTTTCCATTTGGAAAGCCGTCTTTCATTACTCTTTTATCTGTATTTTATCTGCTCATCTGTTCCAACCGACTGCAGGTCGGCATTGTTGGGGAAGTATTCCTCAGTATACCACTACTTTTGGCTGGGACCATGATAGCTCATAACATCGTCGGTAGCCATAAGCATAAAGAGAAAGATGTGTGTCCACTGCGTGCATATATCATCAATCGGAGGAGGGCTTTTTAAAGCAGCAGTCAGAGTCGATTAGCAAAAGCTTCTTTGAAGAGATTTTTTTATGAAATGCTACAAACGACAACGTTGTTTGCTGCAAACATGCTGCCCACCTTGACATTAAAGCAGCGCAGGGCGCTCCATAGCTCACTGAGCGCTCTGTGAGCGTAACTTTTCACATGTACATAAAGCTCAAAACAGAAGAGAATATAATTCGCTGACGGTGATGCTGTAATGACCTACGTCGTTTTGCGCTGAAAATTATATGTACACTAATGAAAAATCAACTTATTGTAGATTCATAATACTTATGCACACATTTTTTTAGTTTGTAGAATTTTATATTCGTATATATGAAGATTTCATATAATTAATACATATTAGCTATTAAGAATTTTTGAATTGTTCATTCACATTCCTTATTAATTTTTTGATTACTTGCTTACTTATTTTATTTTATTTGTTATTATTTACTTACATATTTTTGTTATTAATTTTAATTATTCATATATATTAAGATTTTAGAATATTAAAATAATTATTCGTATATACATATTAAGGTTTCATATAATTCATTCATATTATCTCTTAAAATTGTTTACATTATTCATTCATATTACTTGTATTAATTAATTTCATAGAAGAAATAATGAGCAATACGATGACTAAAAATAAAAACATAAAATAAAAAAGAAAAACTTTCTAACCTAGATAATTGTGACAACTATTTCGCTCAGTGTGCTCAATTCGAGAGAGCACCAATACTAACAAGACAAAATAAAATGTGATTGTGTTAGAATGCCCAGCCCTGCATTAAAGTCACCATGATGCAAAATGAAATTGTCAATATATGCAGCAGACCATTTTTATCAAAATTTATTATTTTTGAGCTTCGAATGGAAATATGAAAAATACTGGTTTACTATTGTCAATTTGCAAGAATAGGTCTGTTAATTGGCGTGGATATTTGACATTCAACACCAAAAAAATAAGCAGTAAGTATGTGTTAGTGTTAAATTTGTTAAAGATAATTGGAACAAATTAATTATTAGATTTATTCAGTTTTTTAATGAGTATTTTTTGCCTTTTATAAAATATAAAATTGCAGCAATAAAAATATGAATCTGTCAACTAGAACAGCCGGTGCTTTTTTCCACACAAAAATTTTGACTCCACAGCAAAATTTCTCTTGTAGAATTATATGCCTACAAATTTTCGTTCCTAAAACATACAAGGCTTTAATAAAAAAATAAAACACTTGCAAACATCGAAGAATAGTTTCATTTTTTTTTTTTTAGAAAAAAATCATTTCTTGAGCGTAATCATCCGGTGGAGGTGTTGAGTTTTTTTTATTGTTTGCTTAAACTCACAGATAGATGGCACTGACTGCTAACCATATGGTATCTCTCCTAAACTTGAAACGTCACTCTGGCCGTAGTTTCTAATGGAAAGTTTGCCCCGATTCCCGTGCCACTGACAATAGCCGAGAGGGTTAATATTTTACCTGTTTTGTTTATGGTATTTTAAATTTGTAACTTTTTTTGTGTGATCCGATCAAGTACTGAAAAAACGGAAGTGGAAACTATTTTGAAGCTCTTCGATATTAGCAATTCCCAGATTTATTCAGTTACTACCGATACTCAAACCTTCATGCAAACGGCATTAAAAAAGCTTCGCTTCAAAAATGCCATTTTCTATTCCATGCAAATATATAAATAAATAATTATCATCAAAATTATACAATATCGCTTGAAAAATACTGATTTGCTTTTGCTTTTTCCAGCTCTAGTTGCAAAGAAAAAGGAAAAACCACATATAAAAAAGGAATTACAAAGGAAACTACTGCCGAATCCATCAATTAAACAAAAAAATCTCAGATTTAGGGGATATCACAGAATGTTTGCCCCTTCCTGGCTACGCCCTTGGATATCACAGAATGTTTGCCGTGAGCAACCCCATTCCTCCCATTACATTTTTTTGATTGCAGTGATATCAGCGTTATAAATTTTTCAAGATATCTATCAATTGGACAGAGGTAACACACCAGTTTAGGGTTCCAACGTACAGGTATCTTTCCGTAAATTAGGTCCATACATATATATATTTTTTTTTTTTTTTTTTTTGTTTGCGGAAATCATTCATATTTTGTAAATGATTTTGATCGCATGAACATATTACCGTCAAAAAGATTTGTTGGTGTCAGAGACTGCACAGTTTTTGTTGCTTTGATATATTAGATGCCTTATAGCCGATGTTTAGCGACCAATGACTTCTTTTAGTTTCCGCAGATCAAAAATAAGCTACGACAGCAGTGATTTTCAACGCTTAATTAAATCCTAACATTCCAATTAAAAATTAACATCCTATATATGTTTCACTTGATTGCCATTTCTTTTCCATCTCATCTATCATTCCATTTTGAACCATAGCAGAATTTTTTGAATAGGTATAACTCTGAAATTCTTGGTTCAAAGCTAAGAAAAAATATTATATTAAGTATATAAATTAAATTAAATGAAATTTTTTGTAGCCATTTGTTGTTCTTCTCTTGTTGCCCTATTTTGTAGAATGCTTCATAAACATGTTGCCACAATTTAACGAATTGCAAATATCTTGCTGCCAATTAACAATGCTTTTTCAATGCAATTCGATATTTGAAAAGAAATAGTGCTCAGATGAAAGTTGAAAATTTATGCAGACATTTGCAGAGCAGAACACAAACCAACAACAAACAAGTCAAATTGCCAAAAAGCGGATGTTGTTAGCAAGTTTATTTCTTAGCTGAATATGCCTACAATGGCAACAAAAGCAACGAATTCACAACAACAACAGCAACAAATGTACCCAATATGTTCTGCTTTCGCTTTAGAAAAAGTTTGAACGCATGCTGCTAGTTTGGTGGGTTGGCGGCTGGTTGACTGCCTGGCTGTTTGGCTCACTGACTGCATGGTTGATTGTGCGCTTTGCTTGGCTGGGGCGAATGAGTTATTTTAATGACTTACAATTTATTCTAAATGATTGCAAGCTCCATAGTAATTTAGGCGGCTTTTAAGAATTATTTGTTAGCTTGCGAGAGTTAATTTTCTTCTATGTAGCTTTCTTTGAACACTCAGCATAATCTAAGCTTTCTCCGGATGCCTACTGTCGTTAGTAGTTTAGGTTTAAGGTACCCAGATAAATAAGACATGTAGGTGCGTTCAAGCAGAATGAAAAAAATTAAAATAATCTTAGATCTTGCAATTTACAGCAATTTCTTGCAAAATGCTCAAGTTCGGTTCTTAAGTCTTTTGTTTTAAGAGCATTGCACATTTCTTAACGTTGAGTAGAGTTGTGTTTACATCTTTTTTTGTGACAAAAATTACAATATGCTTTTTTTTAAGCCTTATATGTAAGGATGGCTAAACTGCTTATCTTGTTCGAGCGACACACAACTGTCACAACATGTCATCAACTACTTGAAACACCAAAAACAAAAAAAAAATGCAATTTTTATGTGCAACCTGATTGATTATCTTAAGGAAAAGTTTGGTTTGTGCATCTTTGTCGATTTTTTTTATGATATTTTCTGCTTTTTACTTGTAATTTCTCCGCATAATTAGTTTTGGCAGACTCTCACCGTCACCGTGAGTCAGTCAGCACAGTGTTCCGCACAGAAAAATTATAAAAATAATTTAGAAATTTAAAAACATGCTACTTCTACTCAAGTATTTGACAATTAAAACTAAATTTAATGTGTTTTGTATAAATGGCAATTTAATAAATTTTTTTATTATCACACGCTCATCTTCACGCTTCAAAGGCAATACATTAGGCTATGTTGTTGTGAGCTTTTTATAGAAAATTAATAGCATCAAAGAAATTGCAACATGTTGACAGCAAAAAAAAAAAAAAAATAAAACACGAAGCTCATTCATGAACGCATGCATGGCAAACCAGTTGAATCAGTTTCCTTCCGGAATCAATTATCTTGCAACTATTGCCAATGTGGTTATATATGAATAGTTAGTTGATGTTGTTGTTGTTGTTTTTGTTGCTATGGCAGTTGTTTTGATCTCTATTGGCGCTTCATGCAATGCCATTGGTGCAGTGTGTCATTGCTTTTCTATGTGACATTGTCATCGTGTTTTTGTAGATGTTACTCTTGTCGGCTACTTTGAAAGATGTGCTTTTGCTGCTGCTTCCTTTTTTTGCTGGATCTTTCCATTTGACACTTTCTAAGAAAATCTTTCGCATAAGCAGATGAAATTGTTTTAATTGGTGAAAATATGATGATGAAATTTTCACGAAATGCTTGCACTGGCGAAAGTGCAGCTGAAAGTGAGAAAGTAACATAAAAAAAAAGTTTTTCATATTTTAATATGAATTTGTATGAAATTGCATTTAATTGCTTCTGCATTTGATTTTACTATTATTTGATTAAAACTGCTGCAACTATTTAGAAGTATGTTTAACAAATTATATTAAAGGCATATCCACTTGGCGTGATTCTACGAAAAACAGCTATCAATGACATTTGAATTTGATAAGGGTCCCCTAAGCTTCAAAATTGGATAAACATACTTGTTCCCCATTTAGCAAATGTCGGCTCATAGCAAGAGTGGTGTAAGAATGCTGTGTATTATTTAATTGTTGTGCACGGAAAATCTATTATATTTTACTCTAGTTAGATTAGTTTTAGGGAATTTTCGAGTAAAAATTTAAAAGCAAAATAAGCTGTTATGTCAAGTCATATGTCATGACATGTGTCATGTCATGTGTATCTTTTCATGTGTCATGTCATATGTCATGTCATGCCATATGCATCTTTTCATGTGTCATGTCATATGTCATGTCATGCCATATGTCATGTCATGCCATATGTCATGTCATGCCCTATATCATGCTATAAATCTTTTCATGTGTCATATCATATGTCAGGTCATGTCATGTGTCCTTTCATATGTCATGTTATATGTCGTGATATGTCATGTCATATTTCATGTTATATGTCATGTCATATGTTATGTCATGTCATATGTCCTTTCATATGTCATGTTATGTGTCGTGATATGTCATGTCATATTTCATATTATATGTCATGTCATATGTCATATCATATGTCATGTCATGTGTCATTTCATATATCATGTCATATGTCATGTCATGCCATATGTATCTTTTCATGTGTCATGTCATATGTCATGTCATGCCATATGTCATGTCATGCCCTATATCATGCTATAAATCTTTTCATGTGTCATATCATGTCATGTCATGTCATATGTCCTTTCATATGTCATGTTATATGTCGTGATATGTCATGTCATATTTCATGTTATATGCCATGTCATATGTCATGTCATATGTCATGTCATATGCCATGTCATATGTCATGTCATATGTCATGTCATATGTCATGTCATATGTCATGTCATATGTCATGTCATATGTCATATGTCATGTCATATGTCATGTCATATGTCATGTCATATGTCATGTCATATGTCATGTCATATGTCATGTCATATGCAATATCATATGTCATGTCATGCTATATGTCGAGGCATATTGACCATTTTCATATTTTTATCTGAAAATTTAATATAATATTTTAAACTTCAACTTCAAGCTGTTGAGTCTATTAATAAAGCAAAGAAGTATTAGCCACAAATTGCATGAAAATCTTGGCAGTCAGCATTTCCGCATGCACACCAATTTATGGCAATTTTTGGGAATTTTTTTTTTGTTTGTTTTTTTTTTCTACATAGCCGCGCAGCGATGTACTTTCACTGCGGTGCAGCATCTTTCAGTGGCACCCAAGCATTAAATTTGTTGCTTTTATGCTTATTTTTTATTATCCGCTGGAATGCTTTAAAAATAAGTTGAGAACGTTTTGTGTTGTGATGACTGCAGAGGAAACTCAGCTTAGATGATTTTTAATATTTTTTTTTTTAATATTTTTTTTTTTAATATTTTTTTTTTTAGTTTTCTTCTTTTAGTTTTTTCTTGGGGTTTCTCCAAACTATTCATAGCAACCGCATAAACAACAAAAAAGCTATACAAGAGATCAGTTTAATGGCTGCTCTTAAAGTTGGATGCACTGTTTGCAAGTAACTGTAGACGAATGTGTGGTTGTGTGTGAGTCTGTGTATTTGTGTGCAACTTATAGGCGAAATCTTAGATGTACTTGATCTTTGTCGAAACTTGACCTAGATAATATTTTTTTTTTTTATGTTGCAACGAAAAGCACAGCATGCAACATGCGGAAAAAGAAAAGTCAAAGTTATTATATTTGTTTATTTTCATTATTGTTGTTGTAGTGAGAAAGTTGTTGGGAAAACATAAAAGCTATTTATGCAAACTTTTTTGTTTTCTTAACCAAGCGTTCTTTCTGCTTGTAAGCGCACAATAATTATTGACATAAATTTGGTTTGGGCAAAAAGAAATAAATCTTAAAAAAATATATAAATCATACCGTAACGTGACTAAATGATGTCCTTTTTTATGGTTTTGTTATTGATGTTGTTGTTGTTGTTGTTGTTGTTGTTGTTGTTGTATTCGTTGTAGTGCTGGCTAATGACCCACAAATGTTTGGTGAAACTTTTTTGCGCATGCTCAACATGCTGCATGCTGCTGTCGTTCTTAATGCATTTACATTGTTCATTGTTTATTGTTGTTGAACTTTATTTGTGTGGTTGTTCATTGTTGTTTTTTTTTTTTGCTGCTGGTGCTGCTGTTGATGTGGGTTGCTTGATTGCATTTGACTCTATGACTTTGAAACATTGTCTAAGATTCTGCATTTAAACTTCTTATTTTTTTTTCCCTGTCTCTCTTTCTGAGCTCAAACTTGTGCATGCTGCGCGTGGTTTTGATGCGTGTCACAACATTGCCGAAGTTCATCCATTCATTCTTTCATTCAACTCGTGCGCCTTCATTAGACTTTCTCCAAAAAAATTGTGCTGAGTTGTTATTTGTTCGAGGCAATAGTTGGCAGTTCTGACAGTTGAACGGTGAAAAGCTGTCATATTGACTCAAAGTTGGGCGGCGCAACTCGCTGTGTGGTAGTAGTATTATTTGTGTACCACCTACAATTGACACAATTACTGCAGCGATAAAAATGATGTTAGGCCTGAAGATAAATCTGCTTAAGTTGAATGCCTTACAAACACAAAAAATGAATTAAGTACTTGCCAGTGTATTTTTAGCAACAATCGATTCATCAGGCTTGACTTTCTTTTGATTAGAACTTGGAGGTTTTGAAGACTAAGCTGTAAGCTTCATAAATCTAGCTTACAGTAGCACAGCACTTTTTGTGCTTCATGACCATAAGTAACACAAAACAAAAGACTTAAGAAACAAACTTCTAAAGGTTAGAGCTGCGTCGTAGCTAAATAATGAATTTGTTTTGTTTCTTAAGCCAAGCCAGGAAACAGAGAGGGAAAAATTTTGAATTTGTATGATGCTTAACGATTACACAGTGTGACGAAATCGACCAAAAAAAAAGCACAACCAAACTTTATAGAAATTCTTAAAGAGGGACATGTTGTGAGTCCATCGCGCTTGGTCTGACCTCTCAATGTCGTCACATTTTTTTTTAATTCGTTTTTAAAGTTGAAGGGTCCGATTTTTGTTGCGCCGACGTTCATTGAATTTTTACAGCTATTTGCCTTGTTGGAAATGAAAAACAAATTCCACTTCTTTTCAGTAGAATTTCACGTAGAATAATGCTGTGTAAAAATAAATACGATAAAATACAAAATGAAGCGTGTAGCGAAGCAAATTCCTTCATTTTTCTTTAATTGCATAAAAAAATTAGTGTTTCTATAAATTTAAATGATATAATGCTGCATGAATGACATCTTTTTTTCACAAAAATTCATTGCACGTAAAAATACCTTTTCATTGAATCCAAAACCATCAATATCGGTTGACAACTGGCAAAATGGCGGCAGTTTTAACGTTTTTTTTTTTTTGTCAGAAAACACTGACTCCCATGTATATGTTGCTATCGTACAAAGTGCTGTAATTTTGTCAAATCTTATCCGATTTTGGACATCTTTAGCTCATTGGAAAGAAAATATGATGGGTAACGTACATCTAGAACATTGTAATATAGATCTTTGATAAATATAAAAGTTACTATGGAACGAATAAACATATTTTTACTTTCAACAGAATTTTTATATGAATGCATGTGTACGAAATGTGTCTGACATTTCATTAAAATTTGAGCTTTTTCACGGATGACAAAATAAATATTATAAAAATTGTTCTCAAAAGTAAGCAACAGTACAGCCAACACAACATCATTGAAAAAATCTTGCATTTTTCTGATCTTTTCTCGACTAAGAACAGTTCAACATTTTTTGAGTGCAGGTCAAAATGTAAAATATTCTGCACTCTCAGAGGGCAGAATTTTTTGCCAAGAAAAGAAAACGCCATTAAAGAAAGATATATAAATGTTTTTATTTCGAGAACTTCAACTTTTTTGCCCTAAAGGTCACTGAGATCAATCACTCCGTTCTAGCACTTACCCACGAGAAAGTATATGGTAGGTAAACTTACCCTACTTTTTTATATGTGAAAAGTAGCTTATTAAAATAATTAAAGTGACTTTTTAGCAAAAGCTTACCCACTAATAAAGTTCTGTGTTTTATTTAAAAGATAAAAAAATGCAAATAAAAATTTAATTGAGGACTTTCAAGGTTAAGGGCAACGGCTCAAAAAGCCTTTTTTTGATTTGACACTTCTTTTTTAATTCATGTCGTAAAAGTTGAAATCTGGTAAGTACTAGAAAGGGGTCCTCGACCCCAATGTCTTTTAGAGCAAAAAATTTGGACGCCTCGAAATAGAAACATTGATATATCATTCTTGGACAAGATAGGTATCTAAATGCCGAAGATATGAAGAAAAACTAAAACGTTCGGAAAAAAACAATTGTTTTTTTTTCGAAATTTTCTTAAAAAAATGCTTCAGATTAGACAGTGTGCAGCTTACTTTTTTCCATTACGGTCTAATGCACTCGTACACATGCATTCATATAAAAATTCTGTTGAAAGTAAAAATATGTTTATTCGTTCCATAGTAGCTTATATATTTTTTAAAGATCTATATTGCAATGCTCTAGATATATGTTACTCATCATATTTTTTTTCCAATGAGCTAAAGATGTCCAAAATCGGTTAAGATTTGACAAAATTACAGCACTTTGTGCGATAGCGACATATACATGGGAGTCAGTGTTTTCTGACAAAAAAAAAAATTAAAACTGCCGCCATTTTGCCAATTCTCAACCGATATTGATGTTTTTGGATTCAATGAAAAGGTATTTTTACGTGCAATGAATTTTTGTGAAAAAAAGATGTCATTCATGCAGCATTATATCATTTAAATTTATAGAAACACTAATTTTTTTTATGAAATTAAAGAAAAATTAAGGAATTTGCTTCGCTACACGCTTCATTTTGTATTTTATCGTATTTATTTTATTACAGCATTATTCTACGTGAAATTCTACTGAAAAGAAGTGGAATTTGTTTTTCATTTCCAACAAGGCAAATAGCTGTAAAAATTCAATGAACGTCGGCGCAACAAAAATTGGACCCTTCAACTTTAAAAACGAATTAAAAAAAATTGTGACGACATTGAGAGGCCAGTCCAAGTGCGATGGACTCACAACATGTCCCTCTTTAAGAATTTCTATAAAGTTTGGTTGTGCTTTTTTGGTCGTCACACTGTGTTATTTCTACTTTTTCGATTTTGGTAAATTAGTCTTCATTATTCTACAAGTAATTTTTTCTGGTTAAAAATTGCAGATATAACAAAAGTTCAGAAATTGCTCAGAACAGAATTAAACATTTATTTTATTAAATATTTTTAAAAATTTATGATACTAAATATTTTAAATTTTGAAATTGCTAAATTTTAAAAGTGAGTTTAAATGAGTAAAATGAGTTAAAATGAGTATATAAATATCATTTAAAATAATTGTTAATTTCAGCAAGGCTTGAACCAACTATAGAATAAGCTTCTCGAAGAGGAAGCCGATATTGACTATTTTTCTCTGAAGCTCTGGAAATGCTGTAGTTAAGTTTTTTTTTTTTTGTTTTTTTTTTGTTTTTGTTGCTTAAGTAACCCAAATATTTAAAATAATTAATTCTTTTAGTTATTTCGAATGAAATGTCAGAAGAAACCCAAATTAAATTCTCTTCAGGTCAGTCGTTAGTCTGGCCTGATTCTCTGTGAGGCAGAGTTGAATATATGCACATCCTTTTAAAACCCCGCGAATTTCACAAAGAAAAAATTTTTTTTTTCTTCAAATTCAATAAAAATTTTTTTGCATCTCGAACAAATTTTGCACGTATTTTAGGATTTTGCAGAAAAACATTTTTTTTTTTTCAAAAATATCCACATCAGAATATTTGACAGTTTGCTGGATTTTCTCCGACCCCCTTATAATTAAGTTAATTTTCCACTTAATCTTCACTTGTACTGATATAATTGATGTTTTTTTTTACTTTGACATAATGTTCCGTTCGCTTACGTATTGTATTTAAAAAAATTTTCATTTCAATATAATAAGCTATACAATTTTTAAAGTAAATTTTTTATTGTGTATATATTAAAATAAAAAAATTACATTTTGAAGTCATTCCACGACCCTTCCAAAATCTAAACTCTCATGATAAAAATAAACAAAAAATTTATAACCATATGAGGCAGTGGAGAGAGACACTACATGAGCGAATATGCAACAATCAGACAACGGCGTTGCATTGAATTATTACTCCGTGAGAATATGCGGCACGGTAAATGTTATAAAATAAAAATTAAGTATTTATGCCAACAAGTATTTTGTAAGGCCAACAACAAATACAATACCAAAATAAATTATAACGTCTACATGTATGCAACAAAAACGTAATATTTTTGTATGGAATTATTACTCGCTAAGTAGAAGTTATACAAAAAAAATGTTTACTAACATTAAACTAATTTTTTACGGCCGGTTCTTGAACCTCATAATAAAAATAAAAAATAAAAAAATTTTGGAGCCATGGAACCACAGAGACCGAGCAGCTTGATTCATTAAAAATGTAACAACAATGAAAAAACGTTGCATGATATTATAACTCTGTGACTATTGGCGCTACGGTAAATTTTATGGAATGACAAATATACTGGGGTTTTCAGTGAAATGAGAAAATAAAAAAAAAGTTAAATATAAGGCGCCTCAGGGAAGCCATTAAAGCATCCTATATGCAACAAATCAATAGCAAAAGCAAAAATTAAAAAAAAATCAACAAAAAAAAATTAAACAGAAGAAATAAAAAATAAAAAAAATTAAATAATAACTACCTAAATAATAATATAATAATAATAATAAAAATTTTTGATAAGGATTAGGACAAGAATTAGAAAAATGGTGAGGACAAGGATTTGGACAAAGATTATGACCAGGAATAAGATAAGTAGAACGGCAAAATACTCCAATATCATTGAATTTGGTATTTCTGCAAAGCTCATCCACTCTTGCAGAAGGACACTTAGCAAAACCAGCAGTCACTTAAAATCGGGAAGGACTTCTCCCCTCCATTCGATATCAAACGAGGTTTCAGTCCTCCCATTGTTTCAGACCCCCATTTACGTTTTTTAAACGTGGGGGTATAAAAATGTTTCTGTCAGCAAATTGGTAGTTTCGGTGCTCATAGCACCGTCTTGCTGGAACCAGTGTAATGGAGTTGGAACTTGATGTAATGAAGTTTTCATTTACATACCCACCAAAGTGTAATTTTTCTTAACCCGATTCAGTGACCAATCGATTAGTCCTAAGATATGAGTTTCTCTTTTGCACATAAGGATCCCTTAAGAATGCATTTTATGCGTTCTAAAGTCAAACATTAGGGGTGTTCACACCGAACTCGTTAGTTTGTTAGTTGGTTAGTTGTTACTTCGTTAACTTTGTGAAGTGTGAACACACCCTTTCGTTTAAACCTGGTAGTTGTTGTGGAATAACAGCTGATTTTGCTTTTCATAAATTACAATTGCTGAAAATTTATAAATAAAAAGTGGAAAATGTCACAAATAGGGACAAAATCTGAAATAATTCAGCATTTGATTGCAAACGCAAAAACATCAATTTAATTTGTGTTCAGATTATTCTTTTTAAGGTGCTAAAATTCTATGGAGTTAAAAATATGGAAGCTGCTCGTATTTTGTCAAATAACGAAAAAATTATCAAGGATTCTTAGTTGTTACTTTGTTACTCGGTAGTTCGATACTTTTACAAAAACAAAATGCATGTAAAAAAGTAACAAGTAACAACTAACAAACTAACGAGCTCGGTGTGAATACCCCTATGTTTTTAATTTTTTTATTTTTTTTTTATTTCTTTCACAAGCAATATAGAAGTTCGTGTGTTAGTTGAGATTGATTGGGGCAATCACGAAAAGAAAAAAATCAAGCATTTTATGCTTGAATGAAGCATTTGGGCTATCAGTTTACACTCAAGCGTAAATTTCTCAATTCAAACACTATTTTGCTAGAATTGAGCAAGTTTAAAACACTTGATATTAAGAAAAAATTTTGTAATTCCGCAGCAGTTATTTTGGAGTCAATTGAAAAAGTGAACTAGTTCATTTCTAGTGCAGTTCGCAGTAGCTCTGAAAAAGTGCAAAAGGCGTTCAGTGTAGAACAGTTATCTTTGCTTTTGTTTTCAAAAGTATTGCTAAAAAAAATAAACGCGTTCTGGCTACTTTTTAAAATTTGTTGCGGACAAGAAAAAATAATAAAAAAAAATGTTTATATACACAATGTTTTCTGAAATGTGGATGGGAAAAATGGTACAAGTGAGATCTTTAGGACCTTTCGGTTGCACTAAATTTTTACACTTTTAATATGTTCACTTTAAAACTAGTTAAAAAAGAACCACTTTCAGGCTACTGCGAAAGCAACCAGTTTAAAAATGTTCCTAATGCAACTAGTTCAAATATGGGGAAAAAGGAGTGTTTCTGGGGACGATTGTCTTTTCCTATGACATCAACCCGCAAAAAGCGTCAGTTCGTTCAATGTTAAAGGGTATTGTAGTGGAACTAGTACTGGTCCTATTTGGAACTAGTTTAGAACTATTTCAAATTTGGTCCACTTTTCTGCTGGGTCAAAAAACATTTGCTTAAAACTCAAGAATTTTTGTTTCTATTCTAGTCTAATATTTGCTTGAGAAAAATTTGTTTGATTCAACTAAAGATTTTACTAAAAACTAGAACAATTTGCTTGATTCAAGTAAACAATTTTCTTAATACTAGAATGTTTTGCTTGATATTAGAAACTCAATTTTCTTATTATAATGAAAACCCTTCAGCAAAGATGTAGGATGTAGAATAACCGATCATAAAAAAGTACTCGAATATGCTAAATATATCTTGAAGACGCTTACATGTTTCCAAGTATAGTACGCGATAAAACACTGCGCCTTCGAACCATGCCATAGTTTGTCAATCCGCACCATTTTAAACATGTTTTCATGTAAACATGTTGTGAATTATAAGCATTCCAATATAAATTGAAGTTAGAAAATTCTTTATTTAAATTTCTTTAAACAATTTAAATTTTCTTAGATCAAGCAATTTGTTTAATATAAGAATATTATTTCTCTCCGTTTTCTATTCTAAAGAAATTATTGAACTTTGGAAGTGCGAACTTTTAACTTTTATAGCTACTAACTAGATAACCTAAATTTATAAAATTCTCATTTTCGGAAAATCAATATTTACCGCAATATGCAACTTTTGCATTTACTCGTATTGACCCATAAGCCATTAAAATTAAGAAACATAATTTCTATACATTTCACTTCCATTGAAATATTTGTTCTTTACTACTGTGAACTTTTTGTTGTTGCCGCTAATGTAGACAAAAAACACAAAAAAAAAAAAAAAAAAGTAAAGAAGAATTAACTCTAAAACATCAGCATGCAAGCAATAAAAGTGCTGAATAAGAAGCAGTCTTAGCAAAGTTAAAATTTTGTGGCTGTTATTGTTGTTTTTTTTTTTTTGTTTGGCATTTTTTATGAAAGCTTTTTTGCTCTCTCTGTGCGCGATGCAGAAAGTAGGTGAAGGTAAGATGATAGTTTCACTGATTGTGGGTCATTGTGCTTTCATCGAAGCAGCAACGTCATGAGGTCTCTGACACTGATCAACAGTGAATAGCGCAGCGCTGCTTTTGAGTAGCGTGAGCAGCGTATGTCGTTGCTGCAGCGCTTTAATTACAAAGGGCTGCCAGCAGTGCTGACGAAGTCGTGCGCTAGAGCGTCGAAAGAACGTGAGGCACGTGATTTTGGTTTTAGGACAGCAGTGTTCATCAAGTTTTATTTTTTTGCCGCTGCTGCTGCTGCATTAATGTGCAGATTTGTAAACGCTGAAAGTTAAGAATTTTAACTTGGATTTGGAAAGTAAGGAGGAAATGTTTATTTTTTTTATAATTTTTATGCGTCAAAAATATCTATAGAAACTTAGCGTGCATTCATTATTTCCGTTTGAATATATCAGAATGAAGTTGTGGCAAACAAAAGACTTAAGACATAAACTTGCTTAATGTTAATTAAGCTGAAATTTATGCAGTTCTCTTAAAAAATAAACATTTTTTTGTTTCATTAATTGATTGTTCTATTTTAAAACCATTAATATTTCAACAGAAATATCTGAGACTGGTGCTGCTGCACTAATTTGCAGATTTCAAAATACTGAAAGTTAAGAATTTCGACGTTTATTTGGAAAGTGTTAAATAGTGAGGAGGAAACGTTTAATTTTTTAAAGTTTAATGGGTTTAAAATATCTATTGAAACTTAGCGTGCATTCAGTATTTCCTTTTGAATATATTAGAATGAAATTATGGCAAACAAAAGACTTAAGTCACAAACTTGGCAAACTTTTTTTTAGCAAAATTTATGCAGTGCTGTTAAAATAAATCTTATTAAATTTTTTCATTTAATTAAAAATGTTCTATTTGGAGAGAAATATTTAAAACAATTGAATAAAAAAAATAACACAGGTGCGTTGTTGGTCACACGAGAGAAGCGTAGCTTTTTCCCAGTTTTCTATATTAGGTAATTTAATGTTTTTTTTTTCTACTTTTGTTGTTTGGATAGCCAGTACACAATCCTTATAATAGATAATTTACGATATGAAGGATAGCCAATACACCAACCTTTTAATAGATTATTTGTAACTGTTAATTTAGTACTTAATATTGAATCGGTGACGTTGCGTAATGGTTCTGGCTTGGTAGTTAGAGGATGGAATTATCGATGTAACAGCCAGTGTTGTCACTTTACCACAATTGTTGTAGATCTACCACTTTTTTCGACATTTTTAATTTCTACCACTTTTACCACCCACTATTTGCAATTTGCTAAAATCTACCACTTTTTTATTTCAGTCATAAATTTTTATCCAGTTTTTATCACAAATTTTATCTACCACTTTAATATTTACTGAGCTCTGTTTAGGATTTGAATTTTACCATTGTGAATGCATTTTTTGGCGTGTTATTGTGATTGCTCATCGGCTAGTTGAGAAGTGAAAGAAACAGATGCAAGTGCATTACAAGGAAAAATATATGTGAAATAAGGACAAACAGTGCATTATTTCAGTTTTTCAATGGGTTTAGTGAAAGGTTTGAAAGTTCATAAACAAAATTTGCTTTCATACTTTTTCATGAATTGTTTTTGTTATGTTTATTTTTTATTTTTGATATTTTCTCAAAGCTTTAGTATTAAAGTAAATGTAAAATGCAATACTATATAATATTATTTTTTCACTAGTCAACGTTTCATTAAAAATGATTGATAACTTAAATTGTACCATCAATAATATTATAAAATGCAATGCCTATGTATGTTCTTCTATTTTTATTTCAACAATACTTAAAATTTTGAAAATACTGGATTTTTAAAATTATGTATATGTGTACATACAGATAAGGATTTTGAATGGTTTTCTTAAGGCGAAAAAATCTACCACCCACTTTTTAAATCTACCACTTTTTTTAGACTCAATCTACCACTATTAAAGATTTTCAAGTGACAACACTGGTAACAGCAGATGAGAGAGAATCGATGAGAGATGAGTTCAATTTGCACAGCACACAAAGAAATATTTTTAATTTTACATTTTCTTGTAGTAATAGACGCAAACAGAAAGCAACATCAATTCTGAAAAAGACAAATGTCTGAAAAAGTGTCATTTTTGAGATTTCACTCAAGTAAATCACAAAATTTCAAACTATTAGCTTTTGAAAAAAAATACACAAGCAAAAAAGGCTTTATATATAAAAAATATACTGGAATTTTTTAGAATTTCTCTTAAATTTTTTAAATTTATAAAAATTATAAGTCAACTAAACCCTAAAAATGTTATATAAATGCTATTTCTCGATGAATTCTAATAACTTTTCACTTAAAGCATTTTTTTTTTATATATAACGAATAAAAAAATAGAATAAAAAGACATCCCTGGTGAACTTTTTTCCAGACACTAAAATTTATGACTCAAAAACACTTTTCTGTATAAAATAGTAGATTTAAAATTTTTCGGTAGAGAAATTGCATTTTTCGCAAAAATGGAAAAATTTTTATATAAATATATATTTTTTTTTTTTTGCAAATAATTGCTTACAACTTTTTGAGCATTCATTTTATATAAGTTCTGATGCCATTGCCTGAAAGAGTATGACATTTTAAAGGAAATAGTCGGAATTTTTTTTTTGTATAGATACATAATACGAAAAAAATTAGATGAAAATTCATTGAAAATTAACGAAGTTTGGGTCTTAATGGGTTAAATTATAAATAAAATTTAATCCAATTAGCTATGAATTTTGTATTTTTATTTTTTATTTGAAATAAAATTCGCTTATTTTGAGATTCTGCCCTTTTCAGCCCTTATTTTTCTCTTCATGTCAGTTTTGTTTGATTCCACAAATTTCCGGTTAAACTTGAAGTAATAAATTTAGCATTAAAATATCAAATAAATATCTTTTCATTTGTAATCAAAAAGAAAAAATTTCAAAATCATTATATTAGAATGCATTAAACTAATTCTAACAGCTTTTACCTCATATTTTTAACTAATTCTTAAATAAAACTCACAGCATTTAGCGCTCCGTGCTATTTATAACAGTCAAACAAAAGACTTAAGAAGCAAACTTGGCGCTAAGAGAAAATGTTGAACAAATATTGTTTAAATGCTTTGTCTGTATTTTATGCATATTCAAAAGCTATTTTTTCATTGTTTAGGATAGAAAGAAGCTTTTTTTCGAGATTATAACACTTTTCTGCGGAACTAATTTAAATATTTATAGCATGCATAAAAGCAGGCCTTAGCTATTATAAACCAAAATCTTTTTTTTCTTTTAACTCGCAGGCACAGCAGCGAGTTGAATGAACTCTAGTTCGTTAAATAAAACTAACTTTCAACAACTTTCAACAGCCGAGTATCTCAAAGACGCTTTCAATCAAAATTCGAATTAATATGATTGAATTACAAATAAAAAAAAAAATAAAACCAAATTTACTATGCAAACGGCGTGACGGTTAATAACCTAGAATTCCACATTCGTTGCATGCAATAAAAAAAAAAAACTTAAAAAGAAGCAGCAATTTAAAGCGACAAAAATGGAACTCAAAATTAATACCAACAGAAAAATATAAGAAAAAAAATAACAATACTGCTAAACACACGCTTAAGCACTGTTCATGCGCTTGTCCATGCCAATAACAACAAACTTAAAACAAATACATGCAAATTATTTTAAATTGAAACAATTGAACAATTGAATTCCCTTTATATTGAAGCTAGCCAAGCGAAGCTATAAAATACCCGGCTTAATTTTGAAGGCGTTTCTTTTGTGTTGATAACGTTAGACTTGCAGTACAAACACATTCTCTCGCTTCTACGCAAGAGTTTAGTAATTTTTGCAGTTTTTTTTTTCATTTTAATTCAAATAAAAATATAAAAAAATTGTTCTCTTTTAATTGTTGACTGTTACACAACATCAACATGTTGAGTGTTTGTTATTTTTATATAATCTGCGCACTCACGTTAACGCTGCCTCTGGCACTTGGTGTATGCTCCTGGAATCCAGTGAAACCTCCAGCACCACGTTGGGGTCCAAATACGCATATGTTGCGAAAACACAACAGTATGTGGTAATTAATATTTAAAATTAAAATTAAGATCGAGTGAATAAAAATTTTCATTTCAAGGTCCCGCTTTTGATTACTGGACCGAGAATAGTGATACAAATATTTGGGAACTTTGCGGTCTCTTTGAGGGCGATATCATGATACATCGTGAACTGCTGCGAAATGGTTTATTGAATGAGAAACTCACTTGGCCGGAAGCAACGGTGCCATTTTATATCGATAGCGTAGATTTTAGTAAGTAGAGAAGTGCATGTGTGTGGATGTGTGTGTGTGTGTGTGTATGTGCCAGCAAAAGCCTTAAGCTGCAAATCTGTTTACATTTTTTTAAGAAGCATCTTTTAAATTCTTAAAAGAAAGGAGAGGTAAAATCTTAAAACTATGTGTTACTTCTTTCGCTAAACAATGCTGTCCTAAAGCTGAGTCTGCAAGAACATATATTTTCTAAATTCTAGAGCAAGCCATTTGGGCATAATACTACTTTACAACCGTAAGTCGATTCTGGCCTTAATTCTTTTGACCTGTGTACTCGTTTGAATAGATTGAACAAAAATAATAGAAATAATTCAAAATGAAAGTCTTTATTTGAACATTTGCTTTAACATCGTAATGCGACATTTAATTTTTTAAGTTTGGAAATCAATGCAACCTTTTGTTTTTGAAACTGCACTTATTTTGAATGACATGCCATATACATACAAGAGTTTGGAGAATATTACTGCTCACTGTTAAGGTCCTCGTGAGCTCAACCCAATGATCTTAGATACAGTTGTTGTTTAGAAACTTCGGAGGCCGCACAATGATTTTTCAGATTTTGTCGCTGAGTCAATTTTTGTAGGATTTCCCAATACATATTGGTATCCAGATAAAGGGGATGAAATACCCCATTAAGGGCAGTAATTCTCTTGTGATAAGTTATTCGGTGTTCTTACATCAGTCATTTAAATATACCCAGCAAATATTATGACTCTTAAAAGACTTTTTTAAGACTCATATAAATTAATTTTTATCGTCATTATGCGCTCAAAAAATACTCTTTTATGAATACATTTTCGTACGTTATGGGCTTCAAAATATGATTCATAATAATGACTGATTTATGTCTCATTTAATACTCTCATTTAATACTCTTTTAAGACTCATAATAAAGACTCTTTAAAGACTCATAATAAAGACTGTTTTAGAACTCATATAAATGAGTCTTTTTGGACTCAAAATTAAGAGCCATATTTAATATTCTTTTTAAGAATCATGTTATGGTTATATATTATAATCCATATTTAATTATCTTTAAAGACTGATATAAAGACTCATATATTAAACTCACTCTTTCAGAACTCAAAGAAGTTATTGAAGCGAAGCTTTTGACACCTCGTTCTGCGATTTGCTAGAGTGAAATTAGAAAAAACGACACTTTTTTCAGACACCTTTTATCTTAGAATTGATATTGTTTTTTGCTTGCATCAATTGAACCAGAAAATGTTAAATTAAAAATAATTTATTGCCCGCTGTAGGAATTGAACCCACAACTCACAGTTCTATCGTTTGTTGGTACTTTTCTCTAACCATTACGCTAAAACCCTTTCCTTTATAATTTTGTTGATTCAGTGATAAACATTAGCTAAAGCTATGTTTGAGCAGATCACTATAATCTATTACTTTAAGAAAGGATTGTGTGTTGGCTATTCTAGGACTGTGTATTGGCTAGCCAACCGACAAAAGTAGCAAACAAAACGAACTAGAGCAAAGATAACTAAATTTACCGAGCTATAGTTTGAATCTTCGGTTTGTCCATGCGAACTAAAAGACCTAACGAACTAAAAGAACGAACGAACTAAAAGAAATATTCACTAAGGATTATGTATTAGATGTTGTTTCTACTTCCTACTAAAGGTCGTTATAAATATCGTTAAAAATAAACAACCTGTAAGTTGATTAAATTGTAACAAAATTAATGATTTTTGTATATTTATTCCCTACAACTGAATAGGGGGCTTTAAGGGAGGGCCGAAGAGGGTTAATATATATGATATATATAAAATAAATAAATAACTGGCCATTTCAGCCCTTGAAAGGACTTTGACCTAGCTTCTTATGATCAATTGTGTTGTGCGTGTTATTAAGTTTGTACACAATTGACCGAGAAAGGGACCTACATGTTTAACGCCGACTCCGAACGGCGATGAACGTAATGTTCTTATTCTCAAGAAGCTTTACATGGCATTTGATTACTCTCTGAGGTTTGTCATTGTCTGCAGAGAGGTGGCGGCCGTACAGTAAAATTATTTTAATTCAAACAATTTTCTGTCGCTGCTGGGGTTCGAACCTGGGTCTCCAAAATTCGTTGACATAGCGGCCACGCACTTTAACCAACTACGCCACGGTCGCCATATTATATATATGCTTTGTTATTTTAAAGTTTTGAATTTAAAAATTATTTTAATAGAAAAAACGCTATTAAATTATCAAATCTATAAATTTTCGAAAACGGTTCGCTTCTCTCGTGTGTCCAGTGACGCACCTGTGTTTTTATTTTAAGTCATAAGTCTCATGTTAAAGGCTCTTTAATGGTTTAAAAACTCTTTGTATAAACACTAATTTCTGACATTTATACGATGTTAATAAAACCTCAGACCCTGCTTTTCGCCACTATGGTGTACTATAAAAGACTTCGTCTTGTTGTACAACATTATCTAAATAAATAATAAAAAAAAACCCCTTTGCGCGAAATTCTCGTATGTGTCATATTTCCATTTATTTAATAATATAAATAATAAAAATAAAAACATTTCCATATTTTGCTATTCATCGTACTCATAAAACATGCATAAAAAATACTCTTTTTAGAGACTTATTTCTGAGCAATCATTTTACAATCATATCAAAGACTCTTTTATGAGTCTTTTTATTGCATACTCATAAAACACGCTTAAAAAATACTCTTTTTAGAGTCTTATTTCTGAGCAATCATTTTAGAATAATATCAACTACTCCTTTAGGATTCTTTTTATTGCGTACTCATAAAACACGCATAAAAAATAATCTTTTTAGAATCTTATTTCTGAGCAATCATTTGACAATCATATCAAAGACTCTTTATGATTCTTTTTACTGCATACTCATAAAACACGCATAAGAAATACTCTTTTAAGAGTCATTTTTTTTTCAAGCTCTCAGAAAATGTTTGCTGGGTAACTTTTCAATTGTAAATCGTCAAACGAAAAATCAGAATGTTTCACACATATTTTTTTTTGTTTCCATTTAACACAAAGTACATAGGCACAACATGAAATATAGTTATTAAGGACTAACATTACCAAAAGAATGTATCATATTTGTTCAACTTTACATTTGCTCGAATGCATTTAAGTTAAAAAATGTTCACTTACCTTTATTTTCTTCTTATCTGGAGCTTACAACCATCGATAGATTTTGGCCTCGTTCAAGATGACATTTATGTTATGCGCTTGCTAGCGCCAGTTGGAAACGCCAAAAGTCGTCAGGTTGTCCAAAACTTGGCCCTTCCGTTGGAGATATGGTTGTCCTCTTCTGCATTGACCCCCACCGGGTACCAAATCGAATATTTTTTTTTTGCTGGAGCGTTGTTTTTCATCCACTCAAAATTACCTAGCCAGCGAAGCCACGGTTAACTATTTCGATGTCAGCGTACAGCTCATTCAGCTCGTTGTGCCATCGAACACAGTACTCGTCATTGAGGCAGATTGGACCAAAGATCTTACTAAGGATCTTTTTCTTAAAGGCTCCCAAAAAATCTCTTTATCAGCTGCTCAACGTCCAGGTTTGTGCTGTATATAATAGGACAGCCATGATTAGTGTCTTATAGAGCATGAGTTTTGTTCGTCAAGAGAATTGCCTACTCAGCCTTAAGTAATAACTGTTACCAAGAGTTATCTTTCGTTAAATACCAATGCTGATACCGTTTGAGGAGTTTATGATGGATCCTATTAAGGCGAACTCTTTAACAAACTCTAAGGAGCTTTGTCAACAGTGACGTGGTCTCCAAGACGCTGAGTCTGTTTGTTTGTTGACCCAAGGTATTTCTTTTTATCTACGTTCACTGCAAAACCCCATCAATTTGACTCTTTTGCTTGTCTGGAAAATGCTGCACTGACTTCACGCGTATTATGACCAACGATATCGATATCATCTATACCATCTAAAATATTGCTCAACTACGTCTCAGATCAACAGCTCGAATTCTCCATCAGTAGGCTAAAAAGTTGAGCTACCACAGCCAGCACGAAACTCACCAAAGGACTGCCCACAGTAATTATACCCGGACAAAGGGGTTCCACTTCAATACAGTTTTGTCAGTCTACCGTATACCTCAATTTGTTATTTCTGGATTGGTACAAATGTTTGAAGTAATACCTTGATGTGGTGAATTATTTTTATTCTCAGTTCACCATCTCTTCTTTATTAAATATCTGTTCAAACAATCAAGTGTCCTATCTGTTACATGTGGAATTGCTCTATACCTAGTCTTGAGTGGTTTTATGACTAAATCTCTTTCTTTTTCTTTATTAAGTGTAGATAAAATTTCCACTTTTTGCATATTGTAAAGCCATAACTTTTGAAGATAAACTCGTATTTCAAATAAATTTGGAAAATATAGATATTTGTGGTGAATAACTTGTATTTCTATTCATATTTTTGGCAAACCCATTTTAGATGAAACCCAGATCATGACCATCTTGAAGGCTTTTCAGGAATATCACGAAAAAACTTGCATACGTTTTCGACCATATGAAAAAGGCGATACCAACTGGCTAGTATTTAAGGGTAACTATACCGGTTGTTGGTCAAGTGTGGGGCGACGTAAAGGCGGGCAGGTAAGACAAATGGCTATCTATTCCTAGAGAATAAAATTTTCTCTAATCCCAACCTGTAGGTGCTCAATTTAAACACACCCAAATGTGTGACACACGGTGTAGTTGTGCATGAGCTGCTGCATGCATTGGGCTTCTATCACCAGCAGAGTGCCACAGAACGTGATGAATACGTGAAGATCAATTGGGAAAACATACTCGATGGACATGCGCACAATTTCAATAAATATGCTCGAACGCATATAACAAGTTTTGGCATTGAATATGACTACCAGAGTGTCATGCACTATAGCTCAAGGGCGTTTTCAAAGAATGGTTTATCAACAATAGAGCCGCTGGTGAGTCTAAGGAGAAGGCAAATTTTATTAATATGCTATTTATTAAAGATATTATGATAAATTATTTTTTTTTCGCTCACTTTAAGGATCCTTATGCAACGCTGGGTCAGCGTAAAGGTCTCTCGGCAAAGGATATTAGTAAATTGAATGAAATGTATGAAGAAGACTGCAATGAGAATTTTTTCTTGAGTTTTGACAAATTCGGCGAACATATGAATCAGCTCATCGAGTATTTCGAAAGTAATATAAGTGGACTGTTTGGATGAGATTATTTTTCAACATTTATTTGTTTAACTAGAAAATACCCGCTGCTTCGCCGGCGATATAAATATTAAATATCATTAAAAACTTTAAATCTTAAAAAATAACAGCCGTATTAATATTGAAGTAGGAAGAGTGCAAATAATGGTTTGTGTATTAGATATATTCAGTGACTTCTTATTTATATGTCACATTTGCGTCAACATTTTGATATTTAAACATCAAAAATTTTGCACTGTTATAATTGGGTGCGTTCTCGAAACTAAATTTTGTGCAACTGTTGTGCAACTGTTGTGCAACTGTTGAGTAAAAGTCTTCTGAACGGAAAGTATCAGTTTCCGCTACTCACAACATGTTGTCTATTTTTCGCCACGCTTTATTTTTCCGCTACATTTACTCAACATGTTGTAGTTTTCAATTACAAAGTTTGACATGTTGAAAGTGTAAGCGCTTATATTGTATAAAACGTCAAAATAACACAAAATTAGGTGAAATAAGGACAAATTTATGAAAATTTTAACTAATTACTACTTTTAATTAAAGAAATGAGTGGAAGTAACATGATGAAAGTTGTTTATACACTTGGAAACTGTGTGTATCAAATAACCGATACAGAAGAGATGCACATGAAGCTGCAAAGTGGTAAATTAAGCTAAAAAATTGATTAAAATGTGTCAGCATATATTTTTAATATATGTATTGCTTTTCTGAGCTACTTTGAATAAATTTAAATCGTTTGTGTTCACTAAAATGTGTAGCAAACCACCAACAGATCAAACAAAGATTTCTACACGTCTATAACACATATATTAATTATCTCCAAATTCATATTTTTAATATTTAATTTTTTGCGCACAAGTGTGTACATTTTTGTAACTGTGTTGACAGAAAATGTAGCTCACCGTTCAGAAGACACACAAAAGTAGCGTAAAGTGATACTTACAACGTGTTGACAACATGTTGAGTTTCCAGAACGCACCCATTGTAATTTTATTATTTTTTTTTTTTTTTAAATATTTTGAAATCTGTGACAAATTTTCTTGTTTTTATTTTCTTTTTTATAGAAATTGTTTAATATTTTGAATTTTTTTGACATAATTTCCAAATGTTTGAATAATTTTAATTATTTTTGACAATATTTGTGCTCAAATGAGAGCATATTTGACTATATTTGTTGCGCTCAGATGAGAACAAAAAAATCTTTAAAATGCTTTTTTGAGGGTTTATTGAAGGTTTCAACCATTTTTAAAAGTTTCTCATTTATCAAGCATTTAAAAGAGATTTCGAACGCTGTTGAACGTTTATGAATAACGTTTTTAAATTTTTTCGATTTTTTTCTTATGAATTTTATTAAGACGTTTATAAATTTTTATGAATACATCCGTTAGAATTTTGCTTAAATTGTATATTTATGTTGGAGCTACTTAGTAGTTCAATCCGAATAAAGTATCCAGCTAACTAAAGTAATAAAAAAAAAATTACTAAAGTAACAAACTTTCTGTATCTTTCTGATCTTTTCATGCATTTGTACACTTTTCCTAGCACTGTGACTATATGAAAATCTCGTTTATACGTAAAAGTATAAGCTCTGAGGTAAGAACAATATATGACGGTTTTATAGATAATTGTTGTTTCAAAATTAAATATATCTTTCGTTCAAGCACAAAAATTTCAGCAAAAAATTTAAACAAAACATCGACACGGAATTTTTGTCGATGCTTTTATAAAAAAGGAAGTATTTTTACATTCAAGAAGGTGGCAGCGTTGGTACCGCACACAATACATGTTGATGTCTTTTTTTTTCTTTTTTGTGGACTTTCCCACCGGGAAAAAGAAGCAATTGTCTATAAAAAAAGAATCAATTCTTCTCTCTAGAATCTTCTCCAACATAGATTCTAGAATTGATTATTTTTAACACGCTAATGTCCTACAAAACGTAGTACATTATTTTCTCGCTTCCATATGAATCGCAACAGAAATCGATTTTTTTATTCAGTTTTTAAATGGATTCTTTTAAATAAAAAGTATTATTTTCGAAAATAAGAAAACAAATCAAAACATACTGATACTTTTCTCGCTTATACTAGAACTTGTTTTAGAATCGATTCGTTGTTCACATACCAAAAAAGCAAGCAAGGAATCTAAAAACATTTTCTATTATTATATAGGTCGTAATCGATTCTGGCTGGAATAAAAACGAATCAGTAAGCTTTTGGTTGATAGATTCCAATTCATAGGTTTTGCTTTAAATTTATATATTTTTTCGAATACGTTCTAAGATGTAAGCAAAAGGATCCATTCCGTTTACGATTTTTTTTAGAATCAATTCTCATTTTCCTAGTGGGTTGTTGACTTTTATTTATGGTGCTCAAAAAAGTTTGAAAATATTCGCCTACATTAGAGTGCAGGTATATTGTCATATGAGCGAGAAAATATATAAAGGAAATTAAATATCAGAATAAAAAAACTCAGGAGCGGTGCTTTCATTGTCAAAGATTTTAGTTAAAATTTTTGTTGTTTGAATTTTATAGTTAAAATTTTGTTTATTTAAGTTTAATCATATTTCAGGCGTTGTTATAATTGTTTTATAATGGTGCGTACATGTAATTTAGGCAAAACAAATATGATTTGTTTTCTTATATGTTTGGGGAAAACGTTTTCATAAGAACCGCCCCTGTGACGATTTGGCATTTTCTTTTGTGTGTAGTAATTTTCATATATTCAAATATACTAATACAAACCACAACATTTTATGTTGTTATGGCTGTCTCTCTTCGATTTCAGAGTTGGAATACAGAATATTAGATATACATATGTGCTACCTTATTAGTTTTGGGCACAACCTTTTTTGAGTTGCACAGAGCTTTAATGAGAAAAGTTTTTCTCTCTGAGAATATGAATAAAGAAATTATATGGTTATTCTCTTTGAATTGTAATTAATTATTTAAATAATAGTTACCAAATTTATATAGCCTATGTCTCAACTGGGCATGATAGCTATCCTAGAGAAAAAGAATTTTTGAAATAGCGCCTGACTTTCTTAAGCTTTTCGCAGCCGAACATACGTGAGTACTCTTTTATATAATAGTATAGATTAGGGCAATAATTAAGAAATATCGATACCTTGATGAGTAATTTTAAGTTATATTTGTGGCAACTTCTTAGTAAATGAAAAAAAAAAATAAATGCTTATTCGATGTTATTTAAAGAAGTTCAAAATAATGAATTTTTAAAAATTAGAAAACTAGCAGCTTACAAATAAAATGTAATTTTTAACTTAAAGTAAACTTTTCTGTGAAGTTTTTTATAAATCTTAAGCGTAGAATGAGAAATGTCGCAGCTCTTCCAAAGTGCCCTCAGCTTCCTAAGCAATAGTGGGATTAAAATATATTTAAAATGTTATTGGATTCTACTTACTTCTCTGACATTTGCATTGGCATCATCTGCCAGAGCTTCAATGGCTAGCTTAATCTCTGCATTCCAGATAGCTTGTAGGCCACGCAGACTAAAGCGTCCCAGCAGGCGGAAGAGCATGCACATGCGAGTGCGCATCAAGTCATCTTTGTTACCAAGCAGTTGCGCCAAATTTATCTTCGAGCTAAAAACAATTTTCTCTACTAAATCAGCATTTTCTGGCAGTTCACGCACCACACAGCAGAGCAAGGCCAAGACACAGTTAGAGATGCGCACAGCACAAAAATTTTTAAAATCTAAACAAGGGGAGGCTTTTATTGAATTAAAATCATCTAGAAATAGTTATCAGCCTCAACTAACCGTGGTTAAAGAAATTAATCAGCAGATCATCTGCAGCTAGTATTGCGACAGCATCACAGAATTGTAGCAGAAACTGTTCCTTTAGGTGCACAAGATGACAAATTAGTTCATAGAGACGTGAGACAGTGCGCAGCTCGTCAGAGTTAAGTTCCGCAAGTGAACGCACAGAGCGGCTGCAGTGCTGCAGCGATGCTGTAGAGTCGTTTGAATTTTTTGTGCTGCATATAAGCAGCTTGGAAGCATACATTAAATTTGGCACCAACTTAACTTCGATGTAGACCTGTAGCAGTAATAAGTAAAGATTTGTGTTAGTATAAATATTTCCTTTTCTTTTTTGGTGTAACAAACAGTTGTTATCAGGTCCATAACGCTTGCTGGACCACCCAAGATTAGTGGCAATGACAGCAGCTGGGCTACGCTTTCTACCACTTTCGGAATGGCCTTGGAATTGCGAAGTGGCGCAACAATGATACTAACCTAGAAAAAAGCATTTATTATTTCACTACGTTTGGTTTATGATGGAATATGTTTTACCAAATTGTGTTGTTTTAATGAATCCAATTCGCCGTCCAGCACTTCTTGTATTGAGCGATTGAGAAACGCCAACCACTCTTCATTTTCAATGGGTGGACTTTGTGATTCATCGCATGAGTCCCAACCAGGCAGCAGACATGGTGGTGAGTTTCTAATGGCAACAAGCACACAAAAAGGAAAAGCACTGAAATGTAGCTAAATTATAAAAATTTGTTTTTATATAACTACTCTATGCTGTGTTTATCCTCCACGGATTGTGCGGAGCTCTTAAGGTTTACTGCCGTTTTCGAATCCCTATCCTTATCACGCTCACGGTCACGCTCTTTCTCCTTCTTCTGCGTGAGCATTTCTGTTGTCTTGCGTTGGGCATCAACATCAATGCTTTGGCCTAGACGCAATGAAAAGTTATCCAAGTTTTGACTGAGCTTTCGTTTCTCTAGATCTTTATTTCGCGATTGAGAATGTGATTTGCCGTCGGTACCCAGACTTTTCTTAAGATTTAAGTGTAAATTGGATTTGGCCACATTTAGATTGGATGCCATATCCGCTGGAGTTGCTGATGGCGCAGCATTAAAGTTATCATTCATGTGATTAAGGATCATGTTTGAATTGCCAGTAACAAAGCAGGTGTTGGCATTGATCAAGGGTGTGTAGTCATCAATGTGCTGCAGATGGCCAGGCAGCTTAAAACAACTGTCAGCAAAGGGCACAACGACGCGGTTGGCATTATCTTCAACATCTGTTTCTATATTTTCAATATCGCTGGGCGGTATGGCGTTGATGCTGTCACGCGATGAAGTCGTATTATCTACATTGCGTTGAGTGGCGCAATTAAGTTTAAGCAATGCTAACTGCTGTTCAACTTCCACAGAGCTGCAGCTAAAATTATTGAATAAATGTCAGCTAAAAAGAACACTGCAAACTATCTTGAAATTACTTTTCTTTTAGCTGCGTTGGTGTTGCGATCTTGGCTTGTTTACTAGGCTTGGGATTGATGAATGGCGAATTTTCCGCCTTAATACCAGCAATGAAGAGTTTATCCTCCACAAATGGATGGCATAAAATTTGAGACCAAGTAATGCGCAGCGAAGGATCTTTTTCGAGCAGTCCCTTTAGAGTAAGAAGATATTTTATAAATTGTTTACAATAAATTTTTATGTTCTACCAACCTGCAAAAATGACCGACAGTCGCTGCTGAGAAAACTTGGCCACTTCACCTCCTCATGCTTAATCAACTTCACCAAATGCAAAATCGAAGTGGTACAAAACGGTGGCTGCCCTGCCATCGATTCATATGCAATGCAACCAAGCGACCACAGATCAGCCTGATGATCATATGGTCGTTCAGCCAAAAGCTCAGGGGCCATGTAGAGTGGCGTTCCTTTGATAGAAGTCAGCACATGAGTGCCCATTGTCATGTTACGAGCCAGACCGAAATCGCATAATTTAACGTGCAGCTCATCGTTAAGCAGCACATTTTGTGGCTTCAAATCGCGATGGAGTATGCGATTTGAGTGTAAATAATAAAGAGCAGACACTAGATGGCAGATTAGACGCTGCGCCCGATCTTCCAACAGTGCACCATTGCGTGCCAAATAACGATGCAGATCGATTAACGCAAATTCCGTAACCACAACAAGATCATTTTTAGTCTCGAAGGATTCAAACATTTCAATAACATTCGGATGTTTAAGCTGAGCCTGTATGTCGCATTCGCGACGCAGGTTTTTCAATTCTTTGTTTGAGCGTCCACGCTGTTTCAAAGATAAAAGAATTGTCGCTGTTTTTAAATGAATTATTTTAGTTTTTATGCAAACAAACCTTTGAGATGATTTTTATGGCCACTGTGTGTGTATCCTCTTTGCGTGTAGCTTTGTAAACACGTCCAAAGGAACCCTCACCAATAAGCGAGCTCACCGTATAACGATTCATTATTTATACCCGAGTTGTTTATTCTTAGAGAAACTAAACTTTTATCAACAATTTTAATTAGTTTTTATTTATTAACTCCACTCAATTTAACTTGTTGCTGCTTGAATTGGCGACGGCTTGTAAACAAATTTTAGCGTAACGTCAAAAACAGCTGATTGCAGAAGTTAAACACGAACAAAACCAGGGATGTAACAAAATAAAAAATAACTGCCAGTGCTAACCATAATAGCCAGTTATAGATCATGATATAATTATACAGGTAGCATTGACAAGTATAGATTTTCTCAGCAACAAGGCAACGACCATCTGTCAAAAACAGTTGTTCGTGCAACAAGAATTAAACGAATGTAAAAATAAATAAATTCCGCAAAATATGTGCGTTAAATACACAATTATAATAATGAAAGTTGTGAAAAAATTATGTGTGATATGTGTTTAACGTTTTCCAGCCGTGGTGTTTTAATAATAATTGGAAACTTCTTTAATTTCGTCCATATGCATCTGCAGCTGCTGAGGTTGCTACATTTGAACGTTTTCAACATTTTTTCTTATGTTTGCACTTAATAACACAAAGTTCACAAGTTATCTTCGTTGTAGTAATAATAATTCACTATTGATTAAATAAAATAGGCAATATTTTGTAAGAAAATGTTTGGTTATTTGCAAGCGCTGAAACATAAACAATGGCGAAAACATAAGAAATAATTGAACGCTCTCTTTCTAGACATTTTTTTTGACAGATGGTCGATGCCCAAGCAACTGTCAATACTACCTTATATTATTATACCATGGTTATAGATCTGTTCCCGTACTTTTTGGGCTAAAAATGGAAAAACTGTCGAAAACGTGAGAGTAAGGAAAAATCTCTCAAAAATATTGAAAAACACAAAAAAGTACGGGAACGCTTTTTGGACTAAAATTGTGTAAACTGTCAAATAAAATCGTTTGTTTGATGTGGAGCATTGGCAGTGCAGGCGACATGCTAAAGATTTTGAACATATAAAAATTAATTCTCAAATAAACACTTATATTTAGTTTTTACACAATTTACCATGTTTTTGGTTTCCATTCTAACAGTTTTTTATTTATTTCAAAGAACTTTTATTGTTTTGCAATTTCTTTGCTAACATGTAAACATATGATTTTGAGCAGTTTGACACTTTTACCATTTTTGCCAGAAGATATTTCTCGGACTAAAACTTGCAGCTTTTGACAGGGAGGGGAAATTTTTTATTCTCTCGATTGCACTCTTTTTTACAATTTTTTCGAGTACGGGAACGCTTCTCGGACTAAAACCTGTAAAAATGGTAAATTGGACTAAAACTTTAGCGTACGGGAACAGACCTTATATTTATTAATAGCTCAAGAATATGTCTGCCCTTTTACGCTGCGGCCACACGTGCAAGTATTCACTTGCAAGTAGAGAATACATTAACTTCGAAAAAATTCGAAAATTGCTGCAAGTTGTTTCAGCGACCACATGTGCAAGTGCAAGTTCATTTAAAAAATGTCATCGAACGCAAAGGTTGTAGCTGGAAAAGCTACAAAATGAAGAAAATGAAGAAAACAAGTTACCAGTGTGCTTGTTGTATTAAATTGTGAAAAATTTGGGTAAAATCTCCTAAAGATTAGCAAAAACAACACTCTTGTCCCCTTTTTTGACATTTACTTGCAGCAAGTGTCAAAATCCACTGTCTCTGAAAATTCGTTGATAGTAGCGCTGCAAGTCGGCTGCAAGTGCGAAATTGCGAGTGTGTTAGTAAAATTATTTGAATGTATATAGTTTTTCGAACTTGCACTTGCAGGTGTGGCCTCCGTGTTAAAACAAGAAAGCTTCCAACTGAAACAACTGAAAAAAAAATCGCCAAAATCGCAATTTTTTCTAAGAAATTTATTATATTAGAAAAAACAAAAAAATTATTTACATTTTTTTCAAATAATATTGAGATCTGTTAAAAGTATTATATAAGTTGTTAATGCACCATGGTTTGTACGTAATGATAAAATCCACAATGACTTAAGCATTCCTTTTGTAAAGTCTGAAATTAAAAGGTTTAGTGAAGGATACATTAACCGGCTCGATAGTCATATTAACACATTAGCTATAGCTCTTTTAGATAATAGTTTATCAACAAGAAGACTGAAACGTTACCATGTCTTGGATTTACCTCATCGTTAATTAAGTAATACACATATTCAAATAAAAGTAATCCGTTAATATTTCATATGTACATAATGTATTATATAATGTCCGGAAGTAACTAACTGAAGATGTAAAACTATCTTGTGTTTATATAGTTATACTCATTGGAGTGTTACTATACTGTTATATTATTTATATGTGAATACATTTGCTTATTGTTATTTTTGACAGATTGCAAATAAATAAATAAAAAAAAAAAAATATATAAAAGTTCTTAAATTCATATTTATTCAAATAATATTGAGCTCTGTTAGAAATAATAAAAAAGCTTCTTAATTTTATACGAGAATTTTGATCGTTAAAGAACATTTTTTAGAGACTATAACTATTTAGAATTTTTCAATATGCAACTTTAAAAATAAAAACATTTACCAAAAACGTAGTTCCATTCTATAAAATACTTGAGCCATATTAGATTCTTCCTCCGTTTCGTCAATTCTCGAAGTATTGTTTAGTTCATACATTGATTTATTCATTTTTTAATAAATATCATCGGATATTGGCAGCGACATCGGATAGCGTTGTTGCAAACAGTTTTGAGCCTTCATGAAGCATTTTACTCGAATGATTGAAGTTAGCATATCTGATATCATTCTGTTACGAATTTTAGTTTTGGTCAAATTCATGACGGAGAAAATACGTTTCACAAATGCATTAGAATGAGGCAAGGAAAGCAAGATGAATGCCAACTTACAAATATTGCCAAACATTTTTCCCCCTACTGCTGTCTTAATTTTGTGCCGATTCTCAAAATTCTTCACTTTCAGATAGCACTTTGTTTTTGAGAACATTGCTCTATAGAAATGTCAACAAAGATTCGTATTCATTTGTATGTATACAAAATTACTATAAAGAACTATGTATGTGTTCAAAACTAGCAACTAGAATTTGCAAATTCTAATTGGTGAGTTGCTGTTGTCAGTTAAAATTGTATTCAAAAAGATAGCGATGTGATTTCGAAAAAAATAAATTATCGATCGCATTGTTAACAAAGTGTTCCAAACACTTTTAAAATAATTGTTATTTTCTTTAATTGAAATTTTAAACACATTAGATGAGTTTATGAAAAATCGTGGTTTTCACAAAAATAGCCCAAAAAATCGCCAGGCGATTTCCTAAAAATTTAATCGCAAAAACCAGAAAAAAGCGCCAAATTGGCGATAAATCGCCCAATCTGGCAACGGTGATTTAGAGATATACGGTATTAATAAAAAGTTTGATAATTAAAGACCTAATACATATATGAAAAGAAAATTGTATTGTAATACAGAAACATTTACTCAGGGCCATATTCGGTTACATCGTTAAAGAAGGTCCAAACAGTTTCTAATTGGAATCACATATATTGAATAGATTCTGGATGAAATTGACTGATTTTGGAGCTAAATTAATTATATTATATAAAAATAATTAAATTATTATAAAATATGGCAATAAAGTTTTGTTTTTATTGTATTTCCACACCACCTTTGAGGCATACAATTTGGTGCGTTACCGATATTTTTAATTGGGTAATAACAATATAATATAATGTAATATAATATAATATAATATAATATTATATAATATAATTTGAGATCCACAATATGCGGAAATCTGAAAAAAAATAAAAAATAACAATTATGTATCGTAAACTTAGCTGAAGACAAAAGCGCCCCAAAAGTGTGTTAAAGAGTGAAAAAATAATGCGCCCCTGAAGCAGGGCTTGCGTTTTGACAACTGTGGTCGCATCAAATTGGCGCGATTATTTTTTTTTTACTGAGAAGACTGATAAACTGCTGACGATCGCTCAGTAGTGTCAAAAATAAACACACTCTGTCTCGCTCGCTCAATTTACGAATTCGGCCACAGTTCACGTACACTGTCATGGTATAATAATACATGGTAGCATTGACAACTGCTTATTTTCTCTTCAACAGGAAAACATAAACTGTCAAAAACAGCTTTTTGTGGAAATACATCAGCAGCTGCTGTGGTTGTTGTTTTTTTTTCACTTCAACCATGGTATAATAATACATGGTAGCATTGACAACTGCTTATTTTCTCTTCAACAGGAAAACATAAACTGTCAAAAACAGCTTTTTGTGGAAATACATCAACAGCTGCTGTGGTTGTTGTTTTTTTTTCACTTCAACGTTTTCAACATTGCTTGTGTTTTCAATGGCGGATTGTGGGCGCTCTCTTTTTGAGTATATTTTTTGACAGTATATGATTTCCCAAGCAACTGTCAATGCTACCTTGTATTATTATACCATGGTACACTGTATGTATAGATAACACCACTTCCTTATATTTTAGGCCCCTATTAGGTACGACAACTCAACTTAAGTTGAGTGTGT
Source organism: Pherbina coryleti (assembly GCA_943735915.1). Taxonomy (NCBI): domain Eukaryota; kingdom Metazoa; phylum Arthropoda; class Insecta; order Diptera; family Sciomyzidae; genus Pherbina; species Pherbina coryleti. The sequence continues at coordinate 12,834,565 of OX030951.1, forward strand.
AATTTGTAAATTTGTATTGTCTATTACACATTTGAGGTACATATGTGTCTATCGACTGACAAGTATGTATCTCAGAGATGTGTATGTATTTTTTGTGGTATTAGGTTTAACAATGCAACTATGTCTCGAGTGTAAAAACTGTCAAAAACTTACATCTGCTTTGAGCTAGTTGTATAGCGTCTTTAGAGGTGCCCAAGCCCTATGCACTTGGTGCACATTTGTTTTTGTAAAAGCACTTAGGCATAGGCTGTGTATTCTAATATACACACACAGCACTCCGCACTAAGCAATACAAAATACACAAACAAATTTGTCTTTTTTGTTTTTGATTTTTTTTCGTTGCTTATACCGAAGTGCAAGCAACAACACTTTCGTATGCTTTGTTGGTACATTTTGGTAGATTTTGTTGTTGTCTAACATAGTATGCTTTCGTTTACGAAAGGTTGCAGGCTTTTATATGTATTAGTGTTTGCACTTCCATAAGAAAGTTTTGGGCACTCCTGCTCTATATGTACTATTATTTCCTTGCTTTATTACTTGTGAACATGGTTGAATAAATAAGGTTGTCGCATGGGTGAGAGCGAGTTCCCATAAATGTCAAATCGAAGTTGACAGCTCATACAAAATCTGAAAACGAAAATTAATAACATGAAAAGCCGCTGAAGTTGTTGTTGTTGCTTTTCATTGATTTTGACAATTATGGGTACTGAGAAGAGAGTACGATCAGCCACGAGACAACCTTATTTATTCAACTATGCTTGTGAACAAAATACATATACACAAAAATTGAAATTAATGCGAACAGCTGATTCATTTCAACGAAAGTGTCAAAATTTCGGTGTAATCATGCTCCAATAGAAACAGCAATTTTACACCACAGCTCAACTGAAAATGTATGTTATGCGTAATATGGCAAAAAAGTTCAGTTGAGGTGTCTTAACTCACGTCAACTAAAGTTGAGTTGTCGTACCTAATAGGGGCCTTAGTTCTTTGGCGCCAACACTGATTATAAAACACTCGGTACTCACTTCCATTAACATCACTGAAGAACGTAAGGTTGCTTACGTCTTCATACGTGGTTTTACAGCATGTTTTACAGATAATATATGAAGTTGATAAGATTACGTTGTTGCTTCAAGTTGTTGTTTATTGGAAAACTACCGGGATGGGAGGGAGATAATTGCCATTCAGATCCATTTATTCTTTGATGGTAGAATTAAGTTATTCCGGTTCTACAATCAACTTTAGTTTCAGTTAAATATCGACTATTAACGTTGCCGGTTCTTAGGTCACCTCCCACAACGCAATCCGAAACACCAAAATGAGTCTGTTGGACATATCATCAAAATTCACAGAAGAAACACTGGATGCCATCATACGCAAGGCAGGTGGAACAAAACACACCAGCTATAAGTTTGGTAAAGGCTTCAAGAAGGGCAATTCATATTTCAGCAAAGTTTTTCGGCTTTGCGTATGTGGCATTAATGAGGGCAACGGGTAAGTTTTTTTGGCAAATCATGCTAAAAATAGTTTTTATCAATTTGGTTATTTTTTTTGCTTTCAGTTCTAAGCTTGAAGTTAATTTGATCGTTAAAGCGATGCCCAACAATCTAGCACGTCGCAAACTATTTCGTTCCACCGACTTCTTCCGTAACGAGATAAACTTTTATAATTGGGTATTGCCCGCTTGGGAACAGTTCCAAGCGAAATGTAAGCCGAAAAAACCACTCATTGAGTATCCGACATGTTATGCATCACTATGCGATGGTGAGAACGACTTTATTGCATTAGGTGATGTGAGCTTTTCTGGTTATGTGTCGCCCAATAGGTTGGTTGCTAATGAAAAGTTAATGTTCTAATTTTTGTCAATACTCATACCCATCTTTTATTAGACAAGATTATATAACGCTTGAAGAATGTTTACTAACGCTACGCACCATGGGACGTTTTCATGGCATATCTTTGGCTTTGAATGCACTCGAGCCGGAAACTTTTGAGAAGACAAGCAAGCATCTTGAGGTAGGTAAGAGTAAGTAAGAGTAAGAAAAGACACATAATCCAACTGTATTCTGATTAACATATCGTATCCAACACAGGAAACCTACTACGCGGAACAGAATCGTAGCTGGTATGTGGACTTTCTTCAGCTAGCCTGCAATGTAGCTAAAGATGCAGTGTCGAAAACTTACCCGGGCAGCAAATATGAAGCTTTGACTAAAAATTTTTTGCAAGACAATATGAGTCTATACGATGAAATGATACAGACGGTCTCCGCTAAATGTATGTATAAAGTTTTTTCTCCAAAGTTACAAATTTGATATTTTTTAACATCTATTCAGCTAAGTATGCAGTATTTGGGCACGGCGATTGCTGGTCGCAAAATTTCCTTACGCGCTACAGTAGCGATGGTACGCCAGAGGCCTTAACAATAATAGATTTTCAGTTATCTCGTTGCGCCTCAATAGCTTTAGACATTTCAATCTTTATCTACTGCTGCACAAGTCAGCAAGTGCGCGAGCAGCACTACGAGCTGTTGTTGAGGGTATGTCTGTGATTGAAGAGAAAAATTAATTTACTTTATTTGCTTCCCATATTGCAGGAATATCATCAAAGTGCAACAGCATTCATCAATGATTTAGGCGCTGATGCCAACATTGTGCTACCTTGGCAAGGTTTCCTCGATGAGATGCAAAAATTTGCGCGTTTTGGTTGTGGTATAGGCATTGAATCGTTGCCCATGTCCCTAATCGAAGATGAGGAGGTGGCCGATCTGGATGAAATTAAAGATGATACTGTGCTTACAGATGTCTGGAATATAACGCCATTCAAAGAACCTGTTAAATGTCAACGTATTGCGGATATGTTCAAACATGCCATAGATCAGGGCTATATTAAGTAAATCAGTACAAATTTTTTTTATGGAAATCCATCTCTAAAGATAACCCAAGTATTCATCACGATTTTATCTAAACGATTTTATAATTCAATTCAGATTTTTATGCACCTTTGAAAAAACAAACAAAAAACATTTTAGGTGAAATGTTTCTTCAATTAGATAACAATGTTAAGTAAATGTTTGTAAAAACGTCAGTTGATTGTTTTATTGTTTGTTGATTGGCTTTTATCATTGGTAATTGCTTGCCATTGACGTTGACCACTTAAACTATTTGCAAGCCTCTCAACGGAAACTTTTAACAAGCATATTTAATGATAAACAAGTTCTTTCAGCTCTGAAAAATATTTAAAAAAAATGAAATTTTTTGATTTTTTGCCATTGAAAACGATCACTACAAAATCACCCAAATATGCATAGAATAAGCTATAAGCAAATTACAAACAAGAAAAGTGCTCTTCATGATACTTTAATAAGTTTTGATATTCTAAAAATATATAAAAAATAAACTGTTCATTTCAGCCCTTGAAAGGACTTTGGCCGAACTTCTTATGATCATTGTTGAAACGACTGCAATGATCATCAAATCAAAAAAAAAAATTATTTACACTCAACGGCAGTATATTCAGAAATTTTTGAAATAACAGTTCATTACTATAAGTTCTTGGAACAACTATTTAACCCGTTAGAATATTTTATATGTACATATATACTCGTATAAGTGATTAATTTTAAAAATTATTATCATACTTAAAAAACGCAAGCTTTCAGTCAATTTTATGGTAATCGCTCGTGAGAACAGACATTCGTTCTCATTTAAGACACACCATTTTGGCGTAACTGCATCTGGATGAATGCCGCGTGCTATCAAACGATCACGGTAAGAAAGTGTTAAATAGTGAGGAGGAAACGTTTAATTTTTTAAAGTTTGATGGGTTTAAAATATCTATTGAAACTTAGCGTGCATTCAGTATTTCCTTTTGAATATATTAGAATGAAATTATGACAAACAAAAGACTTAAGTCACAAACTTGGCAAATTTTGTTTTAGCAAAAATTTATGCAATGCTGTTAAAATAAATCTAACTAAATTTTTTCATTTTATTAAAAATGTTCCATTTGGAGAGAAATGTTTAAAACATTTGAATAAAAAAAAAACACAGGTGCGTCGTTGGTCACACGAAAGAAGCGTAGCTTTTTCCCAGCTTCATATATTAGGTAATTTAATGTTTTTTTTTCTACTTTTGTTGTTTGGATAGCCAGTACACAATCCTTATAATAGATAATTTACGATATGAAGGATAGCCAATACACAAACCTTTTAATAGATTATTGTGATCTGCTGCAACATAGTTTAGCTTAACTGTTAATTTAGTACTTAATATTGAATCGGTGACGTTGCGTAATGATTCTTGGTTTGGTGGTTAGAGGATGGAATTATCGATGTAACAGCAGATGAGAGAGAATCGATGAGAGATGAGTTCCATTTCCACAGCAAACAAAGAAATATTTTTAATTTATATTTTCTTGTAGTAATAGACGCAAACAGAAAGCAACATCAAATCTAAGACGAATGTCTGAAAAAGTGTCGTTTTTGAGATTTCACTCAAGTAAATCACAAAATTTCAAAGTATTAGCTTTTGGAAAAAACAACACAAGCAAAAAAAGCTTTATATAGAAAAAATACACTGGAATTATTTTGGAATTTATAAAAATTATAAGTAAACAAAAACTCTAAAATATAATATAAATGCTATTTCTCGATCTTAACTTCTTATAACTTTTCACTTAAAGCATTTTTTTTTTCTTATTTAGAACGAATAAAAAAATAAAATGAAAAGACAAAAACACATCCCTGCTGAACTTTTTTTCCAGACCCTAAAATTGATGACTCAAAACCACTTTTCTGTTCGGAAAAGTATATGAAAACTTCATATGAAAATAGTAGATTTAAAATTTTTCGGTGGAGAAATTGCATTTTTAGCAAAAATGGAAAAATTTTATATATACATATGTATACATATTTTTTTTTTTTTTTTTTTTTTGCAAATAATTGCTTACAACTTCTTAAGCATTTATTTTATATAAGTTCTGATGCCATAGCCTGAAAGAGTATGCCATTTTAAAGGAAATATTCGGAATTTTTTTCTTATATATAGATAATATGAAAAAAACTAGATGAAATTTACGAAATTCGGGACTTAATGGGTTAAATTATAAATAAAATTTAATCCAATTAGCTACGAATTTTGTATTTTTATTTTAAATAAAATTCGCTACTTTCGAGATTCTGCCCTTATCGGCCCTTATTTTGCTCTTCAAGCCAGTTTTGTTTGATTCCAAAAATTTTCGGTTAAACTTTATTAAGTCATAAATTTAGCATTAAAATATCAAATAAATATCTTTTTATTTGTTATAAATAAGAAAAAACTTTAAAATCATTAAGTTAGAATGCATTAAACTAATTCTTACAGCTTTTTACTCATATTTTTAACTAATTCTTAAATAAAACTCACATCATTTAGCGCTCCGTGCTATTTATAACAGTCAAACAAAAGACTTAAGCAGAGATAAAGAGATGGGAAACTTCGATGTGAAAGGGATAGCACTATGCCTGCTTTATGTCAAATTGAAGTCAATACTAACACAATATTATAGTTGTGGTCGTACATTTTGTTGAGAAACTCACCCAGTTTGGGTTCCAGTTTGAGTTGAGTTTGAGTTATTCAGCTGTTTCGGGTTCTCACCACTGTGTAAAATTTCACTGAGCTTAACCAAACTGACCACGGTCAAAACCTAAACAAGTAGAAAAATTGCTGGTCTTGTACTCAAGTAGCAATAATTTATAATTTTATGTTTTTTTGCCTAATTACAAAAAAAAAGAAATAAATTTCAAACGAGCAAGAATGCATTTTATTAATAAGAAAAAATTGCTTTTATCATTTTTTCCAAATAAAAACTCCTTCTTTATTAAAGTAATTAATTATGTTATGAATTTGTTTAAAAATATTCATTATATTTTATGTTTTACAATTTCGTATTTTTAAAAACAAAAAAACAAATTCAAAATTATCTTATTGTTTAAAGTTAATTAAAATTTTACAATTATTCATTTTAAAACATGATTTACTTCTTTATTTACACCTATAAAATATAGAAAATATTAATATACGCAACATTAAATAAATAAAAAATTGCCAATACTTTTCTTAAATTCTTTCTTTATTATTTCGATGGGATTCGAAGGGGAAAAACATCAATTACTGTTCATTGGCGAAATCTGGGCTATCAAGAACTGAATAGCTTGATATCGCTACATCCATTTCTTTGCTATGAACACTGTTGTATTAACTGCAAGTTCCATAGATTTATTTAGCGAATCCGGTTTTGCCTCAATTTGTTCCAGTACTTCTTGAACGCCAGAAACAGTAGGTGTTGACTGCTTATATTTGTAACCAATATATTTGGTGTTTTAATGGCATTGAGTAGTAGTTTTAGGTTTTCACCCGATATGCGATCATCGGCAATAGCATGTGTTGCATTATGGGACAATTGTTGCTGCTGTGCGTGAGGATGTTGCTGTTGATTGGCATGTATGAAGGGTGCCCATCTTCTCGGATTTAGAATATATTTATAAGTTAACTTAAGTACATATCCGATCAAAATGAATAACAGAATTGGTGCCATCAAGTTGTATGAAAAGGAGGGATTGCCTTTTAAATAAAATGGTTAGGTGTAAAAAATTTAAGAATGCATTTAGGTTAATCATTATTTACTTGAAAACGTAGACATTGTAGCTGTACACTTTTCAATAAGGAATTCGGATTGCTTCATAAACAAGTCATTGAGGCACATTATTAGCACATGATTTGGTCGACAAATCCTTTTTTAATTTCTAGCTTTTCTGTAATAAAAATTAATAAGAATTTTTTATATATCTATTTTACATATAAACAGCCTCTCACTCACTTCAGCTGCTTGACTTGCATATTTTCATTGCTTTTCATTCAAACCCTATTGCATTCCAAGTAAGTAAAAAAGAATCCAAACAAGAAAAAGCTTTATAGCCCATGCGAATGTAACCAATTTGATTACGATTGTGCAAGAACCAGCAAAGTAGAATTGCAGCAGCCACGATCAAAGTAAATTGAATCTGCAAAATACATTATTGTAATTAAATTTCATTTGAAATTTTTTAAATGATTATACAAAATATTTTGTATGATTTAAATTATTAAGATGAAATTGATATTTTTGATATAAAAGTATACAATATCAAAATTTGGGAAATGATCACACAAGGAACATGCTTACCTCGGATATTTTCAACAGTTCAAAATTATCCATGAATATGTCCAAAACTATATCAATTATTCCTATGCTGCTGTCGACGTTACTTCCGAACACGCTATCCAGCTCACGTGGATCACTTAGCTGTTTTAGTTTTTCCTACTGTGCTGGTAGCAGCGTGAAGCGTAATGAGTGATGATACAGCGGAGCACCCTCATTAAACTGAAATAAGTTACATAAAATAATAAGTTATTTTAATTAAAAATTAAACATAAACAAATGAAAGTTTCCGTTTACTTTTCATGCGTAGCAACATTTGTCATCACTGCCTACACGGGCGTCTAAATTAATTTCTTAACTCTATATGTGCATATTTCTTACCTGCAATTTTTGACGAAGTACTTTCATCATTGAAATATGTTTTTTACATCATAAGATAGAGTAAACTAAGCAAACAGCTTAGATTATGCCAATGACACCGCAGTCAATGCTCGCGCCAGCATTGCTAGTAGACTTGCTCAACTTGTGCCCAAAGCATCGGGATCGGCATGCACAACAATAGTACGTACAACGATGCTCTTGGCGCCGCACAATGTGATTTTGCTGTCGCAAATGTCTACCTCAGTGGGTCCGCTTGCTTTGACTTCAATGTTGCCCAAATCGCCCAAGTGACGGTTTTCATCACCGGGTGCGCCATGTTCCTTGCCATGGGGATTGAAGTTGGGGCCGGCGAAGGTGCATCCATTGGTGTCACCAAATTCATGCACATGGAAACCATGTAGGCCCTGGGTGAGACCATTAACTACACCTGTAACCTTAACGGGCGCGGCGGCACTCTCTTGTTCGAAAAAAGACGGTGCCACTAGCATCGCTATTGATAACGCACAGCTTTTACAGGCATATTTCTTTAGTTTTATTTCTTTGTATTTTAGAATGACCACAACTTTATAAAATAATTATAAACTTTTCTCGACCCGAGCCAACGTTGGAATGAGAAATTAAATTAAAGCAAAAATAAAGTACATATTTGAAAAGCAGGCAATTTATAAAATAAAGTTATAAAATTATAAAACTTCACAACAGCTGACGGCCGACACAGCAATTTTTGACAACTATGAGGTGAACTCACATACACAATACGTGAGGACATAAAAAATGAGAAGAACAAGCACCATTTTGGCGCAAAATCAACAAAAATGACAGCCGAATCGAAGTTTCCCATCTCTTTATCTCTGCTTTGATGGTAGAATTAAGTTATTCCGGTTCTACAATCAACTTTAGTTTCAGTCAAAGATAACAAGATGGGAAACTTAAAAAACATAACCTCAAAAAAGGTTTGCATGTATTAGTGCGTCGAAAAATCAACCCTGAATTTTACTCTTGTTCTTCATCGGCCGCAAACTCTCGAAGAAATCACTTTGCAACCCCTGAAAATAATGCATATTATCTATTTATTATGATATAAATATTTAAGTTTAGTTGCAATAAAATGTTTGCAACCAAAACTGATTACTAAGTCCCTTTATTTTAGTTCATACATGCGTTTAAAGTTTGCCAATTTCTTCAGTTGTTGTATTTGTCAACATTTTTGAAAAATTTTAATTTTACACAAACCCCCGCTATCTTACACAAACCCCCGCTATTCGAGGTGAAATTTAAAAAAGGAACGCTCTTGTTCTTCTTCTGCATTTTTCTGCTGAAATTTCGTTTACAAACAAGAAAAATAATGTATGAATTGAGTGTTTGAATATTTAAATATTTAAGTTATGTTACAGGAATCTGTTTAACACTCAAATAATTACATGCATTTTCTTATTTTAATCTTAATCGCCAAACAAAGTTTGCAAATTTTGCCACTTGTTGTATTTGTAAATAGCTTTTTATTTTCACCACGGCCGTTTTGTAAAAGTTCTGTTATTTTTCATCCTATCAGAGTTGTCAACTTTCATTGTTTTCTATGAAAATTTGCTTGGTTGGAATCAATATTATTTGGTACGAACTAGCATTTGTTTTATCTATAAAATTAATTTGTAAAACTGCTTTGATTATGTATTTGCGTAATATATTAAGTTTAAAGTCATGATAAAGTCAGTCAAAAATATATTTCAAATTCAGGCTATGAATCAATTAAGTTTATCAGCTTATATATTTTGACTTCCGTAGACACAATTAATTTCCTATGATCATCGTTGTAGATTTATAAGAGAAATTTAGGCAAAGCTATCCTAAAACCGAAATAAAATTAAAAACCTAATAAAAGGAAAAATTAAAAGCTATCCTAAAGAAGATAAATTGGCAACACTACTTCTAACAGTTGCATGGAAAAAAAACATTTCATTCATAAATTCACCCAGCTGATATTATTAGCCTTTACGTTACATGCACAAATTTTTTGCTCTTTGTAGGGAAAGAATGTGGTTTTTTTATGTATAAAATCTTATTGAACATGAAGCTAAGGCACAAAAATAAATATTTTTAGCATATATAAGAATATATAAAGAATTTTAGATATTTTTGTTTTCGTTATAAAGCCAATCAATAACAAACGTGTTGGAAGGGTTAAGGAACATACCCGAAACTGACATATTCACCTCTCTATTTGTGGTGAAATGGTTTCTCTCGTATGTGTGTTTACTTTTTGCAATTTTTAGATTCCCCACAGAAGTTTCCCATCTTGTTATCTTTGGTTTCAGTTAAATATCGACTATTAACGTTGCCGGTTCTTAGGTCACCTCCCACAACGCAATCCGAAACACCAAAATGAGTCTGTTGGACATATCATCAAAATTCACAGAAGAAACACTGGATGCCATCATACGCAAGGCAGGTGGAACAAAACACACCAGCTATAAGTTTGGTAAAGGCTTCAAGAAGGGCGACTCATATCTCAGCAAAGTTTTTCGGCTTTGCGTATGTGGCATTAATGAGGGCAACGGGTAAGCTTTTCTTGTTTTTTGGCAAATCGTGCGAAAAATAGTTTTTTATCAATTTGGTTATTTTTTGCTTTCAGTTCTAAACTTGAAGTTAATTTAATCGTTAAAGCGATGCCAGACAATCTAGCACGTCGCAAACTATTTCGTTCCACCGACTTCTTCCGTAACGAGATAAACTTTTATAATTGGGTATTGCCCGCTTGGGAACAGTTCCAAGCTAAATGTAAACCGAAAAAACCACTCATTGAGTATCCGACATGTTATGCATCACTATGCGATGGTGAGAACGACTTTATTGCATTGGGTGATGTGAGCTTTTCTGGTTATGTGTCGCCCAATAGGTTGGTTGCTAATAAAAAGTTAATGTTCTGATATTTTTTAATTCTCATACCCATCTTTTATTAGACAAGATTATATAACGCTTGAAGAATGTTTACTAACGCTACGTACAATGGGACGTTTTCATGGCATATCTTTGGCTTTGAATGCACTCGAGCCGGAAACTTTTGAGAAGACAAGCAAGCATCTTGAGGTGAGTAAGAAAAGACACTTAATCCAGCTGTATTCTGATTAACATATCGTATCCAACACAGGAAACCTACTACGCAGAACAGAATCGTAGCTGGTATGTGGATTTTCTTCAGCTAGCCTGCAATGTAGCTAAAGATGCAGTGACGAAAACTTACCCGGGCACCAAATATGAAGCTTTGACTCACAATTTTTTGCAAGACAATATGAGTTTATACGATGAAATGATTCAGACGGTCTCCGCTAAATGTATGTATTAAGTTTTTTCTCCAAAGTTACAAATTTTTTAAAATTGTTTAACATCTATTCAGCTAAGTATGCAGTATTTGGGCACGGAGATTGCTGGTCGCCAAATTTTCTTACGCGCTACAGTAGCGATGGTACGCCAGAGGCCTTAACAATAATAGATTTTCAGTTATCTCGTTGCGCCTCAATAGCTTTAGACATTTCATTCTTTATCTACTCCTGCACAAGTCAGCAAGTCCGCGAGCAGCACTACGAGCTGTTGTTGAAGGTATGTCTGTGATTGATGAGAAAAATTAATTTACTTTATTTGCTTCCCATATTGCAGGAATATCATCAAAGTGCAACAGCATTCATCAATGATTTAGGCGCTGATGCCAACACTGTGCTACCTTGGCAAGGTTTCCTCGATGAGCTGCAAAAATTTGCGCGTTTTGGTTGTGGTATGGGCATTGAATCGTTGCCCATGTCCCTAATCGAAGACGAGGAGGTAGCCGATCTGGATGAAATTAAAGATGATACTGTGCTTACAGATGTCTGGAATATAACGCCATTCAAAGAACCTGTTAAATGTCAACGTATTGCGGATATGTTCAAACATGCCATAGATCAGGGCTATATTAAGTAAATCAGTACAAATTTTTTTATGGAAATCTATCTGTAAAGACAACCCAAGTATTCATCACGATTTTATCTAAACGATTTTATAATTCAATTCAGATTTTTATGCACCTTTAAAAAAAAAAAAAGATAAAATAATATTTTAGGTGAAATGTTTCTTCAATTAGATAACAATGTTAAGTAAATGTTTGTAAAAACGTCAGTTGATTGTTTTATTGTTTGTTGATTGGCTTTTATCATTAGTAATTGCTTTTCATTGACGTTAAGCACTTAAACTATTTGCAAACCTCTCAACGGAAACTTTTAACAAGCATATTTAACGGCAAACAAGTTCTTTCAACTCTGTGAAAAATATTAAAAAAAAAATAAACAAATAAAAGCCATTGATAACGATCTGAACAAAATCACCAAACATGCATAGAATAAGCTATAAGCAAGCTTACAAACGAGAAAAGTGCTCTTCATGATACTTTAATAAGTTTTGATATTTTATATTTTCAAAATTTGAAGGCAAATATTCCCATTTCATTTACTCGAACTACACGTGAATGTTAAACACGTACTACACATGTAGTTGCAAAAGTACGTGAACCCGTGAACATGAGTACATTCATCCATCCATCGAGAAGATCCATCTGTTGGGCTTCAATTCCTTGATCTTTAGCAAGAATGATAGAAACAAGATTATACATTCCGCAAATGAGAAAGAGAGCATGACGTCACCCAGCGCTTTTGTTTACATCAACTGCATGCATTTATATACTATATACTTAATATATATTTTTTTCTAATTTTTATAATATGTATAAGAACCTACTTAACCTATTGGTGTCAATAATTTTGTCAGTCTCGAATAGTTTAGAACAGTAGTTCCCAAAGTATGGGTCGCGACCCACCAGTGGGTCGCGAGAAAATATTGAGTGGGCCCAGAAATGTGGGACGGATTAGAACCTTGTTTAGCGGATTAGAAATAAAAAAATATTAATATATTTAAGTTTTTTTTCCTCATCGATATTGCCAACTGGTATTACCAGTATTTATGTCCTCTATTTCTAAAGCAGCCAATAGGTGAGTCGCAAATTTTTAAGTTTTTGTTAGATGGGTCGGAATCCAGTAAACTTTGGGAACCACTGGTTTAGAAGATAAAAGTTGTGCAAGTTTGAAAAATTTACATGCTTTCGTATACGAAAATATCAATTTTTTTATACAGAAGTGTAGTTATTTTTACTTTACTTATTCGCAAGAATTTATTTTGCCTATTTTGCCAAAGCTATGCCAATTTCGTCAATTTGCCTAAGTGATCGCATAGTTGCATTAATTTTGTTAGGCAGAAGCGCTGCGTGACGTCATGCAGTCGATTGGGAAATAGAGCATAAGATAACGGCGCTGCGGAACGCGTAATCTTGTTTCTATCATTCTTGGATCCTTAGACTCCCAGCCAAGGGGCAGTATTAATCGTACACGGCAGGTGACTACGATACAACTATATGGATTTAAGCTGCACCTTCCCACGTTGGAAGCAAAAAGTGCCGAAGAGATGTTAGTTAGACCTCCATCCCTACCTAAGACATGTCATCAAAATATAAAGCTAATTTGGTACCTTTGAATACTCAAAGAGAGCAGCAGAGCCGCAGAATGAAGCCTTTAGGGCAGGTGTCCACGTAAAGCACATTTGTATTTTTTATTTCTCATGACAAACTTTCGTTTGCAGAGAGGTTCTATGACAAATTCGAATATAATTGAATATACAGAGAAGTCCAATAATCAATCAAGATTGTCACAAGTTATCGCTCAATATGAAGATCGCTTGAACAATATGTTTCAATAAAATTTTAATTTGATATCATTTTCTTATTGAATGCACAACTCTGAAAGAATGTGAACTGAAGATGTCGTTTTGATTCCATGGATTTTATTATATCAACGAATCTATCATTTTAATTCAAACAATTTCAATTATTGAAACGACTTCAATGATCATCAAATCAAAAAAAAAAAAAATTATTTACACTCAATAGCAGTATATTCAGAAATTTTTGAAATAACAGTTAATTACTATAAGTTCTTGGAACAACTATATAACCCGTTAGAATATTTTATATGTACATATATACTCGTATAAGTGATTAATTTTAAAAATTATGATCAGACTAAAAAAAGGCAAGCTTTCAGTCAACTTGATGGTAATCGCTCGTGAGAACAGACATTCGTTCTCATTTAGGACACACCATTTTGGCGTGACTGCAGCTGGATGAATGCCGCGTGCTATCAAACGATCACGGTAACGATAAAAACGCATTTTAGCCGCAAGAGCTGGTGTATTCGGATCCGACCAGAGACGTTCAGCAGCAGCACCGGCACGTGGCCAAATGCGGGACTCTTAAAAAACAAGCAATAACATAATAAGTTAGACTTAAGTAGTTAACACAAAAACACCAAAACCACCTACCCACTGAATTCTCATCGACATATTCGCTCCACATGCAGACTTCACCGCCCAACATCTGAGCATTTCGCTCCATCGATACATCGTAAACTTTCAACCAGTGATTATATCGTGTGAGTAACCAGAAACCACAATCCAAGTACCAGGCATCCGTGGGCGAAGCAATTATGCGATAACCCTTAGCAATTAATTCACTATTTAGTTGTTCACCCAAGTCAACCCATGTTTGTATTACAAATCGCTCCTTGGGAAAGTATTTTTCAATTAAATCGGGGTCTGTTAGATGACTAGACCAAACAATCACCGACTTTAGATTTGCATTATTACTAGTACGTTGATGTTGTGTCACATTATCCCATGCGGCCAGGTTACGAGAGTGATATTCTGCCAACAACTTATTGAAACCATCCATTCCTAAACCGTAGCCACGTTGCATCATGGCATTAGTAATCTCTTGTGTGTTATTCCAACAGGGTATGAAAACGTCATCACCGCCCATATGCAACGTTTCTTCGGGCTCAATGACTTCAGCCAAATGTGCGTATATTTCCTTCATCACCGAATACATGGCATTATTAATAGGATTCAGTTGACCACAAGGTGGCTGGTTGCAGAACAAACGCCATGGCTGTTTATTTATACAAACAGAAAGATTTCCCAATCCAGCCATGGGTCCCCATTGCCAGCCATTGCCTGCATGCGAGGGTCCATCAATTTCGATAAGAACTCGAATGCCTCGTTGTTTGGCGTATTTTATAATGGTCTGCGTGTCGGCGCGAGAGTAAATGTCTTTAGAGGAATAGGCGCCAAAACTTTGGAGAAATATAAAAAAAAAGTATTTGTTGTGCATAAAATAAGTTCTCCAATTATTTATTTATTATCAAATATTCGACAACGGGAGAATCAGATTTCGAAATTATTTCTCACTTCGAAATTCGAAAACTCGAAGAATAAAATTTTTTTCCGGAATTTTTCGAGCGAATATTAGGAATTGGGCTGTAATGTACTCAATGTGTGCTATCATGTGACGCATTGGAAAATAAATTAATGGGTCAATATGATTGTTTTTAATGTAAAGTTAACTGCGCCATTAATATTTTCAAATATTCGTGCTGTTATGCTTGAGTTATGCTGCCAAGCACATGGTTCTGATGATGATGCGTGAAGAGATTAAAGAAATTAGCATATCTACTAAATTTTTATAAATAATATACATACTTACAAATATCTCAGAGGCTTTTTGCAACACAATTTGAGCACATTACAGCACAATTTCAAAGTTTCTGAAAATAAAATGTTTTGAAAAATTCCGACTCATACTGATATGTCTTAATAAAATTTAACCCCTGATTTAATTCTAAATACAAAACTATCCGAAACGTGCGAAATAATCACCTTTGCATCTCTGGCACTTGCGTCACTTCTAATGGGAAACTATGAGAGTCTACAACGTGCCAATGAAAAACGTTTAACTTGGATGCGGCCATACCATCTAAAATCTTTAATATATACTGTAGCGGTATATAATTGCGTGAAGTGTCCAACAACAGACCACGATGGGCAAATATGGGACGATCCTCTACATGTGCTTCACTAACGAGCAACAGGCCATTTCTGTAGATTAGAAATATTTTTGTTTTGTAAATTAGATACTTTTTTAAATAAATGCTTACCCAATGCAGCCCGTTACCAAGTTACTCAAAGTCTCCAAAGCCAGACGGTGACCAAAAACAGTTGTTGCCTTGAGATCCACGACTGTAGTTATGTCTATAGAATTTATATATAATAGAATTTTACTACATGTTTAAAGTTAGTTATACCATTATCTTATTTATAATTGAAAAATATAGTCTGATGTATGTTGTAGGTGCCATCGGTAATTTAAATATGAGGGATATTCTCTATGCCTAGCGTATGACGTTGTACGGTGCAAAAATAGAAAATGTACAATCTGCCATTGTTGTTTCGCAATTGCACGGATTGTAAATTTCCTATTCTTGCATCGTGCAACGGCATATGCTAGACATAGAGAATACTCCTATTGTGCTGTTGTATGCCTAGATTGTTCTGCAAGATGCCATAAAGAGATTAACAAACAATTGCAAAATTTCTTATTTTTAAGCTAAAATAGAGTTATTTTGACGTGACGAAGTTACGTTTTACCGCGCAGGTTTTCAAAAATTTTTCAAAATTCATCGTCGTTGCGTTAAATTGTTACTCGTTGAGTATTAAAGCTATAATTAAAACAATGATACGACCGTAAAGTTTAATTCTTTGACTTTATTATAAAAATCAAATAAAAATTCAAAACGTCATAGGGACGCGGTGGAATCTGCTTAAGCAACGCAACTGAAAATTTGTTACATGGAATTATTACTCGCTGAGTATTAGCGCTATGATTAAAAATATGATATACCAATAAACGCCTGTCCTAAGTCCCAACAACAGAACTAGACAAAAAATGTCTGACATCATGGGGACACAGAGCGAGCCGCTCAAAAATCGACAATGCAACATTCATGCAGCAGCGTTGCATTGAGTTATAACTCGGTGAGTAAATAAAGTGCGATAAATGTTTAAAAAGGAAAATGAAAGATTTATACTTGGCCTTACGACAAAAATAAAAAAAAAAAATATGGCAGCATATGTAACAGAAATGTAATATCGTTGCTTGGAATTATTACGCACTCATGAAAAGTGCTGCGGTAAATTTTGTTTTACGACAGCATAGATGTGTTATTACGCCTCACAACTAAATTAAAAAAAAAAATTCTTATCGTCATGATTTCAGAGTGGCAACCACAAAAAGCAGTAGCAAATGCAACACCAACACCAACACCAACACCAACACCAACACCAAGACCAAGACCAACACCAACACCAACACCAACACCAACACCAACATCAACATCAACATCAACATCAACATCAACATTAACATTAACATTAACATTAACATTAACATTAACATTAACATCAACATCAACATCATCAACATCAACATCATCATCAACAACATCAACATCAACATAAACATCAACATCAACATCAACATCAACATCAACATCAACAACACCAACATCAACATCAACATCAACATCAACATCAACATCAACATCAACATCAACATCAACATCAACATCAACATCAACATCAACATCAACATCAACATCAACATCAACATCAACATCAACATCAACATCAACATCAACATCAATATCAACATCAACATCAACATCAACATCAACAACAACATCAACATCAATATCAACATCCATATAAACATCAACATCAACATCCATATCAACATCAACATCAACATCAACATCAACATCAACATCAACATCAACATCAACATCAACATCAACATCAACATCAACATCAATATCAACATCCATATCAACATCAACATCAACATCCATATCAACATCAACATCAACATCAACATCAACATCAACATCAACATCAACATTTTTAAAGTTAAACACTAATAATTTGTTTTATTTATCATAAAAATTAAATACAGGGTGCGGCTAAAGTTACTATATGATGTCAAACAATTGTAACTTCTTTGCTTGCGAGTATTTAACTTTTTCTTTTTTTCTATTTCAGAAATTAAACTTGGGAGAATATTTAAAAATGGAACGCTATACAATTGCGCAAAGAACTAAGATTGTTTTTCTATTCATTGAAAATCATCGTTCGATAATTAATACTCAACGTGCATACAGAAGATTTTATGGTGTAAGAACTGCTCCAACGGGTCCAACCATTCGTCCGTTGGTGAATAATTTTGCTGAATATGCGACTGTCGGAGATTCAAGACGTACGGGCAGACCTCGAACTGGCAGATCGGCCGAAAATATTGATGCTGTGCGACAGAGCGTCGAAGAAAATCCGGAGACATCAACGAGAAGACGATCTTCCCAGTTGCAGCTTTCTGACCGCACTCTTCGGCGAATTTTAAAACACGATTTGCACCTCTTCCCTTACAAAATCCAAGTAGTCCAAAAACTAAATCCTGAGGACTTCGTATTGCGCTTGGAATATGCTAGAGCAGTTTTAAATCTCGTTGATCAAAATGAAAATTTTTTGTCAAATTTAATGATGACCGACGAAGCGCATTTTCACTTGAACGGTTTCGGGGGATCCCAAAATCCCAAAAATCTTCATCAGAAATCTTTACACGCAATTCGTGTTACCGTTTGGTGTGGCATTACCGCCCAAAAAGTTTACGGTCCTTTTTTTTTTGAAAACGATCAAGGTGTATGTGAAACAATAAATGGAGAACGTTACAGAGTAATGCTACAAAATTTTTTATTTCCGCAATTGCCACCAAACGCCAATATATGGTTTCAACAAGATGGTGCAACAGCTCATACGGCCCGTGCAACGATGGACTTATTAAGACAACAATTTCCAAATCGGATAATTTCTAAAAACGGCGATTTGAGATGGCCACCACGATCGCCAGATTTGACTGCACCGGATTTTTTCTTGTGGGGCTATCTCAAAGACAAAGTTTATGTGAATAAGCCCCAAACCTTGCAGCAACTAAAGGACAACATTCAAGAAGAAATTGATCGTATATCACAAGAAACACTCAACAAAGTTATGGAAAATGCCATAAAAAGAGCACATTTTTGCGTTAGAGAAAACGGTTCTCATTTAACTGATATTATTTTTCATAATTAATGTAAAAAAATAACATAAAATAAACTTTCTTTTTATCATAAATTTTTTTGTTTTTTTCATTCCATTCAATAGTTATTTAAAAAACAAATCATATAGTTACTTTAGCCGCACCCTGTATGAGCCAAATTCTAAATGTACGATGTAAACATTGTGGTGGGCGTTTTGTGGGCATTATGGCTGGAACGGGTAGTTTATTGAAATTGTGCGTGAATTTTATTGTTAAATGTATTTTTTTTTTTCATTAATGAAGACCCGTATAGCTCTTTTTTCCTTTCTACAACCCATCTTTAAAAAACTAAGTATAACTACGTGACCCGCACTCTACCGACAGTTTGCAAAAAACGTATTTTTACGTGTCCCGTAGTACAATACTTTTTTAAAACAATTGCAAATTTTTAAAATAAACAAATTTGCATTTATTTCATTTCATTGCATGAGTCACTATAACGTGTAAAGTTTATAACAGTCCGGTTATTCCTTTTAAAATTAAAATCAGTCTAACTTATATTGCAAATGTTATATTTCCGCTCTTAGAGGATATGCGAATAATTTTTAATCTCTTCATGGTACATTGTAGCACAAGACAAGCACTTTAGAGCACAACTTCCGAATTTTTAAAAAAATGAATGCCGAAAAATTTTGTGAATAAATTTGTTTTCCAATGCAGCACACAATTACACACATCTGGCACATTGCAGAACATAATTTTTGTAAAAAAAAAAAATAAATTACGGTCTAACTTTATGCACATAAAATTATTTCATTCCACCAGTGTACCTGTTGTTTTAATATTCAGCGTATACGACTCGTCCGTTTCCCAATTAAGCACTAAGCTGTTCGAATTAACAATCGTTTTCACAACTATAGCTTTGCCATCGCCTAGCGTGCAATTCCCAATACATTCTTTCAAAATATTGCTGAGAAAAATACGATTAGATTCGCGAAAAAATTGCATTGGCTGCGGGCTGAGTGTGTTCACATGGAAATGCATTTTACCAGGATCAAAACGTACGCGCCCATGTCCCAAACTACAATTTCCTGTAGGCATGGGCCAGATAGCTCCAAATTGGCCACAGGACATGCGACAATCGTGCTGACTCTCAAACCGAAGGGCATCGCCTATTTCTGTTGAAATCTTGAGCAAGCAGAAACCTAATGAGGTGCATATCCAAAATTGTTTGCTGTGGTATAGTTTTTTGTTGAAATAAAAATTTTAATAACTGACACAAATGTCAGACCAACCTTTCTTTTGCTGCAATCCGTGGAACAACTTGTAACGATAGTAAAAACAGGTACCAATATGTATAGAAATGTTGTGACGTCAGCATATTTTATATTTTTGTATCTAATTGATTGATAAAAAAAAATAACAATTGATGAATAATTTTTATGCTTACTACACCCAAAAAAAATCTTGTTGTATTATTAACAATGTCAGTGTTGTTAAATTTATTTCAGAAAATGTTATTAATATAAAAAGATTCTCCCCTGCAAACATTATCTGAGTGCCTCAAAAAAATGACTCTAAAAAGAGTATTTCTTATGCGTGTTTTATGAGTACGCAATAAAAAGACTCATAAGTCTTTGATATGATTCTAAAATTATTGCTCAAAAATAAGACTCAAAAAATAGTATTTTTTATGCGTGTTTTATGAGTACGCAATAAAAAGATTCATAAAGAAGTCTTTTATATGATTGTGAAATGACTTTAAATTTTTCTACTATTACTTTTTATTTGAAATGTTTAAAAAAAAGATATTGTTGTCATTTTTTTTTTATTTTCCAACTATCAAATATTATAAATAAATTTGAATCTAAAAATATATTTCAGCCTAAACAGATCATAATTACTTCTATGAGTTCTGAAAGAGTCCTCAGTATGAGTCTTTAAAAATTCCATTCCATGATTCTTAAAAATGACTATCAAAAGAGTCTTAATTTTGAGTCCAAAAGACATTTATATGAGTTCTTAAAAAGTATTTATTTAAAGTCTTTATTATGAATCTTAAAAAAGTATTTAAAATTAGTCTTAAAATAGTCTTCATTTTGAGTCCAAAAAGACTCATTTATATGAGTTATAAAAGAGTCTTTATTATGAGTCTTTAAAGAGTCTTTACTATGAGTCTTAAAAAAGTATTAAATATGAGTCTTAATTTAGAGTCCAAAAACACTAATTTATATGAGCTCTAAAAGAGTCTTTATTATGAGTCTTAAAAGAGTATTAAATATAAGTCTTAAAAGCGTCTTAATTTTGAGTCTTAAATGAGGCATAAAGCAGTCATTATTATGAATCATATTTTGAGGTCCACAACCTACGAAAATGTACTCATAAAAGAGTCTTTTTTGAGCACATTATGACGATAAAAATTCATTTATATGAGTCTTAAAAGAATCTTTTAAGAGTCATAATGTTTGCTGGGATGTTGTTCTGTTAAAAATAAAACTTCTTAACTCATTAGCGCCCTCTGTACACACGCGAGTACAGATGTTTAAATATGGTTCGTGAACGCAATTATAAATGTATTATCGATTTGTTTATTAAAATTTCAGTCTTATATCACTAGAAGTTATGAAATAGAACAAAATTGGAGGTTCGCCCGAAAATAAATGTCAATTTGTGTATTTAATTTCAAATTTTGAAATATTATGTAGCAAAAAGTGTTCAACAATTTTAGTGCATAATGGGCGTATTGTATACTAATTAAATTACTGCGTCAACTTTTGAAGAGTCGAGGTTGATGAAGAGTCGAAGTGGAATGTTAGCGACGATGAACCCCTTTCTACTCATGTTCAACACCACAAAATGTGCTAGAAACTATGAACTTAAAACCCTGCTTGGACTAAAATCTATCTATATTATTATTACGCAAACGCTTGTTTTGTGATGGCCATCATATCTATACCGTTGATTCGATTTTCATAAATGTGGTATCAATAGCAAGGTCTTACTCTGCAGATGTGCAATAAGGTCTTACTTTATCTTAAATATTATGTATTTAAATAAAAAAAACCCAAAACAATCTTCTGCAAAGAAAGTGTGTTTTCTATGTGGTGCCTAAAACTATGTGATAGTTTTTTTCTGAAATTTTCCAAAATCATTCTATTGTATAATTAAAGCAGTAGAGCAAAGCGGGAAACGTACAAATATATTTTATAGGATATGGATGTGGACAAAGATTTAGACACTCCTTAAGCACACCTTTCCAAACTAGGAAAGGGATTCGAACAAAGATTAAGTGAAGTGGATATAAAAATACTCTAACGTTAAAACCTACGGGTGTGTCCACAAAACATTCAACTCTTTTTTCATTTAAAAAGTAATTTTTTAAATTGCCGGTGTCTTTGTCATTTGCCCTGACTATTCTGGGAAAGTCCTGCAAGCCCCAGTATTCACACACGGCACAATTATATATTTGAAATTTAGTCGAGCCCGCTCTTTTGCTGGCGTGAACATTTTTATTAAAGAGAAGAGTATGCAGCGCACTTTACCCATTAACGAAGGTTATATAACATCAAATATAGTTTACAGACATATGCCAAAAAGTGTAAAAGTTCTGATAAAAAAATTAAAAAAACCAACACTAGATATTTTTCGCATTTTGGCGTTTTAACGCCATACGAAATAACACAAGAACGACAACAATACATATCAGATTCCCTTGTAACTTTTAACCCTACAAAGCTATTTGAAAAATTTTTCGATAACAAAGTCATTATTAAAATGTCATACCTTATCCTAAGGTTGTACACACCCGTGTACAGGTGATTATCCAACATTTTTCCCGTTTTATTTTTATTTTTTATTTTATTACTAACTTTTACTCTTTATAATAAAAATTTATAATAAAAAATCAAAAATATCCCGTCGTTTTACTATGGGCGTTAAAAGGTCAATAGAAAAATAAAGTTTTTATTTAAAACTCCATCTTTTTCTATCATAGATATTCTCGTCAAAGACTCCATATAACTGATTGACAATACTCAAATTTTTGTATCGACAAGATTTCTTGATGGACGTTTATTAACAAGATTCTTGTACAGCTGAAAAAAATTTTATTTAAATATACAAGACTTTTTTTGGTGAACTATAAAAAAAGAAAAGTATCAATTTATCTTAGAAGAAACTTCTTTTTAAAAATTTGTTTTTCCTTCTTTGCTATTATATCAATTCAACTCAAATTAAGTCCATCCGAACAAGGTCGGGTACTCTACTTGTTTTTCATAATTGTACTCGTATATTCAGGCTCAAACTTCAGGCACAATTTTTACGAATTCTCGTCATTGTATTACTTCTTGCTACAAAAACGGTGTTACGAACAACATTAAATAAAGTTAAACAGTTCGTGTCACATCATCCTACTTACTTTTCTGCATTACATTAGGACTACTGACAAATTTTTTCAAGTGAGTAATTCCAACAGTAGAGGCAAGAATTTTTACTCTTTCCTTTTCGAAAAGTTTCGCATAGTAAGCCCAGGGGTGAAAATGAAAGCATGACAAAACCGCTAATTTTTAAATTCCTCCTGAAGCTCCTGTTTGGGCTTCTTGTAAATCTTGTTGAAGTTGTAAACATCTAATGTAATACATCTAATGCATGGATACCAAGTGGTGAAGTATCCATGTTCTACCGGCGAGGTTAAAATAGATGTACTCCCTGGATTCCTTTTCAAAATAGACTGCTGTATTGATCCAGTGCTGGATTGTGAATCGCCAACTCGGAAGGACTCTTCTAGAAAATCTTCTATCGACTTGTGGGTGGATATGTCTAAAGAATCCACATCTGCAGGAATTATTTGAGTAGCTGCAGTCGTGGACAATGTGGACGTGGATGCCATGTTTTGCGACGATGAGGATGGTCCCCGTAAAAGATTTGCATAATTCTCTGCAATCCATTACCCATTCTTTGTTTCTTTATGACAGTCCATATATGTATATCGTGGACCACTCGCTGTTTAATAGTTTTGTCACGAAATCCTTTAATGAACATTTCGCGAATTCTGGTCTCTGCGCTACTAACTGTTTTTAGACATATGTTAATGAGTCCATCAGTTGATGTAGATATTTCTTCGTTGCATATTCCTTCTGTTGTAAAGATAATATCAGCAATCTCTGGAATATCTCCATCGATTCCAATAAATAATTGGGTGTTCAAATTAACATTAAAATCGATAGGAGAGAAAGTACTCCAGTATCGTTGGAGGAAGCCTTCGTCAATTTCATATGAACATCCAGCTTTGCTTTCTTCTGTTGTTCCATCTTTTGACTTTTTTTCCTTTTCCTGTTCTTCT
Organism: Pherbina coryleti; assembly: GCA_943735915.1. Lineage (NCBI taxonomy): Eukaryota > Metazoa > Arthropoda > Insecta > Diptera > Sciomyzidae > Pherbina > Pherbina coryleti. Next base: position 12,858,501 of record OX030951.1, read on the forward strand.
CCTTCTCCACTTGATCTACTATCGCTTGAGTTTCCGGTAAGAAATCGTCGTTTGGAACTATTATTTCCTGAACCGGAGAAATTTCCACTTCGTTTTCTTCTTCTGAATGCATTGGAGAATTTGAATCCTCTATAAATGCTATTGGTGTCTTGAATGTTGTAGTCTTCTTCTTTGTCGCCATGATTTTCTGGAGAATAATTATATGAACACTTACTTGAAAATGTTTTTATTGAACTAAACGAACTGTTACTATTACTGTTGTCCATTAAGAACTGACAATCTGATTTAAAGGTATTGTATTTATATCATTTTAAAACAAGCATTCTACTATGCACAGTAAAAATAATAAAACAATTTGAACGACGACGATCGTTCTGTCTGTTTTTGAGGTGTAGAACTTTGAACTGCAATAAAATATATTTTATGCATGCATACATATATAGTATACTGAGATAACATATTTTCGAACTGAAAATTAACTTTTTTAATAAGATAATCTTATGCCATTAGTGTTTAAATATTATTTCGGGCAAGTGGACGCAGCGGCTGATTCGGATGTGACGCATCTGGAAGTTGAATTTTCAACGTCAAAATTCCGGCGAATCGACTCATTAGGGTCCTCCTCAATACTACACTCTACCGTAGCGATTGTTTCTTCTGTGCGCACTGTATGACGTCTTTAAGGATGTGTATTATCACTAAGTGTTATGGCTGGTACAAAAACGTTCCATGGTTAATCCAATGAGTAACTCGGCTGGAAGATTATGTCAACAATTGACATAGTGCACGGTAACATTCCCGAACTGAAACTCGATTTTCGAAATAAATTTGCCCAAATTGCAAACGTTGTTCTGACGTTGGTGTATTCATTATAAAATGGCGAAACCAAATTTAGCAGATATTATAGTTGAGTTGACAGATCTAAACACTATGTCAGTTTATTTCTTATCAAAAATTTAATCTCTAAAGATCACCGTAAACAATATATCTACGACGCCTTCAGTGTCTGAATGCAGTTCTCTTTTACATAAGCTCAGACATGGCCACTCAAACACTGATGACATATACCTTACATTGTAAGCGAGAATCGGAGCAGGTTTGCTGCTTAGAATACACAATAATGAAGGGAAAGCGGTCCTAATATGACTGTTGGGTAAAAGAAAGGTAATAAAAAAGAATCCAAATAGTTAAAAATAATTTTAAAAAATTTGAAAATTAATTAAGGCTTCCTTTTTTTATTGTATACAAAAACAAAATAGTTAAAATATGATAATTATTTTACACATAATAATTTTTTGTAATACCTCTATTACCAAGAGAATTTTTAATTAAAACACAAATTATGTTAAACATTTTGGACAAACATACATTATTTTTGTAATCTTATAAAATATTCCAGTCTAGTTGATGGCTAGTCTCTACAAACATTGACTCTCATTGAGGACACACCATTGCGGTGTGACTGCATCTGGCTGAATGCCGCGTGCTATCAAACGATCACGATAACGATAGAAACGTGTTTGAGCCAGAAGAGCAGAAGTCTTTGGATCCGACCAGAGGCGTTCTGCAGCAGCTCCTGCACGTGGCCAAATGCGTGACTCTGAAATAAAAATAAAACAACATCAGTTAAGTGAGTCGAAGTAACTTAAAAGAATATTTTCTAAACTTACCCACTGAATTGTAATCGACATATTCACTCCACATACAGACTTCACCGCCCAACATTTGAGCATGTCGTTGCATGCGATTGTTGTAGACTTTGATCCAGTTATAATATTGTGTGCGACCCCAGAAACCATGATCCAAATACCAGGCATCCTTGGTGGATGCTATAATGCGATAGCCCTTGGCCATTAGATCGTTATTTAACGGTAAGGTCGCTTCAACCCATGTTTGTATAATAAAACGCTCCTTAGGAAGAAATTCTTCAATAATATCTGGATCTGTCAGATGACTTGACCAAACAATCACCGATTTCGGCTCGCTGTTAGTGCGTGAGTGCTGATGCTGTACCACATCATCCCATGATGCAAGGTTACGCTCATGAAACTCCGACCATAATTTATAAAAGCTCTTCAGACTTAAATTGTAGCCACGTTGTTTCATGGCACTTGTGATTTCTGGTGTATTATTCCAACATGGTATGTAGACCTCATCACCGCCCATGTGCAAGGTTTCTTCGGGCTCAATAACTTCAGCAAGATCCTCGTATATTTCCTTCATTACCGAATACATGGCGTCATTAGTGGGGTTTAATTGACCGCAAGGTGGCTGAAGGCAGAATGAGCGCCAGGGTCGCTGATTAAGACAAACGGCAATATTACCTAATCCAGCCATGGGTCCCCATTGCCAACCGCTGCCTGCATGCGAAGGACCATCGATTTCGATGAGAACACGTATGCCACGATGTTTGGCGTATTTTACGATGTTCTGTGTGTCGGTGCGTGAGTAAACGTGTTCTGGGGAATAGGCACCAAAACTTTAAAGAGAAAAATAAAAGAAAATTAAAATATGCGCAAAGTTAGCATCGCCATTTTTGATTCATAAACGCAATGTGCTATCATGTGCCGCGTTGGAAAGAACAAATTTATTCGAGTGTTGTATTTTTTACCCTTTTCGCATATTAACGCTTTTAAAATTTTCAGATACATATGTACATTTTTTATTTTTTGTTTTAGTAACATTTTTTTTCATAATATTTTGTAAGACCATATTTTGTTAACACACTGTTTATAATTATAAATAATTGAAATTTATGTGCAAATTAAAGCTAAAAATTATGATCCATATTAAATTAATCACCGTACTCACCGCTGTAGTTCCGGCACACGAGTGATTTCCAGCGGGAAGCTATGCGTGTCCACAACATGCCAATGAAACACGTTCAACTTGGATGCGGCCATGCCGTCCAAAGTGTTACGTATGTAACGTAGCGGCATATAATTGCGGGATGTATCCAGTAAAAGACCGCGGTGGGCAAATATGGGACGATCGTTGACACGTGCCGCACCAACAAGCAGCAAGCCACTCCTGAACATAAATTGTTTAATTTATTTTAAGAATTTAACATCAATTTTAAATTAAAAGCTCACCCACTGCTGCCAGTTACCAAATTGCTCAAAGTCTCGAATGCCAGACGGGCACCAAAAACCGTTTTTGCCTTGAGATCAACGAAGGTGGCCATACCTTTGAATAAAAAAGTTTCAAATTGAAAAAAAAGAACATTATTCATTCTACCGTCAGTTTTCTAATAAACATATTTACCTGTTGTCCTTACGCTCAACGTATACGACTCATCAGTTTCCAAATCCAGCACCAAACTACTCGAATTCACAGTCGTCTTAACAAGTATTTCCTTGCCATCGGCTAGCGTGCAATTCCGAATGCATTCCTTTAAAATATTGCTGACGAAAATACGATTGGTTTCGCGTATAAATTGCGTTGTCTGTGGGCTGGGTGCGACCACATTGAAACGCACTTTCCAAGGATCAAAACGCACACGTTCATGCCCCAGACTACAGTCGCCTGTGGGCATAGGCCATATAGCGCCATATTTGCCACAAGACAAACGACAATCGTGCTGACTCTCAAACCGGACGGCATCGCCCATATCTGGTGCCGGATCGAGCAAACAGGCATCTAATGAGGAACATATCCAATTTTGCTTGCTAAGGATAGATGTTAATAAAGTAAAAAAGTCTCATTTTTTATGGATCTATTGAAACTATTTCACCAACCTGTCATCAGCAGACACATTTGGACCATCGATTAACGTCAGAAGAAGGATGACGCAAAAGGTATAAAAAAGTTTTGGTGACCCCATTCTGTCTAGGGATGGCACGTCTTTAAAAGAACTAGTTCAGAGAACTGTTTTTGACACTTCTTCGTTTTGCAAGTATTTTAAATGTTTCGAAAATTAAGCACAATGATTTTCATTCTTCTTAATCCTAAAAAATTATAGTCATTTTTAGATTTATGGTAATATTGAACTGTTAAGCGTGTGAAAAAAAATATTGCATTGTTATCGAAGTTTTTTTCTGAAGCTAGTGTTAACTTTAAATCTTGCAGTTAAAAGCGATTTGTTTGAACTACACCGAGAAAAAAAACTTCTGCAAAATTAACAAAAAACCTAGTATAATTTATAAGATGTCTTCGGCAATTTGGTGCCTCCCAAGTTTTTCGTCAAAACATCTAAATTTTACATGCCTAACTTACCGATATTCGTTTGGATAAATTAACTAAGTATTTTGTAATTGTAAATTATGGCTTAAAAAGTTATTTACTCGTTAGAAAGATCTCGCTCATTGAGATGGATCTCAAGGCCTGAGAAACTTCTTAAAACGAAAGCTCTTTGTGAGAAAGTTCTCAAAATGGTATGCATAATCATGAGATGAAGCTGACATGTCTGAGAACTTTCTCGGTAAATGTTGAGTCTCCTATCAAGTGATCTCACAGTTTATATCAAGCAACTGAGATGGCAGAATACTTTCGCGATTGTAGTCTTAAAAATTGTTTAAGCCGCGTAGACATCTTGAAGAATCTAGCAGAAAATTTATGTTTCGTTTCAATAAAGAAGACATCGATTGGTTAGCAGAGCATTTTCTAGGGCCAACATTGGAATCGCGTGGTGGAGCTCTTACTTATTCTGAAAAAATTAGAGTATATTTAAGATTTTTGGCTGATCCTGGATTTTAAAATGGAATTGGTGTTGTGTAGTAAAATTTGAGTTTCTTTTAACTCATCAATTAGAAAGTCATCAATTAGATAATATAGCATCATTTTAATTATTTGATAAACTACAGTTTTGTTCACTTCCAGGTTCGCTTTCGGACATTTTTTTGAAATTTGAAGAAGCAATGTTAACGATTAATTGCTTTAGCTTGCTTTAAATAAACTAGAGCTCAATTGAAGCTTTAAGATCGATCTCACTTATGTTGAGTTGTTTGTCATAAGCTTGATTTCCTTTTTATGCATACAATTTTGAGACTGCGACTGAGAATGTTCTTATGGCTCACTTCTTGAGATTGATCTCACACGAATGATCTATGAGAAACATCTCATTTTTATTCATTTGACCCAATATATTACTTTGGTAAATAAGTATAAGTTTTTAATTTCCATACAACTTGGTGCCACCCAAGCCGGCTTAGGTGATTTTACTGTTTTTTTTTTCTCGTGGTATAATAAGATAATTATCAAACCCAATTTAAAGTCTACAAATCGACAAAACTAATGGATTTTTCATTCACTAATTACTGGATATTAACTAGTACATTTTCATGCCTTCTATTTTCATATTCATACAAAACACTGTCCCATTTTTAACCTGCTTCATTATCAAACTCTTGTAGAAGACTATTCACATTGTTGTGAATATTTATATTTGAATATATCTTACAATTTCTTCAAAACATCGTTCAGTAAATAAAAATAATAAAACACGCACATAATTTTTTCCATTTCAAATCATAGGTACTATTTGTAACACACAGAAATATAGATCAAACAACATTGACATTTTTTTTTTTCAATCGAAAGATATAGTTACTCAACAAAAATGGTTGTTACTTGCAAAGGCTTCCAATAATTTTTTCAAATTTGAGACTTATTTTTAAACGTTTCACATAGAAAATTTATGAGATGTCATAAAATATGACATGACATATGACATGACTTATGACATGATATATGGCAAGATATGACGTTTGACATGACATGAGATGACAAAAATATAACATGACACATGACAAAATATGACATATGACATGACATATGACTTGACAAAAATATAACATGACATATGACATGCCATATAACATGACATATGACATAACTCATGACATGACATTTAACATGACATATGACATGACATATTACATTACATATGATATTACATATGACATGACATATGACATTACATATAACAAGACATATGACACGACATAAAACATGATGATCGCGTGTTGATCAATAACAATAGTTTTACCCTCTTTGGAAGTATTATAACCTGTTTTTTGCTTGTGTCTTATTTTTATTAAAGAAAAATTTAAACCATTTTACCCTTTCTAAAATGTTAAAAAATACCGATTACCAACGTTAGAGAGAAACCGGCTATGCATGGTTCAAACAATGAAAATAATTAAAATATTCATTAGTACCAACGATCAGGCTTTGAGTGTTCTATTTATACGATTATTCGTAAGTATTTATTCAAATCCATGCGTTATTAAATAATTCAATTGCCCGACACTGCTTTGTGCTGCATATGCTAAAAATATACAATACAGTGTATACCCCCTGCACCGCAAGCGAATGTCAAATTGTGTTGTGAACAAACTTTCTACTTATTTATCAGACTTTTTTTGCGAAAGCTGAATACAGATTCATTTAAATTAAACTAAATTTAGTTCTAAAGAATGGCATTTTAATCTGAGCTGAGGAAGCGATAAGCAGTAGGCAGTTTAATTAAAGAAACCATTACATGCAGATGACGCATGTGGCCTGGCATGAACAGAAATTGCAAGTAAGTTGATAATTATTTGTATTTATTTGAATATAGTTTTTAATATAGTCATAGCATAAATGGTAGTACTTTTTTAATTCTAAGAAGGCTGAGTATACAACAAAAAAACTTTTTTTTTACAATTAAATCATTGCTGAAGAAATAAAATAGTTTATTGATTCTGCTAAAAATTTTAAAATTTTGAGTTGTGTCTCTTCTCTTGATAGGATGCGATATCTCAAGAAAATCTTTAGTCAAATATTGATGTTGTGAGAGCTTGTGTTAATATTGTCCAAACAGACAAACAAAGAATTATGAATTGTTATTGGGCCCGAAGCTTCACACGGCAGACTTGACAATTACTTCGTTGGCAGCTGTTTCAGTAATTGCTGTAAAGGCTAACGAAACAGCTGTCTAGTCTGATGTGTGATTTCTCTTTACAGGGTTCTTGACTTCATAAACAAACATCAACTTAAGCAGTGACAGTGATAATAAACTTGACACAAGACCTAATGGAGTTCGAAGAGTATTGTGCAACATAATATAACTTTTTTTTTTAGCTTTGAACCAAAGATTTCCGGTATTATTCTCACTCAATCAAGTCTGTCTTGGTTCGAAATGGGGTAATAGATTAGTGGATAGGAAGTGAAACATGTGTAAGACATTCTAAGTATAATGGGAAGCCGTAGAAACATGTGAATTAGAATCTGAGACAATTGCTAAGTGCTTACTTCAGTTCATTCTAGTTTTAAGACAGTCCCATCCACAAACTTCTCTATGAGCAAGTATAACCGATTTTTAGTCGTAAATATTGATGAATTCTCAATTTCGGTTGATACGAATTGAGGAGAGAAATGTAGAATACCCAGTACGATAAGTGATCATCCCAAGATAGCTTCTTGGCACATCCTTTCAGACTCGGCGATCATACCCCGATCATACCAAATACCATATCTTTTTTTGTATGCAGCTGCCACGTAAGGGGTATTAATCCCTTTGTAACATCTGATCGATCTAATCCATCGAGCAGGTAAGAAGTTAATAGTCAAGAATCCGAGTACCTTCCTTTAGCAATGAAGGAACGATATCGATGTCGATTTGTTTTGTTTTTTAATTTTACATTTTTCACATTTTCTTTCCAACACATCGCTTTGCAGCTGCCGTGTTCATCTCCTAAGGTATTAGTTCCTTCATCCAATACTTGAGGCAATAAGAAAAGATAGATCGCTTTAGAGAGGTGTTCGCCTACCTTCCGACTGGGTAGTTAAGGAACATAGCTTGGATGGGACTCAAACCAGAAACCAGTGGGATGGCAGTCAAGCGCGCTTCTTTCGCAACTACCTAAAACACTACCCGGAGAACACTTGCCGCCAACACTACACGGACACTGCTGCTGATTTTGCAAACATGAAGGAACAATAAAAAAAGAAATAGTAGGGAGATTCATGTCACTTCGTTAGACTTTATCGTCAATTGTAATCTTCGTTTGTTAAATTGGCATGAACGTTCTTTTAGGAACTTTCGTACTTTTTTCTTAACTTAAATTGGTTATAACCTATATGGTTGCGCGATGAGCGGGTCAAAACTCCACGCAGCGTCGAAATTTCCCTTTTCCAAAAGTCACCCTTTTCAAAATTCTCATTTTTTTAAATTCTTCTTTACAAAATTCAACTATTTAAAAAAAAAATTTCTTGCACAAAATTCTCCTTACGAAATTCCCCTTGACAAAATTCCCCTTTTGCAACATTCTCCCTTTGTGAATTTCTGCATTTCACAACTCTACGCTCAACTCAACAAAACCTTAAAAAAAGGAACCTTTATCTCTCAATAAACACACATCCTTTTTTATTTTTATTTTTTTGTTTTTTCTTGTAAAAGGAAATTTTGTTAAGGGGATTTTTATAAAGGGGAATTTTGTAAAACGATTAAGGTTTTGAAAAATGATAGAAAAATATCAGGCCCATGACCTACCCTTTAAAAGAACAAACTTTATGATGAATAAAAATCAGAATATCTCTGGACGTGGTAACGAATATTGCAGAAATCCCTTCCCTATCTAGACAGTTGAGTAGTTCCGAAACACATATCATATGAACTTCAGAGTTGGCGCACCAAAGGAAGCAGTAGTCTTCGGATGGTAAGTCAACCATTACTCAAGACAGCAGTTCAGTGGATAATCTTTTGTGTGAGGAAGAAGCATAAGTCATGGTTGAGCAGAACAGCGCCTGAAAAGATTAGATAAGCTCTGTTTTCCAGAGTCTCATATACACAGAAAAAAAAGAGTAGAACTTTTACCTAAAAATGTAGTGAATTCAGCTAAAGTAATCCGGTGATTTTCAGTCAACGAATTTGATTAGGTGCGCTACCAATTTCTAAATGTTAATTATATGCAATTATATTGGGTAGTTTAACTGCGAGAGTAGCTAAAAAAACCTAAATATTTAGGTGTACCTTCAACCATAAAATAGATAAGACACATAATTTATTAGAAGAATAAGCTAATTTTTTTTAAACTATGACCACTTCAGATTAGGCAAGCCACCTACTAAGTGTAGAAAAATCATCTAATTATTTAGATAGCATTCCCACTTAAGAGTGGGAATGCCGTGCAAAAAATATGCAAAAAATATGTTTTTTGTTTTGCAATTTCTATTTTGAAGTGAAACTTCCTTAGGTGACTTTACTTCATTTCGTCACATGATAGAGAAGAAAGATTTTTTTTAGAGTAGATAGAATGAGAGAGATATATACATTGTATAAATGACTGAAAAAATGTCTTTGCCACCGCTGAGATTCGAACCTGTGATCTCAAGATTTCAACAACCAACGCCTTATCTATTGAGCTAAATTTCCAATACATGAATTTACTCTACATACCAATTAATCAAATTGCTGTAGATGCCCAGTGGAAAAATAATTTCAGAGTTGTGGACCTCATATTTTTATATACATTTTGTTCACAAGTTATCAAACGGCGTAACAGCACAGCGGTGAAGCGTTTGACTATAACGCCAACGGTCCGAGTTCAATTCTCGCATGAGACTTTACTTTTTGTAAAATTTTCTCACTTTGTTTTTATTTATGTTTTTTATAGGAGAGCGCTGTGCTCCTATAAAATTCAAATACGGGAAAAAAACAAGTTGTAAGGAAAGCATTTGATTTATCCACGTAAATATTTATATAAAATTTATACTGAGGCGTGGATAATGCTAATATTCGTTATTTCCCTAGTGTACGAACAAATCGACAACTTGCATTAGGTAAAATAACTAGAAGAATTAGATGATTTAATAAGCAAAATTTTAGTTGAATTAACTAATTTTAATTAGGTGAATTACCTAATGCATGATTGTTAAATTAACTGTGTAAGTAGAAAAGTTGTTGAAAAGATTAGGTGAAATAGAAACTTTCACATTAGCTAAACTAGTTTAGGCAATAAATCAATTCTTTTATTTTCTGTGTAGGATACTATGACTAGTCCAAAGTAGCCCAACAAAAAGTATAACTTCTCTCAAAGAGGATTCAGAATGGAGTTGAAGGAGTAGCTCTTTGTACAAAGCAAAGGGTGGAACTGTACAATCGAAAGCAAAAACGAAATAAATTTTTGGAAAGGAAAACTGTTCAAACTAAAGCAGTACTGCAGTAAAAACTGTTGAAAAAGTTGCCACAGGAGTGAGTACTTCTACGATTCCTTTACCACCCTCCTACGACGATACTAAGCAAAAAAAGTCTAATGATCTGTCACGGCGCGACGAGTCGTCTGAAATATGTTACAGAAATCTGACATGGTAACTAAGATGGAATGCCTGCATCCTTCGTAGTGGTCACTTCTTTAAATCGGTTGGGTGACAGGCCTCTGATTTTTATTAAAAAGCGGCCGACGAAATCAAGCTGTAGAAACAGCTTAAAAGAAACTGCTACAAGATTCTTTTGAGATTTGTAACCTCTAATGAGATTTGAGATGTGCAATTTGTAACAACAAAAGATATGGCGAGTTGTAATCGGAGCGACAGTTTTTTCTGGAAGGCGTTCGGAAAAAATAAAAAGGACCCGAAATAAGAAAGCGTGATGTGTGAAAATTGAGTCTTTAGCTAAATGTGAATAACGAAAGTAACCGATCAAATTATTTTTTTTTTCTTTTTTTATTTTGACAAATGTAATAATTATCGAATGTGTTGCGTAAAGTTGAATAAATTTTAATTTCTCAAATTTCATAAGAAATACCTTTGACACTTCGTAAGTTCTTACGAAATACGAGTTTCCAAAGCACTTACAAAATGACGTGAAGCACTTAGTAATTTTTACATAATATTCGATGAAAAATATATGTAAATGTCGAGTGTATAACAAGAAATATTTCTTTCTATTTATTTTATGTTTTGTATTCAATCCTTTGTACCGATTGTATTTGTATACGATCGTCTAAATTTTGTAAGAATACCATGCCAATATTTGAACTTAGCAATATATTAAAAAGTTTTACTGACAATTCCTACACGACAGGATCGTGCTTTCACAAACAATTTCTGCAATTAACTTAACGTTATAGATTTTGTAAGCACTTGGAATGAATATGGTTTGGAGCAGGCAATTTTTTTTTTAACTTCCTCAACTTCCTCAACTAAAACGCACTTTTTTCCAAACATTTATAGATCCACTGATCAAAAATAGCCTATAACTTCACTTAAGGCTTTTTTTTTTTCTTCTGAGAACTACTCAAATTATTTGAAATAATATCAAAATGAAAATAAAACAATGCCAACTTTTCCTGAATTTTTTATTCGCTTCACTTACTTTTGGGCGCGCTCGCTTGCAAGTCCGACTTCAACTAAATTTGAACTGAATTTAATTTGGAACCATGCTTATCGCCAACAACAACCGCTGCTCAAAACGACAAATACAACATTGACAACAACAACACAACAACAACCAACAACAGCACCATTAAACGTACTGTGCTACTAAGTACGTGTAGATAAATTAGTATGTTGATTGCGAATACTAGCAACCGCCGCCAAGCTATCCAGCGCAGACGTTGAGTGTTTTAAAAAGTGTAAAAGAAAAATAAAAACAAAAAATAAAAAAAAGTGTTACTAAAATAAATAGAAAAAAATATCGAAATTAGGAGAAGCGTTCGAAAAAGTTTGAACTGCACGCTGGTACGAACGGTTAGCTCTGATGGATAAAAAGAGCAAATGCGACGACTTGAAGTCTCTATGTTAGTATCGAAATTTGGAATAGTGAGTGGCCTGTCTACAGGTCCATTTCGTGAAAATAATCGTTCGTCAAATGTTTCTTTTAGTGAATTAATTGTATCACGCGTAATTTATGACGCGCCGTCCTGCTGAAACCACATGTCTTCAACATTAATGCCTTCCCATTGAGGCACGAAAATATAAGCAATCATGTTTCTGTAACGTAACACTCACCGTTGACTGTAACGTTCTGACCATCATAATTTTTTAAGACATATGGACCAATAATTGCACCGGCCCATGGAAACAATGGAGAAATGTCAAATCAACTATCATAGAAAACAATTTAAATTTCTGCGCCTCTAAAATATATCCCTTACTTGTGATAGCCCTCTCAAGAAAAATCTAAGTGAAAGGTGAACTACTAAATTCGTTCAAAATTCGAATAAAAAAAAAGAAATCTGGGAAGAGTCTTTCTCCTTTCTGACACCCATTGACGTAACTTGGCATGTATGACATCAGTTTCAGACAGAAATCCTTAAGTGCTTAATACAAACACCAGCCGTGTGGGCTAAATTCTACGGAGCTCCACAGCCTGGGATCAAAACATTGCGTCGGCCAACGCCCCTTTGAGGATGCAAAGGTACTTAATGAGCTTCATGCTGTGGTAGCATGTCGTACCCACTCTGGAGTACGGCATCCAGTAGGGAATATGGGTAACAAACTATAACTACCCCGATACTCCTCCAAGGGCCATCACATTTAGTCAGACTGTTATACACCGGGGCTTCAGGCTGCCCGTGGTACCAACTTTTAAGTCTCTGTTCAGTTTTCGCAGCAAGCTACTACCAGTTTAGCTCATCACAGCTCCGGTCTGGCAACAGTTTGCATATAATGCTCAACAAAAATAAAATTATAAAATAAAACCCATACCACTAATGCTATATATCATGTAGTATGGTATATGTACATGATACAACTGAAATAAATTCATATTATTATATCGTTTCTTTGCCTACCTCGATGACGAGAAAAGACTTAGATCACATATCGGGTTAAGTTCGTTAGATGCTTCTCTCAAAGTGCATCAAAGTGCTGTCAAAGTGCAGTCACAAAGTATTCGTTAAAACCCCCATAACGCGTATATAATCATACAATGGACACTGGCCCAAATCTTGTAGGTAATCGACGAGGACTGTCTCATGAATGCACAATTGAAAGCAATTTTTTTGACGTTATCTTTTCAATTCACAATCCAACAACACAAGCGTACCGTCAATTTTTCTCCCTTTCTTCTCAGCCAATTCGCCGCAATTAGCCAACAAACTCGAAAAATTGCTTTTAATTCTTGACCAATGTAAAAGGGGTCTTGCTCAATAACCTTACTTTTTTCTCTCTCTCTCTCTCTCTCTCTCTCTCTCTCTCTCTCTCTCTCTCTCATTCTCTCTCTCTCTCTCTCTCTCTCTCTCTCTCTCCAGAGAAGTTTGATAGTTATATTTGAGTCAATTGCAAGGATCAAATAATTAATTTCTAGTGCAATTGGAGCAAATTTTAAACAAGTTCAATAGACATCGGGGCGGATCAGTTTGAATTTTTATAACTCCACGCTTACTGCTTAAGGGGTATATTAAGTTAGTCACTTCATTTGTAACTCCGATAAGAAGTTTTTTTTTTATTTTTTATCATGTGGTCAAAACCCTTATAACGCTGTAGTATTACTCAACTCAGTGTGTACAAATTCCATGCAACAATATTTGATTTTTGTTGCATAAGCTGTTATCTCTGCGACTCAACCTAACCTAAATTTTTGTCATATAGATTAAGTATTCCTGATTTGTGTTTTATAACATTTACCGTACTCATAATTCCATGCAACGGCGTTGCACGATTGCTATATATTGAATCTTGGAGCGGCTATCTCCGTAGCATCATGACGTCATGAATTTTTGGTTTATATTTGTCGTGAGGACTAAGAGTCTAACAAATGAAAAGTCTCGTTGCTTACGCAGCTTCCTCCGCGTCCCGAAGACTTTTATATTTTTGTCATCAAGTCAAAAAATGAACCTCTATTGTCTTACCACTTTTATCATTTTACTAACACCTTTACTTAGCGAGCAACAATTCCATGCAGTTCCCATAGTTGGGGACGCTATCCAACTATTTCGGACCTACGAGTTGGAACTTTTTACAAATCTATTATTTTATACATTTTTATATAAATTCAAAATTCTAAATCGATAATTTCGATTTCGTTTTTATTTTAGACTTATCATGTTGTTTAAACAAGCCTTTCATTTACTAAAAATAATGCAACGATTTTTCGTTTCATATAATTTTTAATTTAGTGATCACGTAGTATAGAATGAATCAATAAGAGGTATAACATTAATTTCTTTGATTAAACGAACAATTATGTGGATGTCTCTTAAATTTTTATTGGGTTGTAAAGAAGAAATATGGAGATTATGTATGAAATATAATATCTTTCAAAACTGACATGCAACCAGCTGTGAAATAATACGTCCTTGCAACCCTACACCTCTTGTCGATACACCCTTCATATAGTTCATATCATACAGTCGTTATTATCAGAAAAATTGATAAAAATACTAGGTTCCAAAGAAAATATTTTAAAATAATATGTACTCGATCTAAAGCCTGTAGCTCCCGATAGTATTTTTACATCAATTCATATTAGTCATTTTTTAGATTCGTTTTTATCGTTTCTTTACCCAGGCAAAAAATTTGATACAGTCACGAGTAAGCCTACTGTACACAGCATGATCGTGATAACTGACCGTGCACTCTGCAAGCCATTCACAACGACCAGCATTGCATATATTTTCCAATTCTACTTTCGAAGATACAAGAATAAAGGATATGTAGTACAAGAAGTCATAAAGAATTTTCACAATATGTACATATGTATGTATGTGACAATCGAGTATCTGAAGAAGTAAGAAACTTCAGTTGATAGCAAGTTAAGCAGCTTCTAGTTGGTAGCAAGTTAACTACACTAAGGGAAAAAAATATTAAATTTATCCAAAAACTTTTTTAATTTATCCAAAAAGCGAGTCATTTTTGCACCAATAACGCATTTGAATAAATCGACTACGTAAATATTTAAAATTTATTTGAATACTTTTTTAATTAAATTAAATATTTAAATATTTAAACAGAATTAATAAAAAATTTATTAAAATATGCACGAATTTTTTTAAAATATCTTTCAAATATTTACTATTTGAAAATAAACTATCGCATTTGAAGAAAATTTGAATAAAAATATTGAAATTAAAAAAAACATATTTAAATTGCATATGTTATTAATGGTTTTATGGTATTATTTTCTTCATATTGCGTTCATCAAATGCCATTGCATGTATAATTTATTATCGCTTCACTTTTTTCGTTCTCTAATTTATACTATGTTTGACAGTTGGTGCAATATTAGTGCAAAAAGTAATGTACAAAACATGTTTAGGCAGAAGCAAATTATGCAGGTAAATGACAACCGGTACAAGATATTCTTGAAAATACCGAGTTGTCACTCCACCCTACATAATTTAATTTCTTTGCCAAACATGCATAATATATTGCTCTTGTAACAATAACTAAATGAGAACTATAAGAACTGCAAATGCAAGAAATAAACTCAGGAACAGAGTGCGATGCTGTTGCTGCTTGTCGGAGTGTGTGTGTAAGTGTGTGATGCTGTTGCTGCTTGCTTGTATGAAATATGTGTGTACGTGTGTGGTATAAATAAAATTCAAATACGGGAAAAAACGAGTTGTAAGGAAAACATTTGATTTATTCACGTAAATATTTGAATAAAATTTATACTCAGGCGTGGATAATGCTAATATGCGTTATTTCCCTTGGTGTACCAGCTGGTAGTTCTTGGCATTTTTTGTTTGCCACGCTTTAAGTTTAGCACGTGCTGGTTGTACAAATTGCAATTAAGTACATGCATATTTTTTATGATCATGTATGTTTGAATGTACCTACTATTTTTGCACCACTTTCGCCAATTCGTAGTTTCTCCGGTTCAATTCAAAGCCGATCAATTATTTTGCAAAGCTGATTGATTTAAACTTTTTGTGTGTTGTCACAAATTTAAATTAAAAGTTGTTTACTTGGTTTACATATTTTATAGGTCTTTCGTCTAATGTTCCTCATTTTATTTCTTTTCAATTAAGGGGTAACACCACGATAGAATTTTTGACGAAACATGGTGCATTTCATAATTATAATCATAATTAGTAACTATTTTTACTAATAATTTTGACAGATTTAATATTTTGTTGTTGCAACGTTACGTTTTACCGCTTAGGTTCCAAAAAAGTGAAAAAAATGTTTCCAAAATGCATCGGCGTTGCATAGAATTGTTTCTCACTGACCACGGCTGCTATGATTAAAATTACGGTACGACAAAAAATAATAGTTTTTTAGCGGTTGAAATATAAAAAGAAATGAAGCAATGAAGCAACGAAACTTTTAACTTGTTACATGGAATTATAACTCGCTAATTATAGGTGTTACGGTAAAAAATGTTATACGTCAGTAAAACCAACCTTAGTTTTAACAAAAAAAAAAAACAACAAAAAAATTTTATGACGTTATGGAGCTGCAACGGCGTTGCATAGAATTATTACTCCTTGAGTACATGCGCCACGGAAAATGTTATAAAACAGAAACGTACTGTTTATAAAACTTGGCCTTGTAACAAAAATAAAAAAAATTAAATTTTGACGACGACAGCTGGCGGAGATAGCAGCTTATGCAACAAAAATGCAGTATTGTGTCATGAAATGATCACTCCCTTAGTAAAAGTGCTAGGGTAAGTTTTATTTTACGACAACAAAGATTGCCTCTTTTACCATATAATGGTAAAATACAACAACAATGAAAAATTGTTGCAAACACAATAAATCGGTGAATATTAACGTTACGGTAAATTGTATGGGTCAACAATGAAAGTGAGATCTTTGGCCACATGATAAAAATAAAAGAAAAAAATTTATGACGTCACGAGGCTTCTCAGGGAACCGCTAAATGCAATGGAAATACAGCATCGTTGCATGGATTTATTGCATGGCTCTATGGTAAAAGCAAAAATAAAATGAAAATCAAAAGCAAAAACAAAAGCAAAATTAAAATCAAAAGCAAAATCAAAAGCAAAAGGGGAAGCAAAAAAGCAAAACCCAAAAACAAAAGAAAAGGAATGAGAAAAAGAAAAAGCAAAAGAAAAAGAACGAGAAAAAGAAAAATAAAAAGCAAAATAAAAAAAGAAGAGGCAAAAGCAAAAGCAACAGCAAAAGCAAAAGAAAAATTTAAAGTAAGAGCAAAAGCAAAAGCAAAATCAAGAGCAAAAGCAAAAGCAAAAGTAAAAGCAAAAGTTAGAGTAAAAGCAAAAGCAAAAGCAAATATAAAAAAGGAACAGCAAAAGCAAAAGCAAAAGAAAAAATTAAAAGCAAAAGGTCCTTCGATTATTCTCTATTAGTTTTCAATTTCCCAATGAACGGTACAATATAGGTTATTGTACCGTAGTACCCAAATTATAGAGAACTGGATCTACTAGTTTCAAGAGCCTTTATATGGCATGAAATACTATGCAGAGTCCTTGCCCTTGCCTGTGGAGAGATGACGGCAGGTAAGGAGAAAAATCAGATTTTACATGAATAAAATGATTGTGTCTGGTGAAAGATTTGAACCACGGACTTAAAATTGGCTTCGAACGATCCATGCACATTAACGCCTTGGGTCGAAGAAATGTAAGCAATGATTTAGATTTTAATTTAGGAACAAATGCAAACATTTGAAGCCTACATCACCACCGATAAAGATAATTATGGAAGAGAGCTTCATAAAACAATTTTCGTATTAAAGAATGCATCCTAAGTGAAAAATTTCAAAAGTATGCTCAGTATTACTTTAATATAGGGTGGTTTATTAGAGGTGTAGAACTTAAAATTGAAATAAAACACGGAAAAAAGGTTTTGAAACCCATGAAATAAACTTAATTTTTAAGATAATTTTTCGACATTATTGTTTGAGTATGATTTCGCGCATGAAGTCGCCGCGGACATGGGGAAGTATGTAGGTCCAATTTTTACACACTCTTCGCCTTCGGCTTCCAAGTACTCCATATTTTCTGGTTTATCGGCGTAAATAAGCTACTTTACATTTTCCCAAAAAAGAATCTAATGGGGTCATTTCGCAGGAGCGATGTGGCCAGTTCACAGGTCCATTTCCTGAAATTAATTATTCGTGAAATGTTTCTTTCAGTGAATTAATTATATCGCGTGCTGTGTGGCTTGTGGCGCCGACATGTTGAAACCAAATGTCTGCAAGATGAATGCCTTCCAATTGAGGCACAAAAATAGTAGCAATCATGTCTCTGTACCGCTACCATTGACTGTAACATTCTGACCAACAACATTTTTGAAGACATATGGACCAATGATTCCACCAGCCCATTAAGCGCACCAAACGGTAAGTGTATATGGATGAAATGGTGTTTCGAGAAAGGCTTGTGGATTATCATTGCTCCAAATGCTGCAATTCTTTGTATTCACGTAGCCATTTAACCAAAAGTGTACTTTATCACAGAACAAAATTTTCAAATTAAATTGGGTATCACTGGGAATTTTTCCTTCGGCGTGAGTATTCCAAAATAACCGCGAAATGTCAAATCCGCTGTCACAGAAAACAGTGTTGCCAATTTAAATTGGCCAATATGCCAATAACTCTCCGCCTTTTTTTTTTTTAAAAAACCCTTTACATGCATTTCTAATTATATGTATATTGCATAAAAAGCTAGATTCTAATTTAAAAAAAAACTTATTTAATATCTGTCTGACTTTTTGAGCCATCTACTCCCTCAACAGAGAATCCTATTTAAATGTCTATTTTTCAACTAATAGCTTTTATTCATTCTTTTATTTACACATTACAATGAAAAACTTAATAATTAAAATATTTTTCAATATCCAAACACAACCGAGAACAAAAATAAATTAAAATCAAAAACAAAAGCACAGCTCATAATTCTTATTGTATTCGTTCCAAACAAATTATGTCTATTGAGCCCATTGTTCGGCAGGGCAGCGCATGTGA
This sequence comes from Pherbina coryleti, assembly GCA_943735915.1. Classification (NCBI taxonomy): domain Eukaryota; kingdom Metazoa; phylum Arthropoda; class Insecta; order Diptera; family Sciomyzidae; genus Pherbina; species Pherbina coryleti. The sequence goes on from OX030951.1 coordinate 12,877,317, forward strand.
ATTAATATGAACGAACTCACACACAGTTACATACATGCATATATTCACGCATACACATTAATTTCAGTTTCCACGCTTTTTACACATGATGATTACATTTTTATTTTTTTATTTTTTTTTTTTATTCGCAATAGAATAGAAAAAAAAATTACAAAAGAAGATTAAAATAATAAAGAAATGGAGTAGTTCGTAGTTTTCTGCGATAATACAATGTATTAACATGCATTATCGCAGGACGGTAATAAAGAATAGGAGCGGAGACGGACTTGAATCGGATGGACCTAAGTTGCCGTCTCCAATTAAAAGACTGAAAGCTATAATCACCCACAAAACGACTGTAGTAAATATGTAACTTTTTTTTTAAATATTTGTATAGTTCCATTATTTAACGCTTTATATTAATGATTTCATGAATTATTTTCCAACCATACCACATTGCCTTTAATATAAACTAAGGTAATATATGCAAAAATAAAGCCCAGATATTGTAAGTTAAAGTATAAATATTTTGAACTCTATTATGCAAAGTGTAAAATATGATTTGACATAATAAATAAAGACTCAAGATAACCAAATGTGTATGATTAAGATAAGAGATAATGGTTGAAGATAATGATTTACGATATAGTATCTGGAGAAAATTGGATACAAAATGCAAGTGAACAAAATACTGAAAAAAAAAACTGAAGAATGCACTTAATAAAAATATTAAATATATAAAGTACAAGTAACAGATCCACTTTGTAAATATGAAAGAGAAAAAATATACAGAGATAAGACACGAGACACATGATGAAAGCGACAATTTTTTGATAACAGGAAAAGATACTCAATAAAAGCAACGTAAATAAGATACGAAATCATAGATTCAATATGAATGAAACAAAAAAAAAAAAAACACCAGATAAAAAATACCAGACACAAAACACCAGTTAAAAATACCAGAGACAATAAGCAAAATACAAAATACAAAACACAAACTACAAAATACAAAATACAAAAATCAAAATACAAAATACAAAATTCAAAATACAAAATACAAAATACAAAATACAAAATACAAAATAAAAAATACAAAATACAAAATACAAAATACAAACTATATAAAATACAAAAATAAAAAACAAAATAAAATATAAAACTAGATAAAATTTACAAAAAGCATCAAAAAGGATTTTATATTCCGTAATAATATATAGCGATCTAATTAGAAATATTGAAAAGTCATAAATTGTTATTTTTAAAATGGCAATAAAATCCGTTATCTTGTGGAATCATTGTCTAAGTTCAGTCATAGTTCTCATCCTCGTTCAATAATTTTTTGTTCAAATATTTTAAATACAATTAATGACAATGACATTTAGCTTAACAGATGTGATCTTATCTAATACCGCCTTTTTTACCCAATAACTTAGCACAACTTCACATTAGATTTGTTTTGTATCTAAACAAAACAAATCTCAAAGTTCAGTTTTGCATGCTAAAAAATTTTAAACGAATACAAAACAAAACAGAACAAAACAAAAAACTTTCGACATAATGAATTAAATTCACATGCACAAAAACAACATCAACACATTAATGATTCCGCCCATGACCATGCCCATGCCCAATAACAATACCCGCAACAACAACAACAACAGCAACAGAGAAACAACAGCAACAACTGCAAGTGAATTAAAAATCTGCACCGCGTGCAATGAGGGTGAATTCAATTGAAATCATAAAAAAATAATACAAAAAAAAAAAAATAATGAATGCATGTTAAAAAAAAGTTAAAATAATCAAAGAATTGAATGAAAATGAAATGAATTTGTTGGATTGTGGATGATTTCAATTCAGATTCTAGAATAGAATCACAAACGGAATCGGTCGTTAATGGCATCAGATGTGCACAGGTGGTGCGGCACAAACATGCCGTAAACAACACGTATGTATGTTGTATGAAAAATGTCGGTTTGTGTTAGCAGAGCATAGAGGGCGCCACTGCACAACACGAGTTGCATGAGTTGCATGAATGATTGTAAATTTTTATTCATTTATTCTTTCTTGCTTTTTTGCAATTTTTATCTCTTATTTTAATTAAATCAATGAATGAAATTTAAATCAAACAATTTAATGTCACCGTTAACCGGCATGGTCGCCATTTGGACACCCTGTAATGTTGCCATATCCTGTGAAAAGACAAACTCCCATAGGCACTAATTAGATGTGCACCAGCAATTGGTAATTTGAGCGTTTCAAAAGTTTTATATCTTGATCCTAACATGAAAATGAGCCTTTTAAATTATCTATGCACTTACTCTCAGTAGAATTATAAAACCTAAATATAAAAAATATACAATCAACAATTCAAAATAAATTTTTAACCAAATATCCTCCAGTTTCAGCTATTTTACCACTATTATAAATGAATGATCAATGACCAATCATAAATGCATATTTTGAAAATATGAAAACAACAAGGAAATTTTTTCTCACTAATATGGTTTTGGGCTTCATTTTTTTAATTTTGGCTTCCATTAGACCCAAAAATCTTCTATTGGATTGAGGTTCGGGCTGTTTTCTGACCAGTCCAATGAAATAATGCCCAGATCACTCTTTAGTTTTGCAATCTGAAACATAAAAAATAACCAATTAAATAAAAAACGTGGTGAAGATGTAAGGAATTCAAGTTTTTACTTACTGAGTGAGCTTTATGGCAAAGAGCAGACTCGTCTTGAAAAATGGGACTTGCATCCATTTTTATTATCGACTCTAAGCTTTCGATATGGCCGTTGAAATTTATACGTTATTTCTTCGTATTCTTTAGCAATCACTACACCTTCTAGCATTAAAATCGCCTCCACTTTATATTTGGAAATGCCTTCCAATCCCAGAAAATAGAGTGAATGCTTGACGGTGGGAAGGTTGGAATTTTCCATACAGCATTCATCTACTCTACGGCATACTGTGCGAAAACCATCCGGTCTTATGAGGTTCAATTTAGAATCGTCTCTTGACCAGTGAGATTCAGTCTAATTTTTTTTTTCTTCTTTTTTTTAGCCCAGTCAAGTCATTTTTCCTTTATTGTTTTGGTTTAAAGTGGTTTTTTAAGATTTTCTGGCCAGTAAACCCATATCCTTCATCAGATTTTGGTCTGTTCATGTAGTTATATTTATTTAATGTGATTGCTGTATCTTTGCTCTAATGTCACCTACATTTTTGTAGCGCTCTGAAAGAGATGTTTTTAATATAATCCAGGTTTCCCTCTGATTGGTGCATTTCTTCCGTCCAAAACCGTTTTTTTTTTCTCCGATTGACCATTTTCCCAATATTTATTTCAAAAAGCGGTGCACTGAGCTTTCATTAAGCTGTATTTTAGCCGCTTACCTACAAATAGGAACAATTTCATTGGCTATACCAATATAAGCAATAACGCCTTTCTGAATTTGTGAAAACTGTGCTCCTGTACCATTTCCCAAAATTTTTTTTTTTTTTTTTCTTGATATTTGAATTTTAGACTTTACTATGCCAACTTCTCTCTTATTTGAAATTTCAAGCCTTGGCTCTTTCTTTTTAAATCTTCTGCAGCCGATTTCTGAGAGCTCCTCTAAAAAAGGCGTCTTGAGGTGAACACGATATCGATGGACTGGATCTTCTAAAATATAAAAAATCGTTCACAAGGTATTATATAGTATTCAATTAAAGAATTAAGCAAAATATTAATTTTTGACAAAATAGCGGCTTCTCAACAAAAAAAAAAATCGATTTTCAACATAAATTTAGGGTTAAAATAGTTTATGAAATGCAAAATATTTATTGGTGAGAAAAAAGCTTCCACCAATTACTAAACAATATACTTAAAAACCTTGCAGAAAAATATAAGACTGATCGGTCCAGCCATTTCCCGAAATCTTGCTCAACGACTTCAAAATCATAGTTTAAAGAAAATCGTGTTTAAAGTTTCAAATGCACTTTAAAGATATGCAAAAACATTTTTACAAATGGGGGTCTAGTATGTATGTACGTTAAATGGGATCGAAATTAAATTTTTCCGGTAACCGACTCAAAAGTTAGAGAGACTCCCAAAAAGTATTTCTTTTTCCAAAAAGTATAAAGTAAAGGAGAACCAAAACCGTACTATTGGGATTTCTCTGATCAAATAAAAAAAAATGTAGGTAGAAAATTTGGTTTCTTTTTTAAAGTCCGTCAAACTTTAGAGTCAGTTAAGGGTTGACTTTACAAATCAATCCGGTTTAATGTACGTAAATATATATAAGTTACATTACGTAATATAATTCCCAAAAAGTCGTTCCATAACGCATTTATGCGTCCTTTATATTCAATTTACTGTTTGTCATTTACTTGGATGAATATTTCATGAGGTTAGGATTTGGTGGTTGCTGGTAAATTTTTGGATTTCCTAGTACATTATGGCAATATGCGTAGTCGATATCGATAGGCATATTATCAATAGATAATATCGATAGAGATGAAAATAGGGGTTGAATTGAGTATACAACGAAATGTTTGGAAAAAATCCCAAATACCGTATTTTTATCGCTGACCTTGATTTACATCTTACCTGTTCCTGAAGCGGAACCTACTATCATTTCACCAACTAAGATGAAGTCCTTTGTTTGTTACGAGGTTTCAACGTAGGAACTACACATGTATTGAGAGCATTTTGTATGGAAATTGTCCATTTTTCAATGAGATAAAATTAAAAAGTGCTGTTATTTCATGAAATATTAATTTTAGTATTTGTTTTTTTTAAATATATGTTTGCACAAAACATTTGCTTTTTACATTTATAACCGATTGATAAATCCGATTCGATAGAGCTGCATTTGATGTGCTAGGCATTAGTAGATCGGCCTTATCATTATCATCGTTATCTTCTAATATATCAGGTTCTTTGTATTTGTGAAGGTAACACGATTTACACGCACGAACATAGTGCGAAGGTCAAAAAGTTTTAAGCAATGGTCACACACAGCAAACGTTTTATTATCCTTTGTTTTGCTGTTACCCTCATATCCTTCGCATCTACGTCGTGGTTTCTAATCCAGTAAAAACAGTGAATTAAACAAGACGTACACGTGTAAGTGTACATAAGTAGGAAAAATACATACACCAACGACAGAATAATGCTGTCTCTCACTTCCAAAGTACTCACAGTTGCAAAAAATTTAAAAAGGATTGCACAACAGGAAAAAGTAGTGAAAAAAGTACTACAAAAACTGATTCTTCATACAAATCGTTTGATAGAAAATGTCGGGTCATTTTGACTCAGATAAACGTATAGTGCACATGTCAGTTTTTTGCTTCTCCTATGCACATATATCACATATGTACAATTTTTTCATACTGGTTGCAAAGATAAAAGTTCAACAAATAAAATGGTATTTTTTTTTAATTTTTGATATTTAATATGCTTTTTTTTTGCAAATGAAAAGTGCCTAGGGTCAATATGACCCGATAAACGGGTTTAAGGTTAAACACAACTGTGGATGCAATCTAACTTTGGTCAAGCCGAGGATAATTCCTTACTAGTTTTAGGTTTTGACTCGGAGGAAGAGAAATGTCAGTGTCTTAACTAACTTATATAGGTTATCATGGTCCAGATAGAGAATATTTTCATTGCCTGCTGACTGAAACGGATTTGTCAAGTTATTGCTACCTTTAATACCGTGTATAGAGTGCTGATAAAGCGTACAAAATAAAAGTTTCTATTTGATTCAGTTAATTTGAATTAAACGGAGTTTGGTATGATAAAGTTTTGTTTTATAATGTAAATTCTTTTAGTTGAATATCACATGTTATTCACTACGATTTTGTTTTTTTTTTTTTTAATCTAGTATTGCTGAATCGTTTGATACGTTTAATTAATTATGTTTTGTTGAGGGAAGAGAATGAAAATTTAAAAAAAAATGTTTGGCCTGCTTTAATTACCCAAGAGCCCGAAATCAGTTTAAAATTAGGGTATATTTGAGTATTTTAGTTTATGGTGTTTTACCGAAAAAATCCTTTTTATGTTTCATTCATTATAATAAAAGTTTTTAGTCCATTTTGCATAAATTCCGGAGCATAATTTAAGTTTTTCTCTCATCTTCTCATCAAGAATTTCGATGTTTTTTACCATTGATGCAGTTTTAGAATTTTTCCGGGTTTTTATCTGCATGATTTGATCTATGTTGGTGTTTTTTATCTCTGTTTTTATTCGAGTCTATATAATTTAGAAGGCAATAAAATTCGAAAATAAATCAAAATCGTCGGAGAGAAGCAGCAAAAGTTAATCAAACCGTTTTTACGCTTGTGGTAAATGCTTTCAATAGATTCATAGACCTATTAGGGAAAATGCAATTTATGTTATTGGCTTGATAAACGCGGAGTGTGCGTCGCTAATAAATGCTATGCATGTAAAATTATTTAACAACACACACGCAGAAATGTGCATCTAAAAAGCTTTTCGATGTTTAGATATGTGTAGAAATGTTAACGTACTTAGTGGAAGCTAATCTGCATAAAATTGTTGCATATTTTCAGGTGCTCATACGTCAACGTCAGGCCTTTATCAATATATGTACATATTAAAATTTAAAACTTTCAAAAATAAAAATGTCTCATTGCTTTTTTGAATTGAACGTAAAATTATTAAACACCCAGCATGTAACGATAAACATATTCGCATGGGTTGACAACAATGGCGCAAATGCCTCTGCAACATTTTATACATATGCTATGGAAAGATGCATAACGGTACTTGGCGTACACTAACTACAATCAGGATAATAAAAATAATAATAATAAACTTCTTTACACGCTTACATTGGTAAATGTAACTATGTAGCTATATTTAAAACCTTTTCAGGCAACACTCAACCAACTAGGCAACAAGCACTACTACAACAACAACAACAAACAAAAACAAAAAGAGATGATGAACCAACCGTTCTTGCCGCAAACCAAAGAAAATACCGTGCAGCGGAGCACTACTGGCTGGCGGAGGTGGAGGTGGAGGCTGGAACGTTTGAAAAAATTAATCAAAACATTGCATAAAGGCAAAAATAATAACAATAACAATGTAAAGGACGTTGACGACTTAAACAACAACAACAACAACAAAAACAACAGGAATAGAAACAACAACCATGTTGACGACGACAGTAAAATGTCGACGAAGAGGATTTCATTTGTTATGCTGATTACGTTGGTGTAGGCTGACTGACTGACTGCCTTGCAACCACCCACCCATCCACCTATCCAGCCTGACTTTATGCTGGAAAACCATAAGAAACTTCATAACAATGATTTCATTTTTTGTACGGTTTTGTTTTTCCCGAGGAAAATGAAATGAAATCATCAGCGAGTTTTATTCGCAACATGGGACAGACAGAGATCGACCAGTGACGATGTGAGGTACAATCATAGTGCAGATCAATATAATGTATGAGGTACTCGGTTACTATAAAATAGAAAAATAAAGAAGATGGGTTTACAATCCTGATATAATGCACATTGGTACACGTTATAATGAAGAAAAGCACAAAAAATTATGTTTTTTTTAAGAGGTTACATTTTTCGATAAGGATTAAACTGTCATACTGTTGTTAGATTTGACAACTCTATTTGTGCTTTATTTGGTTTGTCATTTTATAATGATTTTATAAAAACATGCTTTTTCAATGGCCTGAAAACTAACTCGAAGCTTAACCACTTTTTTATCGCAATATTTAGTTCAGTGATGGGACTAATTTTTTGGCTCAATGGGCATGTCAATTAGCAAAATTGATTGCCTCTTATTTTGTGCCCCAATTGAAGAGATGTTTATTGGAGACATGTTTTCGAAGAGGACGTCGCCAAACTATCGACTGACTGAAGGAAATGTGTGGCGAACGCGTTATTCCTCGAAATGGACCAGTCAATTGTCACCAATATCGTGCGATTTAACGCCTTTGGATTATTTTCTATGGAACTATGTGAAGTTGTTGATTTATGTGAACAAGCCAGCAACTATGGACGCGCTGGAGATATGGTCTTAAATATTTGAAAAAGTAGTCGAAAGTTGGACTTTTAGAATACACCACACGCAAGCCAGCCCCGGTGGCGGCATTCCAAAATCACATTTAAAAACTAATGGCATAAAATTATTTTTCTAATAAAGCCCATTTAAGGTTAAAAGTTATTTTAAGTTTAAGTTAAAAAAAAAATGTAATTTCATTTTTTTCAATTCAAAGTTCTACACCACTAAAAATCACCCTATATATGGCCGAACGCTGAAACAAAAAAATAAATAAAAACCCGGTTTATCTATGTAACCATTCGCTTCATTTTTCATAATCGTTACAAAATTGTGCATCACCAATAACTCTCTAGAACGATGGTACTCGTATGAGCCAAATTGAATGACAAAATTATGAAAATTTTATGTCATCTCACTGTACACAGAGGGCGTTGTTACTTGCGGCAACAACAATAGCATCCAACGTCATTACAGCAGCAGGTTTAATTATAAAATATGTTTTAATATTTTGACATTACTCTTGAGTTTGTGTTGACAGCTAGGATGACACTTTCAAGACTGAAGGGCAATGTTGCTATAATGTGATATACACAGATATGATACAATGGTAGGGTGCTATTGTAACGCTACTATGGGAATTTCAACGATTTTAACAATTAAAATAAAAAAACTAAACCATAAGAAAATTTTAATCACAAGGATTAAATATGCAAAATAAGTTGTAATTGAATATGAAAAATATAAAGCACAATTCACAAATGAAATACAAAATATATGAGGGTAGATCTACAGACGAAGGAAGAAAATGGAGTTAATTCCGGCACGAAATTTTATTTATATATAAGTCTTAGCAAGTAGTTTTATTTCAAGTTGATGACATTTTTCACACTATCTGAAAGTGGACAGTCAAAAAATTCAAAATTGCAAATTTGGGCCAAATTGAGGCCAGGGACTGAGACCAGGAGACTGAGAATTCTTTAAATGTTTCTTAAAAATCGATAAAATAATGTTTTATTAAAAAAATAATAAAATTAGTCCCCTATCACAAGACAACATCTGTTCAACTTATACATTTGAAAAATTATTTATATTCACAGTACTTTTCACGAAAATGTTTTCTAGGATACTGAGAAATTGCTGAACAAAGTGCAATCTCGCTTACAACGTTACTGAGCTAATTGATAAAACCTCAAATTAAGTAAAACGTATACGTTATTTTATTTATAATTAATTACCATGACAAACAATGATTTGATCGAAATATAAATTCTCTATATTCTTTAAGTGTTTCGGTTTGACCGGAGAATGATGACAAAGTCGAAGGACAAAGTTCAATAGAATATATATTAGAGAAAATATAAAACTTAGAAAATAACTCACAAATTAGACAAAAAATTTCTGACGTCATAAGGACACAGAGAGATCCTCTCACAGATCGACAATGCAACATTCATGAAACGGCGTTGCATTGAATTTTTACTCGGTGAGTATATAACCCACTATAAATGTTTAAAAACGAAAACGAAGGATTTAGGCTTGGCCTTACGACAAAAATAAAAAAAAAAAAATTCTGACGTCGTCAGGTCGTGAAGATAGCAGCTTATGTAACAGAAACTTAATATTTTTGCATGGAATTATTACTCTCTCAGGAGACGTGCTACGGTTAATTTTGTTTTACGACAGCATAGATGTATTATTACGCCCCACAATTAAAATAAAAAAAATAATCGTCATGATTTCGAGGTGGCAACCACATAATGCAGTAAAAATGCTACAACAATGAAAAAAACGTTGCATGGAATTTTAACTCTGTGACTACTGGCGTAACGGTAAATTTTAAGGAAGGAAAATGAAGGTGAGGACTTCGGGCACATGATAAAAATAAAGAAAAAATTGACGGCGTCATGAGTCCCCTCAGGGAACCGCCTAATGTTAAGCATATACATCACTTTTGCTGGATTAATTGCATAATTAAGGCGTCCGTGGCGTAGTTGGTTAAAGTGCGTGGCCGCTATGTCAAAGAACCTGGAGACCCAGGTTCGAACCCCAGCAGCGACAGAAAATTATTTGAATTAAAATAATTTTTCTGTACGGCCGCCACCTCTCTGCAGACAATGACAAACCTCAGAGAGTAATCAAAATGCCATGTAAAGCTTCTTGAGAACGAGAACATTCCGTTCATCGCCGTTCGGAGTCGGCGTTGAACATGTAGGTCCGGTTCTCGGTCAATTGTGTACAAGCTTAATAACACGCACAACACAATTGATCATAAGAAGTTAGGTCAAAGTCCTTTCAAGGGCTGAAATGGGCAGTTATTTATTTTTTTTTAAGGCAACGGAAAAGCACAACCAATGGTGAAGCAAATAAAAAAAAGCAAAAGCAACAACACCAACACCAACAACAACAACAACAACAGCAACGCCAATGCCAACACCAACACCAACACCAACACCAAAAACAACAACAACACCAACACCAACACCAACACCAACACCAACACCAACAACAACACCAATACCAACACCAACACCATCACCAACAACAAAAAAAATCTAAGTAGTTATGATTTCAACATTGTTTTTCGTGGCAACCAACACTGCTCACAAACAAAAAAATAACACAATGAAACCGAACTTTGAAACCTGGAAAGGACTATGACGTGAGTTAGGATATGGATTAGGACAAAAATTAAGACACACCTAGAACACACCTTTCCAAACTAGGAAAGGCATTCGGTATATTTGATTAAGTCAAGAATTTGGTCAGGAATTAGAACAAGAGTTTGGACATGAAATAGGAGTATTAAGAAACACCGTCACGTCTAAACCTACGGGTGTGTCCACGATGCAGTCAAATCTTTTTTTTACATTTTTCAAATGTAACAATTCGAGTCAAATTTGTTAAAGTAGAATTGAGGAGTCATCTGCCTAACAGTCCCGATTTGGCACCCAATGACTTCATCTTGTTCCTCTCATTAAGAACAAAATGCCTGACGTAAGCTTTTTTCTACGCCCGAACAGGCCGTTGAGGCCTTCAAAAATTTAGTTTGGGATATACTACACAGAAAAAAAAGAGTAGAACTTTTACCTATAAATGTTGTGAATTCAGCTAAAGTAATCCGGTGATTTTCAGTCAACGAATTTGATTAGGTGCGCTACCAATTTCTAAATGTTAATTATTACAATTATATTGGGTAGTTTAACTGCGAAAGTAAATAAAGAATCTAAATATTTTGGTGTACCTTCAGCCATAAAATAGATAAGACACATAATGTATTAGAAGAATTACCTTTTTTTTTAAACTATGTCCACTTCAGATTACCTACTAAGTGTAGAAAAATTATCTAATTATTTAGATTGCATTCCCACTTAAGAGTAGAAACGACAGCTACATATTTTAGAAAAATCAACTATTTATTTTAATAGTTTACCAACTTCAGATTAGGAAAAACAACTACTTATTTTAGGAAATTCATTCCATTCCTTAGATAATTTTTCCACTTAAAAGTAAGGATACATAAACCAATCGAAATAAATGAAATAAAGAACAACTTGAAAAAATAATATTGTAAAATTTTAAAAATAAAACTCACATAGTAAAAAGAAAGTGTAATTAAATAACAACGAAATAAAAAACAATTGGTTCTTTAAGGATTAACCCCTAAGAGCTAACATTCAAATGCTACATTTCATACGAACAAATCGACAACTTGCATTAGGTAAAATGACTAGAAGAATTAGATGATTTAATAAGCAAAATTTTAGTAGAATTTACAAATTTTAATTAGATGAATTACCTAATGCATGATTGTTTAAGGGGAGATACGCAGTCAGAACTTTTTTTTTTTTCAAAAATATTTTTTTGCATTTTCTTAAAGCCTTAAGTCTCAAGAATATGTGGTGAAAATTTCAAGTCAATATCTCAAAAAATAACAAAGTTATAGCCTACTGAGTGAACCGCCTTCTAGAGCGCGCAGTGCTGGCGCTTATTTTCAAACGCGTTTTTCTCGAAACCATGTTTTCAAAGTCGGTGACCAAGATTTCTCGAAGCTCAGTGAACCGATCGTTTTGATTTTTTCGCAGGTTTATTGTACACATAATAATCTCGTACTTGTCATAGGATTTTTTTTTTTTTTAGATTCGTTCATTTTTTATAGGCAAAACTATGACGAATTTTTGGTCGAAAATCGTTTTTTTACGTTCGAAAGTCCGCCATTTCGTGAAAAATCAATATTTTCAAAAACGGCTATGACAAGTACGAGTTTTAAGTATCTACTTTAATAGTATATTTCATTTTTTTGTTTCAGATGAATTAAGGAGGAGCAATCTTGGTCACCGCATTTCACCTTTTTTTCAGAGCGCTCTACAAAAACTGCTGTATCGACCTTAATATTAAATTTTTTTTAATAACAAAAAAGCTCAAAATACTCTTGAATGTGTATATTTTTAGGTATAGAAACCCTCATTTAAAAATATCCCATAGGTTTCCTTAAAAAAATTCACAAACATGACCTTTTTTTTCGGCCTCTGGCTGCGTTGCTCCCCTTAATTAGCTGTGTAAGTAGAAAAGTTGTTGAAAAGATTAAGTGAAATAGAAAAATTCACATTCGCTAAACTAGTTTAGGTAATAAATCAATTCTTTTATTTTCTGTGTAACCTCAGAGTGACAAAACTTTTTCGAAAATTGGTTCAAACGAAAGCAAAAGATTACTGATCACCTTGAAGAATACTTTGAAAAAAGTATGCTCTTTCATTGGCAGGCTCAAGACTTAAAAGGCAACCCTCGTAGTCATTTAATTTATCAAATTCACAAACCATTATTCACACTTTTCCCACTTCAAATTAAAAGTGTCCCTGCTTTAACTACAAAGCAGTTAAATCTATATATATAAAATAAAGTGTCCGAATGCGATGTAATCCCATAACTCGAGATCGGCAGAACCGATTTTGATGATTTATACTTTGTTGGAAAGGTATTTTTTCAGTTCGGGTTTTAAAAAAAAAAAAAGAAAAAAAAATCGAAAAAAGTGTAAAAAAATCAAAATTTCAAAATGTTTTATTTTTATCAAGGGCCTTCTATGCGATTCTCATACTCGCAAGGCACCTGCCATTGTTTGGAATTTACAAAGGACAGCAAAGGGCCCGTTGAGTGTTCTGCTGCTATCGTTTTTGACCTATCTTGAACACCAGAGGGCGCTATAGTACAAATTTTTTACAAAACCACCTAAAACTCCCAAACCGCTCATGCGATTAGAATAAAAATTGGCTTATAGTAGTTTTCAGATACGATGAGTTTTTTAGCACTATCTTCTTTGACCCACCTTGGACACCAGATGGTGCTGTAGTACAAATTTTTTACAAAATCGCATATTTTTAGTTGTTTTCTTAGGTTACATGTGCAAATATTTACAAAATATAAAATATTTCTTAAATTTAGTAAAATTAAAAAAATTTCCGTTATTTTGATATCAAAAACATGAACATATCTTGAAAACTATGAAAAATTTTACTACAACGATATATTTAATGCAACATCGTTAAACAAAATTACGAAAAAAACCATCAGAAATTTAATTTTGCGACTTTCGAGTCAAATATCTCCGCTGCTTTTGTATACATTTTGTTAAATTTTTTTTTGTCTTAAAGCTTCATCAAAGTACTATGAAAACCTTATTGCAAAAATACCGTTAGTTAAGTATATATATTTTAAATATTTTTTTTTAAAAAGGTCTGAAATTTTGGAGTTTTCCTCACAAAAAGGCTCAAAGTTTGGTTTTGTTGTAAAAATAATTTAAATTCAAATTCGAAAATTTTTAACTCTATTTAAAAGTTATAACATTTATAAGCAAAAGTTATGTAAATTTTACGCAAAAATTAAAAACCATTTTTGTGATTCAAAAAGCAAGGGTACCCCTAGAATTTTTCGAACAAAATTTTTTGTTTCCAATATTATGTTTTTATAATTTTGAAAAAATATACAAGCTAAAAACTTAATATAATAGAAAAATGTATCTAAGTATCTCTTGCCAATCAAAAGTTATAGCCAATAACGTTTATCCAAAATATATATACAAAAAGCAAAACGCTGTCTGTGTGATGGCTGGAAACTTCTAAATTACTTAGCCGATAGAGCTGAAATTTTGGCAGTACATTTTTTTCAAGTACGAGATGGTTTAAATTTCTGTCACACCCCCTTTTACCGCCCACAAATCTATAAAAATGCTATAATTCCTACGGTTTTCGTCGATTGGGCTACATTTTTGTAATTTAGTCTGTATGCTTACTGTCGGCAACTGTACTAAAACAGGGTAATGTCCATCTGCTAGAAAACTGGGATGAGCATTATATAAGAGGGTGTGGCTCCGCCCATACAGTTAAAATTTGTATTATCGAATAGCTTTGAAAGTAAAAGTAGCAATACTTACTTACAAACTCAAAATGGAGTTACTATTTGGTGATCTCCTGCTACTGGGAAACTGTAACGTTCAGTGGAAAATAACAGTGGTGTTAAACTATGAATCTAAGAAAAGTTTTGAACACACCTATTATGTTTCCATATAGTTGCAGGGTGCAGCAACGCGCGCCGGGAAAAGCTAGTATGTTTATAAATAATAAAATTTTAAAAGACATTTTTACATTAAGAAGCTTTTTAACTATTGAACGTTTTGGGGCTATTTTAAAATATTCTTATGAATTCAACTGTAAATACATAAAAATATTTAAAATATTTTATAATATTTATTGTGCTTTTACTGCTCTGACCAATATGAACTAACGCTAGAGTGGGTAAAATGGTAACTAATCTAACTACTTAGATTGGCTTTTTTAACAAGTTTTAACTTACGTAAAACGCCTAAGTTGCCAACCCTTTTAACATAAACATCCTTCCTCTCCAGCATGCCACCTGGCAAAATTAGCGCTCCCTACAAGGAAGCATATTAAAATCATGTTTTTTGTTTTTGTTTTTGCTTGGTTTTAATGTTGTTTTTAATTTCGTTTCTATTTTTTAATTTTTTTTTTTGCATTTCTTTTTTTTCACTTTTATGCACAATCAGTTGAGTGCATTATGTACAGCACATTGTTGTTGTTTTTGGTGTTAATTTTTTTTGCAGTTTTTAATTACTTTTTTCATCTCATTTTCTTTTGTATTAAGCCTTGCATAAGAGCTAAATGTAAAGTCGATGTTTTTTCCTTGCCGCCCACATCGTCATTCACAACCAGTGCAATACATTCATGAGGAGGCCTTGTATTGCCCCTTGTATGTGTGGGAGTGTGTGGGCGTGTATACGTTTGTGTGTGGGTGTGTTACTCATTTTGAGTAGAATGACATTGTGTCTATGCAATTAGCATTATGAGTAATATTTTATAGCTCTTGTCTCTTTTTATTTACTTTTTTATGTCTCGCTCTTGCTCTCTCACTTTTTTTATCTTTCTGTCAGATTCGCTGTCACTCATACTGCTTTTTTTTTTTTTAAATACTGGCTTAAGTAGGCTGGTATGGATGGGTGGTAGTGGGTGGAAATGGGTTTTGGGTCTTTCTTTCTGTTGGTTGTAGGTACGTGTCGTAATGCCATCAAAATCCAGGCAAAAATTAATTAACTTAATGCATTTCTTTTTTTTTATTATTTTTTTATTTTTTTTATATTTTACACTTTGACTTTATGCAGATATGATTATGAACGGTAAAAATTTTTAATTATGCTAATTAAACGCGAAAGAGAAAAAATAATATTTTATTTATATACATACATATATACAGGTAACATAGCAGCTAAGTCATTTAATTTATTTTATTGCTTTCTAAAGTTTGTTTTCTGGGTATTTTTTTATTAAAAGCTGTTTTTTATTTGTACCTCAACCAATGATTTATAGAAGCAATCATTTGGTGCAATGAAATCTTACAACTTTTGACTTCAAAAATCCAGAGTGCATAATCTATTCGAAAAGGTACAGAAATAATCGTACGCGTAAAACCCTACTAAATATGGGTTGGGGAAAGTGTTCGGCATGTTTTAGTAAAAAAAATACTTACAACAATTTTTTATTCACAAACCATTTTATTGATCCAAATAATACACATTCTTTTCAACTAACAACCTTCTGTAATTTTTTGGTTAGAACCATGATTTCTTTATTGTAGAATTCGGGAATTTTATCTTTGAAAAACTGACGCCTGTGCCTTTCGCAGTCATCTGATGAGGCCAATTTTTTCTCGGCAAGAGATTGTTGGGGAGATCGGAACAAATGATACATCTGACAGTGCAGTGTCAGGACTATACGGTAGATGTATCAAAATTTACCAGCCAAAATCTCTTAGTTTTTGGTGGGTCCATGATACAATTTTACAAGGTAGAATTGACAACTGGCTATTTTCTCACGAGTGTCTTGCACCGACTGTCATTATCCTGTATATTTTCCTTTCTATTTTATTTTTTAACTATTTTCGTTCTCTAATTTATACTATTTTTGACAGTTGGTGCAAGACGAAAAAACAGTCACTCCTACCTTGTATAATTATATCATGAGCGGGTAAACAAAAATGTGTGTAGTATAGCGTTGTCATGATAAACCCTTTCCTGTTGATCAATTCGGGCCTCTTTTTAAAATTTCTTGCTTTAACTGCTGGCGTGTAGGGATTTGAATCAATCGTTTGGTCAGGCGATGGTCGCTAATAATTGATAATACCTTTGTAGTCCCACCAAACACACAGCATCATCTTTCTTGTCGTCAATTCCAGCTTGACGACACCGTTTTTAGAGCTTCGCCATTTTTCGATCCAGACCGTTTTCGAACAACATTGTCGTATCCTGTACAACTTTTCATCACCTGTTACCGAACGTTTAAAAAATAGCTCAATTTCGTTTCGTTTCCAAAGCGAATCACAGATGGTCGGTCCATTACATTTTTTACACTAAGTTCATGAGGCGCCGAAACATAGAGCTTCTTTTTAAAACATATGTTTTCTCTAAATTTTTTTAAACTGTTCTGTGGTCGACCTTCCGTTCCTTAACGACAGCTCCCACGACGGTTTTCTTTAACTTTATCCATAATTTCACCGATATGTTTGGTGATAGGTCAACCAGAGCGAGGAGTATCTTTCAGTTAAAAATTTCCAAAATGAAAGCGAGCGAACCATTTCTTGGCAGTTTATTGTGATAGAGTACCTTCACTATAAACAGCATTTTTTTCACAAGCCTGTGACGTATACTTCCCTTGTCGTAGGAAAATTGTGAAATATAATGTATTTTTTTTTCTGATATATCAATCAACTTCGCTTTGTCATAACTTTTTACACGAAACAGGAATCTCAATAAAATTAACGCAAATAATCAGCTGATTTATCTCCTGTTAAGCAAAAATAAAAGAGTTGCCAGATGCGTTTCAAATTTTGAAACGGTTCACTTTCACTTTCAAAAACGCCGAATTCTTTTTCCCCAACCGATATTTTATCGCTCTCGTCCACGAGCAGGTATGTTTTGGTGAGACTGAGAAATGAGATACCACTTCTTGTACCTACGTTAACGTGCATAAGAGCCCGGAACTCATGGATGCATAAGAGCCCGTACGTAGTTCATTTTGGTATGTTTCAGACTCACATACGAGAGTCATAGCAATCGTAATGGCTCATACTTTGAACATACGAAAGTTGAGAGAACTTGAAATGTTTTCATCTCCTATAAGATATATCTCAAGTCACTGAATTTGGTCCTAGATCTCTAAATAATACCTTGAAAACCCTGCCCAAATATATGAATGATACTTCATCCTATTATATGAGGTATAGATCAGGCGAAGATCAGTTGGAGTGGGCACTTAGCCGCTTCTTTCGACACACTGAAAATGTGATCATTCCAAGGAATGTCAGATTTGATCGATATGCCCAGAACGTCAAGAGCATCTGACTCCGCAAAATATACACCGTTCATATTGAGAGTAGCAAAGAGGCAACACTGGGGTTCTTGCTAGCATTAAACTCCACTCTGTTAGTCAGCCCCCACTCAGAGATTTTTTTCAAATCATTAAGAAGTGTGTCATTCATATTTTATCTCTTTCTTTGAATTTTCAAAGAGCTCGGAGTCACCTTTAAAGGAGCTGAGCAGAATCATTGGAAATTTTATTGCAATTTGTGTGGACTTCTTGGAAAATAACCCATGATTTTATGAGTTAAAATATAAAATAAATATATTCCACTTAAATGATATCCTGGTCAAATACCTGTTCTATCTGGACCAGGTATATTATTCAAGTGGAGATCTGGTGCTCAAATACCTGTTCGAGTACCATTTTCTGCGAATTTCGCAATGTCGAATTGAGTTGAACAGAGAGTCAGTCTGAAATTTTGTGTTTTTAAGTAAATATGTGGAGAATTGTGAAGAAATATAAGAATTGTGGAGAAATAACTCGTGTTTTTTTTTAAAACAACGTTCATACCGTTCCGCAAGTTCCGTATTCACCCGACATGGCTCGATGAATATGATTGAGGCTATAAAGGAGAATTTGCAGAAGGAGCTGAATGCAATTTCAAAATCAGTCTATGAAAAGAGTTTTCAACATTGGAGAAAGCGTTGGAATGGAAAAAGCAATGTAGATTACTTTGAAGGAAATAAATTTAATATCGATGAGTAATTAACCATTTTCGTGTTATTGAAGAATTCCGTGTATTTTTTTATAAGAAGGTATGAAATAAGCTGAGCCAATGAACCTTTTTGTCTTTCGGTTAACTTTTTTCACACAAATCTATTATTCTATGGCCAATAGGTTCCAGACTATGTATGGAACTGGTAGGATCATTGGAACTTTTCGGAGTTTTGCTGATGCCTTGGATAAAAATCTAGGATTATCTGTCAAATACGTTCCACCGGGATTATCTATGGAACGAGTTTGATTATTGGATTTTTTTTTTTTTATGAGTTTTATGGACTCATTGAACACAATCTATGATTTTTCCGTAGACAGTCCATGTGGAACATATTGCCATTACAAACATCTATTATTGTCCAAGAATTCACATAAATGATATACATATATGAAATAAGTTGACCCATAGAATCCTTTTGTTTTCTGTTCACTTTTTGCACACAAATCTACTATTCTATGGACAACAGGTTCCACTTAGACTAGTTGGAAACTAGTTGGATCATTGGAACTTTTCTGAGCTTTATTGGTTCATTGAATAAAAATCCATGATTATCAGCCAAATATATTCAACTGCGATTATCTATGAAACTAGTTCCAATATTGAAATTCTTATTCATCCAAATTCCTTTGACGAAAATCTCCACCAAAATTATCTATGGAACTTCTACGACTATTGTACTAGTATCGTATTTATTCTTACAAAAACTACTTGGATAAAAATCTATGATTTTTCTGTAGATAATCCACGTGGAACATATCTAACCAACGTATTTTAATTTTCTTAATTGATCAGGAGAGCACTTTTCACTTGTGTTTTTATGTGCAATATGCTAGATACAACTCAAAGCCATTTATCTTTTTTAGTCTAGCTGTATTATTTATTGTTATAATATTTTCTGACATGATGCAATATGGCCAAAGAAATATATTGGCATCTTTAACTAAATTTCGCAAAAAATGTTAGTTACATCAGTTCGTCATACGAGCAACGATATTAGCCTTACAAACATTGAATATTGCCTGACCTTTCCGGTTAAAAGTTCCTAGTAAGGCATATTATAATTATTTGCTATTTCAAGATCCACGATCCACAAATTATTATGAAAATCCCTTACCTTGGATCCTCAAGTGGTAAAAAAAAAAATAAATAAATAAGAAAATTTAAACCTTAAATAGATTTTATACCTCAAAGCTGTCAACAGTGACATCCTGTGCATAATAACTGAGGTATTTTTCTTGTTGTTTTTTTTTTCTTCTTTCTTTCTCAGTCGCTTTTCATTATTGCTTCTTACTCCCACTGGCGCGCTTTTTTGTGCCAGAAAATCCAGTTTTGTTGTTATTTCATTTTATTTTTCGCGCTGTCATTTCAATTTTGTCTTACCGCCTCCAACCTCCCCATCTTCCATGAAGTAAAAATAATTTTACGCCTTTGTTAACAAATAATAATTAAAATTTTTAATATACAACAATACTTTGTACCGTTAAGGATTTAGTTATTGTTTGCTCTTGCTTTTTTTTATCTTTTTTTTTTCTTTATTTTGTTCTTTGATATTTGCTGACGTAATGGAAGGCAAAACAGGATTAAAATAAAACAACTAAGGCGACATCTTTTCAACGTTTATTTGTCGACACTTTTTTCACTCACTCAATCGCTCACTTAGTATGTAATAACGTGAGTGCCTCGCAATAGGCAGCCACTTGGAGCCAATGCAGTCTCGTATCCTACAGGAATAGGATATTACGACAATGTTATTTAAGGAAATTTACACCTAGAGAAAACTTCGTTGTAAAGGAGTATGTAATTAGATTGATACGACTTATGTGATATTTAGAATTTTACGTCTAATACTTATACCATGTCTACGCAGAGAGTTTAGTTTGAGTTTTCAGTATAAAGTTGAGTTTTGCCATTGAACGCAAAATAAACTCTCGAGTTATCCAGTACAATTTTGCAGGATGAAACTCAACTTTGTTTCTGTGCTTATCAAAACCCAATATGAGAAATGCCTAAAAGTATGCTAATGTTCTTATAAAAAGCAAATTTAGATGCAATTTTTTATTTATGTGGTGAGAAATATCAAAAACAGCTGTTCTAAAATTGTGCAATTTGATTTGCAAAAAATTAACAAAAAAGCGAAGAAAAGAACTTGGGCAAGTGTAGAAAATGAGGTCTTCATATCAGTATGGGTCGATCAAGATTCCGATTTGAGCAGCGCAAGGAAGAATTCGTATGTGTACGCAGAGAATTGATGTCAAATGTAATTGATGTCACGCTGATGGATGTGCCGCAAAAATATGAGAACACAAAAGTAAACAAAAAAAGATACAGTAGTTTCGACTATGTCGTAACACAAGACGTAGAATTAGTCAATTCGGTTTTGATGACATCTTTTTTAAAAACTATTTAGCAAAATATTACTTCCATACACCTGAGCATATGACCTTTAAAAGAGTGCCGGAAAGGGTTAATGTGTATCACCGACCCCCATTACTTTTGCAAAAGGAACATTTTTGCGTTTGACACTTTATCCCTCCGACCACTCCTTAGGGGGGCGCCTATACAAATTTTATGGTTTTTGTATATTTATGCCATACACCTGAGCATATGACCTTTAAGAGAGTGCCGGAGAGGGTTATATGTATTACCGACCTCCATTATTTTTGCAAAAGAAACATTTTTGCCTTTGACACCTATTCTCTCCGACCACTCCTTAGTGGGGCTCCCATACAAATTTTATGGTTTTTGTATATTTGTTCCATACACCTGAGCATATGACCTTTAAGAGAGTGCCGGAGAGGGTTAATATATATGACCGACCCCCATTACTTTTGTAAAAGCAACATTTTTCCTTTGACACCTTTTCCTTCCGACCACTCCTTAAGGGGGCTCCCATACAAATTGTATGGTTTTTGTGCCGGAAAGAGTTAATATGTATCACCGACCCCCATTACTTTTCTAAAAGGAACATTTTTTCCTTTGACATCTATTCCCTCCGACCACTCCTTAAGGGGGCTCCCATACAAATTTTATGGTTTTTGTTTATTTATTCCATACACCTGAGCATATGACCTTTAAAAGAGTGCCGGAAAGGGTTAATATGTGTGACCGACCACCATTATTTTTTCAAAATGAACATTTTTGCTTTTGACACCTATTCCCTCCGACCACTCCTTAGGGGGGCTCCCATACAAATTTTATTGTGTTTGTGCCGGAAAGGGTTAATATGTATCACCGACCCCCATGACTTTTGCAAAAGGAACATTTTTGCCTTTAACACTTATTTCCTCCGACCACTTCTTAGGGGGGCTCCCATACAAATTTTATGGTTTTTGTTTATTTATTCCATACACCTGAGCATATGACCTTTAAGAGAGTGCCGGAGAGGGTTAATATGTATGACCGACCCCCATTACTTTTGCAAAAGGAACATTTTTGCCTTTGACACCTATTCCCTCTGACCACTCCTTAGGGGGGCTCCCATACAAATTTTATGGTTTTGTCGATAAAACCGGAAACTGTCGATAAATAGGTAGCAAGTTTAAGCAAACAAAAACATCAAATGTTGGCTTTATATTTCATGTAATTGTGTAAAATTTATATAAGTTAGAGAGTTCTAACATGAATTTTTGTCGCATTGAGGATCAAGCAGACCAACAAGTGCTAACATCAACATTGTACGATCAGTACTTTAGGCCCACCAAAGGCTCAAAAAGTTATATAAATACCGACACCTGATCACTATCAACCACCCTACTTACCTCCGAGAATGACGTATGCTACGTCAAAACTATCACGCTGAACACAATTCTGCAAACGCAGCTCTGTGTGAACAGCTATGGTTGAACTCAAACTAAACTCTCTGTGTGGAACTCACATTATCTTTGATAATTTAAATTTGGTTGCTTCACAGTGCTTCAAGCTCGAACAATTTTTGTTGAATTTGGTTCATGTTGAAATCAAAAATTAATATCATAATTTTATTACATCCAATTGGCACCAAATAGCCCAGCCACTTTTTAACGCACTTAGCTCGGCCGCCACATTTATCATCATTTTGACTGATTTAACAAAATTAGGCTCGCTAAAAAGGGTCATTCCAATTAATTTTTAAATGAATAAATTTCCATATATCCCTTCTTTTATGGGCGGGAATATATGGAAAGGACTAAATTTCAAGATACATTCTTGCTTAAGTAATGAAATTCCACACAGGAGAAGATTAGGTTGGCTTCAACCAAATTGCGCCAACATGATAGTAGCCGAAAGTAACCGGGATTAAACTTAAAAGCACAGTCGCCAAAACTCTCCAAGTGAAGAGTAAAATTACACTCGTCCTCGTCAGTCTTACTCAATTGAAAAACTTCATTTTTAATTTAATTTTTAAATGATTAACAACCGTTATAATTTTTTTGTTAGTAGTGGTCCTCATGAAAGCTCGCAATCTTGCATATTCGTATTTTCGCAAATTTGCGTACTTCATTTCATGAACACACCATGCAGGTAACGAGTGTGTAAATCAGCTGTTGTCATACGAGTCAATTCATACGAGGTTTATGAACTGAAAATGCATGGGAAATTTGCGAGCACCGCATAAACTCTGTTTGTATGATAAAAGAGAGCAGATGATATACGCAGTGGAAACTTTCGAGGTTTACGTGGTATACGAGGCATTTGCGAGCTATCATCAGGACCACTAGTATACATATATTTTTAAAGAAACAACAAAAACATGAAAAAGTAACATTTGTATCATTCACACACCGAAAAGCAACACTGATCCAACAACCGACAACCGCTTCTATTCTGGACATGTTCTCAGCGGATTTCTTCCAGAGAGGATAGCGAACTGACAGCCGCTTTGGTTCTATTCGGGCTCTTAAACTGCTTGTGAATATGTTCAGAGAGGTAACAGTGCCGCCAATAACTCAAAAAAATTAACAAGTCTGAAAAAAATATTATTTCCGCAAAATTTACCACTTTTGGTCAAAAATTACCTTTTTGACCTCTGCCCAAAAAATGAGTCAAAAATAACCTCAATTAGGGAAATTTACCTCAATCTGGCAACACTCAGTTGAGTAAATAAGGTTGTCGCATGGGTGAGAGCGAGTTCCCATAAATGTCAAATCGAAGTTGACAGCTCATACAAAATCTGAAAACGAAAATTGATAACATGAAAAGCTGATAAAGTTGTTGCTGTTGCTTTTCATTGATTTTGACAGTTATGGGTACTGAGAAGAGAGTACGATCAGCCCCGAGACAACCTTATTTATTTAACCAGGCTCTGCTTCATGATACAATTACAAGGTAAGCTCTTTTTAAAATGGCTGCTCAAATGAGAAATTTGGCAACAACAAAGCTATAGGAGCTACAAACGTCAAAGGACAAAAGCAACAACAACAATTAGAAAAACTAAAAATTACCAGCTGATTTTGACAACTAGCGCAACTTGCTCTTCAATATGATCCTACCTTGTAATCGTATCATGCTCTGCTTTAAAGTTATTCTCTGGAGATACCCAATTTGGGGTTTTTAGAGATTTTGTGCAGCGGATACACAAAATTCAGTCCCTGTTATTTTTTACATGTTAACAGTTATATCAGTTCCCGTTCTTTCTATTTTACGAAAATTGAATTACATATTTCTTTCAAAGATGAAAAATCCGAGTACATACATTCTTGACTTGAAAATATTTTTAAATAAATACATATATACATACATACATACATACATACATACATAAAAGATATGTTGCTCATCTCAAGAACACCGAAGCCAATTTACTGGATTCCCGGGTATGATACCCTAATTAAACAAATAAGCTTAACTCTACATATGTAGGTGATCGTTAGAGTCCCTAAGCTGCAATAGTAATCATGCAATGGTAAGTTGCATACAACGAATCCTTGCAATCGGCATAACACCAACAATCCAGCGATAGAAGAGTGAGCTAGGTACAAGGAATGGCAAATGGCAGGACTCAGGTGAGTGTGAGTTCCTAATGAGTTTTTATTTATATTGTTTGGTATTTGATGAGAAAATCCTTGTAAAACAAAACATAATAACAAAAACACGCTTTCCTACAACACGTTGTCTCTTGCTTACTCACAGCTGAAAAGCAAAACTGCACCCAACGAAAACACACACACACACACACAAACATAAACAAACAACAAACAACACAGCGTTAAGCATCATCATCAAATTACAAAATTAAAAATGGAGAATCTACAACACAGCAGCAGGCAGCAGTAACAACAACAATGCATGTGAAACAATGCACAACAAAAACAAAAACAACAACAACAACAACAGCAACCAGCACAAATAATATTCATAATTTTTAAAAGAAACACAGCAGCGACTCGTTCCAAATCCTTAGCTCGTTTATGATTGGCTTCGGCAACAGACGTGTTCATAACACGGGCCGCTCCGCCCAGGACACGTTGTTGCTATTATTGTTGTTGTTGTTGTTTCCTTTCGAGCTAGCTGTTGCAATAATAAATAAATATAATTTTAGCGCAAGCGCTACCCCCAACCGCTGCCAAAAGCAGTGCCCACCAACAAGAGCTTCGCAGGTTATAGCATTGCGGAAGGACGAGACTAAGCCAGAGACAAAAAAAAACAACAACAACAGCAACAACTGGTTGTAGAACAAAACGTGCAAATGAGAAAATTACATCCCTTCATTTGTTTATCACACAATGACGTTTACGAAACAACAACAACAGCAACGGAAGCAGCAACAAGACTCGAAGCTTTTTCACCCATTGTTATTGCTTAAAACTGTTGTAAACTACACCGTGCTACAACAACATCCACCAAGCATCCATCAATGATCAGCTTACGTTGGGTGGTTTTTGCCATGTCTGATGTTTCTGTTCTTGCCAACTCATATACAACTGACACTGACAATCTGAGCAACCCACTCATCAGTATCGAATACAACCAACCACCCATCCACCTGCCTCTCAGAATGTAGGCACGAAGAGTTTGTTTTGTTAATGTGGCTGTAATTTAACAAGGTAAAAACGAGAAAACAATAAAGTCACTCAGTCAGTCACACAGAGGAATCTCATCATCATCATGATATCATCTCTGTTTTGTCATTATCGCCATTATCAGTAACATCCTCATTGAAATCCTCTTGCACAGTACCTAAGGCTTTATGTGTGTTGTATGCAAAATAATCTGAGATATTTTCTGCCTATATTCTAAATTCTGAGATTTGAGAGCGAAAATTCAACCAAGCACAGCCTATATTTTACTTAAATACGTCTGGTTGTAATAATTGCTCGTTTTGCTGACTTAAATTTTTCTTTTTTAAAATTTTAATTTTATATCTAGGGTAAATAGTAAGGATTTTAATGGTACCAGATGTTTTAGTAAAAAATTTTTGGGATCAACGGGATCAACTCCTTGAAGAAAAAACTCTGACTATAGCAAATAAGTACCGCCAGGACTTTATAAAAACTAAATATATGGGTTCTTTTATGGTCTCGGTAAGCTATTGGGAAAAAATTTTTAATTTTTTGACAAAAAGGTTTCACTGACATTATCTATGGAGAACTATCAGTGGAGTCACATGCACTTTTTTGGGTTCTATCCAATGCTGAGAAAAATATTCATATTTAATTCAACACAAAAAAGTTCATGACTTCCATAGGAAAGTTCCATCTAGTTTCGGGAAACAAGGAAAGTTCCTAGTTCTTAGCAGTACCTATTAGCCATAGAATCATCAATTTATTTCTATAGAGGGAATAAAAACCAAAATAGATCTTTTGCCCAACTTCTATTCTACTTAGTATCAGAGTCCATCAAACATTTTCAAAAATATGTCCAAAAATTTACCGGAAGTTTACCGTTTATAAACAATTTGGTAACAAAGTACCAAATGGTAACAAGTAGGTAACAAATGCAGTAAATGTGTGTCAAACGTCCAGTAATATATGTCCCTGTTTACATTACTTTTTGAAATGTGATGATGCGCTCAACTGGCATTCTGCACATCATGATAACAATTTTGTGATGGTAACAAAATGTTGGACGGGTTTTTGCTATTGAAATATATATTTTGTCCCAGGAGTCAACAAATCTCAAATTCCTTCCAATATCTTAAATAGTTTAAAAAAATCGTGGAAGAAGCTATTGGCCATACATAGAATCATCGACTTAAATTAAAGAAGTCCACTGAACTCAAAATTCTTATGACTCTACTAAAGGGTGTTTCTTTTAGAGGTTCAATTTGTCGAAAAGGATTAAATTGTCATTCGGTGGTCAGGCATCTTATTATCATTTCTGCTCAGTTTTGTTTGCACTTTTATAATTAATGGTGCAAAATCGAAGCTTTTACAATGTCCTAAAAATTTACTGAAAAGCAACCCACTGTTTTATAGCTATATTCGGTTTCTTTCTGTACAATGCTGATGGCGTATGCTAATGATAGTGATATCATAGCCATAAGACACGCGAGTCAATTTAGCGAATTCTCCAGATTAGCGAAAAAGTCAAGTCGAATGGGTCTTGCAGTGACGCAGACCCACCGTCTCGGAAACCACATCACTGTTGACAACAACTCCTCAGAGATTGTTAAGAACATCGTCTATATGGGATCTAGCGTTTCCCATATGAACTTCTCCAACAATGTCAGCATTGAAATTAAACGAAGCATAGTAACTCTAGTCAAGAGGTGTAACTTTGAGCTGAGTAGGCAATTGAGAAGCAAAGCCCTCTCTCGACGAAAAATACTCACGCTCTATAAGTCACTAATCATGCCCGTTCTTTTATATGCAGCACAAACCTGGACGTTAAGATGTTGTGATAAAAGGACTTTAGGAGCCTTTGAGAGAAAAAGCTTTCATAAGATCATCGGTCCAATCTGCCTCCCCGGCGAGTACCGAGTTCGTCGGAACCACGAGCTGTATGTGCTGAATGCCAACATCGACTAGGTTAAGTCCGCTGGTTAGGTAATTTTGAGTGGATGAAAAACTACACTCCAGAAAGAAAATATTCGATTCGGTACTTGATGGCGGTCAACGTCCATATCTCCGTCAGAAGGGTTAAGTGTTGGACAACCTTGGTTTTTCTAAATAGCACTAGCAAGCACAAAATAGAAATGGTCGGCCCAAATTCTTGGACGAGACCAAAACTGATCCACGGTTGTAAGCGCCAGATAAGTAAGATGAGGATAATTTTTGGCTCAAAAATTGTAGCGTTTGAAGTGCAGAAAATCCACATGAAATTCTTGAAGCACCTTTTATATCCACAAAAAAAATCTGGGTCTGGTACGCTTTATGAGTCGGTGGAATCATTGGTCAATAAAAAAAATAATTGGCCAATTCAGCCCTTGAAAGAGTTTAAATGTTTTCTACACAAATGACCGAGGGCTGGAGCTACTGGTTTTATGTCAGCTCCGTACGGCTAATGTTCGTGTTCTCGGAGAGCTTGACATGGCATTATTTGCTCTTTGAGGTTTGCCATTGTCTACAGAGCTGACGGCCGATCGGAGTTTTTAACTTCATTTGAAAAAAATGTCTGTGTCAGCTGGGGTTCGAACCTGGTCTCGAATTTGCATCGAATAGTTCATGTCCTTAATACACTCAGCCACGGCCGCCACATCATTGGTCCGGGGAGTCCGTTAGAGCGCGCCAAATAATCGATTTACTGATGGAAGCTGATTTGGCGAACGCGTTATTTCTCGAAAAGAAGCAGTCAATTGGTCACACGGATCGTGCGATTTAACGCCTTATTTTACGCCTGGGACTGTGTAAAGTCATTGATTAATGCGAACCAACCAACAACTATAGACGTCTTCGAAGACAACATTGTAAGAACCAATATGAACAAGTGATCGGCTAAGAACGGCTTGAACAAGTGATCGAAAATTGGGCTTCCAGAATGCGCTACTTCCGAGCCAGCCATGGCGACTACATGCCCGAAATCATATTTAAACACTAATGGCATTAAGTTATCTTTTTAAAAAAGCACATTTTCAGTATGAAACTTTGTAATCATACTCGTAATATTTTATTTCAATTGAGTTCTTCACCAGTGGCGGATCTAGGATTCGCCAAAGGGGGAGGGGGGTCTGAAACTACACTTTTGTATGCTAAGGGGGGCTGAAACGTATTTTTGGGCATTTATTCATTTTTTCCCATACAAAAAATTCTCCAAGAGGGGGAGGGGGGGCTAAAGTCCTTTTAGCCCATATGTAGATCCGCCACTGTTCTTCACCTCTAATTTCTACACCCTGTAGTAGAAAGAAAAAAAAAGGAATATTAAATCGAATTCAACTCAATATTATACTCAATTTATTTTGTATTTTTGTTTTTGATTTTTGTTTTGGTTTTTTTTTTTGTTTTTTTTTTTTTTTTTTTAATTACTCTGAACAAAAGGGCCCAATACTGCGAAATGGTGTGGGAAAATCATAAACAAATTATTATTTAAAGAATACCTTCAGAGAAATACACTACTTGGCGGTAAGAAGGCAAAACAAAAAGAATATCAAATCATAGCGCACGTGTTACAGAACGAGACAGAAAGAGTACATGAATAAAACAGCGAAAAATACTTTTTGCGATTAAACATGAAAATGAGCAACACCATCAGGATGCAGGCCGGCGCAGGCTTCATTTGAAGCTTGACTTGCATTCGAAAACTTGCAATGCAGATCCGAGAGCCTTGTTCGTTTTGGCTCGTGTCTAATTAGAGAAGAAAGAAAAGCAAACAGACAAGCACGAATTATGCTAAAGGACCAAAACAAGGATATGCTGCTGGCGCGCCAAATATAAAGCATACGTTCGTGAATTAAGCAAATAGTTGGTGTTCGAACGTATAACTGTGCGCAGCTGGAAAAGAAAATACTACAAAACGCAGATTTAATTTTAAAAAATAATAACAATTAAGCTCAAATTAAAAATTAATTAAAAAAGAAAAAAAATAAATAAATAAAAGAATGGCTGGACCATTTCTATCGCCTTTGCCGGGTGATCTACTAACGGAATACATGTTCGGGCGGCGGCGACAACGTCGCAATCGCACCACGTTTACGCCGCAGCAGTTGCAGGAACTGGAAGCTCTCTTCCAAAAGACACACTATCCGGATGTGTTTCTTCGCGAGGAGGTTGCATTAAGGATAAGCCTCAGCGAAGCGCGTGTTCAGGTGTGAATCAAACCCTCTATTTAATCGACTAATACAGTTTTAAGTAACTCAGAAATGATTAGAAAATGTCATTTTAATTAACCTAAGTTTTTGGTTTTTAAACAAAATAACTTAATAAAGTTTAAATCATGAACTCGAAACATCCATTTGGAGTTGGTCAGAAAAAAAGAAAATGAGAATTTTTGTGAAATGAAAACTTTTCTTAATCGAATGTCAAAATCTCGATTTATTTTCAAACAAATTAATTTCAAAAGTCAATTTTCTTTATTAAAAAACTTGGTGTTCCAGAAATTTTCATTCAATCAAACATAAAGTCAATATTGAAAAGGCTTGCAACGGTCCCATATTTTTTTTATTTTTATTTTATATATATTTTTTTTTTTATTTTAACTAGATTTTTTATTTCAATTTTTTAGTTTTGCACTTCAACTGCAACTTTTTCAAATAAGAATTCAACTTTTTAACTTGAAATAAACTACTTGAACTTCAAATTCAATTTTAATTTCAACAAAAGTAACATTTAAGCTGTGAAAAGTTTGAATTTTAAATTTAAAAAGTTTAAATTGCTCTGAAAAAAGTTTTATTTGAAATGTTAAAAGTTGTATTTGAAGTTAAAAACCTACATTCTTATGATATCCACCCAAAAATCAGCTAGTTTTGATGTAAATTCATGGCTTCTTGATATTCGTTTTAAAAAAGTTATTTAAAGTAAAAGCTTCCATCAATATATGAATTTCTTAAGAGTTGTTCCTTGCCAATCATTGGGAATCCGATGCTCCTTGTCGGACAAACCAAACTGAACAGATCATTTAAGTAATTTAACTGCACTTCAAACTATTCAACAACTTTTTCGAAAAAAAAATCAAAATATTTCGAAAAAGCAAACATTTATTTTTTTATAAGTTTTATTTAGTCATTGAATACAGCTTTTTAACTTCAAATTTAACCTTTCATACTTGAAATGCAAGTTTTTACAAATCAAATGCAACTTTTTACAAATCAAATTCAACTTTTTAAACTTCAAATTCAACTACTATACTAGTACTACCTTTAATTAAAAAAAAAAATTGAATTTGAAACGAAAAAAGTAAAATTAAAGTAAAAAGCTTTTTAACTTCAAATTGAACCTTTCATACTCGAAATGCAAGTTTTTACAAATCAAATGCAACTTTTTACAAATCAAATTCAACTTTTTAAACTTCAAATTCAACTACTATACTAGTACTACCTTTAATGGAAAAAAAAATTGAATTTGAAACGAAAAAAGTAAAATTTTGAAATGTCAAAAGTTTTATTTGATTTGGAAAAAGTTGAATTTGAACTGTAAGATGTCAAATTTGAAGTTAAAAACCTGTATAAATTTTCGACAAAAAATTATTAAGAGAAATCTTTTTTAAAAAAAAAACCGGAAAAATTTGTTATCAAAGTCAAAACTAAATATTCTATGTTTTTTTTTTTTTATTCTGATAGTACTTAGAAAATCTTTAGTTTTTAATATATCCCAATAACTTAGATTTCAAAATAAAGCGAATCTTTGTGATAAACATTATTTTAATTGTAAAAATTAACATATGTGATGTTTTACAGTTAAACGGACCTTGCATCTCTTAAAATAACATATTATTTAAGACACCTCATTTTAAAAAGACCCTATTTTAAAAAGACACATTGAGGTGTCCCACCAAATATCTAAACTTTGAAAACAAAATTCATTACACAAAAAAATAATCAAACAAAAGAAAAACATACATACATACAAGCCGTTTCTTATATTTTTTCCATCACTGTATGTGATGTTATACAGGAAAAGGGACCTTATATTTCCAGACCAAATTTTTTAAGAGAGCTAAAAATAGAGGCTAAAAACGTGGCGACCGTGGCGTAGTTGGTTAAAGTGAGTGGCCGCTATGTCAACGAACTTTGGAGACCCAGGTTCGAACCCCAGCCAGCGACAGAAAATTATTTGAATTAAAATAATTTTTCTGTACGGCCGCCACCTCCCTGCAGACAATGGAAAACCTCAGAGAGTAATCAAAATGCCATGTAAAGCTTCTTGAGAATGAGAACATTCCGTTCATCGCCGTTCGGAGTCGGCGTTAAGCATGTAGGTCCAGTTATCGGCCAATTGTGTACAAACTTATAACACGCGCACAATACAATTGATCATAAGAAGACAGGTCTGATCAAAGCCCTTTCAAGGGCTGAAATGGCCAGTTATTTATTTATTTTAATACGAAATCGAGGTCACTGAGTTAATGGTTTGGACTACTGATGTTTTTAGCAAATTATACGCAAAAGCGTAAACAAAATAGAGTACGGATATCCAACTTTTGTGTACAGTGGGTTACATTCATATAGTTTGCTTTAAAATTTAAAACTATTCTTGGAAATGTTAAAGTGCTTGCCGTTTCAATTTTTTTTTTCCATCACTGTTTATTGAATAGAAAAATGCAATTGTATTGTATCCGCAAGAAGTGTTGACATAATGTCTAGAACATTTTTGTATGCGGCATCGGTAGTCGAGTAATAGCGGGCCAGACTGTTACTCTAGAGGCACGGGCTCGATTCGATGCCTTGGTTCTACACTTTAACCTTTCTTCATATCTTTCCTCATTTTAAATTAACTGAAATTAAAAATTTATCAATACTTACAATCAAAAATTGAAGTTGGTGGTAGAGAAATTTTGAGAGAGGATCGCTTATTAACTTGAATTGACTGAGGTAAAGAAATAAAGATTAAAATGAGACATGTTGGCATGTCAAAAAACCGGAAATTTGCTTCAGGTTTATACGGTTTTTCGTCATAATAAGAAATCCTGAGCTCCTTGGTTCAAAGAATAATAGGAAATCCTTGGTTCAAAGCTAAAAAAGAGTAATAATTTTCTTTCTTATAAAACCCTGTGAACATTTTCGGAAGTTAAGTAAAGAACAACAATTGCAGATATAATACTTGTAAGACTACTAGACTGTTCAATAAGTCCTTGGCCTTTTTAAAGAAACACACATGTTTTTGGCTAAATTCATGTCTACTATTCAACATTTCAGTTCTTATACTATAGTAAGACTATATAAGTATATAGTCTTATATAGTCCGGGATCTTTCAATATTTCGATTTTGATTCGATTTCGTATCGGTTATAAATTATACTTCTTTATTTTAATTTAAATCCTCTTTCCGTGAGCCATCATTTAAGATTGGGAATAAGATAATTGTCGCTCAGGACCATATCTGAAGAATACGATGGATCGAAAAGCAATGCAAAACATGATTCGTTGAGTTTGGTCATTGCTTCAATTACTTGTGAGATTTAAAACTTAATAAAAAATTTTTAATAAAAAAAAAACCGACTTCAAAATCACTACAAAGAAAAAAATAATTTTAAATTACTTTTCCTGTTAATTTATTCTTCAATAATTTTTTTCTCATTTGTTTTATTATCATAAATATACTATTAATTTCTTAATCTTATATATTAATACGCAAACATCGAATGTTGTCGTACACTTTTTCAATATTTATTTTAGAATAAGGACAATGAAATGTACATCATTCGAAAGGTACTGCACCATAGATGTGCCGAATGATGTTAGATTTTAAATTCATGACCTTTGACCCGAAATATTAACGTTGAAAGTTTATATCAATTTTAGTTAGGGATCTCAAAACTGGGAAGAGGTAAAATGAAGAATGTGATATTAGATGAAAGGTCTGGCTGCACAGTATGATTGAATATAAGATTGGTGACTTTTGACCTCAAATATGAGCGGAAAAAGAGCATTTATTAAATAAAAACTAAACTATAAGAGATGGACAAACATGATATAAGAGAGAAATTTAGACATTCACAAGATGTGCAAAATATACTTTGATATTTTTCACCATCGTTTACGGTTACCCTACAATAGGCACTTTTTCATGTAACAAGTGTCAATATATATTGTGATGGTAGAATTGCTTACAAATAACGGGTGATTTTTTTGAGGTTATGATTTTCATGCATTAGTATTTGACAGATCACGTGGGATTTCAGACATGGTGTCAAAGAGAAAGATGCTCAGTATGCTTTGACATTTCATCATGAATAGACTTACTAACGAGCAACGCTTGCAAATCATTGAATTTTATTACCAAAATCAGTGTTCGGTTCGAAATGTGTTTCGCGCTTTACGTCCGATTTATGGTCTACATAATCGACCAAGTGAGCAAACAATTAATGCGATTGTGACCAAGTTTCGCACTCAGTTTACTTTATTGGACATTAAACCAACCACACGAATGCGTACAGTGCGTACAGAAGAGAATATTGCGTCTGTTTCTGAGAGTGTTGCTGAAGACCGTGAAATGTCGATTCGTCGCCGTTCGCAGCAATTGGGTTTGTGTTATTCGACCACATGGAAGGTTTTACGCAAAGATCTTGGTGTAAAACCGTATAAAATACAGCTCGTGCAAGAACTGAAGCCGAACGATCTGCCACAACGTCGAATTTTCAGTGAATGGGCCCTAGAAAAGTTGGCAGAAAATCCGCTTTTTTATCGACAAATTTTGTTCAGCGATGAGGCTCATTTCTGGTTGAATGGCTACGTAAATAAGCAAAATTGCCGCATTTGGAGTGAAGAGCAACCAGAAGCCGTTCAAGAACTGGCCATGCATCCCGAAAAATGTACTGTTTGGTGTGGTTTGTACGCTGGTGGAATCATTGGACCGTATTTTTTCAAAGATGCTGTTGGACGCAACGTTACGGTGAATGGTGATCGCTATCGTTCGATGCTAACAAACTTTTTGTTGCCAAAAATGGAAGAACTGAACTTGGTTGACATGTGGTTTCAACAAGATGGCGCTACATGCCACACATCTCGCGATTCTATGGCCATTTTGAGGGAAAACTTCGGAGAACAATTAATCTCAAGAAATGGACCGGTAAGTTGGCCACCAAGATCATGCGATTTGACGCCTTTAGACTATTTTTTGTGGGGCTACGTCAAGTCTAAAGTCTACAGAAATAAGCCAGCAACTATTCCAGCTTTGGAAGACAACATTTCCGAAGAAATTCGGGCTATTCCGGCCGAAATGCTCGAAAAAGTTGCCCAAAATTGGACTTTCCGAATGGACCACCTAAGACGCAGCCGCGGTCAACATTTAAATGAAATTATCTTCAAAAAGTAAATGTCATGGACCAATCTAACGTTTCAAATAAAGAACCGATGAGATTTTGCAAATTTTATGCGTTTTTTTTAAAAAAAAAGTTATCAGGCACTTAAAAAATCACTCTTTAGTAAATTTTGAAAAATTTCCGTTATTTCGACATCAAAATTATTGTGATATCTCGAAAACTATAGATGTTTTCAGTACAACGTTTTTTGTATGGAACTTCGTTGATTGAGAAAAATAACGGTATGCGAAAACTTTTTTGCTAATATTTTCCACGAATAGTATGTTATTAAATTTCCCGTTATTATGACAACAAAAGTATTGCAATATTTCGAAACCTGTAGATTTTTTCCATGCAATGCATTTCTTAAAGCAATATCATTGCCTCAGAATGAGAAAAAAACAATTGATATTTCAAATTTTGATTTTGCATGCAAATTTTTCAGCCATTTTTCAATCGATTTTCCCTAAATTTTCTTTGTCTGAAAGCTTAATTAAATTACTTTTGAGAAATAAGAAAAGATTTACCGTTATCTCACTAATTCAATTTCTTATGCTGTTTTCAAAAACACTCTAAAATATTCAATTTTTGCTTAAAAATTAGACCAGACATTCTTTTTTTGTAATTTTTTTTTTGTTTTTCTATTTTCTTCTCTCACACTCTTTCATATACCATATCATTTATTTGCAACAATTGCTTCATTTTGACACATAATTTAATTAAGTGTTTCTATCATCGAAAATCATGAGCTAGCCCCCATGTTTTTTTTGATGAAAATTACATTTTTCAAAATGTTGTTTTTGTATTTTTTATAAAGTTCTACAGCTAAAAAAATAATTTCTGTGAAAAAATTTTTCAAATATTTCAAACCACTCCAAAGTTATATACACAAATCTTTGTTTTAAGCCATTTCCTTATCTACTTTATATATTATACATATTATTATTATACTATATCTATATATAAATAGGTGTACGCAGAACAGTTAAAAAACATTTTCTCCAGTGTTTCTCAACCAATTTTGATAATTTTTTTTAAATCGATAAGAGTAGGGAAAAGGAGTGCACCGAATATCTCTCAAATCAGACGTTCCATTCCACTGGTTACATTTGATGGGCGTTGAAATAGAGGCGAGGCACTTTTCATCAGCCCAAATTTTCGGTATAACTTTTGAACTATGAGTCACAAATCTATGAAACTTGGTAAGAACTTCCCTCCTTGACAAAGGGGGGTGGAAGCACTCATACAACTCAAAGTGGTTATGTCAAATAGCTTCGGAAGCATTTCTACTAGAAAGTAGAATAAGTGAAGTAGGGTACTGTGACGGGCATTGGACAAAGGGGTGTGGCTCCGCATATATAAGCCACATTTTTGATATTGAATAGCTTTAAAAGTAAAAATCACAGAACATGGAAAATCAGAATTGAGTTACTGTTTTGTGATTTCCTGCTGGTGGTGCGTTTGGTGCTGTAAGAGGTCGGTTACGTTTGCATATGAGTGAAGAAAGAAAAAAAATTTTTTCAACAAAAATACAAAAAAAAAATTAATTTTTAAATGGTCGAATCTCGACCAAAGGTGATACTAGTGAATATAAAAGCTTTTCCGCAATTTTTTTTTCAATTGTTGAGTACGCTGAATGTAGCCAATGGTCGCATTCTGGCCGATACTTTCTACGCAACTGTTGCTCAACTTTCCGGCTGAATGGTATGTAGCATAAAGCGCTCACACAACATGTTGCCTGAGCGGTCGCCATTTTAGGTAGCGAAAATATTTTATGCTACCTCGATTGAGCGGTTTGCGCTCACTTGATGTTGACAGATGAAAAAAGTGTTTGTTGTGAAGTTGTGCTGTAAAATTATAAGATTAGTATTTTAATATAAAAATACTTAATTAAATATTGTTTCCATGATTTCCTTGCGAATTTAATTTTATTTTATTGCTTTTAATTAATTTTTTTTGAATCGAATCATGAACAGCTGTTTGCAGTTTGACGTTTCTCAAGAAAACCCATTCAGCAGAATGTATCACTTTATGCTACTTTGCTACCTGAGCGCTGTTTCTGCCAGAATGCAGCCAATGTGTTCCATGCATTATTTGTGCAGTTGTAACACAAGAATGATAGATAAAAGGATTGCGCAGTCCAAGCGTCGAGAAAAAAATCTACTGCGCAGCCTACGTCATCCGGGTTCTCAACTGTGACACTTTATGAATACATACAAAAGAAAATATCAAAAAGCAAATAGCCATGGTGTAATTAACAAGGTGATCGTGAATTTTTAGCTTATCTCAAAAAAAAATTACCCACCGTTGTCAAAAACAGCTGTTGGTAAATTCCAAGCAAAACTTGCAAAACAATCTATTACAATTTTTTATTGAGTGCAAGCGATTTGACACTTTTCCGCAGCTTGTCTCTTTTTTTCTTACTTTCTCAACATTTTTTGACAACCGTAGGGAAATTAATAAACGTCACGATCACCTTGTTAATTACACCATGCAAATAGCAAGCACAAGCAGCGCAAGCATTTAAGAGCCGCCGCACACTACAGCCTTTTAGTCGGCCGATAGTTTGATGCTTGCTTGGCTGTTTGGCTTGATTTGCTGTTTGGCTTGATTGGAGTTTTATAAAATTTTTCGTTACTGACATATTTTTTGTTGATTTTGGTGCGGGTATGAATATTAAACATTTTGAAGTGATAACTTCTTAAGGCGCGTTTGGCAATTTCTGATCAGTGATTTTCTCGATTCAATCGTCAGCATACAGTTAGATTCTACCGCTGCTTTTGTACATAGGTTCGACCATGTGCACACTCGCATCGTAGTCGTTGCTACGTTTTTTTTTTTTTTTTTGCAAATGTAGACCTGTGCACCTATAATCGTTCTAAGAATTTTTCTCGAATAAATCAAGAAAGAAAAAACCAAACATATTAAAATTTAAAGCGTGGTCAGTTGCAGTTATTGAGACAACTTTTTTAAATAAGTTGCACTTATAAAGTCTCGCAAACTATTTGATCGGCTAGTGTGCGGACTTCCATAGCACGCCATACCCACTTGGGGCGATGTTCTGTAGACGGTCACGGCACGGTCACGAATTGTTGCTGTTTCAATGTAAAAGGGAAATTTGAGAGAGTGAGCGAGGCAATAAATTTTGACCACCGCGGACATCAAATGATTCGGCTGTCGATACCAAATCACTGGGTCAAAACAGTGTTGCGTTGTGGAAATATTCACAGTATTTGTGTTTTTGCATGCAAATAGTACACTTTTAGTACAAAATGTATCAAAGCAGTAATGAAACCTGCATAATAGCAACATTTACCATACTCATACCCGTGATACTTTTTTGCATAAAGTATCAAAAGTAGCAAAAAGTGTACTAGTGATCATAAATCAAATGACCGCCAGCATAACATACTTTGGGCACGACATTCATCAAACGGAAAAAGAGAGTAAAAACTCGTGCCCGTGCCGTGCCCGTGACCGTCTATATAAAATCGCCCTTGGCAGTCTGCAGATAGTTGCCAGACTTTAATATCAAGTGGAAATCTGACCTCCCATTTGATTTTTTAAGCTGGGTTTGATTCAATCGTTAGGTGTGCGCACTTCCATAAAAAACCATGCCCACATGAAACATTAAACTATCGGCCGACTAAAAGTATGTAGTGTGCGGCGGCTCTGAGTCTTTACGAAATAGCAAACA
This sequence comes from Pherbina coryleti, assembly GCA_943735915.1. Classification (NCBI taxonomy): domain Eukaryota; kingdom Metazoa; phylum Arthropoda; class Insecta; order Diptera; family Sciomyzidae; genus Pherbina; species Pherbina coryleti. The sequence continues at coordinate 12,915,968 of OX030951.1, forward strand.
AGAAGAACATAAAAAATAAAAACAAAGAAGCAAAAAAAGTGCTGTCAAACCATGGTATAATAATACATGGTAGCATTGACAGTTGCTTGGGAAATCATATACTGTCAAAAAATATACTCAAAAAGAGAGCGCTCACAATCCGCCATTGAAAACACAAGCAATGTTGAAAACGTTGAAGTGAAAAAAAACAACAACCACAGCAGCTGCTGATGTATTTCCACAAAAAGCTGTTTTTGACAATTTATGTTTTCCTGTTGAAGAGAAAATAAGCAGTTGTCAATGCTACCATGTATTATTATACCATGCTGTCAAACACATCAAGCAACGTAGCTGCTTTTTGTGTGAAGCGGTGCAAATGCGAGAACACACCCCTTTTGTATTGGCATTTTTTTAAGATATAGTACTGAAAAATATATATACTTTAATTTATTTATAAATATATTTATAACGACATTAATTCCATTTCAAGTCGACAAGTTTCAATAAGAAAATGTCGACGTTTTTTCATCTTTACAAATAAATAACCCCCTATAAATAAATTGTAACTACGTTTACATTCAGCCACTTTGACAAACCCGAGCTACGTCACGATTTTTCGCAGCCAACTTCATAACAAAGATGGACGACATGCGCAATGCGCAATCTGGTAATATATCATTCTTGGTTGTAACACGCTGTAGCATATGCAATATGAGCTTTACAAGCTCACACAAACCAGTAGAGTGAAAATGTTTATGTGTACAGAGCTTTTCAAATTACTTTTAAATTAAGAGCCGCCGCACATTACAGACTTTTAGTCGGGCGATAGCTTAATGCTTGATTGGCCGCAACTGACAAGCCAACTATTTAGTTGGTTGTAGGTGCGCACACTGTGCCCGGATAATTTGCCAATTGCGGGGTTGCATTTGAGAAACATTCTCATGGGGAGTTTTAAAATTATTTGGCTGTTTTGAGTTTTATAAAATTTTTCGTTACTGACATGTTTTTTGTTGATTTTGGTGCGGGTATGAATATTGAACATTTTTTTATTAGATTATTATGTAATAAGCAGCATTCAATATTTCGCTGGCACTTACGCTATCTTTTATAACAATAATTAAAACTTCTTTATTCCTATTTGCAATCTGCAAAAGGCAACACTTATCCTTATTCATACTAAAAAAGCAGCACTTTTCAACGAAAAATAAAATTACAACAAAAGCAAACAAAATCTCCACCAGTGGGCAAACTATTTGATCGGCTAGTGTGCGGACTTCCATAGCACGCCATACCCACTTAAGTGCCAATTGGCAGTCTGCAGATAGTTGCCAGACTTTAAAATCAAGTGGAAATCTGACCTCCCATTTGATTTTTTAGTTGGGTTTGATTCAATCGTTAGGTGTGCGCACTTCCATAAGACACCATGCCCACATGAAAACAAATCAAACTATCGGCCGACTAAAAGTCTGTAGTGTGCGACGGCTCTAAGATTTAAAATTACTACAGCGTCAACAAAGCAGCATAGCGTCAAATAAACAAAGTTTAAAATAATGCAGGGATGGTAAAAATGTAGGGTTGTGTTCGAATGCCGGCCAGGCCATGGTCCTACGCGTTAACCTTTCGTATTTACAATTTTCTATCCTCATTTTTTATCAACTGAAATTTAAAAGTCATGAATATTAACGACTTGAAGTTGTAGTTGGTGGTAGAGAAGTTTGTGGATGAGATTGCCTTAAAACTGGAATTGACTTTAGATAAAGTCATAGCCCTTGATTTTAATTCGAATTTTTCTACAGCTTTCCACCACGCTTAGAAAATACTACACATGTTTCACTTTGATTGCCCCTTCCCTCCAAATAATCTATCATCCCATTTGCGAATCAAGGCAGACTTGACACCTGAAATCGTTCGTTCAAAGCTAAAAACAAAAATATTAGTCCAGGAAAGTATACTTCTAATAAATTCTGCTCGTAAATTGTTACGTTGAGGACTTGGCGGTGGTTTCCTCTTTAACTTTTTTTGCTGGATATGTTCTAATGACATTATAATAAAAAGCTCTTCATCTGATCTTTTTTCTAAGAGCTGCAGATGTCTTTTTGGTCTGTATTATATTTCTCAAAAAAATATTCACCACAGTTTTGCTTTTTGCTATTTTTCCAGTACGAGGTCTTTGTCCCTTTTAACTATGCGCTTTAGTTTTTGCTTCTTCAGCTTCACTTAGAACTTTTTTTATCGCATTTACTGGAAAAAATAACTTTATGATTTACAATTTCATGCATATCGCTGAGTCGAACGGAAAGTTGTGCAACCTGGATAAGATTTTTTATTTAGAGCAGGACTTACTTTACTTCTATTCGATTTTAAGTAATTTATTCAAAATTTAGTTTAAGAAATAAAAAAAAACAGTCAATAATTAAATGTTCCGTTCTCAGGTTTGGTTTCAAAATCGTCGCGCAAAATGGCGCAAACAAGCGCGTCTACAGTTACTTCAGGATGCTTGGCGAATGCGTTGCCTTAGTTTAGGAACACCACCAGTAATGGTTGGAGGTAATTATTTTAAAGAAGAAAACACATTAAGAACATTTTTATTAAAGACTCAAATCCAATAGGAAATAGAAGCAACTTAGGAGAAAACAGCAATATGAGCGAGACAGCAGCACATGGCACACCAACAACAATGACTGAACAAGCTCCTGAAAATCTTTCCAGTTCAAATTCCAAACAAGATAGTCATCATCAACACATGACCAACTCCCGGGAAATTAATGGCAATGAAAATTCAACGCCAACAACAACTGCAACAACAACATCAACAACTCAATTCACCATGATGCATCCAGCATTTCAACAACAACAACAGCAGCAGCAAACTATACAAAATCATCTGGATAGAAATGGAACAGCGACTACTTTACAGGAACATCTTACGAATGGCTGCCAAAAAACCTATACAGAACTAAAGCTGTACAAACAGCAGAACGGTGGAAGCTCAACTCTGGGAAATTCAATGCGAAATCATATGGAATTAAATGGCTTAACAGCAAACGAAAACGGCTCCGAAGATGGGTCAGACGGTTCTGATTCAGAAGAGATTGACCTGACCTCCGGCTCATGTATAGATTTTTCCAGCAGCAATAAGCAACTGCAGCAACAGCAACAACAACAACATCAAGTTATTAGCGCTTCCAATGGTATACATTAGAATATCTTTACATGTAACTAAATAATTTACAATAAATAAAATCTGTAAATAATACTTGATTGATTTAAATTTTAAATATTGAGGATTCTTCATAAGGGTGTTTTTAATTCGCAATAGTAACGATTCCGAGAAATTGTCTTTTGAATTTATTCTGGAATCCAGTGTTCCATAAGGTATCCACCATGGTTCTGTTTATTTTAACAACCAATGAAGTAATTCACATTATAAAACACTGATCACATAATTATACAAATGATATGAAAATATACAGAACAATAAATTCTCAAGCCAATTCAGACCTACTCCAATATAACCTTGGTTTTTGCATGGATTCTAACCACATTGAGTACATGGATTCAAGTTCGTAGTGATTTGATTTATAAAATAGCATATTCAATGCTTAGATTTATAAAACTCTGGGCCAAAGAGTTCAATAGCATGATTGCAATTACAACGCTGTTATATGCAAGTTAGATCCCCAAGTCACAGTAAATTCCGGAAGCCTTCAGAAACACAACCAAAACCATTTCATCATGATTATCAATGGAAAAAAAAGTAAATTATATTAGTTGATCCGTTTCTATTAAATCTCAAGTAGCAATTTCATGATAATCGTAGATTCCAACACTTGTCAATTTTTCTATAAGCCCGAAGTAAATAACGAATTGGCCATTTCAGCTCTTGAAAGGACTGTGGACGAACTTCTTATGATAAAATTCTATTTTTCGTGTCATTAAATGTTTTGTACACAAAAGACCGAGAGCTAAAACTACTGATTTTATGCCGACTCCGAACGGCTAATGTGTATGTTCTCAAGAAACTTTACATGGAATTATTTCCGCTCTACGGTTTGCTATAATCTGCTGAGAGGTGATGGCCGATCAGAAAAATTAATTTCAATTTAAAAACATTTTGTGTCAGCTGGGGTTCGAATCTGGTCTCGAATTGGCAACGACGGATCCACGCACTTTTTAACTCATTCGGACAAGACCGCAACAAAATCGAACTAGAGAGACGTTGCAAATCTAGAAATTATATATAATCGCATAGAAACATAAACTAATAAACTATTAATACCATATTGGGATCCTCAACCGTTATTTACAAGATCATGTTAATATTGTTTGAAAATCGCCTTCGTCACAGCGCTAAAAAATTTAACAAACTTGTTCTTTTATATCTTTAGGTGTTTTGTTTGAAATTAGAAATGAAGGACTTTGCTAAGAAAGTTCAAATCAAAATTACAATCGAAAATGTAATAAATTACAATATTATTCAAAATAATGCGCTTACCCTTTCTTAACGTTCTGGAAGAGCTTGCAGAGTATCTACTATTCCAACAAAGGGTGCTTCGGATGCTAAAAAATTACTTCAACAGGGTTGCAACAGAAACACATATGAGCGGGACAAATGTGGAGCTACATAAAATCAGACTATATTTGAGAATGAGCTATTTATTTATGCTTATTATTTGTTTAAGATAACGTTTTTATGTTTTTGAATACATTTTTTATACATGTTATTTTCTAAAACAAAAACTTAAAGAAGCAAAATATATACAGCTTACACGGTGATTTTTGAAATATGAGATTTTGTTTTTATTGGAAAATTGTATCACAAAATAATTTTTTTTTTATAAAGCTAGAGGTTAATAAATTTGTTTTACAATGATGCCACTTTGGCCCCTGTATAGTCTCTAGTTTAGGAGATATAAGAAAGTCCAAGATTTTATTTTCATTGAAAAATCGTTACACTCAGAAATAATTTTGGGATCAAATTAGAGATTGAAAATCCACCGTCATAATTGTACTTTATGACATACGCCCATATTTCTGAATTTTCTTGTTTTTTATTATGTAAATGGGCCTCTTTAGCCTCTTGTTGCAATAAAATGTCAGTCTCGAATGGTTTAGGAGATGAAAATCGTGATAGCTTAAAAATTCACTGCATATTTTAAAGTGCATGAAAGCTAATATGACCTTTTACAATTCATTAAAAATTTTTATTAATAATCGGGGCGATACCTTTTTTTATATTACAAACACTCCACACCAATTTTAAAAATTTCTGCTCTTGGTGCATTTCAAATTTTTTCCATTATAAAAGACTTTTATATTATTAAAAAATCAAAGAAAACTCGTCATTGGGCCCAATTTTATTTAGTTTAAATAACTGAGAACACTTGTGTGATCACTCGAATTTTTCACTGATTCAACTTTAATCCTTTGATTTTTTTTATAGTACGAGCTTTTTCCCGGTGCGCTTTGCTGCACCTTATCTAGATAAGTACCGGAAAATGTTGCAATGCCTTCAGCGTTATTATTTCTAAACCATATCATACTCGAAACATAGGGGTCGTTTATAAATTACGTGACCGATTTTCAATTTTTTTTTACCCCCCTCCGGTGCTCTTCATAGTGCATTTCAAAAACACTTCCCTCCATCCCCATAAAGTAACGTAGTATATAAAATAAAAAAATTAATTGATTAAAAAATATTAGAAAATAATAAAATAACTGTCGAAAAGCAAGCAAAGAAAAATTATGCCTACTACACTTGCCAATAGTTAACAGTCAATTTAGACGGTCAAACATGAAGATGTAAGGATGAAAATGCTTTGAAATGTTGGGTTGTATTAATTTAAATTTTTTCGAGTTTTTTTCTTTTTGGTCACATTACTATATCTGAGACCCCCTCCCCCATTCGTTACTTATCGTAGTACATTTTAAAACCTCTCTCTCTACTAAATTGGTAACATAATTTATGAATGATTGAATTGAATTGTGGCGTCCGTGGCGTAGTTGGTTAAAGTGCGTGGCCGCTATGTCAACGAATTTGGAGACCCAGGTTCGAACCCCAGCAGAGACAGAAAATTATTTGAATTAATATAATTTTTCTGTACGGCCGCCACCTCTCTGCAGACAATGGCAAACTTCAGAGAGTAATCAAAATGCCATGTAAAGCTTCTTGAGAACAAGAACATTCCGTTCGGAGTCGGCGTTAAACATGTAGGTCCGAATTGTGTACAAACTTAATAACACGCACAACATAATTGATCATAAGAAGCTAGATCAAAGTCCTTTCAAGGGCTAAAATGGCCAGTTATTTATTTTTTTGTTTTTAATATATGAATGACCTCATACTTACTGCGCAAATTTGAGCTCAATCGGCTCAGTAGTTTTGGAGTCTATAGCAGCGTTCTCTATTGTAAATTTTTGATTTCATTTCCCAGTAGCAGGATATTACCAAGTAGTAACTTCATTCTTACTTCTATGTTCTTTGTCTCTTACTTCCATAGCTTTTCTGTGTTATAAATTTGGCTTGTGTGGGTGGAGACACACCCCCTTGTCCAATGCATGTTACCTTTTCTAGTAGGAGTCATCACCAAATGGTATCTACATTCTGAGTTTCAATGTTCTGTGACTTTTACTTCTATAGCTATTCTGTATCGTAAATTTGGCTTATATGGGTGGAGCCACGCCCCGTTTTCGAATGCCCGTGCCAGTTTTTCAGTAGAAAGACCTTCATTGTTATACGACATTTAGTTTCAAAGCAATTCGATATCATAAATTTGGCCTGTGTGGCCAAATTCCCCCTTGTCTAATGTTCGCTCAAATATATAGTAACTACCTCTTGGGCCCATAGCATCTACATATAAAGCTTTACTATCAAAACATGTACAACTCAAGAATAAAAATGATTTCTAAAAAGTGGGCGTATATATATAGTTAGACCACGCGCAGTTTTAGTATAGTTGCCGACAGTAACCATACGAATAGTCTAATACGGCCAAAACCGTCTTAAATATAGCATTTTTATTGATTTGTGGACGGTAAAAAGGGGTATGGAAAATTTTTACTATGCCTATATTTTTCGCGCAAATGCAAACTAAAGTGAGACTTGCCAAATTATTCCAATATTACATTTATTTCCAATTTTCCTTGCAAAAATTTCCCCATATACACCATATGTGTGCACCTGTATTTGTTCACACCTGTATTGTTGTATAATTTCACTAAAATGGCTATAATTCATGAACCAATGCAATGCATACAAAGACCGTTTATACAGAAACGAAATCGGTTCACGCATTACAGAGAACCTCAATTTCATACATAATGCAACTTACTTCTATTATTGATCTGCTTTTTTATTGAGAGATTAATTTAATGAATTTATTTAACAAAATAAATTTTAATAGATTATAACAAAAAATTAAAATATTTTCCAAGCACATTCACAAGCCACTTTTCTAATACCATAAACATAATTTAATACTAATTTTCTTTTGTGCTAATATTGCAACGTTAGAAAATTCAAAGTGCAGCCCTGATTTTAATGCATCCGGCAGCTGTCCAAATTTGTCAAAATTTGTTTGTTATTTTTATACATTGCGCATAATTTAAATTTGCAATGGTTTGGAGTGCTTTCGTTAATCTTTTGCAATATAATGTTTATATTAAATTGTTTATTGTTGTGTTGTTTGTTTTAAGTTTTAAAATAAGACCTTCCAAATGTGGATTAGTTTTCTACTTGGCCGTATTTCTTCTCTTCGGATTAATGATATGGGCCAACACCAAAACTGAGACAAATGGCGATGTGGTTCCAGTAGTTATGTGGCATGGAATGGGTCTGGCACATGGCTTAGGGATAATATGAATTTTTTTAAATAAACATAATTTTTAGGCGACTCGTGCTGTTTTCCCTTCAGTCTGGGTGCGATTAAGACTCTTCTACAGTCACACCTTAATAGAACGTACGTGAAGTCATTAGAAATAGGAGGCAATATTGTAATTGATTACGAGAGCGGCTTCTTTATACATCCCAACACTCAAGTGGATTATGTTTGCAAAGAACTGGCCAATGATGAAAACCTCAAGAATGGATATAACGCCATAGGCTTCTCACAAGGTAGCCAATTCTTGTGAGTATAGAAATTATATAACATTTTGCTCTATTACCAGTTAATATTAAATAATTTAAAATCGTAGACGTGCCGTAGCACAACGTTGTCCTCAGCCGCCCATGAAAGTGCTCATATCTGTTGGTGGTCAGCATCAAGGTATTTTCGGTCTGCCTAAGTGTCCTTCGTTAAAGATTGCCACATGTGAGCAAATACGCAAGACTCTTAACACAGCTGCATATAAGAAGTTGGTAAAAATTACTTCTTTTCTCAGCTAGTATTTAAAATAATTTTTTTATAGATGGGTTCAAAAAGAGTTAGTGCAAGCAACCTATTGGCATGATCCTTTGAATGAGGAAGAATATCGCTTTAATAGTACTTTTCTAAGTGATATCAACAATGAAGTGGATGTGAACGAACGATATGCTGAAAATCTGAATAAATTGACAAAGTTCGTTAATTTTAATTCATCCGTGACACTAAATTCATATTTTTCCTTAAATTTATAGATTTGTTATGATCAAATTCTTAAATGACACCATTGTACAGCCCAAAGAATCGCAGTGGTTTGAATTCTACACGCCCGGACAAGATATAGAAATTTTGCCGTTGAAACAAAGCCGTGTCTACGAGAATGTAAGCTATTGACATATATTGTACATAAAAAAAATTCATGCATTGATTAGCACGCATCCTCAATTTGATGAGTTTATTGATTAATTTATTTGTAGATAGAATCGCCTTTCATATACAAATAAGCAATTTTCCAACTTAGATTTGTTTACTCAAAGGCGGTTTATATGTTTAAACGCACAAACAGTAATTTTGCAAATGACTACATGTATATATATATATATATCATATATCTATATTTTCTTTTGCGAAAGAAACATTTATTAAACCTTATGAATTATAAAAAAAAATCTTGTGTTTTGCAAGCTTTTGGATGTGTGTATATTATAACGGGTAACCTCCTATAGAAAATACTAGTTAAATCCTAACTAATCCAAAATGTGCCAAAAATTTCAATGTGTTCAAATTGCATAGCTTGACTATCTATATATTGCCACAATTGTACCTATTTGGGTGCATCAAACGAATTTTTTCTATCATATCAGCTCTATCAGCACGAAATTATTTTCGTCTGATTTTTATAAAATTTCAAACTTTTGAAAACTACAGTTACTAGTGTTCAAAAACTTAACATGACACATATTGCCATCTCAAATACAAAAAAAAAAAAAAACAAAAAACCAACCTAAGACGAGTTTTTGATGCATTTGACTTAAATTACCTGATGTTTTTAGATTTAAATGTCGAAACTCAATAGGTTTAATTTACGAGTCAAAACACTTTTTTTCTCTCGATGAAAATAATAAGTGAAGTGTGAAAAATTTAATTTGATTTGTAAACAGGTGCTCACCCTAAATGTTAAATTTTAAGTTTAATATCTGCATTGACTTTTCCGTATTTTCAGGTTGGTCTGGCACAAATGGATATGGATAACAAGCTGCAATTCCTTGCAGTCGAAGGTGATCATTTGCGAATGAAAGAAGATTGGTTCATTAAGAATATTATCCCATTGCTAAGAAATTATTAAGAAACAACTTCGTCAACAATGCATAGAGTCTGGGGACCAATACATGGAAGCAGGCGGTTTCGCTGCAACATTACTATTTGTAAAATATCGAATACTTTTTATATGACTACAAAAAAGTTAAAAAGAGTTTATATGAATTTAGGGAAATCATTTTGATTTTAAATTTGTAACAAAGCCAAATATTAATTTTGTATTATTACTAGGACAATAAATCTTTTTTAACGCATACCTTAAACTATTTCCGTGCTCTCAATAATTGAAACAATATCCTCGATAAAATTACACATGTGCGTGTAGGTTTGCACGTAAAGCGTGTCACGAAATGCTTTACGTCTGCTTATTTTCTTCATAAGAATTGGCCTTACCACCGATTCATCAACCAATATCAATGATGCCTCTCGTCCACCTCCTCCTTCTTCTTCTTCGGCCAAGGCTTCCTCTTGAGCCCAAAGCTCGTCGTAGTATTCCTTGATTGCCGGTCTTAAGAATGCTTCTTCAATATTTGCTGCCAAATCTTCCCACTCATCAATGCTGGTCGATATTATGCCACGCACATAGACTAGCCTTGTGTGATCGCGTTCCGGATTATCAACTATCTTTGCCTCTAGTTCAGCCGGTTTACCTTTCATTTCCTGAAGTATGCCCACCATTTCGGCAAAGACCAGTGCTCGCCGGGTTGCGCCCTCCAGACGCAGTATGAGCGCCTTCAATGTCTCCAATTTGAGATCCCAAGCGGGCTCACGTGGTTTCTTAACACGCTTGTGTATGTCCTTTAGTAACTCCAAATCGTGAAAGCGTTCACATTTATAGCCTTCATTGAGAAATTCGAATAACTCGCGCTCGCTTAGCAAACGTTTGTAGGGACAAATAACTTCATCTGGTTTAATTAGCGGTGTAATGGAACCCAAGCCTGTTGTCAGACTTTTCATTGCTTTCAAATTTGATTTCGCTATAACTATGCTTTGGATTTCGTTCAACTTATTCACATACTCAATGGGTGGTTTGCAACGACCATTCAACTTGATAATCACACCATCCATTTTTCGGCAAAAGAACTGAGGATCAATTTTGAGCAGCCATTTCTCCTTAAAAATATCAACTTTGCGTGGCTGAAACGTAACAACAAGATCGCGTGCCTCGCCAGCTATGAGGCGAAATGGACATCGATTAAAGATAAACTCTTTGTCAATGGGCTTTAAAAGATGCAGGGCCTTGGCGTAGTAGGATCGATGCACCCACTCACAGTTGAGTAATTTGCGTCCAATGTTTTCGATACGCAACACGCGCTTGGCCAAAGTTTCGAAGGGTTCGCAGACGAACGGTATTGTAACCTCTACATTCTTTGAGCTGCGTTTTGTCATCAAGATGAAGATCTGATCATTTATCTTCATACCATACTCTGGCGGCTCAGTCTCTTGCTTGAGTACCTCTTCCTCATGAGCCTTCAAATTGGCAGCTGCTTCTTCGCACAAAGATGTATCGCTGGAAATGTGCATGATGCGTTCTTCGCGCAACAGCTTAATTTCGGAATTATGCTTCAGGACAAAGGATTTTTGCAGGCTTTCGCCGACGATCTGCAAATTATCAATATCCGGATAATACTCAATAACACGTTCGATATCTTCACGCTTATCCTCGATGCGACGTTCCAACACTTTCGACTTCATCCATTGAAACTTTTTTTCGTGACCTTGTTCTTTTGCTCTGCCCAACTGCTCTTGTCTGGTAACTGCTGGTAGCCCACTGATTTCGACGATTGTGCATTTCTGTTGCTCGGCTTTTGGTAAAGTTTCCACTAATTCATTTATATGCATGTGTGTGCATGGATCCTCATATTCGCGCAAATGTATCTTCTTCTTATTAATAAGTATGTCCGGTTTCATGCGTTCTGCATAGTCCATAAGCCGTTTTACCGTCTGCTTGTCACGATCATCGACTGTGGTCATGCGATTAAAAAGAACTTCGCTTGCAGGTTTGCCAGTTTTCACTTTAATCTTGTTGGCTATTTTGCGTCGATCCTGCAATGAGTTCTTCCAATACCTTAACCGTTTGTCGAAGCTATGCTCAGAGCTATACTTGCGTATGCTGGAACACTGAGAAGACGAGACTTCGTAGAATCCTTTCTTGTCATCGAAAATTTTGTTGACGATTTCATTTACAATTCTAACATTCGGATTGTTGTCCTGTATTTTTGATTTTAATGAGAAGATCTCGAATTTTTTCTGGTCTTGTGAATCCGTGGATTCAGTGGATGGCGTGTAGTTGTTGAGGATCGAACCCAAGGCAAAAATGCTTGAGGTACGCTTATTTTTCTTCTTATTCATGACTTTTTCGTTAGTGGTAAATGGTTAAAAAAGTCGATATATATAGCTCATAAAAATACAGATATTTCTTTTTTGTTTACAAATAATGACAAAATAATTTATACGATTTGATAGATTTTAAGTTTTTTTTTTTAAAATTGTATCATATCGAACCATGATACAATTATACCATGATATCGAACCAGAATGAACTGGGAAATACCACCCAATGACATAACGCCTTAAATAAAAAATGAAAGGAAACTTAGATGAAAATAATGAATTTTAGGGTCTTATTTCATAATGAAATAACGAACAAAATTTGTTGGAAAATTGTTGGGCTTTATTTCATATTTTATTTTGGGCTTTATTTCATACCAAAATAATCACAAATATGAAATCGCGCCCAAATAAAAAGAAATAATAAAGCCCAACAATTAATTTTTAAATAACGCCAAATTTATTGGAAAATTTTTAATGGACTTTGTTAATAGTTTATTTTGGGCATTATTGCATTGAACCGCCTGAACTTACCTAATTCAGTTTTGAGCTTAGCTTAAAGAGAAAAAAACAAACAGCTTTTATATATATTTTTTTTTTTTGTTTACTTCATTTGATTATATTTCATAGCATTATGATATTGTTTAAATATTTATAGGTATTCATTACAAATGCATGATAAAATATTTGACAAGAACAACCCCAGAATAAAACTTCAATATTTAGAGGCAATTCGCCAGGTTTAATTTAAGCAGCAGTAAAATTCAACTGAGTTTAACTCATCGCAATTGGGCTTAAACAATCCCGTCTACCACATTTTTAAGGTTTATTCCCGTTATTTTTTTATATTTATTTAAAAAAACTGTGTGTTAAATTTACCAATCAAATTTTATCTAATACGGATAAGTGACAAATATATTGTCACTTGAGTCTACACTCCCTTCATTCAAGTGCATTATTACAAAAATAGTAACTTCTTTTATTTTTTATTTTTTTTAGTTTTTCATATTTTTAATGCAATAACAGACAATAGAGATATGACTTAACAATAATATTAAAATAAAATTTAAATCTTTTAAAGCCATTAACAAAAACAAAAGAAAAAAAAATGTATATAATTTTAATTCTTAAACAGCCAAAGTTCATGGAAGAACCAAGCACCACGCTATGAAAGTTTAAAAAGAACTGATTTGCTTTACGCTTAAATTAAGAAAACTCAAGAACAAAAAAAAAACAAATACCAAATCGTTTGAAACACACATGCACACACGTGCGCCTACATAATACATTTAAACTCATTTAAGCTATAAGCTTGATTTTATATTAAGCTAAAACAAACTTATTATTAATATTTTAATTAAATAAGAAAGTTGTTCAAAACACTCTCTCATAAAATAATTAAAATGATTTGATCATTTTTGTTATAATCGACAACCACCGTTTTTGGCCCAGCAACATGTACAAATTTCACAATTGAATATTAAAAAAAAATTTATAAAAGGTCTTTTTTGCAGTAATGCTTTTAGTAGCTTTTTTAAAAGCTATTCACGTTGCGCCTATTTAACACATTTCCGAAAATTATTGTCGCTGCCATTTTCTTATATAAATATGTTTATATCATTATTTTTTTTTTTTACATTATCCAGGTATAGTATTTTTATTTTGAAACTTTTAAAGTTAGCAAAATAGTTGATTTATTTAAATTAATACAATAAAATATATCTATTTCATGTGCGCCAGCGTGAGTGTGTGTGTCCTGCGTTTGAAATTAATAATAAATTATTTTGAAGAGGTATTGTTTTACTCTTGATAATAATTATTTCAAAATAATAAAGGAATATATAAAACCCGATGAATATATTTTTCATAATTTCGATTTTGGTTTTGCATTTCTAGCGAACTGGACTTCCGGATTCTTAGCCGGACGTTGGATCTCACGATAATTATTTAAAATTTTCTTGGTTTCATCTTTGGGGCACGATTGGAGGTTACGAAAAACGTTCACCTGTAGAGAGAAAAAAAGAGAGTAAAAAAGTGAATATTAATTAGATTTGTATGATTTGTTGAATTAGTGGTTCTCAAACCAGTTGGAAGTTAAGATTTTTTTATTAAAACTTTTTCATATGTACATTGAGATACAAAAATTTTAAAGCTATATGCAAGATATTCGATGTCGTAAAGAACTTTGCAAAAACTTGCTTTATTTGTCAAATTATAAAAAACCAAATATATTAATTTGATTTAATAAATTTTGTCAATTAGTGACTTCATTGAACAGAAGATTAAAGAATTTTCATACATCACATATCTTCGAGTTTACGGGCCTTTTTCGATTTTCCGAAGACTTGTCAGAAAAAGCTGTGAAGAGTACTTCGAAGATAGCTCACCAAGGCTTTTGTCGGTAAAAATTGCTATTAAAAGAGTGGCTGCGGTTTCATCATAGATGATTCTAGCGTTTGAGCATATCGACTGCTATTTAATAGAAAACGGGAATCCGTCATCTGACTCATTTGAAAAAGAGGTCATCCCTTATAATATAGGCCTTCTTACCTTCTTCTTTTCGCCTATGGACTTACGCTAGCAAGTAATTGTTTTTAGGAGATGCGCCCCGTCGCATCGGATCATACTATCAGTTTTGTTTACTATAGTCATGGGAGAGAACGAAAACAAAATCGTAGTGCTCACTTACATGGCAACTTTCTCAATAGTTTTGACTGAAGAAGCCATCTTCAAGTTAGCTTTCCTCTAGTGTTGAAAAGGAAGTTTACAATTGTATTAATTGTATTGGATTGTATTGAATTGTATTGGATTGTATTGGATAAAATTTCGAGGCAATCGTGGAATAATTATAAGGTAATTTCTCATTCCATGACATTTTACATTAATATTGAAAACCATTGAAATCAAATACTACATTTCAGTTTGCAAGTATTCGAGTGTTGGATCGATTTTATTGAAGTGAATATGGACTGCATGATACGAAATCGTCACAAGATTCTTGCACTCAAACAATAACGATACAATGGCACATCGTCATCATGTTCAAGAGTCTTTGACATCATCCAATCAACAACCATTGACAACATCCATTCAGCAGCCATTGGCAACATCCGACCAACAGCCATGGTGTCTTTGCGAACTCAAGGAATATATTCGCTTGAAACTGTTCACCGTCCACGACTTCCTTTATGTAAACTATTGGAGAAATTCGCCAATCGAGGTGATTGCGAAGAGTATGTTGGAACGTTTCATACAATCGACGTAACAACAGTGGAATAGAATGACAATAAGTTTCTAAATAAGGCATCGACAATGCCCGGATTACAGCCATATTTTTCGACCGATGGTCAAACGTGTGAGAATGCACCAACCGTTGAGCGTTATAATAAGAAAGGCAAGATCATGCAAAGTCTTGAATGTTTAAATGCTACTCTTGAATGCAATAAATACTTGGGGGTAGTGCAATAAATTCTCGGCCGTAGTCGTATCCACATAGTCAAATGGACAAGATCGTTTGTTCTATCACATGTGTGATATGATCATAATCAATTCCTGGATTTTATACAAGCGACATCATGCGCCGCCTTGTCAAACAGCGCCGAAGAAAATGTTGCTTGAATTTTTGTCTGAAGTAACCCATTGCTTGACAAAATCTGGTGGGAAAAGGTCGACCAAGCAATCTTGAAGTCGAAATTTCTGCAGTACTTCATCGCTCAATGTGTTATCCGCTGCCACTGCAACACATTCGGCTAAAAGACGTTAGTCATTTACCAAAATATTTAAAGGAAGGAAACCTATAGAGAAAAATATAAAAATGTACATCCCGTTCTAAGGTTCGTTGACAAAAATGTGAAATACATTTATGTTTTCGCCTAAAAAACTGTTTCACTGAGTTTTAAAAAAAAAATAAATAACTAGTCATTTCAGCCCTTGAAAGGACTTTGACCTAGCTTCTTATGATCAATTGTGTTGTGCGTGTTATTAAGTTTGTACACAATTGACCGAGAACCGGACCTACAGGTTTAACGTCGACTCCGAACGGCGATTAACGGAATGTTCTTGTTCTCAAGAAGCTTTACATGGCAGTTTGATTACTCTCTGAGGTTTGCCATTGTCTGCAGAGAGGTGGCGGTCGTACAGAAAAATTATTTTAATTCAAATAATTTTCTGTCGCTGCTGGGGATCGAACCCGGGTCTACAAGGTTCGTTGACATAGAGGCCACGCACTTTAACCAACTACGATACGGACGCCACAAAGTTCTATCAAAATTAATTCCACTACTGATACTTTTATTCTTATTTTTTTTTTTTCATTGTCCTGTAATCTTTTGATTTTATCTCAATAAAATTTCTTCACTTTGGCAAAAATAATTTCTCTGGTACAAAAAGCAATATTTAAATTTTGAAATCTGTGTGCCTAATACTTCCGCTAGAAAGCAATCGGGTATTTTCTACCTAGCTGAGGTATTTGTCACCTAGGAGCAAAGAAACCTGAGTTCAGAAATGTGAGCTATGGTAATATTTTTTTAACGTCCATTAGGCCTAGTTATGCCCAATTTTTCATTTTTGTTTTCATTTAGTTTTTTTCATTTTTTCATTTAGTTGAACGTCAACCCTTTTAATAACCATGAAGTCCCGAATCTTTGAGAACCACTATTTGAAATTAGATGAATGTGGAAAAGCCCAAGAAATAATAATTCTCTCTTGGAACTTTACTTTCAGCCAGCACTAACCTGATCTTTTGAAACATAGATTGGTGTACGATAGATAATCCACGTTACACTCTCAAAGTAGGGCGCCGTCGTGAGAGATCCTTTATATGTATAATAATGCTTGCTCAGCTCCTGCAAGCCAATCCAGGAGAGGCAATCTACAAGTACAACAAATTAAAATTACACCGAATATTCGACCATACCACTTCCCCACTCTCACCTGAATCTAATGAGGCACTTGTATTTATCTTCTGCACAATGCGTATACCTTCGGTGATCTTCTTAAATTCCGGACAATCTTTTTCGCCGCAAGCTTGTATAAAGAATGCAACCACTGCTAGACCGTCTGGCTTGTTCTTAGCTTCCGTAAAGTTCTTATACTTGGAATTATAATGCACTGCATGCGCTTCCATTGAGTACTTCATACCTTCGAGAGTGTGCTCGCAGCCGGACTCATCGCAGTCGGCCCAGTGGAAGTGTAGTTGCTCGAATATGTATTTGTCATTGGCCAGAGCGCCGCCAAGGATGTACGGCTGCTCTTTGCGCTTGGCAAAGGTGACCATGGCCGAGGTGCCAGTATTTTGTACGCGTGCAACACCGACTGGCTCCCAGTGACCATGATACTCGAGCGGATCAGCATCGTCGATATGCTCGATGGCACGATTGCTGATCTCGATTGGTGACTGAACAGGCATTCTTCA
The DNA here is from genome assembly GCA_943735915.1 of Pherbina coryleti. Lineage (NCBI taxonomy): Eukaryota > Metazoa > Arthropoda > Insecta > Diptera > Sciomyzidae > Pherbina > Pherbina coryleti. The sequence goes on from OX030951.1 coordinate 12,933,368, forward strand.
CGTTAATTCGCTGCTGTTGCTGCTACTAAAAGATTGGCTGGGTGTTGGTGGTGCTGGTCTGAGAGTAACTTAAGTTGACCGAATTGTGCAGTTGTTGTTGCAATTCGTAGTAGATTAGGTGATGTTTACGTGTGTGTTGCGTTTTTTCTTAATTTTATACACGTACACGTTGTGCTTACGTCCGATTCCCAGGAATGTCGACGTGATGGCGAATTTTTCGTTAAACTCACAAGAAGTTAAATATGTTCAAGCGGCAATCAGCTGAAAATAAGAAAGATATGTTTTTTGTTTTTAGTATTTTTAGTATTTTGTAAGGGGGGTGGGGGGTTGAAATTAATTCTTGACAAGTTGTTGACAATATTTAATGATATTTAATGGGCCGTTAACTAGCATTGTTCGGAATTGTTTAAAGCTCTTAAACCACACGAGCTACAAACTGTTTTGACAAATTGTCACGTTCCGCTGTTTTTAACGCTTCTGGTTATGTTCAACGGTGTCCCTAACAGTAAGCAACCCCGCACCCTGCATCCTTTAGTCATCGGTAGAACGTATAGCTATTAATTACAAACTTACGTTAAAATCTATTTAGCTTGGGTTAGTACCAAATAACTTGGTTCTCACAGGCGTTGATTTTTTTTGTTTATTTTTTTGATGCGTTAATTTTTTTTTATTTACCGGCGCTTACAAATGAAATGCTTTGCGTGTCGAGCGTCAACAAATACATGAAGTGTTATGTTAGCTCCTTATTTTTTTTTCCATCCTTTTGTTTTTATGAAAACGCTTAAGTGTACAAGAATTTCAATGATTTCAACAACAAAACACCTTTCAAAATCAATTACACACCGTCTATTTTCTTTGTTTTTAGTATGGTGTGAAATCAATTTTTTCCAGATATGGATTAAATTAACTTGAGCATGTCTATTGTAAAGGTGAGTGCGATGCCACCTATAATTTGTTAATTATAAAGCTACAAGCTTAAGCGTTTTTTAGGTGTTGACTTTGAAATAAAACGAAAAATTAGTAAAAACTTTTTATCTTGTTTGAACTGTGGTTTAAATTCAGAGTTTGGTAAAAAGAGAAAGCGAAGTAGGACATTTTTCCTCTTTCTACTTTCATCGAACTTTAACCCTTAAATGCATGGCCTGTTTTTTGCATTCAACATTTATTCACTTTTGCTCCAAATAATTCAGCCAGCTGAATTCTGTAAAAATATCCGTTTGAAGAGAACGAAAGCTTTAAATCGGTGTGACCCAAAAGGTTAATTATTTTTCCTAAAATTACTCTCTTTCAGACATGGGGATAAATTCTTTGGTTGTGCCATATATGGCACACGAATTATTTAAGGGTTAAAAGAAAAAATACGTTGGCTGTGTCGTGGACACAACATGTATTTTTGTCTATGTCCTTATTCTTGTCCCTGTCCTTTTCTTTGTTACCAAACTTGTTCTCAGTCTCATCCTAGTTCTTATATTTGTCCTAATAGTTGTCCTTTTTTGTTCAAACTCTTATTTCAATCCATATCCAAATTTTTGACCTTATCTCTGCTCGGAAACCGTTTCTTATCGTTGTCCTAAATCTTGTATTTACTTAGTCCAAATCCATGTTCGATTCACATTTCTTGTCCAAAATCCTGTCTTAAATATTGTGAAAGGAATGTCTAAAGTTTTGTCCTAATCCTTGTCCCAATCCTTGTCATATTCATTTTTTTCCAATAGGGACTTGACAACTTTGAATTAAATTTCTGAACGCACCCTTTCACTAATCATCGAACTGTCACTGTCAATTTATTCAGTAAACTCAACATTTTCATCGTGGTAAAGAACACGAACGTAGAACGTCTGCAAATTATAAAAATTATAAAATTGATGAATTTCATCGCAAAATCATCTTCAGTGAAGAAGCTCATTTTTGGCTCAATGGGTTCGTCAATAAGCAAAGTATGCGTTATTGGTCGGGTGAAAATCTACATGTGCTTCATGAATCACCATTTCATCCACAAAAAATAACTGTTTGGTGCAGTTTGTATACCGGTGGCGTCATTGGACCATATTTTTTCGTCGACGATAACGATCGTAACGTTACTGTGAATGGCCATCGTTATCGCACCATGATAACCGGTTTTTTTTTTACCCGTATTGGAAGGTATGGATTTGGACAACATGTGGTTCCAACAGGACGGTGCCACAAGCCATACAGCACACGTTACAATCGATTTATTGAAGAGTAAGTTTGATGAGCGTGTTATCTCAAGAAATGGGCCAGTCGATCGGCCGCCTCGTTCATGCGATTTAACGCCTCTAGACTATTTTCTTTGGGGCTACGTCAAGTTATTGGTCTACGCCAACAAACCGACGACGTTGGAAGAACTCAGAGCCAACATTGAATGCGAAATAGCAGCCGTTTCGGCCGAAATGTGTGGCCGAGTCATCGAAAATTGGGTCCAACGAATCGACCGCTGTATACGTGCCCGCTGTGGCCATATGAATGAAGTCGAGTTTCATTCATAAATGTTTTGAATGTACTTCAAGCCGACAGTAAAGTTTTTGAAATATCTCAAATGGTTTGGGTTTTATTTAAAAAAAAAAGTTGTCAAATCCTTAATGAAAAACCCTTTACTTTTACTTATACTTATACTTATACTTATACTTATACTTATACTTATTTTTTTTAAAATTCGTTTTAGAAATTCAAGAATGACAAAAATTAAAGCTATGTAACGATAACTACGTGAATAGAATAACAACGTGGAAGAATCGAAACCAGTTTCGAAACTTTCGAAGCGTTTTTTCAAAACAAAGTTTTCTGAACTTGTAGAGCAGTTATCTCAGGTTCTACTTGAGCTATTAATAAACAAAAAAAATAACATGGGGGATGAACACTTTTTTCATTCAAGCAATTCAGTTTTTGTTTTTTTTTTTTTTTTTGTACCTGTGGCAGCCGTGCGTGAGTACCATTCGATACCAATTCGAAAACAGGTTCGAACTCCAGAAGTACTCCAGAACTGACACAGTATATTTTTTAATGGAAATGGATTTTCTGATCGGTCCACAATTTGATCATAAGAAGCTATTTTAAAGTCCTTTCGAGGTCTGAAATGACCAATTCCTTTTTTTTCGGTACTTTAACTGAATAAAACCTGATAGTTTGAACATTTTTTTTTCGACATTGTGAAAAATTGTAAATAAAACGATGGAAAAATTAAGACGTTCGCAAACGAAGGAATATATTTTAAATAAGACAAAATTTTTTATAGAAGATGCCCCCTGTGACTTTTAGAAGATGCTCTGCAGGAAGAAATAAAATTATTTTTTATTTTTCTAATTATCTATATAAAAAAGTACAAATAACGCAGCTAATAGCTCAAGATTTTCTCAAAAAATATTTTAAATAAGTATATAATCGATATGATTAATATTTGAAATACTTTATTCTGGGATTTAATTAATTCTATGGAAGGGCAATTTATTAATTCTCGGAAATTAGAATTCTACTAATCAAACCACTTTTCCTGGTGGGTGGTTCTCACTTACTATGTAAAGTAGCCGACAACGTTTGTACACAAAATAACTGTTGCTCTATTGGATTTACAACACCACACCCACACCCATACTCATGTAAGCACAATGAAAACAAAGAAAATTATTAAATTTGCTTGATTAAATTTTTCCCATAATTAATTTTAGCGCACTCTGGCAAACAGAGGAAATGTATAAATTCTGTTAAATTCTCAATTTACTAAAATTATCAGCGAAAATTGTCAGCGCACGTGTTTGGGAAAAAGATTTTCACACAATTAATGATTATGAATCCAAACAATTGTGAAAGTAGTGCACAAATATAACATTTATTGATTTTCACTTTCAACAATCGTAGCTCGTCAAGAAATCAACAGGCGGCTGATGAGGAGGTGATACATTCGCCGTGTAGTAATAAAAAAGTTGGATGGAGCATAGAAGCGAAAAAACCGATTGCGAACTATATGGCAAATGGCAAAACTAGAAAACTGCGTCAATAACACTGTGCGACAATTTAAGGGTCAATTGGAATAACCTCAAATATCTAAATGGTTTCTAATAGTGGATGGTCTATATATTATGCCCTCATACTCAGTTTTATCGGATTAGGTCAAATAAGAGAGAAATTCAAGGTCAAACTTCACCTTTAAGTCACAAATTTTTTCTTATAACTCTTAAACTAAATTCAAATTCTATGTAGTAACTGCATCTAAATATTTGCAATGGATGATTCTTTACATTTTAAGACCATTTTTTGCTCAAAAAGTTACGTAAGGGGTTTAATATTTTCTTCGAAAACAGGACTTTTAAAAAAAAAAATAAAATTTTCAATAGTTCATTTACTATGTATTTGTCTTCAAAAACAAACAGATTGTACTGAATTTTTGCATACACCTTAAGTAAAATAAAATAACCCACCTGTGAAAAGATCACAACAATTACATGTGTGCATCCAAAGATATTCGGATTCAAAGATTACCAACGGTGGTAACTTCGTTAATGTAAGCCCTAGCGTAAAATCATTCAAATAAAACTTATAGACCCAACAATTTTCTTCAAAACTGTCCTTAACATTTAAACCGAAAGAGTTACCGTTTTAAAGATATGCGCGTAAATGTGTAATTACAACATATATGAAAAATATATGAACTTGATAAGAATTAGATATAAAAAAAAATTTTTATTTTAACCGTTTTAATTTTTCATATATGTTGTAATTACACATTTACGCACATATCTTTGAAACGGTAACTCTTTCGGTTTAAATGTTAAGGACAGTTTTGAAGAAAATTGTTGGGTCTATAAGTTTCATTTGAATGGTTTTGCGCTAGGGCTTACATTAACGAAGTTACCACCGTTGGTAATCTTTGAATCCGAATATCTTTGGATGCACACATGTAATTGTTGTGATCTTTTCACAGGTGGGTTATTTTATTTTACTTAAGGTGTATGCAAAAATTCAGTACAATCTGTTTGTTTTTGAAGACAAATACATAGTAAATGAACTATTGAAAATTTTATTTTTTTTTTTAAAAGTCCTGTTTTCGAAGAAAATATTAAACCCCTTACGTAACTTTTTGAGCAAAAAATGGTCTTAAAATGTAAAGAATCATCCATTGCAAATATTTAGATGCAGTTACTACATAGAATTTGAATTTAGTTTAAGAGTTATAAGAAAAAATTTGTGACTTAAAGGTGAAGTTTGACCTTGAATTTCTCTCTTATTTGACCTAATCCGATAAAACTGAGTACGAGGGTATAATATATAGACCATCCACTATTATAAACCATTGAGATATTTGAAGTTATTTTTTCGTGTCGCACTGTGTAATTAATTAGTCAGAATGGACAATACCCAGCAAATCTTTTTGAGATTGAGCACTGAGTAGAAAGGCGGCTTTTCCAGCTAAAGAGGCAGAAATAATTGCCGGTAACGTATACGCCGCGTTGTAAATTAATTGAAAGGTTCCGACGAAAGACGTTTCACTTGTGATTTTTTTACGAGAACATTTAATTAACAAAACAAAAAAAAAAAAATAAAAACAGTAACCATAACAACAAAATTCAGCACGTGATTCTGTGCAGCGTTTTATATTACAGCCAGGAGAAAAAAAAATCACAATTATTTTTATTTTATGGAAAAACAAAACAATACCACATAATTTTGCAACTTGTTGTCGGATCCAATGTATTTCACTGAATGACTGTTATTCAGCGAATTGAAATGAGCAAAAGTTTGAATAGATTTGGTTTGCTTGCTGCTGCTGCTATTTTTGCTGCCGCTTCTGCCTCACCAAACTATTTTATCAATGTGCCGCTGTAGGTAGATGAGCTCAAAGTATTATCATTTTTTTGTTTTTTGTTTGCAATGCTACTGATTTTTATTGTATTTTTGCAAAATGCACTCGAGTGATTGATTTTTTTTAATGAATTCGTAATTCTTTTATTGCGTCATTTATTTACACTCCTTCAAAGCCTTATCAGAAGATCTCATATGACAATAGTTAGTAGCTCAAATCTTATCATGACCAACAGAGCAAAACAATTGTACTGTAGAATAGAAGTACAAACCGGTGATGAATGGCAAAAAAAAAAAACAATGAAAAATAGATGTATGATGAAGAAACTTTGGGTGGGGTGTGAGCAGGTTTGAGAACTTAAAAAAAGGAGCAAACATTTAACAAAAACAAAAAAAAAAAAAGCAAGGAATTAAATCCGACTTGGTCGAAGTTTATTTATTTATTTATTTATTTATTTATTCATCTATCAAGTAAAACTCTCTTAGACTAATCAGTACATAAAGTAATATTAAATTTCTTATATATAGAGAAACATATTTTCATTATATATACTATTTATAATAATATAATAAAGTATAATAATTTTATACTGAGTAAGGAAATGACAATTCATTGTTTAGAGCAAATTTAGTAGTTCTTTTTTAAATAACTCACGAGACTGAGAAATATCTAGTACATTATGAACAGAGTTAAATTCACTGCAGGATAACGAAATAGGATCAGATCTACTATAATTTGTCCTCGCTCGAGGAATTAAAAAAAAATGCTGCCTACTTCTCAGATGTCTTGAAGGAGCATATATCGGAAAAAGAGACAAAAGCTCGGAGCAATCAATCTTGTTGCAAAGTACATCTCTATCTAACATAACAAGATAATATTTTCGTCTGGCTTCAAGCGTTTTTAGATCTATAAGAAGACACCTTTGCTCATATGATGGCCAAAATCCATTATTCCAACCAGTTCTTCTAAAGGCAAATCTGGTAAATCTCCTTTGTATTGCCTCGATACGGTTATTAGTAACCGCATATGAGGGACTTCATATATTAGAAGCATACTCTAGTGTTGATCGCACTAGGGACACATATAAGGATTTGAGCGTATAAAGGTCTTTGAATTCACTAGTGTTGCGCTTAATAAAACCTAATAATTTATTAGCTTTTGACACAATAAAGTCAAAGTGACTGTTGAAATTAATTTTGTTATCAAAAATTATCCCTAAATCGATTTGACTTTGCACATTAGATAACAAATTACTTTGTATAAAGTAATCGTTAATTAGAGAACATGGTGATCTAGTAAAACTTATGCTTTTGCATATGGATATATTTAAGTGCAAACAGTTATCAGTGCACCAGTTTGACAAAGAAATAACATCTTCTTGCAATAAAATGCAGTCCTGCCTCGTCCTGATTGATTTAAAAATTTTTAAGTCGTCTGCATAAAGGAGACACTTCGAGTTTTTAATAACATCCGGAAGGTCATTGATGAATAATATGAACAATAAGGGTCCTACATGACTCCCTTGAGGAACACCAGAGAGATTATGTATAACTTTAGATACTGTTGATCCGATTTTAACAAATTGTTTACGGTTACATAAATAATTACGAAACCAATTTAGTAAATTTGAATGAATTCCTAGTTTATCTAGCTTTTTTTATAAGTGCAATATGTTGAACTTTATCAAAGGCTTTTGAGAAGTCCGTGTATATAGCGTCCACTTGACCACCATTCTCCATACCTTTCAGACAAAAACTAGCAAACAACGCTAGGTTAGTAATTGTGGATTTACCATTAACAAATCCATGCTGTTCAACCGTGATGCCATGTCTTACTTCCCAATATAACCTCCTCTTCGCAATAGACTCGAAAACTTTAGAAATCAATTTCAGTTTTGAAATGGGTCTGTAATTGATAACTTCATTTTTCGAGCCTGATTTATGTATCGGAGATATACTTATATGAGACTTTCCATGTATCTAAAAATTCGCCGGATGAAAGGGACATATTAAACATCAAAATATTCCCTCCCCACTACTCGTGTGGAATATATAATAATCGCAGTTATGAAGGTTTTATTATTTTGATGACGTCAGCTTGTTTATGGGAAAGGTTATTGGGAAAGGATATTGGGAAAGGATATTGGGAAAGGAAATTGGATATTTATCCAAAATCTTCATTGTAAGTTTTAAATATTAAAGGTTATGTGTAAAATATCAAGTCAATACATTAATTTTTTTGTGGAATTGGTGATTTTGCTATTTTGATAGTGTCTCTTGTTTTCGAAACAACACCATAAGGCGTGGTGTTCATCCGATTTTGAAAAATTTTAAACTTATAATTTTACTTTGGAATCAAAGACGTAAGAGGTTTTATGCGCGAATTGTCAAGAGATTAGATAAATGTTTATGGAATTTTTAGAAATTTCCCGTATAGATAACGTCACTTTACCACTTACGGAGGTAAGCGAGGGCTTCATGCAGTTATGAAAAATTTCAAACTTTGAGTAATTATTTAAAACCAAAGTTCATGTGCACAATTACAAGTGCTTAGAATCTATTTTGTGATAATTTTAAGAGATTTTACTATTTTGATATAGTCACATCGTATGGGGATAGGAGTGGTTTTCATTAGATTTAGCTCGTTTTCGAATTTGATTTTGTTTTTTTTTTTTATAAGATACGATAAGATATTAGATAAGATTTTTTTTTTATATTTACGCGAATATACTAAACATATCTTGTAGACGCTTGCATGTTTTCAAGTAAAGTAACAGATAAGACACTGCGCCTTCGAACCATGCCATAGTTTGTCAATCCGCACCATCTTAAACATCTTTTCATGTAAATATGTTGTGAATTATAAGCATGCCAATATAAATTGAAGTGAGAAAAATTAGCTTGATTCAAGTAAACAATTTGCTGAAAACTAAAATAATTCTCTGCGATTGCTTAGATCACTTGCCTCATATTAAATTCACATATTTCTACTGTTTACCACCACGCTTAGAATAACCTACACGTGCTTCACTTGATTATCCTTTCCTTCCTACCAATAGGGATTACACCTAAAGTCCTCGGTTTAAAGGTTAAAAAAAAAAAAACAAAAAATTCTATAATCTATTATTTGTCCTAGTTTTTATTTTATTCCATTTATTCCTAGTTTTTTGTCCAAATCCTTGACATCAACCTTTTTCTAATACTTGTCCTAATCCTTATCCTAGCCCTTGTTCTTATACTTGGCCTAATTTTAATTTAATTATTTTGTTTATGATAATTAATTTTTTTTATTGCTATTGCATTTGGTGCATTTTGTTTACTCTAAGCGCTACCCGAATGGTCTAATGACGCTATTATTTTATTTTTATTTTTATTTTTATCATGTAACCGAAAACCTCCTCATTAATGTTATTCCATAAAATGAACTGTCGAGCCAATGGTCACGGAGTTATAATTCCATGCAACGTTTTTTCATTGTAGTTGTATTTTTATTACATTAAGCGGTTGGCTCCGTGGCTCCAAAAAAAAAAAAGTTCCCCCTTTTCGTTATGAGGTTAAATAAGATTTTTTTGCTGTCGTAAAATATAATTTTGCGTAGCACTTCTACTCAGCGAGTAATAATTCCATGCAACAATATTGTATTTATGTTGCATGAGTTACTTGCTACCTAAGCGACTTTACGACGTCATGATTATTTTTTATTTTTGTCGTACGGCCAAGTATAAGTCCGTTTTTACTGTTTTATAACATTTACTTTGGCGCATAATGCTCGGTGAATGCATTTCCATACTACGCCGTTGCATGATTAATGCATTTTCGATCTTGTAGCGGCTCTCTCCGAGACCTCAACAAAATCGATAATTCTTTATCTATTTTTGTCATGCGGGTTAGGAACTAGCCTTCACTAGGCTAGTACCTAGTAACACCTATACTTATTGAGTAACAATTCCATGCAACGCCGATGCATTTTGGAAAAATACTTTTTAAAACTTTTTTAACCTGCGCTGTTAAACGTAACCTTGTCCCTTCAAAAGAAAATAATGAATAAAGAATACAAAAAATGGTGCTAAAAAAAAGAATTAAAAAAAACAAATTATTGAAAGGAAAGATAATAAAGGATTTGTACGTGGGCTTATGACAAAAATAAACAAATTAAATTATGAGGTCGGCAGGTCGTGGAGGCAGCAACTTATGCAACAAAAATGCAATATTGTTGCATGGAATTATTAATCACTCTGTAGAATTGCTTCGGATTTATTTTTTTTTTTTAACGAAAACAAAGAATGTTTCTTTGACCTCACAATGAAAAAAGAAAAATTGTTGACCCATGATATCACAGTTGGAAGCGCTTAATGCTGTGAAAATGCAACAAAACTGAAAAAACGTTGCATGGAATTGTAACCACGTAATTATTGGGGGCAACGGTGGATATTATGGAACGACAGTTCCAAGGAAATATTGTATATTATATAAGATAAATAAATATAATTATATAATATTTCACGGAACCGAAATTTATTTCTGGATTTACAAGATATTAAAAATCGATAATTTGAAAAGTTTATCTTTTAAACAATCGAGAAATTTTATTAGTTCGATATCTTTTCGATACAGAAATAATTTCAGTTCATTGTCTTATCATATGCTTGTAGCGTATGCTTTTTATTACTCGAAGAAATACACTATGCCATGCTTTCATGGTGGTTGTAGGGCGTGTGAAAAACAGCCATTATAGCAGGAAACATGCTGTAAAAATATTAAAATGGAATTAGATGACATTTTATATCGATTTTAGTTGGACTTAAAAACAAATGAATAATGATATTATTTTTGCAAAATCATTGGAATCATTTCATGTTGATAAAAATTGGCATTTTTATTGATGACATAAATTAGCAATAAAGAATACTTTAATATCAGTAGATCAAATTTTCACATGAGTTGGGAATAAATAAGGATTTTCCAACACCAACTGCATTTAGATGTGATATTTTTAAGTAATTAATTTTACTCTGTTAACTAAAGCATATAAGCCTAAGAATAATTAGGAGATATTTAATAATATCACATGACAGTGCTTTGGAAATATCGCGACAATGATTGAAAGCTTTTAACGCAGGACAAGATAGGAATAACATTTTAGCAATAATATATTTTTTTTTTCTTTTGTATCAGCGGCTTATAAGAGTATCATATCACATGATAATTTTTTTTAAATATCATGACAATGATTTAAAACTTTTTAAGTCAGCAAGGATTACAACCAAATGTTTCCAATAAATAATAACTTATATCAAATGTATTTAAAAAAATCACATGATATTATTACTTAAACATCATAATAAAGGTGACAAAACCTTTCGTGTAAGAAAAGATAAGAACAGAAATGCAAGTATAAAACCATGCACACGGAAAAATCGTGTTATAGATTCGAAGTAATATTGGAACTGTTAACACTGTATAGAGTTAGTCAAACTTTTCAACTTATAGAAGAACTAAATTGATTTTATGTATTACTTTCGGCTGGGCTGAAGTTTATATAGCCCGCCACACTCGTGTGTAATATAAAATAGTCCAAGTTATGAAGGCTTTATTATTTTGATGACGTCAGCTTGTATGGAAGATAGGCGTGGTTTTTATACGATTCATCCAAATTTCAAGCTTATTTATTGTACGTTTTATATATTAAAGCTTAGGAGTAAAATATACGCATTAAGTCAATACATTAATTCCTATAGAATTTATAAAGATTTTGCTATTTTGATGACGTCACTTTGTATGGGACGTGAAAAAAACGTCAGCTTTTCATTGGATTTTGACTAATTTCAGAGTTAATATATTTGACATCAAAGCTTAAGTGTAAAATTTCAAGTGCTAAGATTAATTTTTGTGCAATTTTTAAAAATTTTACTATTTTAATGACGTCACTTTGTATGGAAGGTAGGCGTGGTTTTAATTAGATATTGACAAATTTTAAACTCAGGGTTCATTTTTGGAATTAAAGCTTATGTGTACAATATCAAGTCAAAATATTAATTTCTGTGATATTTATGACGCTCTCGCTATTTTGATGACGTCAGGCTTTTGTATGGCGTGCTTTTCATTCGATTTTACAAATTTTAAACTAAAAATAATTGATATCAAGGCTCCGTACAAAATTTCATGCGTAAAAGTGATTAATTTTTGTGGAATATTTATAAATTTTACCATTTTTATGACGTCACTTTGTATTGGAGGTAGGCGTGGTAGAAAACTTTTTTGAAAACTTTCATATGTGCAGTGCATATTTGAAATTAAAGCTTGCACTCAAAATTTCAAGGTTTTGGAAAAATTTTTGTATAATTTTTAGAGATTTTACCATATTGATGACGTACGTCACTTTGTATGGAAAGTAGGCGTAATATTCATTCGATTTAAAAAAATTTATATGAACTGTGCCTACGTAAAATCAAATCTTTTATCAGCAACATATCATGTGTTTGGATTAATTTTTGTGAATTTTTCAATAGGAGGTAGACGTGGTTTTGTATTTTATGTACATATTGCGGATGACAAATTCTACATCAAACAGTATAAATCAAAGCTTATGTGCAAATTTTCAAGGTTTTAGACTTATTCTTGTTTAATTTCTAGAGATTTTTCATTTTAGTATAGTCACTTTGTATGTGAGGCAGGAGTGGTTTTTGTCCGATTTGGCTCATTGATGTTTTTTTGTTGCTTTTTAAAAAAAAAACATAAGAATTTAATTTATTACGAAAACCTCAAAATTACAGCTGTAATCGTGATGACCAACAGACGGACATAGCTAAGTCAACTCAGGTGATGATGCTTATACCTACTACACCTGCTTGTGGGCGTTACAAACGGAGTGAAAAACTTAATATACAGACCTCTTAAGCTTTTAAGCGTAGGGGTATACAAATTATTTTATTGTAAAAAAAAAAACCTAGATATTTGTTTTATCTTTCCTCTAATATGAAAAACACTCCGATAAAAACGATTTAACTGTTATTTAATTGCATCAATGAAATAATTCTAACAAATAAATAGAACAATTCTTACTAAAAAAGTTGTTCAAATTTTTAAAAAACAAATAAAAAAAAGAAATTCTTTATTGAACACAATAGAGAAGGAATTCCTCACAAAACATAGAAAGATAAATAAACCATATTTAGAATTGTGCCAATTAACAATGGTGACGTCTAGGGTGACAAATATTTGTTAAATAACAAACAACAGTATCGAATTTTTGTCAGAAAAAAAAAGACGAATGCTTAGAATGAAATAAACACACATAGACTCACTACGAAAGAGCCACAATTAAAAACATTTCAGGTGGGGTTAAAAAAATATGTATTTTTGATTTTGAACCTACTCTAGTATTCAAGTGCACAAACAAATCGCTCGTTTCCTTCAATAACGTTATAGTCCAAAAAACATAAAAATTGAGTTAATTACACAGCAACATTCGTGTTATCATGATCTATGCTGTGTACAATTTTGGTAACGATATCTTCTTTAATATTTGCAGGAGAGTAGAATTTGTGATTCATTAACCTCAATATATTTCCGATTAGATCGTATTATATATCGATAATTTCCAATTTTTTTGTCACTTTGTATGGATTAAACCATGTACATTACAGTAGTACTTGTATATTTGATGTTTTGTAAACTTAAACTTAAACTCAAAACTTAAAATGCTTCTCCTGAAAAATCTAGTTTTTTGAGTTATAACGTTATTGTAGAAAACGAGCGAAATATTTTTCAGCAAAAATTAATAAAATTATTAATTTTCAATTCTTTAAAATACTGTAATATAACAAAGCTTTTATTTTCTTTGGTATTTTTTCATAGCTCTTAAGAAAATATTTATAATCAAAATGTACATCTTCATAGATTTTCTTTTTAGGTTTGGATGTAAATCCCAACTATTTTCAAAAGATTTTCAGCAGTTGATTCAAGAACAACATTTAAGAATAAAAAAATTTTATGATTAGACTATAAAGCTATAAAGGCGTACTTTTTATTGGTTTATAGAAGGGTTTTGACATTTTCAGAATAAAAGCGAGTATGACAGTTCTTCAGTCAGCAAAATTTCCTCTCGCCTAATCTGTATTTTAATGAAGAAGTATCGAAACGGAATCGGTTCATGCTTTTGACATTGAGTCAGAAATTGGTCCTAAGAGCACTCTTTCACTTATTTTGTATTTGAATACTTGAAAATTATAGTTCCAGCAATAAAAGAATTTCTTGCGGGACTTCTGAGGAAACAATTTTATTTGATAAAATTCCTTGAAAATTGAAATACTGAAATTTGCCGTAGAGGTTTAAGCATAGATATAGCCAACTGAGTATAGATCCCGCAATATCAAGTTTTTGTTATTTATATATTAGGATGCTGTGATCAACCCGATCAAAGGCTTTATTGAAATCAGTGTAAATAGCATCTATTTGGTGCCTTTTTCAGTTTTGACTAAAACAGCTGATCGTCAGATTACAGCACGTTTAGACTTGAATTTATGAGACTTGTTGGCTTATCACAAAGAATTTTTTAAAAAAATTTGGAACAGTCGACTCAATTGCAACCACAAGAACGTTGCGTTCCATATTTACTGAGAATGTTTGCTCTTACTAATAAAGTCATAATACATGGAAAATATTTAATTTTGTTCATTTTATTGCATTTAAAAAAAAGTTTTATTTGGCCCACCCTGTATATTCAACGAGTATATTTTTTTCTTCGAGTATTTTACTGTACCGTGGAAGTGGTCTTAAGACAACAATTGACGGCACTTGCTAAGAAACGATTTCAACGTTTAGAGAATTTAAACGATCATTGATTTAAGTCTACAAAGAATATTTTATTATCCTTGTATAAATTGTATAGGTTAAAAAAAAGAAGAACAAGAGCTTTCTCGTAATTGTATTGTAAGCGACACGGAATGCATGTTAAAATAACAAAATATATTGAATTCTAGTCAAGAAAAAATAATCATTATTATTGATCACAATCCTCCTCATCCACATCGAATGTTTCGTTGATAATACATTCTTCCTCAATTTCCATTTCTCTGGTGCAGCAGGCCTCCATCGGGTTATATTGATTATAATTAACCACACGTGAGCAGGTCAGATTTTGAACAGGTCGTGAATTACGCAATATGCGCGATTTGCCATTAGAACTCAGAATTGAGCGGAATTCATTCAACTGAAATAATATGGATATAAGTTCTGATCTTATGACAATTATTAACCACTGATAAAGATATTTGATTTTTTCTTTTATTTCCGCTTTAATTTTGAACCACATACCTGTGTTTCACTTATGGCCATTGGTTCGGAAAAGATAAACCATTCGGCACCTTGATAACAAGGTGGCTCCGTTAATGAACCACCATAGCTAAAGAAACCGGTACGAAACTGATGGCAAAGATAGGCTAGTGGAAAAGGAGGAATTTCAATGCGACTGCCTGGTTTTCTTACACGATGCAAGTTTTGTACAATAGGATCCAGATATGGGTTATTGCCGGAAAGCTGTAGTAAGATGAAATTAAGAAGTATAGTATTTGAATAGAAAAAAATTTAATTTTTTCTCGTAAACCTCATCACTTCGTACCTCAAAGAAATAAGCAATCATAAGGATATCGTAGCTTGAGGTACATTCACCAGCAGGACCAGTACGATGCATTGCCTATATATATGCCAGATGGATTAAAAAGTTAACAATTTTTGTTTTTTTTTTTTAACCTGTAGCTCAAGTGGAAATTTTTTATTATTTATCATGTGTTCGGAACCTTCATCGTTAAATAGACTCCAACGAAAGCAAAGTTCTACGAATGTATAGCTAGCTAGCAAATCGGCACCGCTAATGGTTGGTGTATTGCCGCAAAAACTGGCGCGCACAATAACTGCAAGATTTTATGAGATTTGCACGAGATAAAAAGAGATTTACAGAAATAAATTGTATTAATTAGTTTGTAGCTGTTAGTATTTTATTTGATGATGCTCAAAGCCGAAGATGTCGCGAGATGTTGAAATACACTGTCACGTTAATTTAACTGTAAAATTTATTTTATAACCAAATTATAATTTAAAATATGGTTAATAACAGTACAAAAATGTACTTTCGTAGAACTACAACTCGAGGAAACACATTTCAGATGTATTAGACATCAAAAAATACTGGCAGAGAATAGTTCCATTTGCTTCGAGAACTTTTTTAAAGTTTATCCGTACTTCAACCAAATTCTTTCTAAACTCATCAGAATCAAAAATTTTTTTGCCTAAGAACGGTTTTTAAGGACTGTCAGTATTGCTTTGGTCTATGAAATTTTCTCGATGACGAAAATAGATACAATATTTTTTCCTTCTTCTGTTAGGATTTGAACCAGTTTCGCTTAACATAAGTGTAGGAGATGACTTCACAATTTTCGAGTCAACATTTGATCTGTTTTATAAACTGATAAAATATTTAATTAATCAAAGTTCAAGACAGATCATACCTTTGTACTTTTATATAATTTATTCTTTAGACATCGCTTATTTGGAATCTCAGAGGCAATACTACATTCTTGCTTCTAAACAACTTTTTTCTTTTTTTGTTAATGTTTTCTTATTAAAATTAAAAAGATTGATCTAGATTCTAGAAGACTGATAAAGAAGTTCCGCTTATTAACCTTTTAAAACCAAAAAAATTCTGGATACTCAAAATTTTTATTTAACACAAGCAAAAACTTTTTCGATTTTCCCAAAAAAAAAGAATACAAGGTGATCATGAAAAACTGGCTGTTTTGAAAACGTCATAAATTGTTAATGTCAATTGTTTTATTTGTTTTTATAGCAGAGCATTCCTTGGAGATATAAATGGCTTTATACGGTGTCCAGCGCATGGTCAAACTCATTGAGTTTTTCTTCTCAAGTCAAAGATCCGTAATTAAAACCCAGAAAATTCAGGTAATAAAACGGGGTAGTGAAAATTTCAGGGAATTGATAAACATCAATTACATCCCAATTACATTATAGGACAATGCTTGAAAATTTTTTACGTCCAACGGTTCAAGATAATGAAAATGAGGCAGTATGGTTCCAACATTTAATTTAGTTTTGCAACAGTCATTTTTTCAGGGGCCACCCCATATAACTCGAAAATCAGGAATTTGCAAGAGATAGCGCTACTTTTACTGTATTGCATGCATACTGTAACTACATTCATGTCTAAGCTATGTATGTATATAGCTTTAGATTTATCAGGTAACGAAAAACTCACTCGCTCTCAGATCCTGTTCGCGAGAGATTTTCTACAGCTTTCGCTTGCAAGTACGAACGCAAGATTGATAGAAACAAGATTACGTGTTCCGCAGTACCGTTATCTAAAGCTCTCTTTCTCAACTGAGTGCATGACGTCACACAGTACTTTTGCTTGACAAAAACGTATGCAAATGTGCGATCTCTTAGGCAAATTGACGAAATTGAAAATAAATTCTTTCGAAAAAGTAAAATAAAAATATTTACTCTTCTGTACAAATATATGAATATTTTCCTATACGAAAAATATGACTTTTTTTAAACTTTCAAGATTTTTATCTCCTAAACTATTTTATTGGTCCTAATTTTATTGTACCAATGGGTTCAGAAAGTCCATATACATATTAAAAAAATAAAAAAAAAAATATTTAGGCGTGGGGGTGGGAGTAAAATTATTCCAAAGTCTGACAATATCGCTTGTGACGTCATGCTCTCTCTCTTTCTCATTTGCGGAACGCGTAATATGGTTTCTATTATTCTTGGTATGAACTATTTCTTTTAGTATCTGTTGCTCCTGTTCGCAAGCCGGAGCAACGCAATATTTTAAAAATGGTCCTACTCGCGCTCATGAATTTTACTTAATTCTTATTGTAATTAAAGTCAGTTACTATAAAACTGCTTTATCCATGGCAGAATAAACAAGGTAGATGCAAGGCTGCTTGTGCTCTCCTTTTGTTCACTATAACTGTCAAATTAGTGAAAGAAACCAAAAGATACAAAAATAATTCAAATTGAAATAATTTTTAAATGATTTTATATAATTAACTGTTCTAGTTTCTGTGATTAAGTCAAGAAGTCTTAACGGAAATAAAAATATCTTCAAAATTTGCTTTTATACAGAACACAATTATATCTTCGGCTCGAAACATCATCAAAACTCATAACATCAAAAGAGATAAAAACCATGAGAAACAAAATTTAACGGCATCTTTGCAATTTATTTCTTGTACCTGTGTGCCCGGTATTCTCCAGCATTATACCACTGGGTAGATCATCATAATGGTTCCACGTCAATAGTTCACGTATGGGAAATTTTTGCGCATCACTTTCGATGATATTTATGGGCGATTGATTTTCATCTGAGCAACGCCAGGTATGAGGACCTCAATGTTAATAGGACAATATATAAAATTTACAAATAAAACTTCAAAACCTAAACGCCACGTTTGCTTACCTCTATCGGGCCCATAGTCAAAACCAGAGGCAGAACCATCACCACCAACAGCAGCACCTCTTCCTGAACAACCGAAATCACAAATTAATTTAGCCATGTGCACATTAGTAACAAAAACTAGTGCAATGATAAAACATAGCAAAAACACGAAGAAAGGATACTCGAGAGCACACACAATAAGGTTATATATGCAGGTAAAGATGAAAGTCACGAAAGAACACACCGAGCATTCAACCATTTTAGCGCAAGTGACGTTTAAGATATTCGTTTAAAAATATGTAAGTTTGAGTGGGTTTACTTTTGTCGTTTTCTTTTCTTTTGCAGAATTTATTTTATTAAGATCACAAATTTTTTTCGAGCAAATAAAACAAAAATAAAGTTCAATTGTTTTAATAGAAAACGGAGGGAAGTAGAGATTTATTGAAAAATTTCAAAAGTAGCTAAGCAACAAGTTCTGAAAAACTGAGGAAATCAGGCAACTTCTAAACCGTTACAAATAATTGTTTTAATGGCATTTCAAGAATATATGTATGTATATAAAAATATGCAGTTTTTCAGAAAATCATGAGCAAGTTATTAAAAGTGTTGCATAAATTATAACTGATTGCACACCAGATATATCTGGAAATTTAATTTACGGTGAGTATCACATGCTTTTTTTTAACTAGGTTTGCTGTTAGACATGGTTTGAAAAGTTAATGCTTTTCAATTAAGGTGACAAGTAAAGCTCGTTGAAAATAAACAAAAAACAACTGTTTGTGTTTTTTTATTCAGTACAAGTGGACAGACAGACAGACAACCTCGATCACTGAAACGCGAGTATATCACAATTAATTCGCATAAAAGCGTAACATGAGTGCGTAGATACTCTACAGTTTAAACAAACACTAAGAATTAATTACTTATAATAAATTATAGAATTAAGAAATGGAAAGTAACAAAAGTTGAAAGGTTTAAAGCGCGTTGCGAAACAGGGTGGTTGAGCTGTGACGTTAAAATATTTACTTTTTGATAAAAGCATGATAAGTTAAAGAGAGTACTTCCCTTCAAAAGTTAACTTAAAAGGTAAATTTTGGAAAAAACTGCTCTTAATTAAAATATATTTAATCTAATTTTTTCCTAATGAAAAGTACACTCAAGATCAAGTGAAAAATAACTAAAAACTTTTCAAGAGTAAGTTACAAGCCCATTGGACAGCTAATTTGTAGTTCGAAATCTCATCAACACTTTTCAAAGGTTTTCCGGGGATCCCACGAACTTTACGGTTTACAACTATATCAACAAAAAAGTAAGACTTAACTTAAACTTACTCTAACTCTAACTCTAACACTAACTCCAACTCCAACTCCAACTCCAACTCCAACTCCAACTCCAACTCCAACTCCAACTCCAACTCCAACTCCAACTCCAACTCCAACTCTAACTCTAACTCTAACTCTAACTCTAACTCTAACTCTAACACTAACTCCAACTCCAACTTCAACTCCAACTCCAACTCCAACTCCAACTCCAACTCCAACTGCAACTCCAACTCCAACTCCAACTCTAACTCTAACTCTAACTCTAACTCTAACTCTAACTCTAACTCCAATTTCAACTCCAACTCCAACTCCAACTCCGACTCCAACTCTAACTCTAACTCTAACTCTAACTCTAACTCTAACTCTAACTCTAACTCTAACTCTAACTCAAACTCTAACTCTAACTCTAACTCTAACTCTAACTCTAACTCTAACTCTAACTCTAACTCTAACTCTAACTCTAACTCTAACTCTAACTCTAACTCTAACTCTAACTCTAATTCTAACTCTAACTCTAACTCTAACTCTAACTCTAACTCTAACTCTAACTCTAACTCTAACTCTAACTCTAACTCTAACTCTAACTCAAACTCTAACTCTAACTCTAACTCTAACTCTAACTCTAACTCTAACTCCAATTCCAACTCCAACTCCAACTCCGACTCCAACTCTAACTCTAACTCTAACTCTAAATCTTACTCACTAACTTCAACACTAACTCGAAATCTAAATCTAACTCTAAATCAAACTCTAAATCAAACTCTAAATTTAACTCTAAATTAAACTAAAACTTTAACTCTATCCGTTAATGTTTGCCATTTTCTGTAGAAAGGTGACGGTCGACAAGAAAAATTTATTTATTTTAAAGAAATTTTGTCCTAGATGGGATTTGAACGCGGCGTTTCATTCCCATTAAACAAAACACGCAATTTATCGTGCTCAGTCATGGCCGCCACTAATTAAAAATTTTAAACTATAAGTCTGACATAAGTCATGGCCGCCACTAATAAAAATTTTAAACTATATCAGACTTTATGAGTCTGACAATATCAATTTTTAAGTTCATAACTATTAACACTTAATAACTCATAACACATAACTTTAACTCATTACTTATAACCCATAACTCTTAACTCTTAACACTGTTAATTCTTTATTGATCACTTTTAACTCCTTACTCCTTATTCTTAACTCCGAACTCCTAACTCTTAACTCTTAACTCGTTACTATGAACTATGAACTATGAACTATTAACTATTAGCTATTAACTATTAATTATTAACTACTAACTATTAACTATTAACTATTAACTATTAACTATTAACTATTAACTTTTAACTATTAAATATTAACTATTAACTATTAACTATTAACTATTAACTATTAACTATTAACTGTTAACTATTAACTATTAACTATTAACTATTAACTATTAACTATTAACTATTAACTATTAACTATTAACTATTAACTATTAACTATTAACTATTAACTATTAACTATTAACTATTAACTATTAACTATAAACTATTAACTATTAACTATTAACTATTAACTATTAACTTTTAACTATTAACTATTAACTATTAACTATTAACTATTAACTATTAACTATTAACTATTAACTTTTAACTTTTAACTATTAAATATTAACTATTAACTATTAACTATTAACTATTAACTATTAACTATTAACTATTAGCTATTAACTATTAATTATTAACTACTAACTATTAACTATTAACTATTAACTATTAACTATTAACTATTAACTATTAACTATTAGCTATTAACTATTAACTATTAACTATTAACTATTAACTATTAACTATTAACTATTAACTATTAACTATTAACTTTTAACTTTTAACTATTAAATATTAACTATTAACTATTAACTATTAACTATTAACTATTAACTATTAACTATTAACTATTAACTATTAACTATTAACTATTAACTATTAACTATTAACTATTAACTATTAACTATTAACTATTAACTATTAACTATTAACTATTAACTATTAACTATTAACTATTAACTATTAACTATTAACTATTAACTATTAACTATTAACTATTAACTATTAACTATAAACTAGTAACTATTAACTATTAACTATTAACTATTAACTATTAACTATTAACTATTAACTATTAACTATTAACTATTAACTATTAACTATTAACTATTAACTATTAACTATTAACTATTAACTATTAACTATAAACTATTAACTATTAACTATTAACTATTAACTATTAACTATTAACTATTAACTATTAACTATTAACTATTAACTATTAACTATTAACTATTAACTATTAACTATTAACTATTAACTATTAACTATTAACTATTAACTATTAACTATTAACTATTAACTATTAACTATTAACTATTAACTATTAACTATTAACTATTAACTATTAACTATTAACTGTTAACTGTTAACTATTAACTATTAACTATTAACTATTAACTATTAACTATTAACTATTAACTATTAACTATTAACTATTAACTATTAACTATTAACTATTAACTATTAACTATTAACTATTAACTATTAACTATTAAATATTAACTATTAACTATTAACTATTAACTATTAACTATTAACTATTAACTATTAACTAAGAATTATTAACTATTAACTAGCAAACTAGCAATTGATTAACCCCTGGTTTTTTTATTGTCAGGCGCAAGGCTTTAAAGCAGTGGTGATCAACGCACGGTTCAAACAACAAAGAGAGTTTTCCGAGTGCACAGCTTTACACTGAAATAAGAAGTTGTTAAAAGCTCTCACAACATTGGGTGCAAGGAAATCTTGTCGAGTGTTGGATTTTCAATATAATAATTTCTCTTTTATTTTTGTGTTTGTTTTTTGCTATTTAAACAAGAAAATATCATAAAAAGATAAAAGTGTAGAATATAATTTCCTGAAACATTGCAAAATATTAACTTTCATTCATAAATAAAATAGCGAGCGACTCTCATACCACATAAATGCTCAAAAGCATACTGACTTGAAATTTAAGCACAGCAGAAAAAACAAACTTTTACGCAGTGTACACAGCGAGCCGATTGCTACCTCGTGTGCAAAAGCTCAACAACACACGATGCCCGCGGGCTATGGGAAACCATGTAGTGAGCACCACTGCTTCAAAGGTAACCCTCGTATAAAGATATCTACACTTACATTCAATCGCTAATTGGAAAACGTTTAAAAAGTGATCTTCCAGAATCCGAAGTCACTCCACTTTTCGTTATTTAATTATCAAATATTCGGCTAAAAGTCAGTTAGTAAAAAACTTAAACGGAGTTTGTTTGAAATATGATAAAAATGTTCAGCTAAAAGCTAATAAGACGTAGAATACGTTAGTCATTAACAGCCTTATTCAATAGATTTCCTTAAACAACCTTTAAACGCTTGTTTAGTTACGTACTGTTTAAGGCTTTAAGCAGCTTCTATGCAACCTTGCTAACATTGTTATTCATAAACATTTTTTAATTTTTTTGCTTATGATTGTAAGGTTTGTGTCTGAACTATAGAAAATCTCTACAAAAATTAAGAATTCCTATGGATTTACAATGGCCGCCGCATAAAAAATGCTGCAAAGGGCGCATATGGAGCATGTCTTTGACATTAAAAGAAAAGACAAACAAAAATCATGGTTGTATTTACGTAACCTTTAAACGCCAATTTCGGCGTTTAAGTTACGTAGCTCTTAAACAACTACGAAAAATGTTTATGAATAACGTTTTCTTGTTTTAAGCCCGTTTAAAGTTACGCTGCCTCTAAAATGTGTTTATGAATAAGGCTGTAAGACATTGAGGATGTCTTAACCCTGCAGTTGTCGCGTACCTAAATGTGACGAGAGTGGTCGCGCGGATTACATATGTAATCCGTTTTTTATAGTTTAAAATAAGAGATTGGCAATTTGAAAATGCTTAGTTATTTGTTTTAATTTTTATTATTACTTTATTTTATATTATATTTATTTAAAAAACCAACATAAACATAATTCTTATAGTACGTAAAATCAATGAATATCGATTGCAGACAATTGTGAAATTCATAATTTTGCATGACTGGATTACATATGTAATCCGCGCGACTACTGCAGGGTTAAAGACGTGGCCAACTGGCTAAGCACAGTTTTGTTTCTCTGCTTCGCTTATCAATGTTGTGTATGTACACATCGTTCGCTACTTGGTCATTATACTTCTTCTCTTTCTCACACTGGTTCTGTGATGAACACACAGATAATCGTACTGCTCTTACACATGATGTTATAATACATAAAATACAAAGCATATGAAAATTAATACAAAATTTGAAGGAGTTAAATTTTGATTTACTTATAGAATCAAAAAAATTATATGTAGCAATATGATTATTTAAATACAAATCAAAAGAAGACATATTGAATATGTTACGACCATACTTGAATTTTCTTCAATGCATGTATAAAGTATTAAAAACTTATAATGAAAGTGACAAACATTTTCTCAAAATTTTGTGCTCCAGATTAACACCCCCGTATAACGTTTTCTACGTTAAAAAATAAACCGTTAGAACTAAAATAGTGCCAAATTAAGATTAATTTTTGTTTTGTTGAACTTTAAGTTCATTTTTATTTATATTTTAACACCCTGTTATAAATAGTTCTGCAGTGTGAACAACTGATGAAATGTATACCTGCTCGTATAGCAGCTAGGCGTCCAGTTGACGTGCTCCTTTGCCCAACTGAGCCTCTTTTTTTTTTGTTTCTGGGTCAGCAAAGGCTTTTCCTTGGCCTGGTTAAATTGTGAATTTAATATACTGTGATAAATTTTACAGCTAAAAATTTTAAAGTAGTGAAAAAATTTTACCTTGTAAAATTTAAACCCAATTTTTTTCAACATACGTTTGCACGTATCAACAGAAATGTCTTTTTTAATTAAGTTCCTCCATTTAATTGTAATATCTGCTGCAGAAGCATGGCTGTCTTCAATAGCTATCCATTTCAAGCAGAGCAAATCTGAAGCATTCGCAGTATTTGGTCGGCCCGGATTTTTTTCTTATTACAATTACCTGTATTTTTGTACAGATTTATTATTGACTGAACTGTACTGCGAGTCAAACTAAATTTTTCTGCTATTTTGTAAGCCGAAAACGCATTTAAATGGTCTTTTATTATTAATTTTCTAATATCAAGCGACAATGGTTTACCTCGTGGCATTTTGAAATTTTAATAGTGACTGAAGAACTCTAATTGCAATTCAACCAACGCAAAATGATAACGGATCAATATGATATAAAAAAAAGAAAAATTTCTAACGAATATCAACAAAAGAGATAAACCGTTTTCACTAGACGAACATTTCTGCATTGTAAATTGAGCAGACGAACATTTTAGCATCGAGAGTGAATTTTTATTTTGTGATTTTCTCTGAAAGAGAATTATTTTATTTTATTAATTTATTTGTAAAAATAACACAAGTACCGTCAATTTCTAAAATAACTCAACGTTTTTCTATTTTGAAGTTAACTATTCATACAGTAATGAATTTACTTACCTACACTGTATATAATTTTCAGCTAGACGAACATTTCTGCGTTTGGGTAGTATATAGTATATATGCTCGCATATATGGACATGTTTTGATGTTTAACCGGTAGTAAATTTATATGAAACACTCACATTTACGAGCTTAAGTGATTAATTGTGAATGCAACCGAGTGATATACAGTTAAGCTAAAACCAATTGAATTAAATTGAAACAACTTGGAAAGGGGCTGTGTAAACAACCGCCTGACCTGAAGTAGAGCTATTGAGAGAATGACAGAATTTGAAATGAGAGATGAATCGATTGAATGGCGGGCTTGACTGAGTCGATGACCATTTAAAAAAAAAATAGTCGCACACTTCGATGCAATTTAAAGTTGTTTTTTGTAGCTGTTGTTATATGAGTGATATAGATGCATTAATAAAGTATCTATAAAAAATAGCATAGAATTGTTTAGAACAATAGACTGCTGTTACCCTCCATAAACGAATGAAAAATTATAATTTAGTCACCACAAGCAGGAAATTCAATGTACAAGTGTTTTAAACTACTCAAAAGCAGAGATACCCTGCTGGAAGCACTTAATGCAAATAGAAAATTGCGCAAAAATGTCGCAATGAAGAATTATTGCGAATGTTAAAAGAGCCTTTTTTAATGATATAATGCAAAAAAAAATCAAAACAATTTGAATACATGGTTGGACTCTCACAAAACTGATCTTACTTTTGATATATTGTGTGAAAAGATTGGTGCCGTTTATGGTGAAGGTACTCCATACCAATCAACTGCCAGGAAATGTTAGGAAATTTCACTTGCTTTCGTTCCGGAAATTTTGAAGTGAAATAGGCTCCCCACTCTGATCGACCTATCACCGAAAAAGTCGGTGAAATTGTGAGTAAGATTCAAGAAAACCGTTATGTGAGGAGTCACGACATCGCTAATGAACTGAAGATCCACAAAACAGTTTTAAACGATTTGTATAAAGTTGGTTAAAAAAACAGATTAAAAAATTGTAATGGATTGTTTTTCCAGATGCGATCCGCTGTTGAAATGAAACGAAATCCTGCTATTTTTGAAACGTATGCTAATAGGTGATGAAAAGTGGAATACATGTGATAATGTTGTTCGAAAACGGTTTTGGTCGAAAAAGGGTGAAACGCTGTGTGTTTGGTGGAACTTAAAGGGTTGTTTCAGCCATTATGAGCCGGTATGGGCACCACAACATTTAAAGCTTCTGTGCTGTTTCGGTATTTGTCATAGGGATGTAACGGAGCTTCGAATTCGGTTCCGAATGGTCGGAATTTCCGATTGATTTTATATCTCCGACTCCGACTTCGGTTTCGATAATTTTGAATCGGAGTTATAACGAAGATCGAAACGCATTGATTCGATCAATTCGATACGATTTGACGTATCTCACGCACGAGCGCAGTTCTCCGTAAAATAAGTTTGATTACTTACAAGCTCTCTGGCAGCACTTTTCTTTAACGTTAACGTTTGCTTATTTTCGTTTTTTTTTCGATTTTCTTTTTAATCTATTTCGATCGAATCTAACACATCTTTCTTTTACTCCGATTCTTTCTCCGATTCCAACTCCGACTTCGGCTCCAGTTCCGACTCCGGCTCCGATAAATCAAATTGAAAAACTCCGGTTCCGGTAAATTCACCTCCGTAACATCCCTAGTTTGTCATTTGTCTTTGCTTTGTTGTTGAGTTTTGTGTCGCTACATAAGCCTTTGCTCTCAATTGCTCTCAATGCTCCGCAGCTTGCTCCGTCCCCATAGCTGATTATGAGCTACTACCGCCTGGCCAAATAATTGATTCGAATCTCTCTGCCAGCAATTAATATGGTTGAAGCAAAAAATTAAAAGGAAGAGCCCAAAATTCACCAACAGGCAAATTGACAAAGCTAGGCCACACACATTTTGTTGACCTGGCAAAAACCAAAAAACTTTAGCTGGGAAATTTTAATGCATCCACCATATGGGGCACAATGGATCTTCAGGGCGCAGTGCAAACCCCAACAATAATAATCCAGCGTATAGTCCTGACATTGCACCGTCAGTTTATTATTTATTCCGATCTCTTCAACACTCTCTTGGTGGGAAAAAATTTGCCTCAAAAGACGACTGCGACGACTGACCCGCGTCAGTTTTTCAAAGATAAAAACCCGGAATTCTTCAAAAAAGGAATTATTGTTCTTGCTGAAAAATGGCAGAAGATAGTTGAACAGATTGACCAATATTTGGATTAATTAAATGTTATTTTTTTTTTAATAAAATAAATGAATATTTTTACTAAAAAATGAGGAATACTTTTTCCCCAACCCAATATATATTTGTTAATCCCTTTATAAGTTATTTTTAATGATTAAACACAAACAATTTATTGTCTTTCAAATGCTCATGCTCATTAGAAATTTGGTTTGTGTCTTTGCTAAATTAGCTGTGCACTGTGCATCTAAGTGCTTACGCTATAGTGGCGATAATTATCAGGCGATAATTGAAGCTTGTTACTATTTTATTTGTATGAGTGTGTGAAGAAATTTCTCTCAAATAGTCTTACAGATAAGAGTAATAAATATTAAATGCAGGGCATATGAGATACATAGATGCAGTCAGGCGGCGGCGGCCTGTACGTTTTATTCACTTAACTTTAATTACTTTAATCAATGTGTGCATAAATTTATGTGAGTTTTGTGCAACAAAAAATTAACTTGATAGCCTTTGATTTTATTAAGATTTGCATAAATTTAATTGTCATCAAGTTTTCTAAGCGTGCTTATGATGTATTTACAGAAGAAAAAATAGATTGTTTGAGCGTTAGCTGAAACTTTGTACCTTTATCTTAAGTTAGTTTTATTAGCTATAGATAAGTTTTTGCTATGAGTTAAGATAACAAGATATTTCAAGACAAGAAAGGCACGAGTAGAAAATTTTGTAATGAACATTTTCAGTGTTAATTCAATTAGTTTAATTCAATTTTTAATAAAAATTGAGGTTAGGGTAGGTGTATAAAATGTTTTTAGATTTTTTGTAACTACGTAATAATTTGTTTTATATGTATTTGTTGTAGAATTTATTAATACATATATGGTAGAAGACTCTATAATTCGTAACTTGTTAATCGGAATTTAAATATCCAAATCATTAACTTTAATTTATGAAGTCAATTTTAAGCTTTAAGTGATTTCATAAGTATAATTATAATAATTTTAACAAAAAAAAAAATGCTATATCAAGCACGTGATGATGATTTTGTTTATTATTATTGTCTTAGGTTATTGTCAGTTAATTAATTAAAGCCGTCTAGTCATCACTTCGATTCATTCGCGTTTGATAAGCTTTGAACTGTATCGTTGTTTTTGTGAATGAACAGAGGTAACAAATTATGATTACTTTCAAAAGTTTCATTTGACCAAAAAAAAAATAATAAAACTTTACTTTAACTGAAAGCCTCAAATGTAGTTAATATTAATCAATCATTGGTCACACAGTCACCTCCCCCCCCCCCCCCCCCCCAAAAACAACCATTCTGTTTGCAAAGCGAAAATAAGATCGTGTTGCTGGCCTTCGAGCTGGTAGTCAAGTTTTAGCTACTTCACTTTTCTTAATTTCTTTCCTCATTTCACCAACAAAAGTTGTAGTTGGTGGTAGAGAATGTTTGTGGAGAGAATCGCTTAGTAACTTCAACTGATTGAAATAAATAATACATTACACTTGCCTCAGATTCGAATTCTCATATTTCTACGTCTTTCCGGCATGCATACAACATATAAAAAAAAAATAACTGGCCATTTCAGCCCTTGAAAGGACTTTGACCTAGCTTCTTACGATCAATTGTGTTGTGCGTGTTATTGAGTTTGTACACAATTGACCGAGAACTGGACCTACATGTTTAACGCTGACTCCGAACGGCGATGAACAAAATGTTCTTGTTCTCAAGAAGCTTTACATGGCATTTTGAATACTCTCTGAGGTTTGCTATTGTCTGCAGAGAGGTAGCGGCCGTACAGAAAAATTATTTTAATTCAAATAATTTTCTGTCGCTGCTGGGGTTCGAACCTGGGTCTCCAAGTTCGTTGACATAGCGGCCACGCACTTTAACCAACTACGCCACGGACGCCACCATGCATACAACATCCTAAACATATTTTACTTGATTGACCCATTACATGAGTGCGAATTTCCCACTGATCTGTCACCCCATTTTCGAACCAAGGTAGACTTAACTGAATAGGTTTAACACCTAAAATTCTTGGTTTATAGATAAAAAAAAATATCTAATATATAAAAATCGCGTGTCACGGTGTTTGTGTTCAAACTCCTCCAAAACAGCTCGACCGGAATTTAATGATTTTTTTTTTTTTTTGTAAATATATTTGGTGGGTATGAGAATAGGTCGTAAGTATTTTTCACCCTCCTACCCCCACCCCTCATTTTTTAATCCCGGTTTTAGTACTTTTGTATGAACAATCTCCGAAACCACCCGAAACAACCCATTTTAGTGAAACTTTATGAATGTGTATTGTTGGTTTTAGCTTGAAACATCCCAGTAAAAAAATAATAGGATCGTTCCCATGAGGACCAACAAGGTAGCACTATCTTGTAAAAATAAAAAAACTAAGAGAGGGACGTGCATTTTAGAAAAATGCTCTGATTATTTTGTAAAAAAATATACTTGAAAGGCTCTTTTACTGATCCATTTGGATCATATATTTATCGCTCCTTGTCTGCTCGCCTGGGATGTTATAGGGAGCGCTCGCCTTCCTAGTACATGCAATGTATAAAGAGAGCACAAAATGCACCTAGCTTGGATCTATAATGAGCAATCCAATGCTCCTCAGGGAGCACTCCCGGATCGCGCATAAGATGTTCCACTTTTTTACTGGGGTAAGATAGTTTTAGTTCCGAGAACGCTTTTGTCGAATTTTATGCAATAATACGTTTTTGGCTAAACGATTGGATCGATATTGATGAAATTTTGTATGAAGATTCTCCTTACTACGGAATAGAACATAGGCTGCTTCAATTTAAAAAAACTTCCATAAAGGGCGCTTTATAAAAAAGCAAATCAATATCTGTCCGATGGCTATTGACTCCAAAAAAGCTGAGTCGGTTGAGCTAAAATTTTGGCAGTCGATTTTTTTCGAGTACGTGATGGTTGGGAGGAAAAATTTGCTATATCCACTTTTACCCAGACGGTTTTGGACGTGTTAGACTAAAATTTGGTAAATCAATTTGTATGGTTACTGTCGGTAATTGTACCAGATATGCTCGTGGTGGTTATAATTCCTGAGTTGTACATATATTGATAGTAAAACTTGGTATGTAGATGATATGGGTCCAAGTGGCGGTCTCTATAGACATAAATGTTGCCTTGTCTACTTTTACGTCTTTTACATACATATCTATAAAAATAAAAAAATCAATTTTGGGCGGGACGAATATTGCCAGGTCCGCTAGTATATATATAAAAATTATAGAAATACTTAACCCATTTTTATCGATTCGATTTGACTTGATTTTTTGGAATTTGGTTAAATTTCATTCAGCCCTATTATGAAACATTTTCTCACGGGAATTGTAAAAGGGAGTTTCCGTTTTTAAGATAAAGCTCGAATCGTGCAAATTTGTTTCGAAAATCACTTCAATTTAGTTCGCGAATGTCACCGTGCGCTAATCCCTATTTTATGCTCAACATAATCAGTTAAAACGGAATGGCCATCGTTTGCGCCGAACGTTCGTTCAATGAACTAAATATTGACGGAAGCCAAGTAACTGTTTTATCGTAATATTCTGTTTAGAGATAAGGCCCCTTTTTGGCTCAATAGGGATGTCAAGCAAAATTGTGTAAAAGAGGTCATCAAAGTCTTCAAAATAGGCGTTTGTTTCAGGTATGTCCTTTTCATTCGACCTAAATCTTTTACCGTCGAGCTATTTTTCAGGTTTGGAAACACGAAACAGTCGCAAAAGGCTAAATTTGGAGTATATGGTGGATGGGATGGAAGTTTGTGCCCCCAATTTATGGAATTCTTGCCATGGCGACTTCAATGTATTACGTACGTAGTACTTTTCACTGTGTATCGTACATTCTTTATATTAGCACAGTTTTGAAGAAAAAAAATCCATTACGAACTAGGGGGCTTGTTGGTGCAATAACCGTGCTAAGGTTTTTTCAAAATTTTATATTTTAGATGGTTTAACAAACTGTAAGATACAATACGTTTTCGTAATGAACGAACAACTCACTCGGTAGTAAAATTCAAATATTATCTCTGATATTAACTTGAAGGTTTTTGTGATTATGCGCATGATGGTTGTGATAATGAGACCCCAATACTAATCAGACTAATCAATATAAGAGTTAAAATAAAAAATTCTTTTGTGAAGGCGAATTTATTTTTAAATATAAATTACTAATAAATTTGAACTTCAAAATCCGCTGCTAGTCAAGGCTTTCTAAAAATATGAATGAACTATTATCTCATAGTAAAAAATTCGGACATTTTAGATTATCTATGTCAATTTTTATTAGGTTTTATACAATTGATTGTTCGACATTATAATGGAACATTTTTCATAGACTAAAGTGAAGTAGTTAAAGCACTTGAGAAGTATTAAATAAAAAAAAAGAAACGATGACGAATAATCATTGACAAATTATGGCGAATCAGAGAAATAAAATCTCGATTGAGTTTTCGACACGAACTTTGTTCACATGAAGTTTATTAAAGTTGACGGCACGATATAATATTTAGAGAAATTTCTTCATTTAATTCTTTAAATAACCAATTTATACATTTTTGTAGCCATTTTTTTAATATCAGTTGTTATCGAAGAATGACGAGTGATAATCACGAAAGAATTTTACAAATTGGTGTCAATTATTTTTTTCTTTTTGTCTCTTGAGTTTGGATTAAGCAGTATGAGTACCTTCATTTATCGAGCAAATAAATTTCCGATTGCATAAGTTCATTATCATCATCATCATCATCATTCACTCGTTGGTGACTTCGCACACGTTAATTCAACAAACAATAAGGGTGAAATGAAAATAAAAAACAAAGAATGCAATTGTACGAGCAGGTAATGAAAATAATAAACATAATCATGACAATAATGACCACAAAAAAATCTACCTAATTTATAGACGTCATAAAGACTCGTTAAGTGATTCGTCAATGAGAGCGTTTGAAAAACATTTTCAAGTGTTGTCGTTTCGATAACAACTTTCAGAGCAATCGACACAGACTCTCCGGGTTTCGGGTTGTTTGCTTGTTTTATTAACAAAATATTTGTAGAGAAATAATAACTAAGCGAATAATAGCTAAAAAGGTAGTTATTCACATAAATAATTAGTTGAAATTTTGAACAACGTAAAGTGAAATAAACAGCGGCAGATTTAACGGAAATTCCGTAGCAAAAGACTTAAATTTCGATATTGACGTCAATATGACGCAGAAAAAAAATAGTTCACTTACTTTCAACAAGCGAAAAATTTATATCTCGTGGTTCTTCTCTGCATGGAAAATTTAACTTGCAATTTTAAATGAAAGATAAAGTTTGAAATTAACCTAAATGTGAAATAAATACTTATTAAGTTGAACCTTAGGCAATGAGAATTCAGATGGGTAGATTATTATGACTAACGTGGCGATCCGATTTCTCCGCTTTCGCCTTCTTTGAAAAAGATTCGACTTCAGACATACAATACTTCTACAACGCTATACAATACTTTCCTAAGCAAGAGTTTAAAAGTTTAGAGCAGAGTTTATGAGAACTAATAATGATCGATCAAAATAAAGTCTAATTAGGAAAAGGTCTGACATATCCCAAATAAGCTAAAATTTTCAAGCATGAATTTTGGAACATAAGATAGCTAAAAAGGTCGATTTTTATCAAAACGTATGTATGCAGCAAAAAAATTGTGTTGGGTTCAAAAAAGTAGATTCGCACCTCCTTCATACGTATACTACTAGTTATATTTCGGGAACTGTCAACGCCAATGTCAGCATTTCCAGCATTGCCAGATGAATTTTGACAGTTCCATTCGAAAATTTGACACTTCCTAGCATAAACGTACTTACAACGTTTTGGTGTACGCTTATTGTGTTATTTTGCAGAGGTTTGAAAATTATATTTCAGCAAAAAAATTAAATTAACACGTGAACATTTTCGTGTGATTACTTTTTACAACTTTCGAAGTGAATTATCTCAACAAGAGTGCATCGATGAACTCAATTCGAATTTTGGCGTTGAAGTATCATCAAAACCCTCTGTATATTGGTGGTACACAGAATTCAAGCGAGGCCCTACTTCGATCACTGACGAATTTTGTGAAGGGCGTCCAAAAATCTATTGTTGTGCCACAAAACATGGATCCTGTGCGCGAACTGGTATCTCTTGATCGTCATGTGACATACTGTGAGATTGAAGCACCCTTGATCATTATTTCCACCAGCATACATACCATTTTACATGAACTTATAGTTGTGAAAAAGATTTGTTCACGTTGGATTCCACATAATTTGACAATCGCTCAAAAAACAGCTCATGTCGATTGGTGCAAAGAAAGGCTCAAGAAATACAATCGCCGTGCTTCAAAAGACGTAAATAAAATCGCATCATAGATGTATCGCAAAATTAACAACAGTCGACTGTATAGGTCTTTCAAGATTGGACCAAATCCAACAAAAGTTGTTCGAGCTCAAAGCACTGCGAACCAAATGGTCACCTGTTTCTTCCAAAAAACTGGTCATGTTCGCACGATACCTCTTGAGACACGTGGAACAGTCATTTCGGAATAAAGCATAACCATTTGTTATCTGCCAAAAGTTTTCTGTCGAATAAGGAAAACAAACAAGAGCCGAAGAATTATTCTTCATCAAGACAATGCGAGCTCACACATATCAGCTCAAAAAAGGTGTTTTTGTGAAAAAAAAAGGTTTTTTGAGCACTGAAAACATCAAATTAATGGGTCATTCGCCGTATAGTCCTAATTTGGCGTCCAATGACATCTTTTTGCTCCTGCCAATCAAGAATAAGCTGCATGTAAAACGATTTTTGACACAAGAGGAAGTCGTTGATGCGTTTAATTCCCGAAATATATGTAGCAACCCTCGCAGAAGGTTTGTGTATAGAATAAAGATAAGAGTTGATTTTTCATTTGCAAATAAGTTTCATTAAAAATAATAAAATAATTTATTTTCCGTTGGCTGATCTTATTTTAAAAAAAAAAATTTCATTTTCACAAAAATTAAATTTTTCAATCATTGAATCAAAATCAATAGGTCTTTTTCTTTTTTATGTCCGAGCTGAGCAACAACTGTCAAAAACAGATCTGTGTTTAGTTTTTGCCTCTGACACAGTTGTTCTCAAGCATTGTGTTATTTTTCATGATCAAAGCATGATCGGAGTGTTGGTCAGATGCTGTCGACGAGCTCAGAATTTTTTTTCTCCTCACTAAGCAATCGGCTGTCATTTCATTTCATTGAATCAAACAGACGCAAAACACATTCAACAAATGACGGACACCATGCAATTTATTTATTTAGCTTATATAAAACAACAAATCACATATATTAGGAATAGATACCCAAAATGTTTCATACACAAATCGGACCAATCTATCTTTGATCTGAGGTTGTCAGCTCACGGCATGGTAGCGTAATTTACACTCTTTTTCTAATAAAAATTTTCAAATAGCAGACTTTTCCTTTATAAATATTTCTAACTAGAAACGACTTCTTAACAATATTTTATACATTTTTCTGAAAACGTTGACTGCTGTTTGCCACAAAAGGTTGTTAAGGTGGGACACTAGCTTGGCAACAAAAAAAAACAAATAATTAATGACGAATTGTAATAAAGACAGTTCATAAAATCAGACACACACGGGATATAAAAATTACTACTATTAATGAAGCTCATAACACTTAAGTAAAAATTCAATATAAATTGTGATCCGTCTGGTACTTGACATAAATGGAATTGTGATGCATGAATAAAGAAAGGTTTTATGGATAAGGAAGATGCATAGCTTTACAAAGGCGCAGAAAAACGAGAAAAAATAAAAAAACAAAGCAAGTTATTTAAGAAATTTTCGCTGAAAAGAATCATGAAGAGAATTTTTAATGCAGTAAAATTGTAAGCCAGGCAAAAATTTCAATTAAAGCCATAAAAATTTTATTTAAAAATAGAGAACGAAAATTGTGCTTAAAATGTACGTGATATTGAAATAGAGGATGTGTGGCCTTTCACTAAATAAATTATCGAAAGCAGCGAATTGATTTCTGTTTTTTATAACAATTACAGCCGTAATAAAAATCGATATAAATGTAATCTCAAAAATAAATATTAATTTTGAAAATGAGCCAAATCGAATGAAAACAACACCTACCTCCTATACAAAAGTTTTTGTATCAAAACGATCAAATATCAAAAAATTCCACAAATCAATCAAATGACTTTAAATAGAAGCATACGCTTTGATCCCAAATACACTTGGAAATTTGGCGAAATCGAATGAAAACCACGACTTCCTCTCATACAAGTGACCTTACCAAAACCTTTAAGTCTTTGAAATTTTTAAAAATTAATCGAAAAGCTTGAAAATCGCCTCTGTTATACAAATTGACGTCATCGAATGGGTAAAACCTTCGTAAATTCCCTAAAAATAAATCCATAGGCCTGATAATCATAAGCTTTGGTACTTAAAAAGTACTCTCAGTAGAAAATTTTAGGAAATTGGATAAAAACTACACCATTTTCTCATACAAACTGACGTCATCAAAATAATAAAACTTTCGTTTAAGTATTTAACTTCGAGGGTATAAATATTTAAATTTGCCAAAGATAATTCAAAACTAGTTTTGAATTCGGAACACAAATTCGGAAATTCTTAAACACATGGTATAAGTATTTAACTTTGGAGTTATAAAAGTATTTAAATTTAAGAATTCTATTGAGAGAACTTCGGTGAAGCCCAAGATAATTATTCCAAACTACCCACTGTCGACAATAACGTATGGTACTTCATACTAAAAATTGAATTGTTTCACTTAGGATCACACAGATAGACCCGATTTATAAATGGAAGTACCTTTTATAAGAATGAGTAAGATTGAGATTTTTCAAAATCTTCTTCGGTAGGAAATATTTTAAATATTTCTACCCTACTAAAGTCAGTCGTTCTTAATGATCACTAAAATCACTCCGTACACAAGACAATTTAGACTCAAAAGTTGCAGTGAATTTTTTTTTTACTTACCATTTATTATTGGGTTAGTGAACTATAGTATAAGATTAACTTTAAAACAAAATTATTTTAAAGGCCAGTTTTGTTTCGGATACGTCTGACTACCGCGAATGAATACGAACAACTGAAATTTGCAAATATTGAAGTACATGGTAGAACCATGATACAATTAACACGGTAAAAGCGACCGTTCTATAGTGAAGGTGACAACCTGCTGTCAAAAAATGTCTAGTTTCATGTTTAACATGAGATGGTCATTGTTCGTGATGTATCATTTCTAACTTGCTAATTGTATCATAATAAAACCATGGTCAAATAAATGGGGTAGTCATCAGGGAGATTCAAATTATATTTCTTTCTCTTTCTGTCTTGTCTAAAGAACTGTCAAAATCAATAAAAAATAGTTGTTGTCTCTTGTTTGCCGCTCACTTCAGGTTCGATGTTTTTTGTCAACTCTAACTCGCGGCTGTCAGTCACGAGACTGCTTATTTATTATACACTACTATTTGAAAATGTTCTCATTGATTACAACCATGGTAAAATCATTTTAACCTTTGCTGTCTTTATTTTCTATGGTTAATTATTTTTTTTTTTATTTGTTTTTCATCGTTTTGTTTGGCTTTTCTCTTTTATTTTTAGCTTATCCTTGTGCCTCTTCATCACGCGTTACACTCAGATATTTTGACAGCTTGGCTATAATTGTGTAATGGAGATATTAGGAAAAATTCCAATAAACTACAGAATCACTTTCTTTATCACTGAAAAATTAATTTGAACAAAACAAGAGATAATGAACTGGTATCAAGATTAGTTTCGGATTACGTAGAATCACCGAGTGCACTGGGCGAAAACAACAAGATAGAAGAATATTGGTGAATAGCAGGACAAGAAGGATTCGCAGACAAGGAAGATTGCAAATTGCCACGCCAAGAGCATTCTGACCTGTAATTGGCCCCAAACCATTCTGGCCCCGATCTGGCAAAGAGCTAGATTGCAGAAAAGGTTCTAATTTAGAAATATTAGAAATTTCAGAGCCACTGGAGTAATTGCAATAGACATAGGACGGCAAAGATATTTTTCGCTTTTTCACGGTTAAAAATTGTTGACTACTTTTTAATTCGTTCTTTGATTTAGTGGAATTTTATATCCAAAAATGTATTATTTTACTCCGCAAAAGGCGTATTTTGGATTGCTAGCCGAAGGGGTATTTTTAGAGTATGTAAGCAGTTGATACACAAAATTTCAAAACCTTTTTACCCCAGCAGCGTATTGAGCATTATTATTATTTGTATCTTAATGTACTAATTATAACATAATGCTAATAAATATCAAATATATTGTCCAAAGTAGTTTTAACCGTGTAATATTCATAAAGCTAAGTTGATAAAATAACTCGAATTAAACAATTCAGACCTTCAACTTTGAACAGGTTACTGAGTCTTCATATGAATCCGATGTTTGCAGACTCTGCAATGAAGAAGTTACGAAGCACATTCTATATGAAAAGGACATTCTTTCAAGTAGCACATTCTATATGAATATCACATTTTAAATGAAGAGCACATTTTAAATGAATAGCACATTTTATTGGAATTCTATATGAATAGCACATTTTATATGAATAGCACATTTTAATGAAATAGCACACTCTTTATAAATAGCACATTTTTTATTTATTAACTTTCCATTTTAAACATAGGCTTCTTCAGTTTGGTGAAGTATTAGTGCTCCTATGAAAAATACGGGGTACCAAGTCAGAAATAGTGCCCCAATTCATTAGAAACCTTAGCCTAAGGAACTAATTAAAGACATGAACAATCGATCTAATGGGCCATGGCTTACTTGGGCGCAAAATAAACTATCTAATTTACATTCACAAGTAAGAAATATTTCAAGTTTATACTTTATGAAAATATAGTTAAAAATATTTACAGGAATCATATTAGGGGTAATCACGGTATGGCGTATATCGTTTTTTCCCTTATATTTGAGATAAATTTTATATTTATTGTTAATTTGGTAGACGGATGAAACGATGATGCAATCTACTGTGCAAAGGATACTCTATAGTATAAAAATATGATAATATTTTGACCTTTCTTAAATTATTTTTTGATTCTTTTTATTTTCAAAAGCTGTTTTAAAATTTTTTAATGTTAATTTGCAAATGTTTGTTTACAAAACTAATTCATGACTTGTTCATTTTAATGACTCAACTCAAATTTACGCTATGCACATTGATGAGACACAGAGAGTACTTTTATGGATTAAATTAAATTTGTTAGACAATCATTAATCAGGTTTTTATTGCACTCAATGACGAAGTTTCTCTAAATGTTTTCTACAATATTGGCAGCTCTAAATATCAAATAAAACATTTTGTATGGGGCGTTTCAACAAAAGTTGTAGGATTTGTTTTTGTGATTAAAAAGAGCAACTCATTTGATGACTTTAAAATTTTTTGTTGGATTTAAAAGAAGACACATAGAGATTATGCATGTAACTCAATATATATTCAAAACACCTCTTTGTGATACACCTCTCATCTCTCTCAAATTTTTCTAATGCCTACTTTTCCTGAAATGGAAATATTAAATCGGGAGAAGTAGGGGTAATAAGGAAAATTTACTTATGTAAGTGATGTGTTTAATGACTAAACTGACTTGTTTTTTTGTGGAAATTTTCTTATAAGAAGGGTGTATCAGAAGGGGGTGCAGAATTTTTTTTTTTTTTTTATAAACCGCAGAATTATTTGGATGTCTCTTAAATTTTCATTGGATTACAAGGTAGACACATAGAGAGTATGTTTGGAACAAAGTAGATTTAAAAACTGCCAAGTGGCGAGCTTGATATGATATGATATGACCCTTATGTTAAGATTTAAGAATTTGCAAATGAAATACGATTATTTTTGTATAAAGAGCGAAAACTGAAGTTGAAGAATCACTTTTGAAAAGTAAACAAAGTTATAAAACTTTGTGGCTCTCAAAAATAATAACTCAATAAATTATTTTTTAATATCCAGTTCTGAATTTTATGCAGTTTATTATTCGAAACAAATAGGCAATTAAAGCTTATTCTTTTTTTTTAAATCTTTGCGGTTTTTTTTTATTAAAAATATATGTATAAACCAGTTATCTTCTCACTCATGAACTGCATATTTTAAGCGCTGTACTGATAATGCTAATAAATCAAGTCTTTCGTTACAAGACTGGTTTAAAATACGTCAGGAGGCTCATGTTTATTGATTTTCAAAGCTATACATGTGATCGATCAGTTTTGGAACAATTTGGAATAATTTTATTTTATATCTTACTCTGGTTATATAAAGGCAATTAAGTTTTAATTTAAAGGCTATTCAAATACATGAATTTCTGCAAACCTCTGCTGCATACTTAATTCAGTACAGGGTGATTGACAGTAAGTTATAAAGTTGATTGACAAGATAAGAAGAAATTGTTGCAAAGCAAAAAATCCACCTGAAACCGTTTTAATCTCAAGTTCAACGTCAAATCTCGAAATGACTTGGTTTTTATTTTTGCATTATTAACAATATAGCTAAATATTCTCGCAAAAGCTTTAAGTAATGTACAACACACATGAAAAGGTAAGCAACAAAATGAGCATGTATTCAAAATTAAGCAAAACAAAAGTGACAGCTTAGATCGCCGCATGGCACACTCGTGACTTTTCTGAGGTTTTTCTTTGAATTTTTGTTTATTTTTCAGCTTAAGGTCTAACTTACACTAAGCTAAATAAAAACAACGGAAGCAATAACAACAACCACTACAACAACAACAACCACTACAACAACCTCAATAAAAAGCTAATCAGATAATGTTTAATATTTTTATTTATTTTGCATGCGAACTAAATTTTTGCGCATAACGAACATCTTACAAACTAGTACTTATTAATTTTTTTTTTTTTACTCAATTATAATAAAAACGCGTTCTTCAAAATACAAAAGTTGAGCTTCTACTTTTAATAAAAATCACAAAAAAGTTTATAAATTGCATTTTAATAATGCGATTGCTGCCTCAGCCCCAGGTACTCTGGAATTCAGCGATAAAGTATTATAAAAAAAACCTTGTGAGCTGCTTCAATTTTAAATGTATTATATTGTATTTATTTTGTTTCGTAATTAAAAACACATTTCACGTTTAATTAAAAAAAAATTTGTAGACAACAAACAGCATGACATATAAAGTGAAGTGAAGTTAATCACTTAGCCGTAAAGTTTATATGATTCGACTTGACTGGGATGCATTGAGTTAATATTATTGCATTAAGTATGATTAAAAAGGGTCATAAAAATAGATTGTAACGGTTTTGACCAAAAGTGAGTTGTGCACTTAAGTTCTACATACATGAATGATAAAACAACAAAGCGAAGAAATAAGGAAAAAAAGCAAAATAAATAAAACCTAAATTTGAATGAATTTTTACTATTTTTGACGTTTTAATTCATATCAAATAAATACAATTCAGTTTCTAAAATTGAAATGTTGCTTCTGAGAGAGTAAAATGCGAATGAAGGTTTGTGTGATAGCAGTTCTGTAAAGATCATAATACTGATCATAACTGCATCGTGAACACCCTGTGTTATGTCGGCACAGTGGTGTTCGTTTAGTTTGCATGCTTCCTTTTTGAGCAGCTTTGCTTTCTCTCTGCCTTTCTAAACAATCTGTTGGTTTTGAAGTTCTTTACTAATCAAGTGAAGACGGTCCTTTAAAGTTTAACAGGGCGTTTAGTAATTTTCACTTGAGTTCTCTCCAATATTCATAGTCAGTTGACTCCTCCCATTGACAACCACGGTCCTTCGAGCTGGATTAAAAAATCAAAATTTTATTACAAAATAGATGATAGCGATCCAAAAACAAAACACCCTTTTTTATTTAACTATAACAAAATGAGTCATGGCAGCACATTAAGTCACTAGTTGATCCTTATCCTTACTAATGTATCTATGTATATTATTATTTAAAATTAAAGTGAACATTTTTTGTTACCGTTAAACTCAAAAAGTACTGGTGCGATTTTTATGAAATAAGTCTTAAAATATCACATTTGTACTACAAAAGAATATAGGGATATTTTCTTTACAAAATTTTAACAATTGGTGTCTTTAATTAAAGTGTAAAGCTTTTTTAAATCCAGATCCACAATGCCATGCACTGCTTGATCGTAAGCTTTTCAAGCGTTTGTGCTGAGGGGATTCACTGGCCACCTTCAGCATGTTCAGTAATTTTTTTATTTATATGGAGTTTTTCCGCTCTATCTCTCTTCACTTTCAATGAGCTCAATCCGACCAATCCGACTTGATGAATAGTAATACTATAATACATACCAGTGTTGCCAGATTGAGGTAAATTTCCTTAATTGAGTTAATTTTCGACTCATTTTTTTGGCAGAGGTAAAAAAGGTAATTTTTGAGCAAAAGTGGTAAATTTTGCGAAAATAATAAATTTTTTAGACTTGTTAATGTTTTGAGTTATTGGCAGTACCGCTACCTCTCTGAACATACTCACATGCAGTTTAATATTCTTGTGAATCATCCTTTTTTCAGAACGTAAAAAAGAATTGCTTTAACTCTTGATCAATGTAAAAATGATAAAAAAAAACAAGTGTATTAAATTCAAAAATAGCAAAACAAACATGAATCGTGGAAATTTATTTCGAAATTGTGGTTCAGTTCGGGAATATTACCGTGTGCTACGTACATTTTACGGTCGCTATAATCGCCTATCTGAGCAACTAATTGGATTAAATTTAAGAAAATTAAATTAAAAAGTAAACCAAGATTGTGCGATGTAACGCCTTTGGATTACTTTCTGTGGTTTATGTGATGCCTTGTAGAACAAACATTGTGCGAACCAGATACGGCCCCAAATGCTTGAAAAAGTCGTCGAAATTTTATCAAACCAGCCACGACGGTGTTACTGCATCAAACAGTGCAATCCGATTAAAAGAATCTAACAACTGAAAAACAAACCTTATGGACACAACAAAATACTTAGTCCATTATCATCGTAAGTAATGACCAATAGCACAGACTATAGCATTCCCAATTCCTTTCAAATAAAAGGTTTTTTCAAGGTCCTCAAAAAAGGCGTTTGTTTCAGTGATGACCTCTACATTCGACCCAAATCTCTTACCTCCAAACCATTTTTTCAACATTTCGTCATATGAAATTAAAAAAGCCGTAAGTTACATTTGAAAAATTTTGCAGGAGAAGCAAAAAATGCTTGGGCTTTGCTTTGCGCTTGCACTGAAAAGCTTATTGAATTTTGTATATAAAAACGTCGTTTTTAGTAGTAGGAGTGTTAAATTTTGCATGAACATGTATTTTGATACGGTGCTTCATAATCAATCAAAAAGTCAATTTTGAATTTTTGGTAACTTACGCCTTTTTTGATTTCATATGACGATTTGAAATAGAAAATAGTCGAAGGGGGCCTTAATCTGGAGAATATGGTGGACGGGGTGGAAGTTCGTAGCCCAATTTATGGATTTTTGCTATGGCATCTACGGCCGTGTGCGCCGGTGCGTTGTCAAATAAATAATAATATTCGCCGGTGATCGTTTTACCCTTTTAATGGTAATAGATGTCAATGACTCCGCATGCATCCCAAAACACTGTCACCATGACCTTGTTGGCCGACAGACTCACCTTTGGTGCACGTTCACCCAGAGAAGTCTACTGCTTTGAATGTTCCTTGGCCTCTGGTGTGTTGTGATATAACCATGTTTCGTCTACGGTTACGAAACGACGCAAAAACTCTTTATTTTTACGCAAAAAATATGCTTAATGAATAGACGAAATTCACTTGTTTCCATTTTCGTGGAAATTCACGAGGTTGTCGCTTTCAATCGCTGTCAAACAAGAACTGAATGACGCAGTTTGTTCAAAATTTGACAGTAGTCTATTAACAGAATATAGTTAGCAGGATCAGTGTTGCATTAAAAGTTGCTACACGAGGAATTCAGAAAGTCACTGAATTCTCAAATTGCCCTCGTATACCAACAAACACTACTATCTATCACAGAACAATTATCTTGTAACCTTGAAATATAGTGACAATAACGTCGTTAGAGGTCAGTCTAGATTATTATCTTGTAACCTTGAAATATAGTGAAAATAAAGTCTTTAGAGGTCAGTCTATACGGGAAATTGAAAGTGTTCTTGAGTATTTAATGATATGAACAATGATTTGGTCAAAAGTTGACAAAAATTTAAAAACGAAGGAATCGAACATTAACATTAAACTTTTTTAAAATTTTGAAATTACCAAATTTTAAACTATTAGTAACAATGTTGAATGTAAGAAATGTTATTTTATTGCAAGTAATGCACTTGATTATAAAGGACTATTAAAGATGTTCATAAAAAATTATAAAACGATATTCAATTAAAATGATTGCTAAGCCATTATTACTTTTTTGAGAACTTTAAATTAGAACATTCAACTGAAACTCATTGTTTTAAGAATAATTGGCATTTGGCTCTTAATATCCAACACGAAA
Organism: Pherbina coryleti; assembly: GCA_943735915.1. Classification (NCBI taxonomy): domain Eukaryota; kingdom Metazoa; phylum Arthropoda; class Insecta; order Diptera; family Sciomyzidae; genus Pherbina; species Pherbina coryleti. The sequence goes on from OX030951.1 coordinate 12,977,310, forward strand.
ATGATATTAAAACAAACACCGTTAAATACCGGAAACTGCAGTAAAACGAAACTATTACCGACGCAAACTAAATAATAATAGATTCTGTTGGTCGTCACGACAGCATGAAAATGCGTTGTAGCATTAATTCGCACGCAACTTTTTTCACAATGTTCAATTGCAAAAACAAAACGAAACTCGGCGTAAAACTGGTAATAAAAATAAACTTTTTTAATTTAACGAAATATCTCAGAATTTTATAGGCAATTTTCTAATGGGAAGAATATTAATGCCGTGCTCAATTTGCACTGAATTATAATAATTAGGAAAAGCGATTGTGAACTGCGGACTGTGAAGTGTGAAATTCTAATTTTTATAAGATTTTTATATAGACCTGTCTTGACTATTTCTGCAAAATATCGCTGGTTATCGATTTTGTAATAATTTTAAACATTTTATGGTTACATAAATAGTGCAAATTCAACAGCGCGTGATGTCAAAGTCATGGAAATGTAACAAACAACACGTATGTCGTATTTTAATTAACTGTTTCAAAAAAAAAATTAAAACACTTGAATAAACGTCGGATGTCATTAAAATTACAAAAGATCATCATCGGTGTCCATCATAAATAAAAGCTGGATATATACTCGTAAAGCGTCCGATAGACGACAACACTCCCAGCGGCAAAAACAATAAAAAGTGTAAACACATAAGGTGACGAAAGATCGTTCCGTGCTGATGTCAGATCGACAAGCTTCGACGTTGCCATCTCGTGAGAATTATTTCTTTGCTTTTGCTGGCTTATAAATATTTTTGAGCAAATAGCGTCTTATTTGTTAAGCAAATAACTTATATTGTTTATCAACGAAAAATTCTCTGATAAAAATTAAGAAGCTTTATCACTTTATTTACACAGTTACCGTTACCCATTATGCTGTTTTTTTATTTTTTTTATTTTATTGTTTTTTTTTTATAATAATTCAGTCACATGAGAATATAACGCAAAAATAGGGTCAGACCTTGATTTGGACTAAACAATGCTGCATGTATGGGATATGCATAAAAGATTTGGATCTTGGAGTCTTAATCCCAACAGACAGATAGCAATGGGGGAATTTTTTTTTCAAAAAAGTAGCTTAGATAGCTTTAAGTCTACAATTAGATAAATATTTATTTATTTATTTTTTTTTTCAGTGTCAAAACTGTGGCGACCGTGTCCGAGTGCGTTAAAAAGTGCGCGAACCATTCGATGACGGGTTTGAAGCAGAGCTGGTACAGATAATTTTTTCAATTGGAATCAATTTCTTCTGATCCATCGTCACCTCTCTGCAGACATTGGCAAACCTCAGAGAGTAAATAATGACATGTAAAGTTTTTTGAAAACATGCACATTAGCCGTTCGGAGTGAGCATAAAATTTGTAGGTTCAGTCCAAGAATGATAGAAAGAAGATTACGCGTTCCGCAGTTCCGTTATCTAATGCTCTTTTTCTCAACTGAGTGCATAACGTCACACAGCACTTCTGCTTGACAAAAACGTATGCATATGTGCGATGGCAAATTGACGAAATTGAAAATAAATTCTTTCGGAAAAGTAAAGTAAAAATATCTACTCTTCTGTATAAAAATATGAATATTTTCGTATACGAAAAAATATGAATTTTTTAAACTTTTAAGATTTTTATCTCCTAAAATATTCGAGACCGACAAAATTTTATTGTACCAATAGGTTCAGGAGGTCCATATACATATTATAAAAATAAAAAAAAAATATTTAGGCGTGGGCCCCAAAGTAAAATTGTTCCAAAGTCTGAGAATATCGTTTGTCACGTCATACTCTCTTTCTCTCTTTCTCTTTTGCGGAACGCGTAATCTTGTTTCTATCAATCTTGTGTTGTCCATATCCAAACATTTAACAACATGCGCACCACAATTTGATCATAAGCAGCTCTCCTTCTTCTTCTCTCTTTCTCTCTCTATCTCTCTCTGTCTCTCTCTATCTGTCTCTCTCTATCTCGCTCTATCTATCACTATCTCTCTCTCTTTTATTTTTTCCAATTGAAAACAAATAGTGCAGTTTTTGCTCAGAGAACTCTCATATTAAGCAGCCCTGGTTCGTTACCCACCAGACTGGAAATAAGACTTAGTAGTTTAATTTCAATTGTTATAGACTGTCATTTCAAAGATTCTGGGTTCAATTCCCGGCTTGATTGTGTTGGACACTTTAATGTTCTTTTCTATTATTTCCTAACTACACGGAGAGAAATAATATTCTTATATTAAGCAAATATGTTGCTTGGTCTAAGAAAATTTAAAATTAAACCTCAATTACTCAAATCAAGCACTAAAAATTAAAATTAAGAAAAAAATTTTATGATGAGCATTTATTTCTAAAATTGAGTAAAATAAAGGATTGGTTGAAAGAAGACTAGACTTGAATCAAGAAAATATCTTCTTAATTTATGCAAACGCAGTGTTGGTTATTAAAAATATTCTTGAATAAATCAATTATTTTGCTTGATTTTAGAATATACAAAATTATTTCATGTAAAGCTATACAACTACTTTCAAATTTTGTTTTTCAACATTTAGTCTTAAAATTAAAATCTAATAAGAAAATTAAGCTTTTAATATCAAGCAAAACACTTTAGTATTAAAAAAATTGTTTACATGATTCGAGCAATTTATTCTAGTTTTTAGCAAATTTTTTACTTGAATCAAGCAAATTGTTCTAAATTCAAGGACAATGAATTTCTCAAATAAAGCAATTTTATTCTAGTTTTCAGCAAATTATTAACTTGAATCAAGCAAATTTTTTCATTTCAAGCAAATATTAGATTTGAATCTAGGAACAAAATTCTTGAGCTTTAAGCAGATGTTTCTTGAATTAAAAATTTTTTTTTCATTATATTTTTTCATTTAATACTAGCAAAGAAATGTTTAAATTAAGAAACTTACGCTTGAGTGTAAACTGATGATTCAAGCTTGATTGATTGCTTGATTCAAGCATAGAATACTTGATTTTTTTTTCTCTCCGTGTATTATTTCTTATCAAGCGGTATTTAAATTCCGCAGTATCTAAAAGGAAAAGGCTTAATAAAAACTTTTAAAATTCGAATGTTCAGAGTATGGACCTTCTAACCTATAGTTAGGAAAGTGCATTAAGTAAGCTCTACCATTTTGGGTTTAAAATTCAAAACGTGTGTGCTACCATGTGACCAATGAGTGCCATGTGACCGATGTGTGAAAAAAATATATCATGTATTATTGCAAAAATAAAAAAATATTCCACAGGCTTAAATTGGATTGAAATTGAACTAATGGATTTAACAACTTCGGACTAGACTTATATATTTGTTAAAATTTAAATAAAACCTGCTTGTTGTGGCACATAGAACTTTGTTCTAAACAAAGCTTATCAGATACGGCACAACTCACTTTTTTTAAGATGGATATAAGCAGGGTTGCTAATTTGAAAAAAATAAATAGACGCTTTTAAAATTGGATGATATGTACAATACAGCACGATTTCCAAAAAAAAAAAATGAAAATAATTTATTTAACTATTTTCACAATTTCTTAAAATTTCTATGAAACATTGCAGCACAACTCAAGCACATTACAGTACAATTTTTCAATTTCTAAAAAAAAAAATAGCAGCTCATAAAAATCCGACGATTATAATAAGTTATCTTATGTATCACTTAATAGCACACATCGAGTACAATACAGCACATATTAAGCCTATGCAGAGTGCCTCTCTCATTAAGATCAAGCATATTTCACAGCAAACCAATGAGATATAAGGAAATAAACCATTTTAATGACACGCTTTGAAGATACTTTTACGCTTGAACGAAAATTTATAGAATCTATTTAATAAAAAACAAAAAAATAATTAAAAGCAAAATGATAAAATTTATAGATAGATATAATTTTGTGATTGAAAATAGATTTTTTTTTAGGAGAGAAATAATATTCAATTTATTAACTGATAAAAAAATCAAAGATAAAATCTTAAAATAAATGTGAGATATAAAATTTATTGATTAACATGGCAACACTGAGCATGAAAATGTTTGTTTTAAAAATTTTTAATTTCGGCAAAATAAAGCCATAAAAAAATCCTCAATTGAATGAAGCGCTTACTAACTGCGACAAAACAAGTTAAACTAATTTATACGGGCTGAGCAGGGAAATATTGAGCATTTTATGATCGCATCACTTAAGGGGGGATAGTGGAGTTTAAGGGTAATTTCGAAAGAGAGAACTCAAAAATATAAAATAAAATTAAAACCAAAATAAATTAGAAACAACAAAAAATTATGATAGAAACAAAAACAAAAACAATCACTTAAAACATGGCAAATAGAAGCGAAGAAAGACTTGCAAAAGCGACAGAAATGAAGCCAATAATAATAGAGAATGAGTGAATAAAAAGAAAAATAAATTTGGAAGATGCCGATACGTTGGAAAAAAAAACCGAAAAAACAACAACAAAAGAAAATAAATAAAAAAAAAAAACAAAACAAATTTTACAAAACAACAATCAAGAGCAACCAGTTTTCGCACTTTGGGCTTAGAACAGGTAAACAAAAACAAAGCGACGAATATCGGCAAAACAATAAAAACAAAACAAAACAATCGGCAAAAATAACTAAATATACTTAATCAAGAAATGTGTCATTTTTGGCCTTTTCCGCTAACTTGACTAAATTGGCAAAGTAAAAAAATCAATAGACTCAGACTGCTGTAAAGATTGATTGGAAGCCAATGTTAAGGGGAGGGCACTAACATAGTGTCTGTCATAGGTTTGCAAGTGGGCTATGTGTCATGCTTGGTAGCTCGGTTAGCGAGGTTTAAATGAGCCCAAGCAATTATATTCTAATGAGCTGTGTGAATTATTACAAGATATGAGAGGAGCTATTTGTCTATTAGAAGGAACGTTAAAGGGCTACTATTGGATTAAGTAGTGCGCTAACAGCAAATAAACAAATATTTACAAACTACCAATAGAGCAAAAGTGTTGCCACTCTTTTGTTTTTATTTTTTATTTTTATTTTTGCATGGTTATAATAACAGGTACAAGCATGTGCTTTTATTTTCTTACTATATAAAAAAAATACATTTATTCAATAAAAATAAAAATAACGTTGCTTTAAATTAAAAATTAATTTACACTTGAAAACAGGGCAACAAAATATATTTTAAAAAAACTACCCTCTGGGAAATGGAAAAATTCCCGGATATAAGCAGGAAAAATTGCATAGAATGTAGGAAGCATTCTCTTTCTTTACACTCCATTTCTTAATATACACACTACAGGGAAACATTCCTCTACGCTGGCTTAAAAATTAATGTGGAAACATTCCTCTACATTGTCTTAAAGATTAATGAGGAAGCAACAACAAATTAATAACAAATAAATACGGTTAGCCTGGCCGGGATTCGCGCCCGGGACTTCTAGGCTGGTAGTCAAGCACGCTACTTACTCGACTACCGATTCTGCCGTATTATTCGAGATTTTATTATTGGAAATAAATTGAAATTGTCCCAAAACAAGCAAAAGTTTCCACATGCATTCCTTAAGAAGTGGCTTGGAAAAAATATCAATTTAAAACTTTCCATAAGTTCCCAAAATATACCATGAGGAATATAAATTAAGTTAAGGAATTTAAATTAAAACTTTCCATAAGTTCCCAAAATATACCATGAGGAATGCAACCAATTCACTTCCATATGGAAGCGTTCCAATTTTTCCCAGAGGATAAAGATAAAAAAAAATATGAGTAAGACTTCAGCCAACCATTTCGGTAAACTGGAAATCAAATTCACATGTTTCTACAAAACATGTGGCTTTCCGCCACGCTTATAACATCCTACACATGTTTCACTTGATTGCCCCTTCCCTCCAATCTCCCACGTCATTTCGAACCAAAGCACACTTGACTGAATAGGTGTTGCACTGAAATCCTTTACTTTCTCTTTATATTGGAAACATTAGCGTGTTTGGCAATTCCTGATTTCTATCGGATTAAGGTCCAGTGATTGACTTGGCCAGCTAATCAAATTAATGTTTTCGCCTTTAAATTAATCTTTTATAGCCTTTGAAGTGTTTTTTGGGTCGTTATTCTGCTGGGATGTTTAAATAAGGTGCATATTTTCCCCAGTATAGAATAATGTGATGCCTTCCAATATATCATTACACCCGAAACTATCCACGGTATCGTTTATTCGATTTATAGTACCCACCACATCCCTGCTCTACGTTTTTTTTTTTTCAACAAAGCGGACGTGAAATTCCTTTCCTTTCGGGTGTGGAACATACTTTTACATAAATTTTGTTTTAAAAAAATATTTTGCCACTTTCTAGCTCTTTCAATACCAAGGTTTTATTTTATTTTAAAAAGGCTACTCATATGTGAAATTTCAATAAAACAAAGCTGTAAATGCAACAAACGTCAAACGACTACAGCAACAACAAAAATTAGAAAAACTCAGAATCAACAGCTGACTCTGACATCTAACTCACATTTTTCTCCAATATGAGCCCACTTTGTAATTATATCATGGTTCTGACTAATTTGAACGAGTTTTGCAAAATGTAACCTCATAGTCAAATTTTTTTGTTTGGAGCTAAGGAACTTTTCTTGCAATAGTTCAGGTCGATTCGCCCTTTGTTGTCTCCTGGAGAAAGATCACATTCTAATATCTAACGCAATCACTCTTGATGTTGGAAATGGGTACTTTTTTGAAAGACCGACAATGCGATCATCTGTTAATTGGGAGGTTTTTTGTTTGTTTCGTCTGCCACGGGTTACCATCGTACCTTTTTGATTTGAGGGCATTTACTGAAAAATTTAACGAAAACCTTCATATCTAAATTTAAATACTAATCGTTTTTTCTCTGGAGTACAATGTATAATTCGGCTCATCAAAAAGTACATTTGGTTGCTAAAATGTTAAGCAACATAACTATTTCCACAACATTACTATTTCCACAACATAACGATTTCCACAACAACTATTTCCACAAAATAAAAAATTTCTACAATCCCTTCAAAATGTAAAAAAACTTTTAAATAATTAGAATCTAGCTTTCATTTTGTCCAAAAACAGTATTCACAATACCTTTATTATTATTTTTTTTTTGAAGTTTTTATAAATTTTATTTTTAAATTTATAATTGGGTGTTGCAGAAAATAAAAAATAATTGGTATTAAAAAGTTCATAAGACATAAGTACCTCTTATTTTGACCATGTGTGTATTATGTTGCTTTTTTCAGAAGACCAAAAATCAAAAGAGAAACAGAACACAAAAATATTTTATATTTTAAATCTTACGAGTACATGTTTACTTTAGTACAGCTCCAGTAGAGACTGATTCTGTTTGGTTACATACCAACAAAAGTCACCAACCAGAAAAGATGTTCAAAAAATTAGCATTTTCCAAAATAATTACAAAGTTGCGATATTTATTTTGTTGATTACGCATTTTGATAAAAACATGCTAATTATGACATAAACTGTCATATAAATATAACACATAAATATATCGGGTCATTTAGTGTTAATTAAAGCAGACCTTATTTAGTGCTAAAAATTGTTGTCACATGATTTCGTATTATCACTTTTTTGACAAAAATATTATGGAAAGCAATTTGTGTTTGTCATACAACATTTATAGTTTTTATTAGCACATTTTTGAGTTGTTTTTCTATTTGTGCTTAATATTTTGATCACATGATTGCATTACTTATTGATAATATTTTTGACAAACTTATTTGTCTTTGAAGTAAACATTATTTGAATTTCATTTTTGTGTCAAAAGATAAAGAATTACTATTGTTGGTATGACGACTATTGTCAAGGAACATGAATTATATTTTTAAAATAAAAATGAAAGAAATTGTAACCGATACGAGATAAAATCTATGGACTAGTACAGAAAACAAGATAAAATCTAAGTAAAAAAGTTTTATACAGAAATTAAATATCTTAGAATTAAAGAGTTTCTTGGTTATTGAGTTACATTTTTCCGACAATTCTTTCAAATCACTAAACAATTTGGTAATTTCTTTTTCTCGGAAAACATATTACTACCATGTTTAATTTAACATTTGCGGATAATTTCTTATCAAAAAAATATTCGTTGTATAGAGTGTACTAACTGCAGGCAGTTATGCAATAATAAACAAAAATATAGGACCACCTATTCCTTCAATGCATTTTTGAGTTTTTTTTTTTTAATTTCGCAATGAAAGTCCAGAGACCTCTTGTGGAAAGTATGCGTATTCATAAAAACACAATACCACTGGCACATTGAAATATCTTAATGGGTGTATAAAATTATTGTATTGAAGGATGTAGTTATACTGCAAAGAAAACTGAGAGATTGCTTATGTACAGTACACGGTGAAGTTGTTTGGTAGCTCAGAATGTAAAAAGTACTGAATAAAAGTAAGTAACAGTGGTGTTGAAGTGCGGCATTTGGTTGAAAACTCATTTGGGGAGACTTTCAGAGGGACTAGTGCAGAGCTGGCCCTTCGGGAAGTATCGTGCTCACTGTTGTAGCTCAACGTCGTAAACAGACCTTCATTGATCCACGCATAATTGCGCAGTTGTACAACTGGGAGGCAATACCCTTGCATTGTCAGAGACTTAAGATGGGTTTCGATCTCTATCCCTAAATGTGAATTACAATCAATTAATTCAATCCACAAATTGGAAGTTTTGCGTTAAAATAGTGGTCCATATATAGGCTTGCCATACGTCAGGATTTAGTCCGGATTGTCCGGACTTTTCAACCATGTGCGGACTTTGTCCGGACTTGTGATTTTGTCCGGACTTGGACCAAACAAATTGAAAAAATAATTATAATCTCTTTCCTAGAAAAAAGTTCTCGTGTGAACAAAGTGATCTTTAAGAAAGTAGCTGAAACACCCTGTGTAAGAAACTAATAAAATAATTTAATGAACTGTTAATCATATCGTTGTTATATATTTACGATTGTTGTTTGCAGTTATTATTAATTTGTTTTGACCCTTCTTGATTTGCGAAATGTTGCAATTTGTTTTTGTAGGTGTTTTAGTACTACTTTGTACTAAGCCCCACATTTGATACATATTAAGTGCAAAACTCATTTTAGTTTTTATTTTATTTTTATTTTCATATAATTATTTATTGTGAAGTTATTGTTACGTTTTTATATTCATTCTAAAAAAAAAAAAATAAATAAATAACTGGCCATTTCAGCCCTTGAAAGGACTATGACCTAGCTTCTTATGATCAATTATGTTGTGCGTGTTATTAAGTTTGTACACAATTGACCGAGAACCGGACCTACATGCTTAACGCCGACTCCGAACGGCGATGAACGGAATGTTCTCGTTCTCAAGAAGCTTTACATGGCATTTTGATTACTCTCTGAGGTTTGCCATTGTCTGCAGAGAGGTGGCGGCCGTACAGAAAAATTATTTTGATTCAAATAATTTTCTGTCGCTGCTGGGGTTCGAACCTGGGTCTCCAAAGTTCTTTGACATAGCGGCCACGCACTTTAACCAATTACGCCACGGACGTCACGACGTCATATTCATTCTAAGTTTATTATTTTTTAAAGAACTTGTTTATTTTTAAATATTTCATTAAATATAATTGAATTATATACTTCCTAATTGTTTTATATTCCTACTAATTTGAAAGCATCAAAGGTATCAAAGAAGATAAGAAAAAATCAACAGCTTCTTACATAATTAAGTTAAGAATTCTTGCTGCAAGCTTTATCGTAACAAACATGAATTGTACAAGTGAAGCAAAATTGTGGATGTCATCTACTCATACCCCTCCCCCTCCACATAAAACAAACTCAAAAAGTGTCCGGACTTGGCTTCAAAAAATGATGGCAAGCCTATCCATATAGCATATTTATTACATTATATATACGAAAGTGTGTATCGGGTATTGAAACTACTATAAAAGGGTGCTGGTCACGTCTAGATCATGAAAGTGACGCCCAGAAAATGTAAATGTAAGTTGGCTTAAGAAAATACCCTCTACGTCATCCCACAATCCCATTAAATCCCATTTTTTAACGACGCTCTAAAAGCAAACGGCGTCTTCAGCAGCCATTCTTGTTCTTATTTGGAGTTCCCAGGATCTCGAACACTACTACACTTGATTAATTTTTAAAATCCGAACCGTGAGTTGCATTTTTAAACTATCTGATTATCTTGCAAAGTTTATGTCAGTTTGTAAAATTTCAAAAAATAAATTACTGCGAAAAATAATAGTTAAAAATATCCAAAGCATCTATTATGAGGAAATATGACTTGATTTGTTACAGTTCTTGAGAAAAAAACAACCGGTTTTCTTTATTCCAAAAATAAACGCATCAATAAAAGTTTGGCAAATACAAACTACACAGTTATGAATTAAATATTCACAATAATAAAATCGTTTAAAAACATGCTACAAGAGTTCCCAAAATAAAGTCACATGATAAGTAAGATACGTGTGGTAAGCAAACAAATACATTTTTATTAATGTGCATAATAAACTAAAAAAAAAAAAACAAACAAACATGATCGGTGTAAAAAAAAATGTTAACTAAATTTTTCTCGGGGATATACAAGAAATGTAAATTTTGTTTTTTTCTTACGCTACAATGACGAGTTTAAAATTCTCCGAAATTTTTCATGTATAAATATAAAATTTACAATTTTACAGAAATGTTCCAACAGCAAAGGATCAATAGTAAACACAGACGAGTATATGTCACCAAAAGAGACATTCAACACATTTGAATTATTTAAACTTTACTTTACTTTTATTTAAACTGTTAATAGACTTCTGTCAAATTTCGAGCAAGCTACGTCATAAAGTTTGTATTTGATAACCATTGAAAGGAGATGTCCTCGTGAATTTCGAGAAAAATGGAAAAAATTTCATTTCGTTTCATAATCATCAAGCATTTTTTCTGCGAAAAGAAACATCACCGAATCCAAGAAAAGTCTTGCTAAATACTATGGGAATTGTACACTAAAAAGGTTTGGCGTGGTTTCGTAACCGTGGATGAAACATGGATACTTCATAACACATTAGAAACCAAAGAACAGTCAAAGCAGTGGACTTGTCCGGGTAAACGTACACAAATGAAGAACAAGGTGGTTTTGTTGGCCAACAAGGTCATTTTGTTAAATGTCAATGGCCAAGGTTAAAACCGGCGAATATTATTCACACTTGTTGCACAGATTTGACATTGATAAGAAACAAAAACAACCGCATTTGGCTATGATAACGCACCGGCGCACAAGTCTGTAGTAGCCATGGCAAAAATCCATAAATTCTACCCCAACCCCCAAATACTAAAAATTTAGCTTCCTGGGACTATTTCCTACTTCCAAACCTGAAAAAATGGCTCGGCGGATGAATGAAGAGCTCTTAAAAAATACTTTTTATTCAAAAAACATTATTTTTGTTATTAGTTTTTTTAAAGATGTAGAACTTCGGATTGAAATGAAATACTAAGTTAAATAATTAATTGGCGTTATTAGAAAGTTAATTTTATGCCATTAATGTTTAAATAAGATTTCGAGCATGTAGCTAGTTGGCTCGAATGTGGCGCATTCTCTAAGTCCATTTTTCCACCACTTTTTAAAGCATTTGGGACTTCAGAGTGGCTGAGACTTCAGGCTGTTTCGAAAATGGCTTCAAACGCATGCAAAAATGTATAACCACTGTTATGTTTTTTTATTTTTATGCGCAAGATTTGTTTGAATCTGGTATCAAACAAAATTAAGCGGTTTTTAAGGAATATTGCCAATTCAATGGGTTAGAAAGGGATGGAACTGTTAATAATTGCGTAAATAATTTCAATTTAAATTTAAATTGAAAAAAATAAACAACCCAATTACAAGAAAATTAACCGACTTTACTATATAAAACATTTCTTAAAATTTTTAAACAAGCAACAATAAAATATAAATATTCTCTGTTATATAATATAATCAAATATGTTATTTAATCTGTATTTAAGTTAATTATAGAAAAGTATTTCAATAATTTAATGCAAGGTCACAACAGGCACAAAATACTTGAATTGACATGTAATTAAAAGCAATTACAATGTTTATTGGAATTTAAAAAAGGGTTTGTTTCAACTGAAAATCGAAAAACATAATTTTGTTCATGACTTATATAAGTTCTCGTATCTATTAAATAGTATATGCTTTTTTATGAATTACTTTGTTGAGCTGAGATCGTTTCCATAAAGCAACAAATCGAAACAACTAGGTAAACCATTAAAAATCCATATCAAAAACAGACTGGATTTAATTACATAAACACTGTTTACTATTTCTCACTATTTTCAAATCAATGCTATTTTTTTATAAGTTTGTAGATTAGTGACTCCCTTAAATAAAGCGTAAATTATATTCATGGGAGAAAGAACAATCAACTGGACAAAAATAACAAACTGTGCCGGTTATAAAACTAGACAGTATTTTTAAGTAGATAAATTAATCTGCTCTATTCCAATGATAAACCAATTGGAATCAACAAGAAAACTTCAAAAGATGGCAACACCAACTTTGCAACTCGTACTCAACTGCACAAATACATGAATCGAATGTGTTGTGGAACGGTTTTTGTTCCGAGTGATTAACTACGAATAATTAAATAATTTAATTTCATGCCTCTGATGCAACACATAAAACCCAACTATTCATTAGCTTTTACTATTAATTGTTGACCTAAAATTTTTTTCAACTCTTGTTTATAAAAAAAGACGTTGAACTTGATATTTTTTTCTTCCTCCGTTTTGAACAACTGTTGAAAATTTGAAAACAGTTTGATCCTTGCACAATACACGACCCTGATCTTGAATAAATTTATTTGTATTTTATTGATGGACTTTTACCCACACCACAGACCCACTTACCTGTTGCTACTTTGACTGCCCACTGCTTTTGCTACTTCCACTTTTTCTGCGGTTTAGCCTTTAATTCGTTCTGTAATTTTTTTCTCTAATGCAGCTGAATATTTTCATCAATATTTACGTTGTTACTGCCGGATGAAAATATATCTTTTTTTATTTTCCTTTCTGATGGTTTACAATTTATGACAATTACTTTGTCTTCCTGGTAGGTACTCCAATACTCTTAGGATTAAATTAAATTTATTTTCACTTTATTGATACCAGCAAATTTTTCCACTTTTTATTTATTGATTGCGCAAAACACACTACTTTTATTTTATTCGACTTTCAATTTTTGACTGTTTCGTGTTATCTTCGTCATTGCATTTTTTTAAAGTTTTTCTGGCTGCGTTCACAACCTTTGACATTTGTGACGGAACAAATTACGGGCTGTGTTTTTCGAGTGCTGTCATTTTGGTTGTGTTCATTAAAGATGCGTTCGAAAATATAGAAAATCGTAGTAAATAAGAATATGGAGCGTATGAAATAATTATTTCTTCTTTACAACTTAAAAATAAAGACATATTTTAATAGGAAGAAGAAGTAGGTTGGCGCCTATTTAATTGATACCGTAGCGCTGCTGGAATAATTGTACTCTAGAGCCCACACTGCCTTTTTTTCTTTTTTTCTAAATTTGTACTTGGAGCTTCTAAATCTAATGTTGCAAAAAAGTCGGTCTCAAATGGTTTAGGAGATAAAAATCGTTAAAGTTTGAAAAATGTATCTTTATTTTACACTGAAGACTAGGATATGTAGAATAGTATATACCCAATTAAAGGGGAAAAATATGATCGCTTAAATACAATATTAACTGCACTATTACAACCTATACTTAAAATAAATTCAATTTGGATTAGTAACAAATTCCGAATGATCATTGTTTGGTTAAAATTTGTGCCAATGACGAGTTTTTATCAATTCTTTAATAAAATGAAAGTGTTTTATAATGAAAAAGTTTGGAATGCACTAAAAACAGAATTTTAACATTGAAGTGTTTGTGGTTCAAAACATGTAAATATATGAATACTTGCCGAATATGTTTGTTTTCATGATAAGGGATGTTCATTAATCTTTTCGTAAGAAGTGATCAAGAAAAATATATAAAGTTTAATAAAAGTTTTGAATGAAAATTTATGAAATCTGCGCGATTTTTACTTAAATTGTTCATAGTGTTTTGAACCACGATTTTTTATAATCATTTTTAACCTACTCTTACGAATGTACAAATTTTGTCACAATTCAACTTCAACCTATGAGTTTAACGAGTAGTGCCACGCCATGGGTGTCACCGAGCTCACAGATTTTTTTAAATTGCCGTCTAGCTCTATAACCCGGTTAGAACAAATATTTTATCGGCAACACAATATTCAGACACTGACACTGATTCTGAATAATCTCAGTACAAAATAAATTATTTCTCCATAGAACGAAATCATGCTGCATTTCTTATTTTTACAGGTTTGATATGCATTATTAATGGTAGGTATTATTATGTAAAAGGTAATATTACGTTCACACCTAAGCCAAATGAGCAAATTTGAATATCTCATTAAAAAGTGTTCACACTTATAAATCTCATTTTGTCTGACGGTTGTTTTTGTTGTATTTTCATATTTTGTTTTGATAAAATTTTTCTGTGTACACATTTTTCTTACACTTTGCTTTGAAAGGTATGTTCACAAAGCAGTTTAATATGCTCAGAGCTGTGAAATTATCTCATTTGCTACTCATTTCGTTGAAATGAGTTGGATATTCAAATTAATATTTCTATGGGAAATGAGCTCATTACGCATCTCATTTGTGTTTTTTGGCCGAAATGAGCAAATTAGCTTAGGTGTGAACGTACTATAAAATTAGCTTCCGCACACTTCAATATTTGCACTGAATTTTCAAACTTTCACGATTTTTATCTCCTTAACCATTCGAGAACCTTTTTTACACCGATAGGCTTATTAGACCCATATACATATTATAAAAATAAGAAAAAGAATATTCAGGCTCTAAAGTACAATAATCCCGTGGACTGCAATCTATCAACTAGCGTTTTTTAACGTTCTCCGCTCCAAAATCAACATTTTGCACCAATGGCCTTAAGTAAAATTACGTGTTTTTTACACAACTGTTTACCAGGAGCATATATAAAGTCTTGCCTCCTGAAATGGTTTCGCCAGACTGTGGGCTTTCCGCTCACGGGCTTCAGCTCCAAACAGCAATAGTAGATTCATTTCCTTCCTCAAAAGTCGTCCTTTGGAACTAAGAGAAAAAAAATCTATATTATCTTTTTTCCAGGGATTAAAGTATATAGCACAGCTTTTCGACATATTTTATACATATTTTTTTTTAAATAAAAAATTAGAAGACTAGAATCACTAGAAAATCACAAAAGAATTCAAAATGCGTTTGAAAAAAAAGAAAATGTGTTGATTTTGTAGACGTCATCTAGTTCTTCCAACATCTTTAACACGCTTCGTTAAAATCTTACTTTAATATATCTAAATATCTAATTTATCTGAATTCAATAACTAAAGGAAAATAAGTCGACTGTTGTTGAAATTAAGAATTATTCATAATTGCTCTACATTGACTTTGAAAAGTATGTATTACAACATTTTTTGGTTTTTGCTTGTAATTTTTTGTTAGTTTGTATAAATATGCAAATAATATAAAAAAACTAAGCAACGGAACCTTTTAGGTCTTTCTTTTATTTACAAAAAGCCACCGATTGTCATAGCAATATTTTCATAAAATCGCTCTTATTCTGGCATAACCGTTTGATATGGTCTTAGGCTATGAACATTTTTAGTAACACATTTTTTAATGCTCAATTGTTTTTTTTAGAAAATATTACAAGTATAAAATAAATAATTTACACTATTCTGTGTTATTTTATTTATTGTAAAAAAAAAAAATAAATAAATAACTGGCCATTTCAGCCCTTGAAAGGACTTTGACCTAGCTTCTTATGATCAATTGTGTTGTGCGTGTTATTAAGTTTGTACACAATTGACCGAGAAATGGACCTACATGCTTAACGCCGACTCCGAACGGCGATGAACGGAATGTTCTTATTCTCAAGAAGCTTTACATGGCATTTTGATTACTCTCTGAGGTTTGCCATTGTCTGCAGAGAGGTGGCGGCCGTACAGAAAAATTATTTTAATTCAAATAATTTTCTGTCGCTGCTGGGGTTCGAACCTGGGTCTCCAAAGTTCTTTGACATAGCGGCCACGCACTTTAACCAACTACGCCACGGACGCCACATTTTATTTATTGTACTGCAAGCAATTACAAGGAAATTATAATTTAGTTCAGAGTCAGTTTCGCTAGCGTAGCATAAGTAGCATATAACTAACAATATATATACTATATATATAAAAATAGAAATAGAAATAGACATAGAGATTAAGATTGAGATTGAGATTGAGATTGAGATTGAGATTGAGATTGAGATTGAGATTGAGATTGAGATTGAGATTGAGAATGAGAATGAGATTGAGATTGAAGTTGAGGTTGAGATTGAGATTGAGACTGAGTTTGAGATTCAGATAGAGATAGAAATCATTTCCGCTACTACAGCAATGCGTCGGGTACCAGCTAGTCTTATATAAAATTTAATTTTTGTAGAATAGAAACCGTATAAAAATTAATAATTAAGAAAAATAAGTTGTCTTGTCACAACAAAAAGATGATTCAAATTTCTATATTTTTATTTGTTATGCATTATAATTTGCTCTACTATTAAACGAATAAAGGGTTTTATACTAAAAAGCTCCGGCATTAAATTATATTAAATAGTATAAATATACATATGTTTTTCTAACTTTCAATGAAATGCAATAAAATTATTTCAGAAACGTATTTTGTACACTAACCTTTTTCATAGTTTATAAGTTTTTTGGAGAATTTTTATTTCAGTTTGTGAGAGTTGTCATGTAAAAGTAAATGTGTTTTGATATTTAATATAAATCAAAATATAATATACAACTTTTATGATATTTAATATAAAACTTATATTAATATTAATTTTAATAATTTTAACATAATATAAAAATATAATTTTTGTAAAAGTTTTTATATATGTCATGACATATTTCTGTAAATTATTAATATAATAATAACTATCAGAGTATCAACTCTTTTAAAACTGTTAAAAAATTATCCTGTAAGAGTTAATATATGAACTCCTAAGTTTTTTGTGATAAAACATTATGAGTAAAATCTTTATCGTTTGTATAAATAAAGTTACTTCAAAGCATGCATTTTACCAGCAAGATTCTTCAAAATAACCAAAACCGATCAAATATTTTTTTCGATCTTAAAACAATGCAATCTGGCTAAGTATTTGCATGAATACAAGCTTCATGGGCTTACTATAATTGATTACATATAATAACATGGCGTTCATATAGAAGCATGTAGAAGCATGTTTTTTTATATTATTTCTTGTTATTCTTCTTATGAATTTATGGAGAAAATTTTATTGCTAAGGACTTTGATACTTTAGAAAATTAACCATAACATATAAAGGTTTGATTTAAAAAAATAACAATTTTAAGCTTTAGAAAATAATTATGTTTACAAAATAATTTTCTTTCTGCGGACAAGAAAATTTTCTTGGTACAAGTTTTGTGAAAATGTATGAAATGTTTTGTGAAAAGCTTTCAGCCTTAAAAAAATATCCTTATGTTTGATTAGTCTTAGATATTTTTAGATGATCTTTCTCTGTTTGTTCTCGGTTTAATGATTTATTTAAGATTGTCCAATCAGCAAGTTGCTAATCATGTAGAAAAACTAAGTACGAAACTTTTTACCTTTCGACTTTTAAAGAAAAAAACAAAAACCTTTGCAAAGTTTTTAGCGAACACAGAACAAAATTTTATTTCTATGAAGGTCGTCCGGGAGTTGAAAAATTAAATTTTTTTAAATTTTTGTTTTGTTTCAATATTTATCCCTGACATTTCGGTCCTAAAATATTCATCGATAAGGAGGGAAAGTGCAATGCCGAAAAAAGACCTAAAATTTGCGATAAACTGTGCAAGACAATAATTCACAAATACTTTTGTTTTATAATGTCAAATTATTGTGTCTTCATACAAACAGAATATCGAATTCTTCATTTCAAGCCTACACCAAGTTATGAAAAATTTATTGCCCGATCTTAATAGTTAATTTCTATATAATTTTGTTATACCTACGACACATTGGTCCATTTACACTCGTTTAAGTGTTTGTTCTCGTTTAAATATCTGCTAAACTATGTTTAAAATTCGTTTAGTCAAAACTAGTTCCCGAAACTCGTTTATCGCAGTTAAACGAGTTATAGCAGCTGATTTTGACATTCCTCTTTCTACACTTTCGTTGAGAACTATAGCGCTCTCACTCGAGCAAACGCGCTGAAATTTACGATTATAGTGTTGTTCGCTTATCCATATTTCTCGTTATTTTTATAAACTAGTAAACAAAAATATTGAGTGTGTCATCCCCAATGGTTATATTTTAAACTGCAAAAGATAATCTAGGTTTCCTATGCCAATGTGTCGCAGGTATTACTGTGATACGTAATATACATATTTTTTGTTTTGCAGATTACACATTTCAATTATAAATTGAATTATCAAGTATAGTGTACGTTTTATATTTTTCCTCTGTTATGGAGTAAAGATGGGTCTGAGAGTCTTAAATTTAGTAATACTATTTTTTAAAAACCTGTCTCAAGAATTTTGAAAACAATTTTCCAATTGCGATAGAATCGTTAAAGAGGTTTTAAAATGTATTTAAAATCTTTAAAGTCTTTGTCAGATATGACTGTAAATACGATTATACTCCGAATAAGATTAAAGCTCTCTGTTGAAACAAAGTTTCCAGAGTTTTTATGTTGACTTTAAACAAAAATTATAACAATGTAACATTTCTTTCAAACATCTACTAAACAAAATTATTCAGTGGCGCAATGTTTTGATTAGCACAGTTCTTACACCGTATTAATCTGATTGAACACCGCCTAATCCTACATAGTTTGAAACATCTCGCAGTTGGTAGCTCTGCAAGATATTTTGCTGAAGAAATTCTGTCGAAAACCCGCTGACGTATGCGTGTGGTTGTGTGTGTGTACGCGCAGATTTATCGAAAAGAAAACTGACGGATTTACGCGAAAATCCATTGTCGTCGAATTTTTTCTGTTCTTAAAACTATTTTTCATTATTTTCAATGTATACGATGCACTTTTTATTTAATTTATAGAAATAATATATTAGTGTATTGGCGGATTTCAAAATTAAACGCAATAAAGGCGCAGAAATTGCATCAAAAACGTTTAAATATAAATATAAAAAAAATTTCAAACAGTGACGTGATGTGAAAAAAGCAACAGAGGTGAAATATTAAAAAAGAAAAATGCTGCAATAGTTTTAAATCTTTATACATATCACTCGAAATATATATATATATCTGTATAAAAAGTAATAAATAAAATAAAAAGCAATATAGTGGATAATAGATAAACGAAATTCTAAAAATACACAACTATAATAAGGAAAATTTTGCATTTGTGCTAAGAAAAGAAAATAGAAATAAAAAAAAGAATTTAAAGCAGCGCAGCGCTGTGTGCGCAGCAGAGCTGGAAACAGAAGCTGCCATTGTCTGTCATTGAAAATTTAGAAAAAAAAAACGAAAAATAACAACGAGAACGAAACAAATTGTTGAAGAAATTAAAAAAAAAAAAAAACAAATTGTGTTTGAATGCATAACATGCTGGATTAATTGAATCCTCAAGTGGTTCCCATACGCGTCACGTTAAGTGAGGAAATAAAGTTTCCTCCAGTGCGTCAGAGCAGCGAAAGAGCTGCGCGTCGTTGTCGCCAGTTTGAGCTTTTCGTGCGTCTCGTACGTCCCGTGATATCACACAGCAAAGTGGACTTTCCACCGCTTGCCATCTTTTTTGTTTATTTAGCAGGTAAATTAATGGTTGAAATTGATTAAGTTATTTTGTAATAAATGTATTTTTTATTTCTCCAATATTTAAGTAGTTGGCAACCTTGAAAAAATACCGATAAAGGTTTTCTAATTAAAAAACAAAATGTTGTTCTAAATGTCTGCAGACACCAACTCCCAGTTTTTGGTTTATGATAGGAAGCTTTTAAAAATGCACTTCGTTATTCTGAGTGGTCATGCCTGTTAAAATAACTGATGGACTGCAATTAATAAAAAATGACAAAAAAATATTCTACTCAACACTTTTGAACTGTATTTCAACCATAATGGTGTGATGAGTTCCAAATGAATAAAAGAAAAACAACTGCTATCTATAATTAGTAGGATAACAAACTGAATTTTGTCTCTGATTCAATAACGTGCTCCTGCCTAACGACTTAAGTGCCCTTAACCCACCTTGTTTATGCCATTCAGTTCAAATGAAATTGGACAATATGTTCAGCTCGAATCTACTGATTAAATAAGTGAAAAAACTAATCTTCTAAATCTTCGTAACTTTTGGGCAAATAACGGTTTCAAAATAAAAAGTTCGTTTTCAAATTTAGTTTAGGAGTTTGTAACTAAGAGATTTGTGGCTAAAAGAGGAACTTTGCTCTTGAATTTCTCTATAATTTGACCTCATACGATAATTCTGAGTATGAAGGCACATTATATAAACTAGGGATGTAACGGAGCTTCGAATTCGGTACCGAATGGTCGGAACTTCCAATTGATCTAATACCTCCGACTCCGGTTCCGATAATTTTGAACCGGAGTTATAACGAAGATCGAAACACATTGATTCGATAGATTCGATACGATTTGACGCATCTCACACACAGGCGCAGTTCGTCGTAAAATAATTTTGATTTCTTATAAGCTAAATATTTTCTTTTTTCCGTTTTTCTTTTCGATCTATTTCGATCGGTTCTAACACATCTTTCTTTTACTCCGATTCTGACTCCGACTTCGGCTCCGGTTCCGACTCGGATAAATCAAATTGAAAAACTCCGGTTCCGGTCAACTCACCTTCGTAACATCCCTAATATAAACCATGCACTACCAGAAAGGGTTGAGAGATTGGAAGTAATTTCAATTGACCCCCTTAACTTGTAACACAGCATAATAACAGTTCTTTAATGTTGATTCAAACTCTTTAATAATAACAAATTTCGGATAAAGCAAACCTCTTGTCTGAATAGCTAACACAAAACAACAGAATCCTACCAAGTAACCAGGTAGACAATATCATTTACTCTTAACAACTCCAGTTTAATGCTAGAGATATTTAATCAAAGGGTAACAAAAAAGAGAGGTGTGGGTAACAAGGGTAACAAAAAAAGGTGTGGCGTCCGTGGCGTAGTTGGTTAAAGTGCGTGGCCGCTATGTCAAAGAACCTTGGAGACCCAGGTTCGAACCCCAGCAGCGACAGAAAATTATTTGAATTAAAATAATTTTTCTGTACGGCCGCCACCTCTCTGCAGACAATGGCAAACCTCAGAGAGTAATCAAATGCCATGTAAAGCTTCTTGAGAATAAGAACATTCCGTTCATCGCCGTTCGGAGTCGGCGTTAAGCATGTAGGTCCATTTCTCGGTCGATTGTGTACAAACTTAATAACACTCACAACATAATTGATCATAAGAAGCTAGGTCAAAGTCCTTTCAAGGGCTGAAATGGCCAGTAATTTATTTATTTATTTATTTTTAACAAAAAAGAGATCCTAGATAAAGCCTCAACTTAAATAAAGTCTCTAGCTTTGATATAATTATAACAAGCATTTTAATAGGCTCAGCTTTTGCAAAACCTCTTCAACATTTGAAAAATCTACACGATAGGAATGTTTTCAAATTGACTAGGTCGACAATTTACAGCCGGTTTATTTAAAAAGCTATGCAAGGAATGATTTGTAAAAAAATAAAAAAAAAGATAACTTTAGAGATAAATAAAATTCGATAGATAGATAAATTCGTAAATCCGAAGATAACTTAGCAAAGACACAAACCATTATTTCTTCTCTGCCCAAAGTTAAATTCGTACTTTTTTGCAAAGTACGAATTTAACTTTTGATACGAATTTACCTAACGACCACAACGAAATAATAACTGTTTTGTTTAAAAGTCGATGTCAAAGTGATTTCAGTACAAATGAAGTTAAATTCGTATCAAAAGTTAAATTCGTACTTTGCAGAAAAGTACAAGTTATTAAACTTGCAAATACATATATGCAAAAAATATTTTCAACTAAGTTTGCTTTTGAAATATTATTTTCTACCAAAACGGAAAAATCAACAAGAAGGTTCACGGAGTATAGTTTCTCGGTTTGCTCAAAATCAGACTGTTCAAAAATCCAGCGGATTTTCACTAAGCAAAAATTATTTTTTTTTATCCAAATAAAGCTAAGAAAAAGTGTCTATAAAGTCTATAAAAATCTCAAAACTTGAACGGGAGAAACCGTTGTAAATGCAAAATGTTCAGAGTTTTTATGAAATATACTGAAACATAATGCAACATACGTTCTTGTTGATTTCACATAGCCTTTAGGGCAGAAATTTTATGTCGCCACTAAGCAAAAAGAAATATAAATTAAAAAAAATCTTAGTTTAGCAAAAAAATCTCCCTTGAGTAAAAAAAGAAGTTTGTAAGTTTTATCAAGCACGATTAACGCCAATTAAAACATGAAAAAATCCTGGAAAATGGGCTTTTACCATTCATACGGCATGATGATCTTACATCTATTCTGACTTTTCGTGCCATTTTTGCAAATTATCAATGGAGTAGTAAAACAAATAATGTTTTGGTACCCTAAGAATCTAATCTTTCTTAATATAAGACCATTGAGATATACGAGGTGTTTTCAAATAGCAACTGAAATTTTAAAATTTCATGGGCTGTGTTGGTCCGATTGGCACGGCCAAATAAAAAAATTTTGAAAATTTGTGCTACAAAATAATGAAAAAGAGTCGAATAGAATAGTATCACTTCTACACCTAGTATGGAGCGAGTATCAATGACGGCAAATGCTACATTCTTCGACAAGTCATTTGTATACGACATCAATTACATACAGCCCATAATCAAGTCCGGTAGGTGAACCCATCAATATATGGTGGTACTCCTTAAGTTGTGTTGAGTTTTAAAATTAAGTCCAAGGTTAGCTGCCTCGCTGGAAGCGTGCTTGTCTGTCACCAGAGGTCTCGGGCTCGAATTCCGGCCAGGTTTTGGTCCTACGCATTTACCTTTCTTCAGTTCTTTCAATACTTGCCACTCAAAAGTTGTAGTTAGTGATAAATTATGTTTGTTGAAAGGATCGCTTAGTAACTTGAATTAACTAAGGTAAAGGCATAACGATTCAATCAGATTCAAATTCACATGAGTCTACGGCTTTCCTCCACGCTAAGAATATCCCACACATGTTTCACTTGATAGTCTCAACCTTTCCCACCAATTTAAGTATCACCCCATTTTCGATCCAAGACAGACTTGACTGAATAGGTTTAACACCTGAAATCCTCTGTTCAAAGCTAAAAAAAATGTACATACGGAAATTTCAATAAATTAATAAGTGATGTCTATATTGCTTACAAAATTCTCTAATGGTGGGATGTAAAAAAATGTTCCAACATATGAACATTTGTATAATTTCTACAAAGTTATATGTGCAAAAATGTATAAAAATGTTGGACTTATATAAAATCTTAATGAATTTTGAGTTCAATAATTTTTCCTTACTTTCGTCAACGTTGAGTCAGCGAAATCGACGATTATAACCTTTCACAAATTAAAATTTAACATCCGGTTCGTTTTCATAGACTTTTTAATTTATAGCTGATCTCTCATAGGTTCTGTAAAATTAATCAAAAATATAACTTCCTCTTCTTACTTAAGGAAAATAACTCCAAAAACAACAATTTAAATTATTGAAAACTGTTTCTGCACATAAATGACTCTACAATATGTGCTTTCTTGTCAAAAGTTTTACCTCCCTCAATAGTATGAAAATCTATAACTTCTTAATGTAATAATTAGCCCACTAAGTCTAACATTTAGCATTAATTAATAAATTTTAGATATTAACTTATTTTACCTTCTCATCATCATAATTTCATTATGTTTTTTTTTCTCTCTCTTCTTTTTGTTAAATAGATAAAAATAAGGAAAAGAACTGCCCCCATTCGAAACGAAGCCTCAACAAAATTCGACATTTTTGAACACTGGCACGCAGCGAGAGACACGCGGACGTTGCTGATATCGGTTCAGTTGAGCTGAGTTCACCTGGAATAACCAAACGACCAACGACAAAAGCAACAAATTGTTTATACATATACATATATACATTTAAAAGAAAAATAAATAACAACAACAATACCAAGAAAAAACGTACTTAAGTAATCAGCTCAACGAACCAGCGAGCAGCCGACTGAGCGCCATCTTCGTCAAATAAAATATAATCCAAATTCAAGCAAACAAAACAAAAATAAAAATTAAGAAAAAAAAAACTTTTAACAAAAAAGAAGCAACGAAAGTGTAACCCAAAGAAAGCAAATAACAACACAAACAGGGCAATAACAGCTACAACAAAGTCACGACAAACAGCAAACAGCAAACAGCAAATAAACGATTTTTGACAAATTCAACAAATTACAAAAAAAAAACAACCGATTCCAAAATCCAAGTCAAAGCCGCCCGCCCCTACACAAAAGCCCAACAAAGCAGGAAGCAGCCATAACATAGAGCGTTCGAAGCGCCTCAACCACGTTCAGCAACTCATAGCATTTAATTGGAAACGCGCGCTAAACACAAACTCAAACCGAAGGAATCACAATAAAGTGCCAAAAAACACGCTGTTTATTCCACACTTTTAGAGTTGTGCAAATTGGAATTAGTTGTTATCCGCTATCTTGGTGAACTCTAGAACGACCCAGACGACAGCAGCCTGCTTATCGCGTTCAAATTGCTGTGCGCATAGTCAGTCGCAGAAGAAGCAGCAGCAGAAAAAACAGCTTGCCAACCGGCTGACAAACTCAAAGACTGTCACAGTGTAAACACCAATTGTTGTTGTTGTTTTCCCTTTTTCTGCTGTTTTTGTTGATTTTGCAGAGCTCGGCTTGTAGCTTTAATGATTATTTAATATCTCATTCATATAGTTAACTACATATATTTTCTTATACTTCGTCGTGGTCGTCGTCGACGCCTTCAATTCATTTGCTTTGGCTTTTAATTCAATATCATCAGCCTACATAGAATTTTTTTAATGTTGCCACCGTGGACGACGTCAACAACTTTGCCGCTTATCAAACGAGGGGAGCCTTATTTGTGAAATATTTTTCTGCACACTAGTTTGCATAACAAAAACCGTTCCAAGGAAGAGCACAAAAAACAACAACAAACAAGAGCCTAGCACTGCGGTGGTGATACCAAGTCAATTATGTCGGGAATAATTGATGAGGATCGTAGGAGAAGGTGAGTTAGTTGAGCGAGCTACAAACAATCTACTTAAGAGCTTTTTAAAGATACATTTTTAGATTTAGAAAAAAAAAAAATAAACCTTAGAGAATGCCAACTATTAATATTGCAACTACAGCTATTATTAATGATGGCTACGAGCTATAGATTAGTTTATATAAATATATATATTATATATTTATTGTGCTATTTGGAATTTACGTTCAAGTGTCAAGCAGCGCACTTTGCACGTTTTAGGCATCAATATCCAAAAATAATAAAAAAAAAAACCAAAAACTATCACAAAATTAATTAATTACATGAAAAACTTAAATAGAATCAGCAAAAAATTTGTAAAAGTTTTAATTTAACAAATTTAGTTGTTGATGATACAAGCATCAACAAACACCTTCCAAAAAGAAAATCATCAAAGTCAACACAACAGGCAGCCAGCAACAACAACATCATCGTCGTCATCGCCGCACAGTGATTCGTGCGATATAAAAAAAAGCAATTAAAACATTCGTTTACAAAAATTGTTTCTCTTTGTCAAGGATTAACTAAAAGTTTTGTATAATTTTAAATTTGAAATTTTTAGTATTTTTTAAAAAAATTAATATTACTAGAAATATAACATATTAAATATAAATATTTTCAAACATAAGAATTTATTATAATTTTTTTAAATGTGGAATAAAAAATTACTGAAATATAAGACGGTATAAAACACTTTCTCAACTTATAAAAATTAAATAAATTTATTTTTACTATGGAAGCAAGTTGAATTTTTCCTCTTGTCTGCTTTTTTAAATTAAACGATTTAATGTAAATTTCTTAAATGCTTTTTTAAATTTTTTTGTAAAATTTTGATATTTATTTGATGAGATTTTTTTTTTGTTTATTTTTATGCATTTCGTATTTCTGTAATTTTGTTTGCATTAAAAGTAATGGTGAAGTGAAAGAATCATGACAATTTCTCAGTTGGTTTCAGAGTTATACTCTCAAATACCCCTTTAAACTCGGCCACAGCAACAACAGCGTCACCCACCGGGTCAAAACTTTATACCCAAACCATCTACAGACTATCTACACACACCAAATTTCATCAAAATCAGTCCAGCCGTTTAGGAGCAGTTTAGTGACAAAGCCATGTACATAAAAATGTTACATATATATAAAGATAAAAATATGAATTTTATAAAAAAACAAAAAAAAAAAAAAATAGAAAAATAGAAAAATTCATATCCCTCTGGGAAAAATTGGAAGGCTTCCATATGGAAGCGATTTGGAAACATTCCTCATCGTATCTTTTGGAAACTTTTGGGTAGTTTTAAATTGATATTGTTTCCAAACCGCTTAAGAATGTATGTGGAAACAGTAGCATTAGAAGTGATGGGGAAACATTTCTCATCGAATCTTTTGGAAACTTATGGGAAGTTTTAAATTGATATTAGTTTCAAATCGCCTTCTTAAGAATGTATGTGGAAACAGTAGCATTAGAAGTGATGGGGAAACATTTCTCATCGAATCTTTTGGAAACTTATGGGAAGTTTTAAATTGATATTAGTTTCAAATCGCCTTCTTAAGAATGCATGTGGAAACAGTAGCATTAGAAGTGATGGGGAAACATTCCTCATCGTGTCTTTTGGAGACTTATGTGAAGTTTTAAATTGATATTGTTTCCAAACCGCTTTCTTAAGAATGTTTGTGGAAACAGTAGCATTAGAAGTAATGGGGAGTGTTTTCATTTCCCAGAGGAATGTTGTACTTATAATTTTTTACAAATATTTATTTTTTTTAATATATATACTATACATAAACTTAAAAAATATAAATTACAAAAAAATTTTTGAAAAGTTCATAAAAATTCATTTGTTGTGTAACTTTTTTGAATATATTTTTTTGAAGAAAGCACCAAAATGTGTAATATTTTTCAAAAAATTGGCCAAACTATTTCTCAAAAATTTTTTCTGTTGCATATGTCAATTGAAATTATATAAATTTAAAATCCCATTTTTTATTTTAGTGAATGTGTCAAAACTTTTATTTAGAAAAAATAAATACTGTTTGTGTCTGCCTTGGTTTACTTCAGATTTTCATGAAAGTACTTAATTCTTTACTTTTTATTTAAAAAGATTACCTTATATGTATATGCTGTTCTATCATACAAAGTTACTGTGAATTATAAAGGCGAAAGAAATTTTAATTATTGTGGACACAAACCACTTCTTAAATGATTAACTCTTACATTGCCGTACTTGTTGAATAAATATTTGTTTCATATTTCAGTAGATTTCCGAGGATCAATTATATTGGGTATCCAATGGATCTCAATTTGATCTAAAGTTATTATCTATTATCTTCAGTGGAAATATTCATTTGATCTCAATCTCACATTCAAGATTTTCTGCAGGTTAAAAGCATTTTAGTTATTCAACCTAATCTAGACTTCATCTCAATGAGATATCAAGCTCAATTTTTCCTTTTTTTTCTTTCGAACGGATTTTATCCAAACCTTTGATGGATTGCACCTTTTTCAGCACAAATTAACAGAGTTTGAGATGGTTAAAGATTATAAGTGGGACATAGTTTTTTATACATTTTTTTATAATAAATAAAAGTAATGTAAAAATTGGGGATTCCTCTATGAATGGGCGTATTACGTCGATTTTCGACTTAGAATACATTCTAAAGCTAAACAAATGGAAATTTATGAAAATTGTTGATATTTTCAATGTTTTGATTATATTGGAGATGTCACAAAAAAATTAAAAAAAATTTCCCATGCTTTTTTACAACATATTCTAAGAAGATTTATGTATGCCTGTATAGTTTTGTGGAAAAATATTGTGGTTGTTAAAGGCAATCTTAAAATTTAACAAAAAATTATGTTGGATATAGTCCAATCATTTAATAGTTGTGTATATTGTCCGATTTATGTTATTCCCACAAAAACTTTAAGATATTTAAAAAAAAAAACAATAACTCATTTAATATAGTTGTGGTCGCAGCTTATGTCAAAGTATTACACTGTGCGTCGTCAACATAAAATATAGTCTATCTCAACAATAATAAAATAATGCCAAAAACTGCTGACAACCACATCAGCGCGGCATCATTTATACACGACGTTATAACTTTAGCGCATACTCGACAGCCAAATGATTACTTGTCTGTCGCTCTGTCTATCTATCCGACCAAACGAGTCTATTTCTTTAAATGTAATAAATATTTTTATTATTTTTTTTTATAATTCTTTTTTTTTTTACAATCTAGCTTTTCATATTATTTAAAATATCAAATAATAGAGTTGAAAATCTTTTCGCAGCTATTCATTCTATCTTCTACTACTATTTGCTGCTACGCTTTGATTGTTGCCTGCTGTTACTTCTGCGTTGCAGCTAAAGATTCGCTGCTAGTGCTGCGAATTGTCAACGTTTCAGTTGTGTTTTGTGACTCATTAGATTGACTTAAGTATTTTGTTAACACTTAACTCATTGTTGTCGGCAGAAGTAATATTTATTGTTGTTATTGTTGTGGTGGCTTTTATTGTTAAGAGTTTTTTTAAAAAAAAGGAGAAAATAGAAAATGTTTCTAAACAGTGTGAAATCTTTATCTGTGTTCTTTTAAATTAAAACAAAAAGTTATCAACTAGCCACAGTTATGTTTATTTTAAAAAACTGCTACATATTTAATGAACACAAAGTGCTTTAATGGCTTACTTGATAGTGAAGTCAACATTGAGAACGTAGCAAATTGTGCTGTAATCAATAAAATGTACTCCCATCTTGGCCTGCAGTACCGGTAATTTCTTAATTTCTAAGCTTTACTCCTCTAACTCGCCAATGAAGTATTTAAACAATGTCAGTTTGACGTACAAAAATGGTATTTGGGAATTTGAACAATTTTTAAATGAAATTTATGTTAATTTGCTGGCATTTTAAGCGTTTTATATTCCCCCGCCCCTCTCTCTCTCTCTCTCTCTCTCCACAATTCAGTATTGAATTCATTGCATTTCTTAATTACCTCTGTGAGTTCACCTTGGTTCTGTTGCAATTAGTGTTGATTTTATTTTTTATTTTTATTCTATTTATTTTCTGTCAACGTTAAGTTATTCATTCATTCATTTACTCAGACACTCAGTCACTTCGTTCATATCTTCTTTTTTTGGTGTTGTTCGGTTTATTTTATCTGAAATGTTTGTAAATTGAAACAATTTTCATTTGCTGTGATTTGATAAATATTTTTCAACAAATTAAATACAAAATCAAAAGAAAAAAATAATCAATAGTGCGATGATGAAATCACACCAAACCAAACACCTTAAGATGGTGATGATTGTTGATTGCTGCTGTCAGTGTTGCCGTTATCATGTGTTGGATTTGGAATAAAGACACTTTGCTAGGACAATGTTGCATTTATTTTTTACCAAATTTTAAAAAAAAATACTTTAAAAAGAAATTTTTTGTAAACAAACATGAAATACTCCGAAAACTAAACCAATTTGACTGCACTTTACCTGTGAGAATGTACACGGGGTATTCAACAGAAATTAACAGGATTCTTTTCAAAATAGCGATTATTGCAATAAATAAATATTTTTATAGCATTATTAATCATTCTGCCAATAATTTTTGGTAGAAATTTAATCAAGGATCGATATTTATCGATATAATGAAAAAAAGTAATATCAATAATTAATGTTTTTGATCGAAAAATATCGATCAATGATTAATTTCGCTCTCAGATTGAATTACTATCGATCATTGATAATTGATTGCAATTTTTGATTGAAAAAATCGATCATGGTTTCATTTTAATTCTGATTGAAAACATATTGATCAATATTTCTTTTGGTTTTGACTAAAAAAATATTGATAATTCACACAATTTAATTTATGATTCGAATACATATCGCTAAGTCATTCTTTTATATATATGACTAAAAAAATATCGATTATTTTGAAATTTTTTATAGAACAAATATCAATCAATGGTTGATTTTTATTTTAAAAAATTGTTCTATGCTTGATTTTAGTTTTTATCAAAAAATATCGATAATTTTTACATTTTTTATTGATATATATTTATGATCGAAAATTATTGATGTTAAATTTTATAGTTGATTGAGAAATTTTTGTCAATGAATAATTCTTATTTTGTATTTATAAAAAAAAATTTCATTCATTGTTAAAATTTTATATCTAATTGGTGAAAGATATCGATCAATAACACAGAGCAACAAAATTTAATTTTTTTTTTTTGAAGCAGAAACTTAAATGTACATATATTTCCGAAGGATTCAGGTGCGCTGAATCCGAATCTGGCAACAGAATTACGCTATCAGGTTTTTGAGATATCTCTACCTAATAGTGGAAAAAACACCGTTTTTCGTCATACTTGAGGTTATGCAGTAAGCCACTTATTCTTTTCAAAAAAAAAAAAAAAAAAAAAAAGAAATACGTATAATTTAAACGTACAAGGCTCTATTTTTCGAATGCCGTTGAGTTTGCTTAAATATCTCTTTTTTTTCGATGAGATATCACATGTTGACATTTTTAAGTTTAGAGCAATTTTGCTGCCAGATTCGAATACAGCGCACCAAAAAAAAAAAAAAAAAAGAAATACGTATAATTTAAACGTACAAGGCTCTATCTTTCGAATGCCGTTGAGTTTGCTTAAATATCTCTTTTTTTCGATGAGATATCACATGTTGACATTTTTAAGTTTAGAGCAATTTTGCTGCCAGATTCGAATACAGCGCACCAAAATCCTTCCAGATGCATATTGATGTGTCTGCTTTTTGACCCTTGCTGACATGTGTATGTAATTGATTTTTATTTATAATGGAAAAAAATTGATCTTAGCTTAATTTTATACTTGATAGCGAAATTTTATACATTAAGATCAATGAATAATTTTTATTTTTGAGAGAAAAAGTGTCGATCTGCGACTGATTTAGATTTTTGATCTGATTGAAAAACTTCCAGCATCGAATGATTTTTATATTTAATCGAAAATATACCAATGAATCTTTAGTTTAAATTTGATAATCGAAAAAAATATCGATAGATTTCAATTTTCGATAGAAATTTATCGATCAATAATTGATCTTAATTTTTTATCGATAAATATCGATAATTTATCATTGAATACTTTGTTTAAATTTTGTATTATACAAAATATCGATAACTTAAATTTCATATCATATTTGAATCGAAAATACAAATCAATTTATCAGAATCATCAATTTATGCAAATCAATTTCGATTTTAATTTTTGGTTGATTAATATCGATAAATAATGAATTTAATTTTTGCTTCGAAAAAGATCGATAATTTTTTATGATCGAAAAAAATGATTGATTTTTTTCGATTTGATTGATTTTTATTTATGACCAAGAAGTATTGAATTTCGACTTATTTTTATATCATCGAAATATAATAATTAATTAGTTATTATTTATATTTTTGATCAAAAAATATCGATTTTTTTTTTTTGGCAAATAATAATAAGACGTGAACAAACAACTAGGTTTGGATGTGATAGCGTATCTGAGTACTTGTCCTTATTATTTTCCCTATTATTTTCTTTGCTCCCAAACTTGTCATTATTCTTATCCTTATAATATTATATTTTTTCCCCCTAATAATTGGTTTATTTTTGTCTATAGTCTTGATTTAATCCATGCCAAAATACCTGACCTTATCCTTTTACGACTTTAGACACGTAGAACGGTCAATTCAGAATGGTACACAATTTGTTTGCTAGAAGTGCTACGTGAAATAAGGAAAACAACTAGCGCCGAAGAATTATTCTTCACCAAGACAATGCGAGCTCACACACATCAGCTCAAACAAAGGCGTTTTTTAGTATTCAAAACATTAAATTGATGGGTCATCCGCCGTATAGTCCTGATTTGAAACCCAAATTTGGGTGCACTTCAAGGACAAGCTACGTGTACAACGATTTTCAACGCCAGAAGCAGTTTATGCGTTAAAAAAATCATGCTTTGGAGTTGTCTCAAGGGGAATGGGAAAAATGTTATGACCAATGGTGCGAACGCATGCAAAAATGTATTAACCATAGAGGAAAATATTTCGAAAAACAATACAGCTATTTTCAATGAAAAAAATTCAGTCTTTATATTTATTCCCGAAATGTATGTAGCAATTCTCGTAATACGTCACGTCAAAAAGAATATTTTCAGACATTTTGGTTATTGAGCAGTTTTTACACTATTATATATCATGAATTCCATGTCACGCACTGTTACAGCTTGCGAATAATTGCAACTGATTTACATAAGAAGAAATTTTTGTGAAAACTGGTTTGCAATTTTTATTAATTAATTTTCCGGTCTATTTAAAATGTGTAAAGGTTTAATGAATCCACTTATGAATTTCGGTGATATTAAGCAAAATGTAGCGTACGCACGTGCTACAAAATTTTCTCTTTAAAAATTTGATGTCAGCTTCTATCTGAAATTTCTGCGAATTGACTTCAGATAGAATTTTCATATTTTTTTACAGCAATAAGAGGTTATTCTAGATTATATTAGTAGCTAAGTTATTTGAGAAAAAAAAATTATAAAACAATTTTTTCAACTTTAACACCGTCACGCACATGTTACATTCGTCACGCACAATTACACCGTACGTTCATATTACTGTTACCTTCGACCATATTTACTAAAAACTGAAATACAAAACAAAAGGATTAAAAATTTCTTATTTTCTTTTTTTTAATCTTTTTTATGTCATGACTAGATACATTTAAGAAAAAAATTTGAAAATCAATTGTTTTAATCGATAAAAACTATTCTATTCCATTCGATCCAAAAGTCGATGCTCTCAATCACTGGAATTGAAGGAGCTGGAACTTTGGGGACTCTTCAAATTCTTCAACAGATTCCATGTGGACCTATTCAGGTGTATTCTCATTTCTTATGCAAAGAAATTCGCCTGGCCTTTGAGAGAGTACCCGTAAAGGCTGCACCCGTACCACCAAGTTCAGTGTTTTTGTGAATATGATTTCTTAAAATGGATTTATTTGAATAATAATTTATATTCCGATTTATTTTTACCCTTAAATGCCCAACAACACCGATATCATTAAAATTATGTTGTGTTAAATGATCCCCTGAACACGACCCCGTTTTTATTTTCTTTGGAAAACATTTTTGTTTAAAGAAAACATGGTTGTATCCAAAAAGATACAGTGGGCATTCTGACGTATACCATCAATCAGCTTGGTTGTAGGAGTTCAAGGCAGAAACGTGGAAAACGATTCTTTTTATGATAACTCTTAATTTGTTTGTTAAATGATACTCTAAAATTGTTAATAGTTTAAAAGGTATTTCATGTCAAAAAGCGAATTTTCCGTAAAAATTAAAAAAACTGTTTTTAATTTGACGGTCAATATTTCCCAAACCAACAAAGTTATGCCAATAATTAAATTTTTGTTTTATATATGAAATTTTCTGAGTGAAACTACATATCCAGCATTTTAATTTTTGCAATATTTTGAAATAATTAGCTTATTTTCTCGTTTGTAGCCAAAAAGATACACTGGGCATTTAAGGGTTAAATTAAATAAAACCCACTTATGAGAATTCATATTGACACTTGTCAATAGTTAACCGTCAGTTTAGACGTTTGACCGTCTAATGCAGATGTAAGGATGGACATTTTTTTAAATGAAGGGTGTATTAATTTCAATTTTTTCGAGTTGTTTTATTTTTGGTCACTTTGCTATATATGAGACCCCCATATCATTACTAATCGTAATACATTTTAATGCCCCTCCTCCCATCTAAATTGGTAACGTAATTTATGAACGACCCCGTAGTGTGTAAAAACTACATTTTTGTATAGAAGAAAGTGTAACATGTGCGAAACGCGTGGAATTTTTTTCAATGGAAATAGTAAAAAAAATGTTTTTCAACCTGGTTTGCCATCTCAATATCCACACATAACAGCATTTTCCGCAAAAAATTTCTTATATTAGAGTCTGCATTGAAACTTATATCAATATTGTCACGCACATGCTACATATTTTCTTAATTTATTTAACTGCTCTTACCACGGTATATCGTTGATAATTATTTATTCATATATATGTATGATTATTAGGAAAATATTAAAAAATTTGAAGCAAATATTTTTTTTTTAATTGTTGTAATAAACAGCGCACGCCCTCATGGCAAATATCAAAATAAAACTGCAAAATTTGGGCTCAACTTATTCACCACGCGAAAGTAAAAAAAACACAGAAAAACTACCGTTATCTTGAAAAATTCAACTTAAAACGTGTTGTCCGAATTCGATAGAATATATTCTATATAGTTTCTCTTCTCTCTTTACAATTTGATTTTTGACCTATGAGGTTGACTTTTTCGTGGAATTCGTGATATAGCAGTCGCAGTTTTTACACTATTATTAATAGATTTGTGACATAGTCATGTTCTTAATAACATACGTCACAAAACATTTGAAAAGTATTAAATCAATAGATGAAAAATATAAACAATCATTCTCCCTCTTTATTATATCAGCAAAGATAATAAAATATTACATTATAGATAAAAAATATCAAGTTAAATTATTTTTACAAACTTTTTTTTTATACAGTCATAAATGGGAAATTCTGATACAAATAAAAAAAAAATGCTTGAAAAAATTAATCATACCTGGTGTGAATAAGCACATATCTGCCTAATATTTTTAGTGTTTGTTCACAACTATGTAATTTTTAGTTTTTTTTTTTTTTTCTCAACAACTAAGTTCGATGATTTGAATACCTACCAAAGTGTGAGAATTATTTTTAGTTTCACATACCTAAGTCGGTACGTGTAAAATTAGAATTTCTTTTGAGTGAACTATTTTTAAAATTCTGCAAATAAACTTTTTGACATCTGCAGCAACAACATTATTGAAATATTTTTATTTTATTTATTATTTTATGAGTACATTTCAATACTTTTTGTTGCCAAAAATATACCATACATATATCGTTTGTGTTTCATACCAAAAACACTCTTTTTTTTTTATTACTTGAGTGTTTCGGCAACATTTCCGCACTCGTAAATATTATCGGCAATTTTTATTCAAGACCTATTAAAATGTTTTTCTTGGATCTTAAGCAAACCTTAAGATTTTAAAGACTTTTCACTGCTAACCAATATTTTGATTATTTACTTATGTTTTATTGTTTCCTTGTTGTGCCTCAGCAAGTTTGTTTAACTTAAGGTACTGCGCCCGCTCAATACCGTCTTGTTTTAAAGTTCTTGGTGCATATTTAAGACGCAATAATAATGCCACCCTATTTAAGAGAAATGTAAACATCACTCGAGTTCGTTTACACTATCGCACAATTTACTTACCTACTTACTTACGCTAATGTGTTTAAATTCGTTTACACCAAAACATCGCGTGTCATTAACTTGCCAGATGAGAGGAAGTTTATTTGTACCTAAAAGCAGTAAAGCTGATAAGATAACGCGATGCACTTCCTCAATCTGTTCAATCAGTCAGCTAGACGACTTGTTGTCTGAATTTTCTTTATTTGATTTGAAACAAGTTTCTCAGGGGAGCAAAAGATATGGAAAAATTTACTTCAAGTTTCTAGTAATTTTTTCAAGTTTTTAAAGTATATTTTAAATTTCAAAACGTTTCATTTAACTTAGACCAATTGATATTTTGACAAATTTCGATTTAATTTTCAGAGAATAGTTGTCAAGGAATCCTTTACATTCACGATTTTTTTTTAAATATTTGATTCCAATACACTCTGCTTCATTAGAATTAATAATACTCTACATTGTGTGTTTTTGGCAATTACCCCCGATGGCATGGTGACATCTTTTATTACTATCTTATTTTATTTTTCTAGTTTTTTGTTAATGCCTGCAATTTCTGCCATTTCTGTAACTACTCGGTAGAATTTACTTTGAATATGGTGTTGA
The DNA here is from genome assembly GCA_943735915.1 of Pherbina coryleti. Classification (NCBI taxonomy): domain Eukaryota; kingdom Metazoa; phylum Arthropoda; class Insecta; order Diptera; family Sciomyzidae; genus Pherbina; species Pherbina coryleti. The sequence goes on from OX030951.1 coordinate 13,013,645, forward strand.
TTTAGTCAAGTTCTGTTGTTGATTCATGATTGAATGTTTAATGATTTTGAGGTTCTAATCTTGGAGGTCTTTGCGGAATTTTGTTAAATTGATTACTCGAAACTTTTTTAAAAGTAAATGTCAACATATATTAGCATTAAGTTTGCCAAGCGGCTAATCTATCATATTCTTAAAGTTATAAAGTTTAAAACCACATCAACAAAATTTTATTAAAATTTCTCAAGATAACTTCTGTATAGGTCGCATGAACTTATGTTTCTATAGGATAAGATTTACAACAGTCCATAGTATATGGCTATCGCTGTTTAACTCTCTAGTCGTTTAGTGTTGTCAAATATTCCACAATATATTCGATATTTACATGAAAAGTATTTAAATTAAAAAAAACGCTCGATTTACTCCATAACAGCATTTGACATCTCTGTTAACTGTTACTGTTACTGTTACTGTTACTGTTACTGTTACTGTTACTGTTACTGTTACTGTTACTGTTACTGTTACTGTTACTGTTACTGTTACTGTTACTGTTACTGTTACTGTTACTATTACTGTTACTGTTACTGTTACTGTTACTGTTACTGTTACTGTTACTGTTACTGTTACTGTTACTGTTACTGTTACTGTTACTGTTACTGTTACTGTTACTGTTACTGTTACTGTTACTGTTACTGTTACTGTTACTGTTACTGTTACTGTTACTGTTACTGTTACTGTTACTGTTACTGTTACTGTTACTGTTACTGTTACTGTTACTGTTACTGTTACTGTTACTGTTAATGTTACTGTTACTGTTACTGTTACTGTTACTGTTACTGTTAATGTTACTGTTACTGTTACTGTTACTGTTACTGTTACTGTTACTGTTACTGTTACTGTTACTGTTACTGTTACTGTTACTGTTACTGTTACTGTTACTGTTACTGTTACTGTTACTGTTACTGTTACTGTTACTGTTACTGTTACTGTTACTGTTGCAGTTTCTATTATTTATTTTATTTAAGTGACAAGCATGCATCAGGAAAATTACATTTTCATAAGCTTGAGCTTTTCTTTCACTATATCGTGGCTTGCATTAACATATGCTACACGCTATTCCTATTACTCCATACATTTTTTGCACCTTTTTATGCATAGATTTAATTTCTATTTACTTAATTACTGTGACCATGTTATTTTTATTACTCACCCTTTAATGCATACAATTTTTCACACATTTATAGTTATAACTCATATCTTGTTTGCATATCACAATTTGTTTTTGTAATTAAGAGCTTCATGTAGAGGTTTTAATATATGTTTATGACTCATTTTGCTGTTTGTTTATTTATTATTGAATTATTAATTTGTATATTTATACAAAAGTTTCCTCTAGACAGCAATGCGCTGAACGAGCCTTGACTTTGTTGATTTTTTTTTTGTTTAATAGTGGTATCTTTAAGCAAAAAGTTGAATGAATTAAGATAAAGCATTTCTAATTATAAATTTTAATTTATATTGAAGCAAGTTAATTAAAAAAAAAAAAATGAGAACAACTATGGTCGGTCAATGCAGACAAGAACATATCCTTTTAAACTAGTTATAAAATAATGAAATGACTGTAAGTCAAGGATTCTTTTTATATTCCTATTCATAGAACAATAAAGTAATATTTGTTATAGCATTATAGTCGATTCCTGGAACTCCACTAGTTATTATATTCATCTCTGTCTGTGGCTCTTCTGCTTTCTATTTATAGGTTTTTTATTTTCTATTCTTATACGTATATCTATATAGTGAAAGAAAAAAAAAACTAGAAAATACTCACTTAACAATTTTCTAGGTTAGCTCATGAAAGTAAATTTTTCAAGGCAAAAGTTAATGTCCATTTGAAATTTCTATTTTTGTCTATTTTTTTAGTAGTAAGACCCGAAAGTCTATAAAATGGTTATTTCGGTTGACTTATTTTCGAAAACCCATCTATTTTTTAATTTAAAACAAAAGACCATAAATAACTAAAGGTTTTATTCTCGAAATAAATTTATTTTTCTATTTTACCGATATAAATTAATAACTATGCAAATATTTTTTATTAAAAGAACAGTTTACAAAGCATCAAAATAAGAATTGAGAAAGATCAATGATTAAAATCCGGCTGACAGTTTTCGTTTTCTTTTTTTAATTATTTATTTTAATAAAGTATGAATAATTCTATAAAACTATAACTTTTATCGTGATAAAGCGATGAGAAGAAATATAAAAGAGTTTCGCTTGAGAACAATTCTACAAGAATTCAATGGGGATTTTGATGAAAAATAATGTAAAAATTTTGTCCATTATATTTCTTTTTTAATTATGGTGTATTTGGAAAAATGCCATTATAATCGGTACATAGTTTTTATCATGGTTGAATAAATAAGGTTGTCGCATGGGTGAGAGCGAGTTCCCATAAATGTCAAATCGAAGTTGACAGCTCATACAAAATCTGAAAACGAAAATTAATAACATGAAAAGCCGTTGAAGTTGTTGTTGTTGCTTTTCATTGATTTTGACAATTATGGGTACTGAGAAGAGAGTACGATCAGCCACGAGACAACCTTATTTATTCAACTATGGTTTTTATGATATATTTGATGCGATATTTTTTTTTTGTTTTTGTTTTTTTTTTTACTAAAAGGTGTTAATATGAAGTGTTGGATTTGTTTTTGTTTTCAGAAAACGTACAATTGTTAAGATGTCTCTTTAATAACTCTCTTGAATTACTTGCGGGTTTTCGGATCCCCAAATGCGCAAATTTTCTCAAAATTCGTCAGAAAACATTTTTTCAAAAATCACTGTCATTAATTTTTACGCTCACCAAGACCCAATCAGAGAACGCAAGGCGCTACTGGTGGCATCGTAACTGCGATTGAACGCGAATTTTCGCAAATAATATTCAACGAATTCTGTTTTTTTTTTCTCAGTGTAGCACTCCATGGTAAATTTTCCTGGGATTCTTGAATTACTCGAACCTCTTCACAACTCTATTATCTTAACTGTTATAATTACTGTTACTCTTACTGCTAGTCCTAACGTTATAGTTACTGTTTCGGTTACTGTACGGTTACTGTACGGTTACTGTACGGTTACTGTACGGTTACTGTACGGTTACTGTACGGTTACTGTACAGTTACTGTTACGGTTACTTTTACGGTTACTGTTACTGTTACTGTTACTATTACGGTTACTGTTACTGTTAGTGTTACTGTTACTGTTACTGTTACTGTTACTGTTACTGTTACTGTTACTGTTACTGTTACTGTTACTGTTACTGTTACTGTTACTGTTACTGTTACTGTTACTGTTACTGTTACTGTTACTGTTACTGTTACTGTTACTGTTACTGTTACTGTTACTGTTACTGTTACTGTTACTGTTACTGTTACTGTTACTGTTACTGTTACTGTTACTGTTACTGTTACTGTTACTGTTACTGTTACTGTTACTGTTACTGTTAATGTTACTGTTACTGTTACTGTTACTGTTACTGTTACTGTTACTGTTACTGTTACTGTTACTGTTACTGTTACTGTTACTGTTACTGTTACTGTTACTGTTACTGTTACTGTTACTGTTACTGTTACTGTTACTGTTACTGTTACTGTTACTGTTACTGTTACTGTTACTGTTACTGTTACTGTTACTGTTACTGTTACTGTTACTGTTACTGTTACTGTTACTGTTACTGTTACTGTTACTGTTACTGTTACTGTTACTGTTACTGTTACTGTTACTGTTACTGTTACTGTTACTGTTACTGTTACTGCTACTGTTACTGTTACTGTTACTGTTACTGTTACTGTTACTGTTACTGTTACTGTTACTGTTACTGTTACTGTTACTGTTACTGTTACTGTTACTGTTACTGTTACTGTTACACCTCTTGGTGATATACCCTTTATGGTATATAATGACTATTATTCTGTAATTTTTTTTAGGGTTTTTTAAAAAAAACAATTTATTGTAATAATTTCATAACATTTTAGTTAAGATTTAGTTTATTGAATTATTCAGTTAAGATTTAGTTTCATAGTGCTATCCAAATAAGATTAATTGGGAAAAAACTCCTTCATAGAATAAAATCCAACTATTTCATAATTAGTGCAAGGCATCAAGCAATCTCTTCATTCTCTTTATGACTTCAATGAATTTCTTCTCAATCGATACTGCGATTGAGCAAAGTTATTTCATATAACTGTTCTTAAAATCTTTAGAAACTAATTTTTGTTATATCTTTGCCAAAATCTAATTTTTCTTTTCTTTTCAACATCTGTGAATATCCATCACTACTTCCGGCTCATTCAAAATTTGACCTGAATTCTTTTAATTTTAAGGGCGTTGCTGAAATACGTGGTTATAGTTTTTTTTAGTTATTATTTTTTTATTATTATTACATAGTTATTTATTTCTTCTAACAGCTAATGAACAATAAAAATTCTTGGTCTGAAGGTTGTTCTGGCATGTTCTTGTCTTTGGGTCGAACAACGAACGCAGTCATAGCTTTGCCATTATTAATATTTCGTCATACTTCTTTTTGATTGCCAAAAAGAAAAGAAAATTTTTGACTACATGCCAAAAAGTGTCAATCATTTTGTTTTAATGCAACGTGCTGCTGTTGCTGCTTGCGTTGTTTTTTTCAATTTGCGTGCTTTTGTGCCATAATTTCTTGACGTATACCTAATATTTATTTATTTATTTTTATTTTTTTTTTCTTTTTTTTTATTCATCAAAGTGCCGATACACGTTTTTGCGGGTTTGGCTAGCAGATGGTTTAATTATTTCAATGATTTGGTTAAGGCTATTAATGCTTGTGTTTGATTTATTTAGGACTCGTCTTAATTGATATCACAGTAATTACTGTTAGGTAGCAGCTCATTGGTCATAACGTTATCTGTTACAGAAATGGTTTTTAATAAAAAGTGAAATATCTTTTATGTATGTATTAGAAATCATAGATAATTTTTTCATCATCTATAATCACAGATAGCTCATCAATATAACTTTTATATTCATAACCAAAAAAATCTTTAACTGATACAAAATAACGAAATGTAGAAATGCGTGATCCGTATAGCATCTGCAATGTGGACTGTCTGCTGGACACCGTCACAGCATTGGTCAATGACTGCGAGCATGAGTCACTAAAGCGCCTTAAGAATATCGAACAATATGCGAGCAAATGTGAGTTGTTTCTTCTTTTAACTCACTAGTTACTAGCTTAGGTGCAAAACGTAATCCTCGTACTTTTTGCTTTAGATCTAAAATTTACATCTAATTGATTTATAACTAAAAGAAAATACATGTGCTGCAATGTGTCTGATGTGTGCTATCATGTACCGCATTGGAAAACAAAGTATTCTTAAATTATAATATTTACTCTTGAAAAGTTATTCTTAGACCATATTTTGTTATTTTTTTTAGTGTATCTTATAGCTCATATCGATTACATTGCAGCACATATTTTGTTTGAAGTTTTCATAAAGATATTCCAAAGTAATGCTTTTTTCATACACCTTGCTTTCCCAGATAAGCCGCTTGCTAAACAGATCTGTCAACTGCGCATGAATTTAGACGACTTTGATTTTATCAAAATCATTGGCGCCGGCGCGTTTGGTGAAGTGCAGCTGGTGCGTCATAAATCCTCACGCCAGGTGTACGCCATGAAGCGCCTTTCCAAGTTCGAAATGATGAAACGTTCCGATTCTGCATTCTTTTGGGAGGAGCGTTACATTATGGCCTATGCCAATTCCGAGTGGATTGTGCAGCTTCACTTTGCCTTTCAGGACACCAAATATCTGTACATGGTAATGGATTATATGCCCGGTGGTGATATTGTTTCGCTCATGTCCATGTATGACATACCTGAGAAGTGGGCAATTTTCTACACTATGGAAGTGGTGTTGGCTCTCGACACCATACACAACATGGGTTTCGTGCACCGTGATGTTAAGCCTGACAATATGCTGCTCGATTGCTATGGTCATCTAAAGCTTGCCGACTTTGGTACTTGCATGCGTATGGGTGCCAATGGTTTGGTGGTCTCCAGCAATGCTGTCGGCACTCCAGACTACATCAGTCCGGAAGTGCTGCAGTCTCAAGGTGTCGACAATGAGTATGGACGTGAATGCGACTGGTGGTCAGTGGGTATTTTTCTATATGAAATGCTTGTGGGTGATACACCTTTCTATGCCGACTCGCTGGTGGGCACCTATGGCAAGATTATGGATCACAAGAATTCGTTGAGTTTTCCCGCAGAGGTGGAGATAAGCGAGCATGCCAAGTCACTCATACGCGCATTCTTAGCAGATCGCACACAACGGTTGGGACAACATGGCATCGATGAAATAAAGGCACATCCATTCTTTCAGAATGACACCTGGACCTTTGAGAACATACGCGAGAGTGTGCCGCCAGTTGTGCCTGAGCTATCCTCGGACGATGATACTCGCAACTTTGAGGACATTGAGCGTGATGAGACACCTGAAGAAGTATTTCCAGTGCCAAAAACTTTTGACGGCAATCATTTGCCATTTATTGGTTTCACATACACGGGTAAGCATCCAGAATTTAACTCTTTTTGGATTAATAGTTAAAACCATTTCTTTTTATTTTCTAAAAGGTGACTATCAGCTGCTTTCCAACAACGACACCGTAGATGCCGAGACCAAAGAGTCGGTGGCAACTGCAATACATAATCACAATCATCGCCATCGTCCCTCTAACTCCAATGAGATCAAACGCCTCGAAGCTCTGCTCGAGCGTGAACGTCAACACGCTGAGACCTTGGAAAAGCAGGATAAAGCCTTGCGTATGCAGATAGAGTTATTCACCAAACGTGAAGCCGAGCTGCAGGCCATCGCCTCTGAGTACGAGAAGGATTTGGCGTTGCGGCAGCACAATTACAAGGTAGCAATGCAAAAAGTCGAGCAAGAAATGGAGCAACGCAAAAAAACCGAAACACTGCTGGCGGAGACACAACGTAATCTGGACAACGAGCAGAAAATACGTACGCGAGAAATGAACAACAACCAGCATCACAACGATAAGATTGTAACGCTCGAGAAGCAGCTCAAGGAGATGGAGGAGAATTTCAAGAATGAAACTGAAAATAGCCAAAAACTCAAAAAACATGCCGCCGAGTTGGGACTCGCCAAGCAAGAACTCGAGCAGAAGGTCAGTCAAATGCAAGCGATGCTCACCGCGTTGCAAGCTCAAAAAGATGCGCTGCAGCAGGAGTCTATGGATCTGCAAACGCTGTTGGCGCAAGAGAAGAATGCGCGCACTCAGTTGCGTGAGCTTCAGAAAGAGCTGGAGAATAAAATGCAAACCATGTCTAATGATCTGGAGCGTGCGGTTTTGCGTGAGCATCAGGCGCATGAAGACAATCGTGTACTTAGCGAAAAGATTTCCGATCTGGAGAAGGCGAATGCCGGACTTGATTTTGAGCTAAAAACTGCTCAGGGGCGTTATCAGCAAGAGGTCAAGGCGCATCAGGAAACAGAAAAGTCACGCATGCTAAGCCGCGAAGAGGCCAACTTGCAAGAGGTTTGTATAGCTTTCATTGTTTTATGCTTGCCTCACTGCCAATTAAACCCGCCTAGCTAATAAGTCAAAGAAAACTCTTTTTAAACAAGAGTTTACATTTTGTTTTCAATAGACAGAATAAGGTCAGTAATTTTTAAGGCCAAAAAAGAAACTAAAGAAACTATTTTACTTCTATAAGGGCTCGTCATGACTTCTATATGAGTCAAAATGTGAACTTTTTACTGTTTTATAACATATTTGAACTTCTTATAACCTTTGTTAAGGAGGCAGTTTGTGAGTCAATTTCATAATTATTAAAGGAAGCTTTACCGGAACTTCAATATTGGAGAGAGAAAATAGTACTTATGTCGAAAATCGTACGATGAATGCTAAGCTAAGGCTTGTTGTAAAGTTTGAGTTAAACCTTTATAAAGCTTCTGAATTTAACTTCGAAAAAACTTTATAGCAAGTAATGGCTTTTAATGACTTTGCTAGAGAGTTAACAAGATTTGTAGAAGACCAATCGAAGCTAAAACTATAGAACATTCAAATTTCTTAACCTTAAAGAAAATTTCCTAACCTATTTCTTTCGAACCTTTTCTTTTTTCCTAACCTATTTCTTTCGAAAAAGTTTTATTCCCATCTGGCTCGTTCATTTATTAATTAGTAAGTATGTATTATAAATTTGATAGTTGTTATTTTTTCTCTTCACAGGTTAAGGCGCTGCAAACAAAACTTAATGAAGAGAAATCGGCACGCATCAAATCCGATCAAAACGCTCAAGAAAAAGAACGCCAGCTGAACATGCTTTCGGTGGACTATCGTCAGATACAACAACGTTTGCAAAAGCTTGAGGGCGAATATCGTCAGGAAACAGAAAAAGTAATGGCTCTACATGCTCAGATCGAGCAAGAGCACAGTAAAAAAAACACATTGCTCTCGGAGTTAAGTCTGCAGAGCTCTGAAGTTGCGCATTTAAAGGCACGCGAGAACCAAATGCAAAAAGATATCACCGCCCTGCGTGAGTCCAAGCGCAAATACGAGGAGGATATCGCGCAAATTAAGAACGCACACAACAAAGAGATTCTACTGAAGCGTGAACTACAGGATCAACTCGAAGCGGAGCAGTATTTCTCACGTCTCTATAAAACGCAATCAAACGAACATCGCGAAGAGATTGCTGAACGTTGTCGTGAAATACAAGATCTGAAGGAGGAGCGTGTTTCGCTCAAGCATCAAGTGCAGGTGGCTGTAGCACGTGCCGACTCCGAGGCACTGGCACGCTCCATAGCCGAAGAAACAGTAGCCGATCTCGAAAAAGAGCGTACAATCAAGGAGCTTGAGCTGAAGGATTTCATGACCAAGCATCGCAATGAAATAACTGCCAAGGATGCTGCGTTAGTTGCCATTAAAGAGACAGAGGCTGAACTCATACAGAAACTTCAACAAAAGGTGGCCGACTATGATGAGCTGTTGCAGCAGAGCAAGAAATTGCAGGAGGATATGGTTCAAGTGCGCAATAGCAAGGATGAAGAGATTGTCAAATTGATGGAGAAGTGGAAGAATGAGATGCTGCTCAAACAGGTGGCCGTCAACAAGCTGGCCGAAGTTATGAATCGTCGCGACACGGATCTGCAACAAAGTATAGCCATAAACTTGTACTTTAAAACATTTAAAATAACCGCCATATAATTTTTTCACAGAACAAAAAGGCAAACAACGTTCTTCAGCAGAGCTGCGCAAAAAAGAGAAGGAAATGCGTCGTTTGCAGCAAGAGCTACAACAGGAACGCGAGAAATACAACCAGTTGCTGCTTAAATTTCAAGACTTACAAGGCCAAGTTATCGAAGATAGTCATGTAAGTGCCAAAACAAATATGTGCTGCAATATGCCCGATGTGATCTAACATTGATGTGGTGTATTGGGGGATTCTTACAAGTAATACCTTTATGAATCAGTATAAGTGACTATTTTTTTCTAAAATTTGGAAACGTGCCAAAGTTTTAAAACTTATGCCTTTCGAAAAAGATTTTTTAAATTTTTCTTTGGCACATTTATTGCACAAATTGAGCTCAACACAGCACAATATGCCAATTAATGATAGAATCAAACATTGAGAATCAATGTTTAACAATTTATTTTCCAATACAGAACATTGCAGTGCATATGTTTTGAAGTTATAAATCAAAAAGTGCAGAGCTATTTTTTTTTTAAAACCTACCTTAACCCTGCCTATTTTTTTCTCACTCATTTCATAGTTGAAACAAAAACTTCAAATGGAAATCGATTGCAAGGCCACCGAAATTGAACAGCTGCAATCGAAGCTCAATGAAACCGCCTCTCTTTCCTCCGCCGATAATGATCCCGAAGATAATCAAGTAAGCCTATCACAACCGGCATGCTTTTTGTTTCTCTTGCCCGGCTTTCTTTACTAAAACAAGCTCATTTCATTGCAATAATTCGTAGAATTCATCTCTTCTCTCATTGTCGCAGGACTCCGTATTCGAGGGCTGGCTTAGCGTGCCCAATAAGCAGAATATACGCCGTCACGGCTGGAAACGGCAATTCGTTATAGTATCATCGCGCAAAATAATATTCTATAATTCTGAAATAGACAAACAGAATACAATTGATCCTGTGCTTATATTAGATTTAAGGTGCGCTGCTGCTTTGTTGCTCGCAACAAATTTGGTTAACAATGATTTTAATTTTATTTTCGCTTTCCGTGCTTTTCTTTTTTGTTTGCATTTACAGCAAAGTATTTCATGTACGTTCCGTGACGCAGGGCGATGTCATACGTGCTGATGCCAAAGAAATTCCTCGAATATTCCAGCTGCTCTACGCCGGCGAGGGCGAGGCGCGTAGACCGGATGAACAAAGTCAACTGGATATCAGCGTGTTGCGTGGCGGCGCTGCCGATGATGGCAGGCCAGGAACAATAATCCACAAAGGTAGCTTAATTAATATTTGCTTTGTGATCACATTTTAATATTACTTTATTTTAGGCCATGAATTTGTGCACATTACGTATCACATGCCAACCGCTTGTGAAGTTTGTCCAAAACCATTGTGGCACATGTTTAAGCCGCCGGCGGCCTATGAATGCAAGCGGTATGTTTTTAACCTCATTCTTCTACTTCTCTCTTTAGTTTTCTTTTATAAAACTTTATGGTCTTTTTTTAACTCCTTCAGTTGCCGCAACAAAATACACAAAGAACATGTGGACAACAACGATCCGCTGGCGCCCTGTAAGTTGCATCATGATCCTCATAGTGCCAGAGAAATGCTACTGCTAGCCTCAACGCCGGATGATCAAAACTTATGGGTTAGTCGCCTTTCGAAACGTATCCAAAAGTGTGGATATAAAGCGAACTCATCGTCGAATAACAACACCGGTGGTGGTGATGGCAGCAAAATATCGCCAAGGTGAGTAACAATAGAGAATGATAGATTTTGGGTTGAATCAATTTTCATTGCCTGAAAGACTGCAAAAAAAATCTCAGGCAAATGCTGAAAATTTGCCATTTAATGCCAAATCTGCACAGAGAGTTTAGTTTGAGTTCAACCATAGTTGTTCACACAGAGATGCGTCGGCAGAATTGTGTTTAGTGTGACTTTGTGTGTTCTAATATTTTTTTGGATCACTTGAGGACAAGTCTGCAGCCATCTCTGCGTACACATGTGAGTTCTTCCTTGTGCTGCACAAATCGGAATTTTTATCGGCCCATACTGATATGAAAACCTCTTCTTCTACTCTTGCCTTAGTCCTTTTCTTCGCTTTTTTGTGTCTCTTTTGCAAATAGTATATTGCACCATTTTAGAACAGCTGTTTGTTTGTGCAATTTACTATTTGCAAAAAATTAACAAAAAAGCGAAGAAAAGAACTTGGGCAAGTGTAGAAGATGTGGTTTTCATATTAATATGAGCCGATAAAAATTCCAAATTGCGCAGCGCAAGAAAGAATTCGCATGTGTACGCAGAAATGGCTGCAGCCTTGTCCTCAAGTGGAATTGATGTCACGGTGGTGGATGTGCCGTGAAAATATAAGAACACAAAAGTTAACAAAGAAATGTCACGCTAAACACAATTCTGCCGACGCATCTCTGTGTGAACAGCTATGGTTAACTTAAAACTAAACTCAAGCTAAACTCTCTGCGTAGACATGGCATAAGAAGTTGCATCCGAACGTAAATTTTCAATGAGCATTAGCATACTTTTAGGCATTTCTCAAATTGAGTTTTGATAAGCACAGAAAGAAAGTTGAGTTTAATAGAGTTTCATCCTGCAAAATGGTACTTGGGAACTCAAGACTTTATTTTACGTTCAATGGTAAAATTCAACTGTGACTGGAAACTCAAACTCTTTGTGTAGACATGGCATTAGAGTGTAAAAATCTTATCTTCAAATTATGGGCGTAAGATCACAAAAAATCAAAATGTGATTTTAAGAACGATTTTTCAGTTAGAAACTATTTGCATACCATAAATTTTTAACTTACAAATAATTGGAGTTCCTATAGTTGAAATAGTTACAAATATATTTCAGATGTTTTTTTAAAACTTTATTCGACTTTTTTAAGCAAAACAAAAATTGATCACCCAAAATCTGATTTAATTGACTTAAAATTAATTTTTATTGTCTATAAAGCATGATAAATGCTTAATTATTCTTTCGTTGACTAATTTCGTTTTATGTTTTCTTTATATTTTCTTTTTAACGAACTTTTATTTATGCTTTATATATTTATATTGGCAATGATAACAAAACCAATCAATAAAATTGTATAACTGCTGAAATTTGGAATATTGGTAAAAATAAACTCTGCTTCATAATCACAACGTTCTAAAAATAAAATATTATCAACGTGCGTTATCATCATCAACAACATTATCATCATTTGTACACACACACACCATCTACATTTATGGTAACTACTACTACTGCTACTACTACTATTATTGCTTTTCTCCTGCGCCCGCGCCCACATCATGTCCGCAGCCAATCTACCCGCTCCAATTATAAGCCATTCGCAGTTAATGTACAAAGATCAGCTACACTTCCAGCTAATTCGTCATTAAAACAGTGATTTACAAATATGTAACCTCCTCTTAAACTATCCTATCTATATGCTCTGTACTTTAAATTTACTAAAAAGAAAAAAACAAAAGAAACGAACATATATATATATATATTAACATAATTTGTTTTATTTTTAAGTATTAATAATGTTTTGCATAATATTTGCTTTACCGTTAAATTTTAAATCAAATGTATTTTTTTATATTTTTTATATAATATTAATTTAAATATATTTATAGCAATAAAACAATCGATCTATCTAGTTTAGTATTGAAATATTTTGATTAAAACTTTTTCGGGTTATCTGCCCAAATTATAAGTTGAAGCAAAAACATTTACATTTTTTTAAGAAGTTTTAAAATGCTTGATATTTCCTAACAAATGCCGAAAAATATATGCTTTGTTTACAACTTGATATATTTATGTAAACTAAGTTTTGAAACATATGCGGTGTGGTGTTTACCGTTTATCTAGGCCACAATTTGCAGTTACAACTAAATGTTATTTGCTAAGAACAGAATTATTTGCTTTTATTTTCGATTCCAAAGTTTTGCGACAGTTCCATTGTCTGTCGTTGCTTTAGTTAATTTTAATACATTTCCTCAACCTTCATTTGATTTTAAAATACTCTGAAATAATCGCTTTTATGTTTTTATTATAAATTTGCTAGCCCTTTTTCGTTGTAACTGTAAAAAAAAAGCATTTAGCATTTCTTGAGCCTACAGTATTGGCAACTTAATAACCTAGAAATAATGGTTTCAAAAATATTAAAAAAATGTAGTTAGAAACGAAGAGGTTCAAGCTTTGCAACAACAATTCCATAATAAATTGCCTACATTTATTATTAAAAAATAGCACTAAGACAAAGTAGGGTTTTATTTGAAGAATTTCCATATGACTTTCTCCCTCTTAAGTATTAATAAAATATTGAAAATATATTAAGCATTGAAAAAAAAAGGAAAATGCACTTAAACTTTGTCTTATATATAAATACAAAAGTGTTTTTTCATACGATATCAAAGAAGTTTAAAATACTAAATTTTAAGTATTTTTAATTTTATTTTGCATTTGTTTTTAAATAACTTGCATTTAAATATAAAAAAAATAATGTATTATTTAATGCTTAACTAATTGATTTAAAAGTCTTTAGTTGTAAATTTTCATGACTTCATTAAATGGCTTGTGTAAAGCTTTACTTTATAAATCTCTTGAGCACCTAAAGCAACTTTTAAATCTGCTTTTCATGTAATAAACTGAAAGATTCTTTTTTAATTATTAGTAGCAATTAATTTAACATGATTCCTTTGTTGCTGTTATTTTGATTTGTCATCCGTTATTTTATTTTTTATTTATATATAACATATTATTTTAAATCTATCCTATTTATGATTCTTTTTTAATTTATGTTTTTTTTTTAATTTACTTTGAATATTATTTTATTTCAGTAAGTATTAACAAATCTATATAATAATAATAATAAAAAAAATTTTGTAAAAATAAATGCGCTCATTATCATTGTTTTATTATTTAACTTTTGATATTCTATTGAATTACTTAATGTAATTTATAATTGGAATTTAAAAAAAAAATTGTGGTACAGTGTGCAATTATCTTTTATTGTATTCAAAAGAGTCTATTTATATTTTGTTCTAATTAACACGTTAATCGCCACGATAATATCAGAAAAATTTTCAAGTGGGTCATGGTAACTTTATTAGATAATTTAGTTAAAAATGTATCAAGGAAACTAAAAATGTATAAAATAACTATGTTTATTTCATTTTATTGTTTGTAGTAAGCCAAGAAATTTTTAGCTTTGTTCCTGATAGCCCAAGCTTTCGAAACATAATGCAAATGTATCGTTTGCGTCGGACATCTGTGATTGACGTGGCCTTCTACCAAATCGCGTACGTCAGACATATATGTCTGACATGGCTCATGTAAAACTTCTTAGCGTCAGACACATATGACTGACATGGCGATTAACGTGTTAATATTTATGTGGAAAAGTTAATTGAAAATTTTTTTTTCATCCTTATACGCCTAAGTTGACAAGCTTAGAAATCCAATTCAGCAAGTTTTTGAAATGTAGTTACGAATTTGACTATAAGGGATATTTTTATACCCCCACGTTTAAAAAACGTAAACGGGGTATATTAATTTTGTCACTCCGTTTGTAACACCCATAAGGAGGCGTGGCAGGTATAGAAAAGTATATATATTCTTGATCAGCATCACCACCCGAGTCGATTTAGCCATGTCCGTCTGTCTGTCTGTCTGTGATCACGATTACAGCCGTAATTTTCAAGCTAAAAATAAAAATAAAAAAAATAAATAACTGGCCATTTCAGCCCTTGAAAGGACTTTGACCTAGCTTCTTATGATCAATTGTGTTGTGCGTGTTATTAAGTTTGTACATAATTGACTGAGAAATGGACCTGCAGGCTTTACGCCGACTCCGAACGGCGATGAACGGAATGTTCTTATTCTCAAGAAGCTTTACATGGCATTTTGATTACTCTCTGAGGTTTGCCATTGTCTGCAGAGAGGTGGCGGCCGTACAGAAAAATTATTTTAATTCAAATAATTTTCTGTCGCTGCTGGGGTTCGAACCTGGGTCTCCAAGGCTCTTTGACATAATGGCCACGCACTTTAACCAACTACGCCACGGACGCCAGCTATCACCAAGAAATTCGATATTTAAGCTTGTATCTTAAAAAAAAAGACCAAGTTCGAAAATGAGCCAAATCGAATGAAAACCACGCCTACCTCTCATACAAAGTGACTTTAAAAAAGCTAAAATCTATAAATTCCTCAAAAATTAATATATGGACCTGAAATTTGATATGCATATGAGCTTTAAAATATAACATGTACTCTGTGTATGAAATTCAATCAAATCGAGTGAAAACCACACCCACCTCCCATACAAAGTGACTTTATCAAAAAACAAAAGAGATTATTTTCTTTTAAAACTATGACGAAAATGTTTTTACAAGTAAACATTTTTTGACTGCTTAAAACTTTGAATATATTTCGGTTCGGACGTGGGGTATTTTAACTTCGGCCCAGTCGAAGATCATTTCTTACTAGTTTTTTTTTTTAAATTTGAACCTAGCATTTCAGCTGTTGCACCTACTCGTTAAATTCTGCTTTAGTCCGAGATGTGTTGATAAATAAGTAAAAAAGAAAGCGAAATTAACTCAAGCACGTGTAGGCTGTTTTAAGTGTACCGAAAATATGTAGAAACTTTTAAATTTAAACTTAAACCAAGTCTTTATTTCATACAATTTCCAGTAGAATTTTCTGCCAACAACAAATACTATACATTCGCTAATGTTGGTGAGTTCTTATTTGAGTTGATTAGAAATTAGAACTCAAACTAAGAGAAGTAAGATCATCAGAATTCGAACCTGAGACCCATGGGTGCTAGGGTTAGCGCGCTACCACTTGCATCGTCAAGGAATTACAAAAACGCACCGTATTGCGCGGTTAGATCTTACCCAGCAAAAAATCGCTAACCGATTTTACCAACACTTATAAAAAATTTCAGCTTTTCACCAACACATTGAAATAAAATTTTCTCCTCACTTTATTTGAATAAGACAACTACATATTTTTTATTTTTAATAAAGTAGTCTTTCAGTCTTGAAAAAACAATTTTTGTTGTTTTCAAAAAGGTGATAAAAGGTCACTAAATTGTGAAATTAGTGAACATTTTAAAAAGAAAAAAGAAAATGAATAAAAAAACAATTAGCAACGAAAAGTTAAAAGTTAAAAATTTAAGACGAATAAAACGCGAAAAATGATGCAAAAAGGTATTTCAGTGGAAAGTTTCAGTGCTAAAAAAAAAATGAAAACAAATAGTGAAAACTTCGACTCATCTTTGGCAATGATGGGGAAAACGATATTAACCACCCTATTTACGTGTGCGAAAGAGACGAATGTATATTTGAAGCTCTTGTTGGAGGGAGATACAAGGTCTCATATATATTCACACCGACGGGGAACTTTCGGTTAATTTTTTTCCGATGCTCATACAAAATTAACTGGTAAAATCTGGAAAGATTAACTAGTATTTAACCGGTTAACTAGCAGTAGCCTTTTTTGCTGGGTAGATAATCGTCTGCAAATCTCAATTGCCCCCCCATCTTGGTAACTGTGGTCAATTATTTCAGTGTATTATCTCAATTAGCTATTAAGCAAGATAGGCAAATAGAAAAGGAACTAAACAATCTTTGGTATTTAGTCTATCGGGTGTGAGGTCGGAATTTATTTCATCCATAAACAAGCGAAACGATAAATTGTATTAGTTCTGATTATAGGGTTGTTTTTACAATTGTTTATGATTAATAATCTTACCTCACCCAATGCACTTTTTAATTGGATAATTTGAGTCGGAGTTTTTGTGGTTTTGTCTTTTTTTAAATGATAAAAATTTACCTCCGAAAAGTGGTGACAACTTTTTAAAAAATTCCAAAAAAAAAAAAAAAATAATTGAATAAATTTGTAATTTTACACTATCGATAGACCAACCTTGAAAATACCAGATTGAAAGAATTGGTTCGACTAAAAATAACAAGATTTTTGCTGAAAGTTGACGGACAAAGCGGCCAAATTGGGTCTTAAGGTTAATACAGAAAGATGATTTTTTTTTTTTTTATATAATGCACTTTGTGAAATTTTCCATATTATTTTGGTCACAAGTTTTAATAATCATTGTATCTATATGAACCTTGCTAAAAGGCAACAATTGAAATAAATTCAAAATGGCAGAGAAGGAAAACAAATTAGAATGGAACAAAGTGGGATTATCAACAGGGTTTTAACACGGGTTTTTTCATATTCATACTTTAGGAGTGACGGGTCAAAACTGCCTGCATACGTTATAGAATATTTTGAATTTGGCTTGAATTTTTAATCGATAAAAACGAGAGAGACCAAGTCCAGTTAAAGGTATTCCACTCTAAGAAAAAGGTCCAAATAGAGGTATTCACAATTATTTTATTTTATTATTATTATTTTAATTAAATGATCATTTTAAATCTGTTAATCCTCATTTGGTGTAGACATTTGATGAATTCTAAGAACGAATAGTTTGTATTGCGTAGATAAAACAAAGGAGAGTAGTGAATATTTTAGAATTTAGTGAGAGTTATAAGGTGACAAAATTTTACAATTTTATTTGTTCTCTTATAAATTAACCAGCATTTGCTTTAAAATATAGCAGCGTGCATTGCATCTTATCGTACTAGAATTTCATTTATTTTATTTTTTATTTAATCTTAAATTTCATTTTTGTTTTTTCATGTTAATTTTATATATTCTAAATATTTTAGCAACCAAAATAGTAAAAAGTTTATATTATTTATTTCATGTATTCTACTATTAAAAAGACATATTTGGGTAAATAAAGTTGTTCTTTCTAATTTTGCTTTATATAGTATATAGCTCAACCAATGCTTATAACTTAAATCGAAACCTCATGGCCAAAAAAGTATGCCAAAACCTAAGCTTCTTCATTTAATGACATTATTTTAGCACACAAATTTTATCTTATTTATAAATATAAAAATGTAATGATAAATTTCCAATTAATGTCTTACAGTCGCGCAAACAACGCCTAATTTTACATATAAAGTAAACAATTAAGACTTACGAATCGGTTACTCAACAGTTTCATAAAACGTATACGCGCAGCTAGAGGAATAAAATAAAGTCTACAATAGTTTACACGTACTTTAATTTTAAAATTAGATATATACATATATATATATATATATATATATATTTAATGTACTTAATGTAAGTGGAATATATTAATTTAAGCATATGACTTATTTCCTTTATTTTTTGTTTTGAAAAATTGCACAGTGAAAATGTGAAAACTAAGCCAACTTTATGCGTTAACATAATATTAAGCAAGAACTTATGTTAAGACATTCCTTAGGATCAGCAAATTTTTATAGATTTTTACCTGTGCCTTGTAGTTCTTATTCTTAAAGTAAAAATAAAGTGTTAGAAAAAGTCCCGTGTAAGTAAACAAGTTTGTGTCTTAAGTCTTTCGTTTTGTAAAGCAAAGATCTACAAAGATCTTGTTTAGTTATTTGAAATTAAAGATTGAGCAACATAAGAATAAAAAATTTTACAACTTTTGCTGTTTATAGTACGTACATATATGCTATATCAATATAAACACGTGCTCTTAAATATATGAAACACATTTAAAGACCTGTATCTACATATGTTATATACTTTAAATGCGGCTTTTATGAGTTTATATCGTATAAAATGTAAATCTTATTTAAACCCAGTTCGTTGCTCAAGTTTTTTAATAACCATCTTTAATCTATAAAACAAGGTGAGCAAACCCTCAACATTTTTTTTTATCGCTATGATATAAAAAAAAAAAAAATTATCAACGATTTAATTAAACGCTGTAGTGTTCGAAAAACAGCATCTATTAAAAAAAAGCAATACTTAGACATAGGCATGTGAACCGAATTTTTATATACAATTATAAGCATATATAAATACACTATAATATTTGCAAAATTTTTGTAAATTTGTAATTTTTAACTTGTTAAATTGTGATGCAAAATCTTGTTACAACACTTTGAGCGATTTTAAACTTTTATTTTATTTATATAAATCAACTATGTTAACATATTGTAGCATATAATTTCTTTTTCTATTTGAAACATGATTTTATTATTAATTAGTCTATTTAAAAGTAATTATTTTGTTATAAGATATCAACACATATTTTGTAAATTGATCTTTATATTATTGTAGTAAATAATATCATATATTTATATATTAACTTTCAGCATTAACATAATCATTAAATAGTTTTTTAAAATTTTTAGTAATTACACTTTATTACAATATCATTTATGAAAATAAATCTGCAAGAATTGCCTTCAAAACATTTTAAAGGTAGTGAAATTAAAGTAATGCATTACATAAAAGAAAATAAGAAAATGTATCAATTATTTAAAAATAAATTTTTTTATGAAAAATTGTAACTAGCAAGTGTTTTATTACGTAATTAGTTTCTTAGGTATATCCATTTTTTGTAAATCACATAAAAAAAATTCAGGTCCTATCAAATTTTAGAATGTTGAAAATTGTTAAGATTAGTAAAAAGTTGAACAGAAGTACGAGTAAGTATTTAATAAACATGTTTACTAATAGACAAGTATTTAATAATAAACACACTGAGAAAATTGAACGCCTTAAAATCAAAGAAAAAAAGTTGTTAAAAGACTGTAACCAAAATATCTTTGCTACAAGGAAAAGATCGCTGCACTAATAATTTATTCTTTAACTAAGCAACTGCTGCATCTTTGAAACAAAAGACTGAAGTTTTTTGAAGCTAAATCAATAAAAAAATATTTGCCGTAAAGATAAATTATTTACTATAATGATTTAATTCTTTGTTAACAAGAAAAAAAACGTACGCAAAATCAACAAATTTTCTTTGTTTTCTTGAAGCTAAGCATCGTTGTTTCAAAGACAAAGTCTATAACTTTAAAGAATTTTTTCTACAAAATACACACGCTTATAGTTCGCAGTTACTTTGTGGGCAATATGTACTATATAAGGCAATTGATGTATTAATATCTATAAGTTGTAATGAGCACTAGATTAAATCGTATGGGTTAAGAGTCAAGGGGAAGGGGGAGGGGTGGGAAGGAGAATGGAGAAGGGGTGAGTAATAGAAAGAAAAGGCGGATATACAAAGATAGTATTAAGGAAATCTACTTTTTTAAAGACGTACATCTTTGTCATAAGAATTTTATGGCATCATTGTATAAATCACCGTGATGAAACGCAACGCTAACGCGGCGCATCACTTGGATTAAAAATTTGCATTTTATTAATCACTACGTTATTGCGTTAGCTATGTTACGTTACCACGGTGAACTGTCAGTCAACAACAGTTTAGGGTTGTCACATGTAGAATAAAACAAGCATCATTATTGCAAATCTTTGAAATATGTAAGATTCACCAAATTCTGACTTGTTGGCAACCATATCAGCTGTTCTCTTCAGCCGTCATTAAATTGAAATTACAATATAAACACCAAACACTGGCGTACCATTTTCTACCTGTGGTAGTATTTTTATTTCTTTTAGAAACATTTCGAACTGTTGGTTCGTTGTTGCTGTCTTTAACCTACATTCAAACGATATATGTAAACATTTAAGACTATATGAGTGAAACAAACAGTTATGACCCTTTCAATGCCAACTTATTCGTTCTAACGGCAGCTCAAGAGCAAGTGATGAAAGTGACAGTTCAAGTGAACGAATTTCAAGTGTAGCGTTTTATAAAATGCGAACTTTGTACTGTTTTCACTACGCTATTGCGTTACTCAACGCTGAAGATCACGGCGTGAAGCATTGCGTTTTATAAATTGCAAATTTCAACAACGCAGCGTGAAGTGATGTGCAAGGATTTATAAAATGATGCTATTAGTCTTTGATATAAAGTATATTTTTCATGGGAATTTAACAATTTTTGTGCCTTTGCCGTAAGGATGTTTTATCTTTGGGCACAATCTAACCAATAAAAGTCTTTGTGGCAAAGTGTATTTTCTTTGGTTTTACGATTTTTTTCCCTGAGTGCAGCAGTAAAGAAAAAAAAAACAGGAGAAGTGCCTGTTTGGAAGCCTATCAAAGGTTTGATCAACGGGTGAGTAGCTCGACAGTATTGGATTTGGCAATTAAAATAGTTAAATCATTTACGGCTTTATTCATAGAAAATTATGAAACACTTATAAAGCCTTCATCAGCAAAAGGAGAATACAATTTGCGCCTCGTTGATTCCAACAAAGAACTAGAAGACTTTGATCACGCAGATATGACAATTTCCGATGATAACTCTTCGTAAAAAAAAAATCTTTATTATTTATATTTTGAAGCCATGATAAGGTGCCAAATAATTTTTGTGTTTATAACCAACTAGCCTTTTCCCTGCGCGCGTTGCTGCACCCTGCAACTATATGGGAACATAATAGGTGTATTTAAAACTTTTCTTAGACTCATAGTTTGACACCACTGTCATTTTCCACTACCCGTTACAGTTTCCCAGTAGCAGGAGATCACCAAATAGTAACTCCATTTTGAGAGTTTGCATGTAAGTATTGCTACTTTGCATGTAAGTATTGCTACTTTTACTTTCAAAGCTATTCGATAATACGAATTTTAGTTGTATGGGCGAAGCCACACACCCTTATATAATGCCCATCTCAGTTTTCTAGTAGATGGACATTGCCCAGTTTTAGTACAGTTGCCCACAGTGAGCATACAAACTAAATTACCAAATTGTAGCCAAATCGATGAAAACCGTAAGAAATATATAATTTTTATTGATTTATGGGCGGTAAAAGGGGGTGTGACAGAAATTCAAACCATCTCGTACTTGAAAAAAATGTACTGCCAAAAATTCAGCTCTATCGGCTCAGTAATTTTGAAGTTTCCAGCCATCACACAGATAGCCTTTTGCTTTTTGTATATATAGATTATTGGCTATAACTCTTAATTGGTAAGAGATACTAAGATAATTTTTTCTGAAAAAATTATTTTTTTAGCTTGTTTATTTTTTCAAAAATATAAAAACACAATATTGGAAAAAAAATTTTGTTCGAAAATATCAAGGGTCTTATTTTTTTAATCACAAAAATGGTTTTTAACTTTTGCGTAAACTTGAAATGACTTTTGTTTATAAATGTTATAGCTTTTAAATAGAGTGGAAAATTTGCGAATTTGAATTTACATTATTTTTACAACAAAAACAAATTTTTAGCCTTATTTTGAGGAAAACTCCAATATTTCAGACATTTTTTGAAAAAAATATTTTAAATATATATTCTCAACTACCGGTATTTTTGCAATAAGGTTTTCATAGTACTTTGATGAAGCTTTAAGACAAAAAAAAATTTAACAAAATGTATAAAAAAGCAGCGGAGATATTTGAATCGAAAGTCACAAAATTAAATTTCTTATTGTGTTTTTCTCATTTTTGAGCAACGATGTTGCATTAAATATCGTTGTAATAAAATTTTTCATAGTTTTCAAGATATGTCAAAATAACGGAAATTTTTTAATTTAATTAAATTTAACAAATATTTTATATTTTGTAAATATTTGCATATGTAACCTAAGAAAATAACTAAAAATATGCGATTTTATAAAAAATTTGTACTACAGCACCATCTGGTGTCCAAGGTGGTTCAAAGAAAATACTGTCAAAAACTTATCGTACCAGAAAACTACTATATACCAATTTTCATTCTAATCGCATGAGCGGTTTGTGAGTTTTAGGTGGTTTTGCAAAAAATGTGTACTACAGCGCCCTCTGGTGTTCAAGATAGTTAAGAAAAGATAGCAGCAAAACACTCAACGTACATGAAAACCACTGTATACCACTTTTCATCCTAATCGCATAAGCGGTTTGTGAGTTTTAGGCAGTTTTGTAAACAATTTGTACTACAGCGCCCTCTGGTGTTCAAGGTGGATCAAAATTGATAGCCCACAAACACGCACTGTACCAAAAAAACTTCTGTACACAAATTTTCATGCTAATCGGATGAGTAGTTTAGGAGTCTATTGCATAGTTACAAACATAAGCTCCTTTTTTATATATATAGATAATTTTTGATAACCTCAACAATAAATAAGTACTCACATGAAACTCCAGTTTTCTACCTGTTTTTTTTTTAAATAAAAATCATGTTTTATTGTTCAACTTAGTGAATTTCTCCTGTTTTTTAGCAAAAATGAGATGGGACCATTATTCATAAACGTTATAATGTTTGTACACAAATGATCGAGAACGGGTCCTATTAGTTTTTTATGATGTCTCCGAAAAGCTAATGTGCATGTTCTCAAGGAACTTTACGAAAAAAACGAAATTGCTTTTTCAGCCCTTGAAAGGAGTTTGACCAAACTTCTTATGATCAAATTGTTTTGAGATTGTTATGAAATGTTTTGTAAAAAAATACCGAGAACTGAACCTACTAGTTTTATGCTGATTTCAAACGGCTAAAGTGCATCTTCTCAAGAAGTTTTAAATTTTATTATATACTTTTGAGGTTTGACTTTACAGATCAGAAAATTAAAAAACTTCCTGTGTCAGCTGGGGTTCGAACTCGGACCTCTCGGTTTGTAAAATTGGTATTGAATGGTCCACGCACTTTTTAAAGCGCTCGTCTATGGCCGGCAATGAACACCATATCCATCATACCATTATATTTATAATACAACACACACGTATCCATACCCATCATACCATGTCTACATCGTACTCATCGCGCTATACCTATTATACCCATATTATGCCCATCATAGCATGCTAAATATTCCACTCCCACCATACCGAACCCATTTTACCACATTAATCACTACTTAATACCCACTATACCGTTTTATACTCTTCATACCATAATCACCATTCAATACCCATCATACCAGCCCGGGGGCTATAAGAAGTGCCCCTTCAAAAACCTTTTGAAGATATTGGAAAATCAAAAAACATTTACCCCTTAATACTCGTAGTATTATGAGACCATTTGATGAAAAATACAATAAAAACAAAAATATATAAAAAATTAAAAAAAATATAAAACAGTACAATCTCACAAATTAGAACTCTCACAAATGCGAACTGTCCAGAAATTAGAACCTGCCATTTCAATAATTTCTGGACGTTTCTTTATTTATTAAATTCATAAGTGATCTTTGCTCATTGATATTAAATGTAAATAGGGGAATTATATGCGTTTTATGTTAAAACAAAAACATTAAATATTAAAAAATATAAATTTTGTTTTAACATGCATTTTTTTTAACCAGTTTCATTCTTTTCTTTTAAATTTTTGTGAAAAAAAACGTTCAGAAATTAGAACCACCCGTGGAACAAAGTGGTTCTAATTTGTGAGAGTCTACTATAGTCCCAAATTTATACATGTTCTGCGTAAAAAATGAGGTCACATTTTTACTATTGCACTGAAAAACTAATTATATCCATATTAAAACTGTTCGTGATTGAAAATATTCAAATATGGATTTATTCAAGGTCCGACCACTGTAGCACAATTCAAATACTCTATTCTATTTGATTGTCAGCTTTTTAATAAGTTAAAACCCATAATGAAAACCGGAGATATTTTTACTGACATCCCTATTTTAAGTCAATATTTTTAAATATTAAAATAAAATTTTTCTTGTCACGATAAGGAGCACAGGATACAGGACCAAGTATCAGCGAATCTAGAATTCCTTCTGGATCTCTGGATATAAAATTAAAAAAACAAAAAGACAGAAATATTCTTAAAAATGCAACCGTTTAGGTATATTTAATAGCATAATTGGCAGTATAAGTAGAACCTAATTAGCTTGAGTGGATCACAGTGAAAAGTCATACAAAACTACTGATGAGTTGGTGTAGCCGCCAACTAAACAGTCTGTATAGTCAAGCTGTGTGATTTGCTCTATACAGAGCCGTTGCTGTTGTTGTTGGTTGTTGCCTTCTTTGTCTTCATGTTGTCTTGTTGTCAATATGCTTGGCCTAAAGCTTAAATTTGTTTTCAATATTTAATAGCATTCAAGATTTAAGAACTTAATTTTCAAGTTCATAAAAATTGTCGGGAAGATTGTTTGCCAAAAATATGAGCAAAAGAAGAATGAACATGTAAAAAAGTGCGAAAAAATAAAGTTTACTTTAAAATTTATTTAAAAAGCTTCCTGTGATTTTTTTATTTTTCAACATCAAAAGCCGAACAACAGGGTGGGATTTTGATGAACAAAAGATTGGTAAAGAGGCAAAAAAAAATTTTAAAATTAAATATATTATTATTATCTTATAATCTCTCTGAAACTTAATATTTTCCCTACCAATCAGTAATTAATTATTTTTTGTTTTTTGAAAATTTTATTTTAGCCTTTTTTTTTAGTTTTGAACCAAGGATTTCAGATAATGCATATTCAGAGTTAAGTCTGCCTTCGAAATGGGGTGATAGATTAGTGGTTGGAAGGGGCAATCAAGTGAAACGTGTGTAGGATGCTTTTTGAGCGTGCTGGAAAGCCGTAGAAACAAAACATGTGAATTTGAATCTTTACCTCAGTCAATTCAAGTTATAAGACAATCTCACTCACAAGCTTTTCTACCACCAAATACAGCTTCAAGTCGTAAATATTGATGAGTTTTCAATTTTGATTAGAAATAAGGATAGCAAATTGCAAATGACAAAGGTAAAGCGAAGGACCATGGCCGCGCCGGGATTCGAGCCTGGGACCTCTGAGGTGGCAGTCAAGCATGCTACCTACTCGACTACCGAGGTCGCTAGTACGTATGAACTACCTAGTACGTATGTCGCAAGTATATTTTCGACTTGTTCGATTTAAATTTTCTGTTCTATATCGCTTATTCACAATATTCGATTAATGCCAATGACAGTATTATGTTGAGATTTTGGAAATAACTTCTGTTAGTGGTCAATTTATCTTGTTTCACTTTTAAGAAACAAAACTTAAAGTTGGTTAAATAGTTAAAAATATTCTTTAGATTATATTTTATTTGATTTTTCTTACCTTTACCAACTTTTCCATATATTCATACATAACTCTCAAAAATTACCCTTTTTCGACCGCCTTATCCAAACGTACCCCTTAATGCTTTTCAAGTGAAAAAGTAAATTTCAAATTCAGGGCCCATAAATTGTCTTTCACCAAATTGAAGACAAATTTAAATTAATAATGGTGATAAAAATTTGAATAATGAAAATTAGGTAATTGCGGTAATAATTTACATTCAACGTGACATAGTAAAGTACCAAAAGTAATAAAGCATGATACCAAACATCATGCTACTCGGTTAAAACAAATTTTTGTAAAGAAAGATATTTCAGCTGTTTTGAGGGCTTTTTTGAGTCATTGTAAATAATTCATGAAAAGACCTCATGCAGTTTGCAAATTTATAAAATTTTTTATTAAATTAACATTTTTCAATTAGCCTGGCTATTGTTTTTTGAATTTTAAACTATTTCTTGTTTTCAGCGCTGTAGGTTATGCAAATGAAACTTAAACCTGATCATTTGAGTTTGATATTTTAATGATATTTTCTAGTTCATGGTCAATGCTAGGTAGTTAGGCAGGTATCTAGCTGAGCTGAGGTTGATGGAAGCAGTAAGGAAATTAATAAAAGATGAGTGACGTCATTGAGAATATAAATGATGTTGATTTAAAGAAAGTGTTATAAATAAGGAAATGGTTAAACACATCGAGTTGCTCGCTTAAGTCTTTTGTTTAGATGTGAACTGAATGAAGATTGTTGGTCAGAAACCAAAGATTGAGAGACTTAAAAATGTAGTGAAGATAAAATAGTAACTAATAATTAATTTTGTATGAAATGAAGGACTTAAATTAAGAATAATTTATGTAAGTAAGGCGTGTTATTTCAAACAAGAGCAATGGCAAAGTAATTAAACTGAAGATTTCCTCGACATTACCATTCACATTGAGTGTTTTTTGTGCTCTCTTGATTGACGGGTAATCCAACATCTTCTAGTTTAAAATTGGGTCTATGTCATTGTTACGAATTTCTCAAGGTATTTTCGCAACTAAAAGCTTTGATTTCTTAATATTACATAATGGTTAATATTTCATTTTATTACACCTCCAACTTTGACGAATACCAATTTAATTTCTCAAGTCTTTTGATTAATGAGATATTATTTATTAAATTTTTATTAAAAAAAAAACCAAATAAATAAAAAAAAAATCAATAACGACTTCATTATTATTGAAATGAAGAAATGTCAACATTAATCAAAATCTTCCATCCTTAACAATATGTCGAGGTAGCTCAACCAATGACGCCCCCAACAGCTAACATTTGGCGCAACTTGCTGCATCCGAGATATAAAAAAAAAAACAACAACCAATATGTTAAACGTGAAAAAAGTAGCAAAGAAAATAAAAAAAAACGAATAAACTAAAGACAACTTAGTCAAGACGCACCCTAAGTACAGCGTGCAGTGCACTGTACTGAGAGTAATCAGTACACTCGAAGAAATATTTCTTTGGCTTAAAAGCTGCGCCTCTTTTTTACACTCTCTATAAACCATGATATTTAAGGCTATTGAAACATTGTCGAAAAACTGGAAGATTATAAAAAAGCAGGTTTTGTGCTTAATTCTTTTGTTATGTAAACTTTAATTTATGTTTTTTTTTAACCACTTTTGCGACCTCCTATTGAAATATCATCATGGCAAAATACAAAAACAATTTAAAGAATATCGTTAAATTTTAATTCAACTAGAAATTCTGAAAATTCTGCTCTTCGTTGTTTTCGCCAAGCAACAAACAATAACAACAACAACAACAACAAGACTAACAACAAATACTTCCTGAGCTTGAGCAGCGTGTCGCTGTGTCGCTTAGTGTGAACTACGAAGTTGTCGCTTACAAAATCAAACTCATACCAAATGTCCGACCGGCTAGTACGACAGCCCAAAGTCGCTTGCGCGGTATGGTAATTTCTTGTGCAGACAACGTCGCACGCCTGGCAAAAGGCGAAAATCAATGGAGTAAAATATATGCTACAGCGCCAACTAAGAAAGAAGTTATTATTTAAAAAAAAAAATAAATAAATAACTGAAATATAAAAACCAGACATCAGACAAGTGTGCATGTAAATGTATGTATGTGTGTGTGTGTACGTGTCCGTAAGTATAGCGCATAAAAATTGTTTTCTTAAGTCTGGCGTTTTGAACAGCCAACAGTCGATGATAAGTAGTGCTCGTGGTCTCACACATTTGATCTTCAACTCCTCGCTGCAAAGAGTAAAGTTTCAATAAAAACCATTTTGTAGAGGATTATTAATTTTTAAAATAAAAAAAAAAAAAATTAAACGCGCAGATATATACAATAATTTATATAAATTAATATAAAACAAAAAATAAAAAATTTACAAAATGAAGTTCTGCAACATGTGAGTGTTTGTTTAAAAATAAATACATATTTTTTATGATAAATTTAAAACTTTTAAATACTATGATAATTTAACAAGAAATGTGGCACCATTTTGTTTTGTTTTTATTTAATGTATTGAAAATTTAAATTATATATAGACTGAAAGGCAAAATTTATGAAAAAATTTTCAAACATATAAGGTAACGGCATTGGTACCTTTATCTACCTTATTGAATGGAGCTAAGGCTTGATTTGTCTGCCTCTGCAATTTGCTGCTGAAGATGAACCAATTTAGGTGGTAGATTTAGGAAAATTTTTGTGTCAAATCAAAATTGTTAGGGCTTGGAAAACTACCCAGCGAACTAACAGTATATTTTTTAATTCATTTATGAACCTTTTTGGTTACAAAAACGTATGCTTTCGTCACTCGAAAAAAAAATAATTTCTTTTCATATTCATATTCTCATCATTTATTGTAAATGAGTTCACTAAAGTACCAGTACTTCGTACGTATGAAAAAAGAAATAATTTTCAAAAACAAAGATTTTTTTTGTTCGTAAATGAGTTTACGAAAGTACCAAAAATTTAAACTTTTGTTTATTAAAAACATAAAGAAACCTTTACCGTTTAAAAATGATTTTTTTTTGTAGTGTTTAATTTTTCTTATTGATATTTTTTAAACCTTATTTAATACAAATAGTTTTTCATTTAAATATATTAATTAATATATATTAACACCATTCAAAAGCTTTATGCACATATTGTTGCTGGGGATTGACCTCGTGGCCTCTGTGATACAAGTCCATTGGTACAACTACTCGAACATTTTCTTTATTAAAATTTAACGGTGCTACGTGCTTATTCATAAATTCGTAAAAAGTGTTAATTCTGAAATTATTTGCTTTGAGAAAAACTACTTGCTCCTGTTTTATTACTAACAAAAAAAAATGCAACCGGAAAAATATATATTGTTCTCGAAATACAAATTAAAGTCACAAAATATAATTTTTAGAAGATTATTGACTTAATTTATCGGCAAATAATTCTATTTTTATTAAAAGTATATGATCGGGTATACTTTTCGGATATATGATCATAAGAAGAAGGTCAAAGTTCTTTCAAGGGCTGAAATGGCCAGTTATTTATTATTTTATTACATGATCGCGTATAATTATCATACCCGTTAGCTTTCCAAACTCATTTTAGAACAAAAATAGTATCATTTATGTGTCATTTCCAAACACATTTTTGAAAAAAAAAAGTTATTATACGCAACACTCTCATAGGTTTTGGTACACGGTTTTTGTTCATAAAGTATAAACAAGAATAGATTTTTTCAAAATTAATTTTGTTTTTTATATTGAATCATTCAATAGCTACAAATTGTAGAACAACTTACTCGAAATGACCATCATATGCTTTCCAGCACGAGCGAATTTAATCCGCACAGGAAATTTCTCCACTGCTCGATTAATATCGTGCTTTAGAGACTCGATATTTGGGTGTCGAGTAGATTAACCAATACCGTCTAACACGGATCATAATTTGGAAACCAATGGGTTCAGGTTCAGGTTCAGGTCTGCGCTACCTGCTAGCCACTGATCCGTGGAAATGAAGTCCGGTACTTTGTTTTTGAGCCATTCTTGAGTCAATTTAGCCTTATGGGCCGGAGGAGAATCTTGATGTAAGGTCCATGGCTTGTTTTGGAATAATGCCGTATTAAGAGGCTTCACAACCAATTCCAAAACATCGGATTCACACACTTTTGCCGAAGTTTTGACTCCTTTTTCACAAAAATGCAGCTTGGTGACCCCATTATAGGGATCCCTCCCCACCAAACCATCACAGAAGCTGGATGGTGACCTCTCTGAACTTTCGGAACGAGTTCTGCTGCATGTCTTGATGACAGAGTATACACTCTATCATTCTGTTTATTGAATGATTCCTCTACGGTGAACATTTTTTTATCAGTAAGCAGAATTCGTCTATGGGCATTAACCACGTGCTTGATAAGTAAAAATTTGGATTTTCAATTACGTTGTCCCTTTTACGCTATCGTGAGAAGTGCCCATTGTGTCTTTTGTATGCTCTGAGTCCCAAGTCATATTTAAGAATGCGAGAGATCGATTGCGCCGAGCTATTCATCTCCCGCGATAAGATTTTCTGCTTTTGCAACGGTTTTCGCTTGATTCAAGACTTCACCGCCTTGATGTCTCGTGGTGTTCTTACAACCCACGGACGGCCGGATTTTGGACGGTCGATTATTTCACCAGTATCCTCAAACAACTTCACAGTACGATACACAAAATTACGAGTGACGCCGAGTTGTCCACATTTTTTTAGACCAACTATAACAACACGATTTTTCAGCCAGCCGCAATCCATGATTATAAACAACTGCCGCCGAAAACTTTTTTTGCAAAAAAAGAAGCATAAATGCTAAATGTCAAATAGGCGCCAAAGCGAGTGCGTTCAGTAGTTCACTCACAGGGAGCACGTTCAGTCGTGTACCGAAACATTTGAGAGTACTAAGTATAAAGTTAATTTCAAATAATTTTCTTTATAATTTATATTGAAAACATCGTTTATCAACGATAAAATATTTTGTTTTTCATTCAAAATGAATCATTTAACGAATTTTAATGGGTTAAAGAAAAGTTTATGAATTTATGTTTTTTGCGATATCTTATTTTTTGAGACGAATCAAGGAAATTCTAAGTTTGAAAACATAAATTTATTAAAAAAAAAATATCAAGCACACAACGTTTGCAAAACACTCACTTTTTCACTAAACCTTCGCTTGTACATTTTTTAGTGTATAGTGCTCTTCATTAAAAATTTTAAGGCGTATTTTTCTAAGATTTAATTAAAGTCTTAAGACGTTCATTACTAAAATATCTTCTTAATATTAAAATGTTTTCAAAATTATGGTATTTATAAACATTTGTAGATAATTTGTATTTGAAATAGAAACACTTTCGGTTTGAAGTGGAAAGAGTGTCAGTAATGATTTGTGAATTTGATAAATTCGAAATCTCTTCTAATAAATATTTTATGAAACCTTTATAAGGGCTTTTGTGAATACCATTTAAAAAATTGTTTGACATTGTGTTTGTTTTCGAATTTTTTAATTTTAGCTTTGAACCAAGGATTTCAGGTGTAATACCTATTCAGTTAAGTCTGCCTTTGTTCGCAATGGAGTGATTGATTAGTGGGAGGGAAGCGGCAATCAAGTGAAACATGTACAGAATGTTCTAAGCGTGGTGGAAAGCCGTAGAAATAAGTGCATTTGAATCTGAGGCAAGTGTTATGCCTTTATCTCAGTCAGTTCAAGTTATCTCATCCACAAACTTCTCTACCACCAACAATGACTTCAAATATTGATGAGTTTTCAGTTGATTAGAAGTGAGGTAGGAAAATTGCAAATGCGAAAGGTTAAAACGTAGGATCATGGCCTGGCTGGGATTCGAACCCGGGATCTCTGGGGTGGCAGTTGAGTACGCTACCTACTAGACTACCGAAGCCGCCTTTACAATATTTGTGTTCATACAAAATTAAAAAAAAAAAATTAAAATTGCTCTATGAACGGTTTAAAACACGTTTCAGCAATTTTTTTTTTAAATTCTGTTTGTTTTTGAAATATTTTTAAATACTTTTATAAATTTTTGACAATATTTGAGATACAGTAAAATTTTAAAATTGTTTTATCAGGTGTTAACAACCTTTAAACCTTTAGAAGGTTTAGACCATTTTTTAAATTCTCCATTTCTGAAGCTTTTTTCCTTTTTCCAATATTATCCTTTGTTACTTTTATTAACAACAAAAACCTCTGTAGAGCAAGTTTTAAAAGTTTTGCAAACTTATTTCAAAATTTTCAAATATCTCTTGCTGCATACTGGGGTTAATCTGATTGCGTTAACACATCGATGCAAAAGTTTAATTAAAAAGAGTTATAAGAATAAGTTCATTGACCGAAAAAACTTCTATTTTGACTATCTTAAACTCTCTCTGATCTTTTGGGTGGATTCTGCGTCCATTTTTGCATTGTAGATATCTTCTAGAAACAAATTGGTTAACACCTCTCTCATAATTGTTTTTTTAAATTTTTAAAATTTTAATATAAATAATACCCGTCTGGTCATCCCTTTTTTTATGATCTAATTATGCATAAGATTTTCATATTGGAAATTTTGGGATCGGGGTTTTTTGTATGGAAATACCAACCAGGATGATTGAATATGATTTTAAATATTTAAGCAAAAATATCTTTCGATTCGAACCAGAGATTTGCACAAGCCCAATCGTCATTTTTTGCCACTCGAATAACAATCGTCGTCAGCCACAATCGCACATAAAATTTAATGCACGCATACCGCTCGAGTTCGTAAACAACGATTGGTGCTAAGCACAGTTTGTAACGATTGCGAATACATACAAAGGCACCATCCAGACAATGCAGACATTCGGATGCTTCGCTTAACACTCGAGTGTCTGTTGCTGCAGCGATTGCCATCGCCTAACTCTTTCCACTCCGCAACAATACAGCGTGTGTGTGTTGTTGTTTATTCTTGTCGTTGTTGGTAAATATAGCGCTTGCTACGCTGAAGGCTTCTTGTTGGTATTTTTGCGTATGGTTTCGTCACCGACTGCTTTTTTATGTTAATAATTCCTTATTGTACTACGTATTCAACGATTTGTTGTTGTTGTTTGTTTTTTGTTGTAATTGTTGTTGCACTCTTCAAAAATCACTCTTTGGCAATCCCTAGTATATAACATTGTTTGTCATCCCATAGCCATGCGTGTACGGCACAAATAGTTTTTTTTTCACATGAAATTTTTTCGTATACAAAAAAATCAACACTGCAGACTGTGTGTTTTCTCCGTGGTACGAATGGACATAAAAGCATGAATTTTCGTTGCCTTTGCCGAATGTTGCTCATGTCTCGCTTCGTTGGGTATTCTTGATTCGTAGGCAATCGTAATCGCGACCAATCGTACTCTATGGTATTCGTATCCGCAGCGATTGGTACATGTATTCGCGCATTAATTTTAATGCAAAAGGCACATTCGGTGCTCGTATATTGAGGATATATTCGAAACGCCATTTGAATGCAATCAAGCTGTTCTCTGATTCGAACACATATTTTAAACGATTTTAGTCACTGAAAAATTGTAAAATAGAAATGTAGTTGAAATACAATTCTTTTTCTGGAGTATTTTTTACACATTTTCGGTTATTTATGCAGTACTACCTGGCTTAACATATACGACTTTCTAGTGTTCACTCTCTTTCTAGTGCTTTTTTTTATATTTTGCGTACATTAAATACACTATTAAAAGCGTATAAAATATACTTCTTGAATTATTAGTATACGTAGGTTGCTACATATATTTCGGGAATATATATAAAGAATAATTTTGTTTTCATTTATTTCAAGTGGCACGGTACCACTTGAGATACGTAGAAATATTCTGTGAAATAAGGAAAATAAACCAGCGCCGAAGAATTATTTTACATGAAGATAATTCCAAACTGCGTGGACAACGATTTTCAGCGCAAGAAGAAGCCGTTGATGCGTTAAAAAACTATGTTTTGGAGGGATCTCAAGCTGAATGGGATAAATGTTGTGGGATGTGAAAAGGAGAATATTTCGAAAAACATGAAGACAAAGAAGGTAACAACCAACAACAACAACAATGGCTCTGTATAGAGCAAATCACACAGCTTGACTATACAGACTGTTTCGTTAGCCGCTACACCAACTCATCAGTAGTCTTTGCATGACTTTACACTGTAATCCATTTAAGCTACTTAGCCTAAAG
This sequence comes from Pherbina coryleti, assembly GCA_943735915.1. NCBI lineage: Eukaryota > Metazoa > Arthropoda > Insecta > Diptera > Sciomyzidae > Pherbina > Pherbina coryleti. Next base: position 13,048,067 of record OX030951.1, read on the forward strand.
CTCAAATTTGATTTCAATATAAATAATGAAAGGGCGTATTCAAATATTAATATTAAAAATATTTCGAAAAACAATAAAGAAAAAAATTCGGTCTTTATATGTATTTCCGAAATATATGTAGCAATCCTCGTCTGCAACATAAAATAAACGAATAATTGTTTTAATAACAAATTAATTTGATAAATTCCTACACTAATAATTTTAAATACCTAAAATATTAATCATTCATCATACGTTTACCGATAATTTCTTAACTCGAGAATTATTTGATCCGTTTCAATAGTTAAAATTAATAAAAATTGCTTAAAGTTGCTTTAATGTGATTTTTATATAGAATATAACTATTTCATTTTTTCTTGTCGGCGTCGAAATAGGTGCATATATTACAGCTCACACCGAGTTTTTCCAACATTATTTCAAAGTTATTAATGATAACTTAAGCATTAAATTTCAAGCATAAGTTCTATTAGAAAATTTTCAACAAAAATTGCAACAACTCGGAGATAAATGTACCTTATCAAAGACTGAGCATGTGATTATTTTTGGGTGTACAATCAACCAATCATTTAGGGTGCCCTTTCACTTGTATTGTGAGTGATGCAATAAAATACCAGAATCATTATGTTATTTATTGAGATCTTCGTCAGCACTTGATGACGAAAGTGAAGACAGTGAATATGAAGATGTCAATGAATCAATTTTTCAATCAATTGAACGAGCAGTAGCCCCATCAAAAATTCATCTTTCTTATTCTAGCTTCATACAATATTAAAGGGACGATGAAAAGAGGAGGATTTTTTGAATTTCGGAATTTTACAAATATGGCATCTAATTTGGAATCAGCGACCCCGAAAACCCCTAAGTACCAAAGTTCAGGGCAATTAGTTTATTTTGTATTGTTTTCCGAAGGGCGCATGTGCAGTAACGGGTACCCATTTTTGAATTCTATAAATATGATCTCTTATTTGGCAAAGTTGAAGGCAATTAGTGAAGCATAAATGGTTTTCCGAAGTCCGCATGCAAGGTACTGGGAAGCCATCTTGGAATTTCCAAACTTTGATAGCAGATCCTTAATCAGCGTCTAAAAATACTTAGAAAACGTATATAAAAAGAACTTTGTGCCAATAGAAACTGAATTGCGTGACTGAAAGGGTCTCTGAAAGGTCTCTTTTTTTTCAGGGTTTAAACAATTATTTTAAATATTAACATATTACATTTAAATACAAAATTGAATTAAATGCTTTTTGTTAAAAATGTTCTTTTCGAAAAATTATAGATTATTTTTCAACTTCGTTTCTTAAGTCTTCCGTTTATTAACTTTTATTATCTTTATTTACATTTAGTAGTTATTTTTAATTAAGAATTTACTAAGAAGAATTAAGAATAATTAAACTTTTTATTTTTGGTAAAAAAATAGACGTCTGTGGCGTAGTTGGTTAAAGTGCGTGGCCGCTACGTCAAAAGAACTTTGGAAACCCAGGTTCGAACCCCAGCAGCGACAGAAAATTATTTGAATTAAAATAATTTTTCTGTACGGCCGCCACCTCTCTGCAGACAATGGCAAACCTCAGAGAGTAATCAAAATGACATGTAAAGCTGCTTGAGAACGAGAACTTTCCGTTCATCGCCATTCGGAGTCGGCGTTAAGCATGTAGGTCCGGTTCTCGGTCAATTGTGTACAAACTTAATAACACGCACAATACAATTGATCATAAGAAGCTAGGTCAAAGTCCTTTCAAGGGCTGAAATGGCCAGTTATTTATTTATTTTTATTTTTGGTAAAGCTTTTGTTAATTATGTCTAACTGCTGTTTTTTGTTTTTTTTTTTCATTTTTAGATTCTGATTTTTTTAAGCTCATTTCTTTGCTATGCTCCTTGTTTTTTATAACAATTAAATTAATTTCTTAATTCTTTTGTTTACTTAGAAATAACGTAAAGAAACATCATTATTAAGAAAATCAATTTGAAAATAAGCATCAATGCATATCTTGCAGTCTAAGTGTGACCTACTTGAAGTACGTATAACCCAAACAATTGAAGAAAAAACAATTCAAGTTTGAACTTTGGTATCAATTTAAATTAACATTTAATACTCAGTCAGGCCTGTAAAATGCCAACTGCCAACGAATATTGCAGAGGAAAAACAAAAATTAAAAGAAAAAAAAAGATAAAAAACAACTAGCAACAACATCAGTGTTTTAGGTACTCTCAAGAAAAACTTGTAATATCGAGTTTTTGCTTCTTGCACATTGCAAAAAAAAAAAAAAAGAATTTCCAACTTTAAGTTTTTTTAAACTTTTTGACCGTTGACGTCGTAACGTTGCGTTGTGTGCAAAGTGCATGTCAGACGATCCAAATAAATGTATAACTTTCGACATAAGCCGATAATAGCAGGCTTTTTTCGTGGAACACTTAAGTGTGTCAATGCGAAAAATATAGGGCAATACATGATCAAAATTTACACAGAAAAAAGAAGAACCAGTTTCGTTGAGGAAAACACAAAAAAAAAAATAATAATATAAATTAAGTTTAAAGACATTTTAAAAGAAAATAAAAAGCATTAACATAAATTTAGGCACGGGGCACAGAGTTGATTTCACACATAATAAAAAATGAAAAAAAATTTTAATTTAAGTGTGAACATATAAAAAGAAGAGAGATAAATAAAAAACACAATATGTTTCAAGGTCGCAGCCGCATTCATTGATCATCGCATTGCGGCTGTCTTCTTAGCTTTGGCTGCTGTTGCTGCTGTTTGAGCTGCTTGCTGCTGCTGCATGCTGTAGCTTACCATTTGCAGTTTGTGGCAAGTGTTGATCTGGCTGTTGGCCTTTTTGATCCATTACACTTATGAACAGGCAGTATTATGACTGTTTTTGTTGTATTTTGTTATGTTGTATGTTGATGACCAAAATTGTTAGTTTAATTACTGGTTTCGATGTTTGCATAAATTAAAAATGGAAAAAACTTAATGCATTTTGCATGTGTTGCATGAGTTGTCGTCACACAAACACTAGCACATAATTTACATGTCAATTTCCATGCTTGTGTATTTCAATCAAGCATGCATGCTTATTAAATCAGCTGCTGGCACAGCTTAATTTTTCTTTGGAATTTTTTTCATAATTATAATGAATATAGATAAGCATTTTATTACGTTACTAATTCTGGTTTTTCAATTCTTATGTTTGCTTTTAGCTATAAAAATCGTTAAATTTTATATTCGATACAACTAAGCTTCATGCAAAACAAAAGACTTAAGACACAAACTTGGTGGTGGTGTCTATGCAGACTGACTCAATAGTTTTGCTTTATTTATTCTTTTCGAAGCTTTGGCAGTGTTTTTGAGCCTTCACAGATACTTTACGACATGTTTGTGCTTTTTATAAAAATCTTAAATGTAAAAATATTCCAGAATTTTCTATAAAGTCTTAGCAGCTAAGGCAAAGCTACTTAGTTTAGCTGCATTAATATGCTTATATTTATTTAAATAAACTAATCGATATTAAGAAAAAAAAAAAAAAAACAAAAATTCAATCTACGTTAACAACTTAAAAAACCTGCCATATGAACCGGTCTTCATTTATATACATTACTTATTTATTAATAATATTTCTGTTTCGACTCCAGCTAGCAACAAGTTCTGCAAATAAATATTTAAAAATTTCTTCAATGTTTTACTATTCGATACATAAAAACACACTCACATCCATTTGCACCAATATTCGCTTGAATTTTGTACAATAATATGCTGAACATGTGCGTTGTTATAAAAACTCTGCGACGTTGAGAAAATAAAATAAAAAAAAACTGGTTCGTTTGACCTATACTAGCTTTAGTAGTTGTTTTTGGCTTGGTGTTAATAAGCAAAAATGTGCACTTTTAAGCTTTTAAACCTAAATAAAAAAAAAATAAAAAAAAACGCTACCAATACCAAAAAAATACTTAAAACTAAAAATGTCTGAAAGCGCACATCAGACTTGGACAGCGACGTGCTTTATTCGTTAAGCTGCAAAAAGTACTCGTACATTCCAAGCATAATTGTTGTGCCGCATTGTTAAGTTAGTTGTGCCAGTTGAAAAGCGACAACAAGCACAAATAAATATTTACCTTATATTTAAAAAAAAAACAACATTTAACCGTTATAAGCCCTGATTTTAGTGACTTGATTCTGAGCTAAGAAAATTACTTTGTCTTAAACTCAATTAAATTGTTTTATTAAAGCGCTAATCGCATACATACATAGCGTCAACTTTTACAGTCACGTTTCATGAACGTGACGTGTTGCTGCTGCTGCTGTCGTGCACTATTGTCAGTGGGCAGTGTCGGGTGCATCTGCAGGCAGGAAGGTGCAATACGTTCTTTACTTCTTGCTGTAAGTGATCGTTGTTTTTCATTTTTTAATTTTCTTTCTTTGTGTACTTTTGCCTGGCAGTGTTGAAAGATTGCTTTTGACATTTTGCACAATTTATTGAAATTAGTAGAGAAGGCAACATAATTGAATTTAATTATTCAGCTCTATAATTATGTGTTATAGCATATATTTTTTTCTGTCAGCGTTAATTATTTGCATCCATCGTGAAATTTCAGTCTATGTAAAAATAACTTCTTTGGCTGTATTGTTCCAAATACACAAAGCAGTTTTGTTGTTTGTTTTAATACAAAGTGTAGTTAAATTTGGTCTTTGGACATACTCATGATATTTTGGACAAGACGTAGAATAATGGTAAATATGAATTGACTATTTCATCGGATTAAAATGTCTTTTAAAAACAACCCTTTTGTGTGTTATTGTGTTTGTAAAAGAATCAAATATTATAAATTTAAAAAAAAAAAAATAAAGAAAAATCCGCCTTAGTTATAGATGGCACACATTTCCTCTGTGACACAAGTGCGCTTAAAATGTTCTACCATTTTATGTCATGGTAAAGTCTCTGGAAAAAATGGTTAGTTACATATGCATAGGTATAGCAGAATTCCAAAGTACGTAAGGAGGAATTTTGCAAACGTAATTTGGAAATTGGTTTAATTTTTGGATGGCACATTTAAGTCATATAAAAAAATAAGTTGGCTATTTCAGCCCTTGAAAGGACTTTATTTGACCAAGACACTAATGTTCCTCGAATATGAATAAGTCTTTCAAAATCTGCTGCGTAAAAAAAATGTTCTGAAGATGGTACCTTTTTATAATAAGATGAATTATTTAGTTCCAAGACTTATTTTTATCAAACATATTCAGTTGCATTAGAGCTGCTTGTTGGATCTTTTTCCAAGGGCAACAAGATTCTTAGGGGTTTCTGGTTCGATTTTAAATCATCGTATTAAGTTGATGCTAATCTCATAAGTTTAGAAAGGTTAAAGTTTTTAAGTTAAGTTATGTGTTTTAATTATGGATTCCAATGTTTTTCTATTCTACCAAAGGCACGATCCCCATGCTAGAGTTACCTATTTTTCTTGGAGTATCATTATATTTGACATTATGTTTACCAGCTAATAATAGCCACTACTCCCCCCTTACCAAATTTTTTTGCTCTGCATATATTGCAACAGGTACACCACCCACAAATTAAAGTTGGGTGAGCAAAACCCATACTGTTTAAATCTTAAATATTTTTATTTTAGAAGAAAGCTCCTTTTTCTTATGTCCACAAATATTTTTCAGAAAGATTATGTTTGTAAAATTTGCCACAGTCTAAGTTTCCAGCTCCATCACATATAGCTTAAGAACTAAGACAAATAAACCATTCAAATTGTAGGCGAGGTGACACGCTCTCTCTTCTTATATAATAAGAGTAATAAGAGTAATAAGAGTAATAAGAGTAATAAGAGTAATAAAAGTAATAAGAGTAATAAGAGTAATAAGAGTAATAAGAGTAATAAGAGTTTGTCACTAAGCGTATGTTAGTGAATGGTGACTTAATTCCAAATTTCCATGCTCTCTCCTCATGCACTAGCTCATGACCAGCTATGGGCAGAGAGTGCTCTTGGAGCGTTGAGAGCAAGAATTGAGAGCAAAGGCTTATGTAGCAACACAAAACGTAACAACAAATCAAAGACAAAAGACAAACACAGAAACAACACAGAAGCTTTAAATGTAGTGGTGCACATACCCGCTCATAAGCTAATTCATATGAACGATTAAAGTTGTATAGAAGGTGCACGTCCCTTATCTATCATAATAATCATACATAATATTTGTAATTAGTTTTAATTAAGTTAAAATATTAAATATCAAAAAATTCGAGTCGTAAAGTGACACTTCCTTTTCCAATGTTGGAGGGTAGAAAGTTAGAGTAGGGCGTAGGTTACTACATATTGCACACCCTCTTCAAAAGAGACACAACTCAAAATTTTTAAATGTCAAAATTTTGTTTTAATCTGATTGCTCTTTGATTTAAAAAAATAAATCATTTTGTTTGGCTCTCCTGAAAATTTAAAAATTTCGAGTTGTGTCCCTTTTGAAGAGGGTGTGCGATATATTTCGCGTATAAATTTGAAGACCGAATTTTTTTTCTTTATTGTACATTTCTGCATGTGTTCGAATCATTTCTGATAACATTTATCCCATACCGCTTTAGATACCACCAAAACATGATTTTTTTTAACGCGTCAATGTCCTCCTGACGTAGAAAATCGTTTTCCACGCAGTTTTTCCTTGATGTGCGGGAAGAAAACAAAGTCATTGGGTGCCAAATTAGGACTGCTCGGTGGAGAGCCTATAAATTCGATGTTTTTAGTGCTCAAAAACGCCTTTGATTGCTCAAAATCGCATCAAGCTCGCATTGTCTTCATGAAAAATAATTTTTCGGCGATTGTTTGTTTTCCATATTTCACAGAATATTTTTCAATTTCTTTCTCAAGTGATACCGTTACAATGAAAAATTTTGTTGGCTATTTTTCAAAGTGAAAAAAATTTTGGTCTTTATATTTATTCCCGAAATATATATAGTAACCAACTTAGTACTCTAACTTTCCACCCTACAACTTGGAAAGAAATTAAAATTAAAAAAGAGTTGGCTGTGTCGCGGACACACCCGTAGGTTTTGACGTGACGAAGTTTTTTGTTTGTTGTAGGTGTTGTTGTTGTTGTTGTTGTTGTTGTTGTTGATGTTGTTGTTGTTGATGTTGATGTTGATGTTGATGTTGATGTTGATGTTGATGTTGATGTTGATGTTGATGTTGATGTTGATGTTGATGTTGATGCTGATGTTGATGTTGATGTTGATGTTGATGTTGATGTTGATGTTGATGTTGATGTTGATGTTGATGTTGATGTTGATGTTGATGTTGATGTTGATGTTGATGTTAATGTTGATGTTGATGTTGATGTTGATGTTGATGTTGATGTTGATGTTGATGTTGATGTTGATGTTGATGTTGATGTTGATGTTGATGTTGATGTTGATGTTGATGTTGATGTAGATGTTGATGTTGATATTGATGTTGATGTTGATGTTGATGTTGATGTTGATGTTGATGTTGATGTTGATGTTGTTGTTGAATCAGAAATTTTTTGTCTAATTTTGTTGTAAAGGCTTAGAATAGGGGTTTATTTTTGTGTCATATTTTTAATCCGGGCGCTTTTAATCCGGGCGCGAGTAATTATTATTCTATGTAACAAATTTTCAGTTGCGTTGCTTAAGCAGCTCCCACTGCGTCCCGATGACGTTTTAAATTTTTGTTTTGTTTTTATAATGAAGTCAAAGAATTAGCCTTTACGGTCGTACCATTTTTTTAGTCATAGCTCGTATACTCAGCGAGCAACAATTCAATGCAACGCCGATGAATTTTGAAAAAATGCCTTTTTTGACTTTTTTGGAAACCTGTCCGGTACAACGAAACTTCGTCACGTCAAAAGGAAGTAGTACCTTCCCAGTTCAAAATTACACAGATCGAAACTCTTCGTAAACAAAAAACTAGAGATTATTTCATTCGAGTTCCCTAATAGTTAAGAATTGAACTTAATACGGACAAACGATCGTCTATAAATATGTTATATCATAGATAAAAAAAAATAAATAACTGGCCATTTCAGCTCTTGAAAGGACTTTGACCTAGCTTCTTATGATCAATTGTGTTGTGCGTGTTATTAAGTTTGTACACAATAGACCAAGAACTGGACCTACAGGTTTAACGCCGACTTCGAACGGCGATGAACGGAATGTTCTTGTTCTCAAGAAGCTTTACATGGCATTTTGATTACTCTCTGAGGTTTAGCATTGTCTGCAGAGAGGTGGCGGCCGTACAGAAAAATTATTTTAATTCAAATAATTTTCTGTCTCTGCTGGGGTTCGAACCCGGGTCTCCAGGTTCGCTGACATAGCGGCCACGCACTTTAACCAACTACGCCACGGACGCCACTATATCATAGATAGCAAAGAGCTGCACGGGTGTGTTTGCAAGACATTCATTTGTTGTTTGCATGCTCACTCTATTCAACTCTCATCTCTAAAAGTGTTTAAACACCAACAATATAGAGACCAAGAACAAATGAGCTTAAAGCATATCGAAAACAAGACAAACGAGAACTTCTTCAAAGCAAGCATATAAAGTAAAATTGAAATGTGTTGAAATGTGTTGATATGCTCGGTGCTAGACACTGAGTACTGGTGTATTTTATGTTTATTTTTTAAAATTATTTGACAATGAAATTAAAAGTAAAAAGCATAAAACGAACATAAAATTAACGAAAAAAAACAACAACCTTCACACAAATAATGTGTGTTGTTATTGATTTGTGTTAAAAAGGTTTTTACTGCTTCATATCAGAGCATAGAAAAGAACATCGAATGTTGATATTTCTCTATAACATATTTGTTTTACTCGGTGTGCTCGTTGGTTTTTGCATTGATTTGATTGTCTCGATTTGATTGTAACGAATATATAAAGCATTTAAAAATAATGAGAATGTACTTACCTTGGTGAGAGGCAAACAAATGCTGTAGAGTGAGCACTTTTTTGTAAGTGAATGCTGTATTATGTTTACTTATACTTGAAAGAATAAAGTAAATAGAGAACAAGACAACCAAATGCTCGATGCACTTTATTGTATCAAATACATTCATGCAGCTCTTTAATAGATAGTTTCCAGTTTAGTGTGACTCACCCACTGAAACAAAACTGGCTATTATGCTTACCGACACAACCACAACAACAAAAATCTTGCCAATCGGACCAACACAGCCCGCCAAATTTCAATATTCCCGTTACTTTTGGAGCACATCTCGTACCGAGAGACGGAATTATTATTCATTACTTGAAAGCATTCTTGATTACTTCACACATGCATCAAATGAAGTTTTAGCAAACTAAAGACTCAAGAAACGAACTCATGAATTTAATCAATTTAATAAAAATGCTTTAATGCTGAATTATAGTGAAATAACATACAATTATAATAAAATGATATAAAACACTTAATTTTTTTTATAAATTCTATTCAAATTACCTATTAAATAGGATAGTTTTGTGCTTTTGACTTAAAACTTCCTAACTAACAGTCGTTGGAAGAGTCACCAGTTTCTGCTTAGCATTTAAATGATCAATCTAAGGAAGAAGAAAGGAAAAAAACTTTTTTTATTGAAACATTAAAAATACAAATGTTCATGTTGCCAATAAATTAATTTAAGCTGTACAGGCTTTTGAATAAAACAAAATGGCAACAGTTTAAAAACAATGCCACCGCATCGAATTTATTGCTGACAAAGCTTTAATAAAAAAAAAAAGAAAATATTGGCAATCAATGATTATATAACATGTTGTTTGAGACCTCTTCTTTGAGACAAAGAAAAAAAAAATCCCAGATAAATATCACATGCTTAGCTGCAGTAAGAAATAAAGAAAAGAAAAAAAAAAATTTAAATAGCTTAAAGTCATATTAGAAAAAAATAAATAAAAAATTAAATGATGAAGCGCAACAATTTGAGCAAAAAGAAGACCATAACCGAGACACAACCGGTTAAAATGTCAAATTATGGCAAAAGTAGCAAAGTACAACAATAAAACAAATAAAAATAAAAAACAAAAACACTACATACAGCAATAGTAACACCAGCTATAACAACAACAACAAAATAGCAGCAACAACAACAACTACAATAAAACAATATGTTTGAATTAATGAGATTTTTGCGGTTGCTGCATTTGTATGAGTGTTAAGATGCTTGTAGTGCATATTAATGGACAATAAATAACAATAAAAAATAAAATCAAGCATGTGATAGATAGACAAAGGATGGTGGATGGTGACGGCGATGATGATGATGATGTGTTGAAAAAATTAAAATTTGAAAAGCGTCAATTGTGTTCACCAGGTTGCTACATTTCGGCGCTGTGCTGCTGTAAATGCTTAAGTAGGAGTTTCTTAAAATCCGCATTGTTGTACAACAACAACACATACATAAAGTAGAGCGCACGTAAATGCAAAATAATACAATAAGAAAAAAACAAAACTAAGGAAACCACGTAATGAAATCAAATTCGAGCAATTGGGAAGTTATCTTGCCTCCCTCCGCTGCTTGCATAACCTTTCTTATAAAACTCTGCATATATTTAATAAAATTGTTTTTTTCAACATTTTTTTTAACTAATTAAAAGTCAGCTAATGTAGCATTTCATAAAAAAGTTACAATAAAATACTTCCAGCAATTTCGTGTGGCAAGAAATTATTTCCATTAAAAAAAAAAAAGAATGCACCTAAAAATAGCATTTGCAACAAAACAACAAACCAATCTACAACAATAACAACTTTATGGCAAAGAACATAGCACCACATTGCTGTCGTATTATATATATCCGTTATAAATGCCATAGTGTCGAAGTGCATTTGTTAACGCTATCGAGAATGACTTGACTGCATTTTATATGCAAGCTCGTAACTTGTTGGTGCTGTTGCAGATGATTGGTTACGCTGTTATTGTTTTTTCCTTTCCTACTTGTAACGTGCACATGCTTACTCACATGAGTTGATGAAAAATAAAATGCAGTAACTTTACAAAAAAAAAAAAACAGCTTAAAACAGCTAAATAAAAAAATAAAATATAAAAAAAATGAAGAAAAATGCTACTAATCAGAATAACGAGTTTGCATTTGCATGTGTTCGTTTGTTAGGTACAACGTGGCGTATGCGTGTTAATATTTTCTTCTTAGCAATAAATGCTAAAATATAACAACAATAACAACAACCGCATAAAGCTGCCACTGATCGCTGACGTGCTAGCTGCGTCCTTCAGAAGTGTATCAACGGCAAGCTTGAACTTTCACTTTCAGTGCTTAAGTTTGCACTTGTTTTTGTTGTTGTTGTGAGTTAGTGGTTCTGTTATTTTTTTTTTGTTCATAGTGAAGTTGGTAGTAATTAGAATATTTGTTTTTAAGCCGGTTGAGGAACACATAAAATCCACAGCAACAGCATGGAAATTAACATAAAATTGAGGCAATCGAGTTTATGCCCTAAGTCTTTTGTTTGAGGTCGTTTTGCAGACAAAATAATAATGTAGCTTTTGCTGATGGGAAAAAAAAAAATTATTAATAATTTAAATAGATTTTTTTAAACGCAATTTCCTTAGAAAAATGTTAATAAAAACTTTTCAGTGATTGTGATGGTTTTTAAAATAAATTTAAATGAATTTTATTTCATTTTTAAGGAATAAGCTCGCATGAAAAATAACATTTCTTAGACATGTTTCTTTGGCATGTCCTTATTTGATGTTCTTCTTTATCGAAAGAGTACCGGAATGTAAAGGGTGGTTAAATTTTAAGGGCCGATGTTGATTTTGAATAAAACACAAATTATTTTGGAAATTATTGTCATTTATTTTTATTATGATAGTATTGGTATGGTTCAATTATGTATGAAACAAAATATTAGCCAAATGGCCGCCGCGACCTCGGCGGCACACCTCCATCCGATGGTCCAAATTTTCGATGACGCTGAGACATAAGTGAAGTTATATGCCGTTAATGTGCCAAATTATCTCACCCTTTAGCTCTTGAATTCTTGCTGGCTTATCGACGTATACCTTTTCTTTCAAATAACCCCAAAGAAAGAAGTCCAACGGTGTCAAATCACATGATCTTGGCGGCCAATTGACATCGCCACATAACACGTCCATTGAATTTGTCGCGCAAAAGAGCCGTTGTTTCGTTAGCTGTGTGGCAAGTGGCACCGTCCTGTTGAAATCACATATCGTCCACATCCATATCTTCCAATTCGGGCCATAAAAAGTTCGTTATCATCTCACGATAGCGAACACCATTCACAGTAACTGCCTGACCGTCCTCATTTTGGAAAAAATACGGCCCGATGATGCCGCCAACCCATAAACCGCACCAAACAGTCACTCTTTGTGGGAGCATTGGTTTTTCGATAATCACTCTTGGATTATCATTCGCCCAAATGCGGCAATTCTGCTTATTGACAAATCCACTGAGGTAAAAATGTGCCTGATCACTGAAGATGATTTTCTTCGAAAATTGATCATCCACTGTTGCCATATCTTGCCACCATTCTGACCATTGACGACGCTTGAAATGGTCAAGAGGCTTTAGTTCTTGAGTCAATTGAACCTTGTAAGTGTGTAAATGCAAGTTTTTATGCATAATGTTCATCAACGACGAGCGTGAGAGGTGCAATTGTTGGGCACGACGACGAGTTGAGGTGGACGGCTCTTCAGCAGCAATATTTTCTGCAGTACGAGCTGTACGAGCATACACTGGTGTTTTCACATCTCCTACAGACCCGGTTTGTTCAAATTTTTGCACGATTTTTCCGATTGTACGCACATTTGGACTATTAAATTGACCGAAAAAAACACGAAGTGCACGATATGCATTTTGATTTGAAAGCCCATGTTCACAATAAGCCTGAATAACTTTAACGCGTTGCTCGATTGTGTATCTTTCCATGGTTCAAATTGAGTTAGTCTGAAATTGAGAAATGTCAAATGAAATGCAAAAAAAACTTGACGTTAAGGTGTGGTTAACATTCAACATCGGCCCTTAAAAACCACCCTTTATAAAGACATCAGGGAAGCTTTTCTTTATCGAATTTTTGTTTTTAAAAGTTAAATTTTCAATTAAAATTTGTATTTTTTTTAAGCCTTTACCAGTTGGCAAAAGCCGATCTAGAAAGCACTGCTTCCTTCCTTTTAGAAGTCTGCGAGGGCGTACGATTGCTTAGACACCTTTTTAAATCGTACTTTCACAAAGGCAATCGGATAATTCCGTACTCTGTATAATTCTATGCACCAGTTTCGCATTTTTGTTACTTAAGGACACCCTCCGTTTCGTGACTATGTCATTAATTTTTTAAAACTTTTGGTCATGAGACTAAATAAACAATCTTTACTGTTGTATCTTAACTTTTATCGAAGTGGCTTTAGTTAGCAAGAAAAAATTCCCTGCAACGCCGTTGCACATTCGTTACAATGTACTTAGTTGCGAAAGACACTTACTGTTCAGCATTAGTTTTGTCGAAAATTGTCTCTAGTAGCTTCTAAGCTTAATGGACAACATAAATCACAAAAGACTATTGATAAGTTGTTTGATAAAAAGTTGAGGTGGTTGCGATTTGTTTTTTCTTAAAACAAAAGGATCTCGAGCTTAAAATAATAAAATTTCAAATTTACTTAAAAGAACATTAAATATGTTAAAATTTCAATTTAGTTTATTTAATTAATTTATTTTTCTTAATTTTTTTTTATATAATTTAACGTTTTTTACAAAATAATGAGTGTTGTCTTTAATTTTAATTTAATTTCAATTTTTTTGCAGTTCCCTGCTCTTTGTCATTTTCGCACTGATCTGCAGTCTTTCCTACACTTTTGCCGATGATGAGGCGGCGACTGCACCAAAGCGTCCACCTCTACGACGCCCCGTAGGTAAAGCAGCAAAAACAACAACCACAACCACCGCAACACCACCAAACTATGATGACGAAGGTGATTATCAGGAAGAAAATCAAGAAGGTGGTGAGCAAGCTGAAGAGAGCGATGAGGCATCCCAATCGAGCACTACGTCAACAACAACAGAGGCACCCAAAAAGGTCATTGGACCTGTCATTCGTCCATTCCGTTCCAATGATGATTTTCTCAACTCGCTGAAGAGACGTCAGATGAATGCCAAGAAACACTTATGTGAGTAGATAATAAAAAAAACAAAAACAACAATTTTTTTAATGGTTTCTAACGTAATTTTTAGCTGAGAAGCCAACACCAAAAAGCAGACCTGCACAAGCCGCTGAACATCATAATGATGAAGATGGCGAATCAGATGCACCTGCTGCCGCAGCACCAGCGGCCCCAGCGAAGGGCTACAAGTCAGGCAGTTCAATCGGTAAGACAAGATGCATTTTCATTAAATATTGCGCTTACGTAACGTGGCATAAATAACGTAACGTTTTGCAAAAATTTGCTTAAATTAATGATTTTTCCAACTCTTACTTATTCCAGCGAATCGCCGCAAACTGCTCAAGCCAAGCAAGCCAGAACCAGTTGATGATGCCACCGCTGAGGAGTCTGAACCTGAGAAGGAGGAATCCAAATTGAAGCGTCCACTAAATGCACGTTTGGCTTTGAGAAAACGCGCTTAAATTATGCCAATCCAACTTTTCTAAAACTTTGAGCTACTTAAAGTTTTAATCTCTCCCATATTTCTAGATTCCAAAATCTTTCCTAGTAAACCTAGCTGCTGCCTGATTTTCCTGCAAACATTATATTTACTTAATGTTGCTCCTTAATTTTTGTGTTTTTTTTTTTTTCTATTAGAATTTTATACCTTGTATGTTTCCTCTTCTCAATCAAAGTCCCTCATCCTACGCCCCTTAGCAACTAAGTTACAAGCCAATCAAATATTTTATAAAAATGTCTCTCTCATTGCGCTGTAAAATAATGTTATTTTATATATTTTTATATTGTACATATATAAAACAAAAAAACAAAAAAAGAAAATGAAATAAGAAAATTAATTAAAAACGATGAAAAACTTTAGAGAAAAATGTTTTATTCCAAAATGTGTTTTGGGTAGCGTTTTAATCGTTTTGTTTTTCTACGAACACATTTTTGCATAATTCTTCGATTCCGCTGAAGTGGTTCCCCTTGGAAACAGTCGCAGAAAATACACTTAGTTATTATATTGACGTTGGAATTAATTTTTTAGTATTTATTTAAATGCTTGAAAGCGGTTAGATATAAAAAATGCATTTAAGATTTATTATTTGTGCTGTACAAGTCGTTATCTCTTGTCTGACTTGTTTCCTTCCTTTTTTTTGTCTAAATCCGCTTTGGTCATAATCATTTTGATTTTAATTAATTTTTAGTTTTTAATATTTTTTTAACTATTGTGCCGGTTTTTTAAGAGCATTAATTGATAAAACGTAGTAGCAGTTTATAGCGAACAACAACAATTAACAAAAATTAAATTTAATTATTAGAACTATAAGGAAAAAACTCTTAATCCTTGCGTAAAAAGTTGACTCACAATGAAATCATTTGATGATTGATCAGAGATTGATTTTAATTGCCCAGAGAAGTCAGGTTGATGCATTTTTTAGAATTACTTCCCAGCTAGTTTAAACATAAAAAATTTAACTCAGTAGTTCAGTAGATGCATTAATACTGATAAAAACAATAAAATTCTCTTTTTAATCTTGACACTTTTGCAAGTTCTTTCCCTGTTGACTGAAATAGTTTATAAATCAGGCTTATTAAGTAGCAAACTCGTTTAAAATACAATCATGAAAGCCTAATGAAAAAATATCTCAGTCTTACTTTGAACACAATTGCGTAGTCTGTTAGTGACCGTAGAGGTTGCAGACATAGGTGATGGAATCATTGCCATCAAAGCGAACCAAAATATACCGCCCGTTTGGCTTCACTAGAGTTAATTTTACGCGTTCAGACGTAGGTTGCCTTTTAAGTCTTGCTCCTAAAAACCAAATAACGGTGTTAAATCAGTGAAACTGCTTTTATTGTTTTTCAAAGTATTCTCCAAGATGATGTTTTGCATACGTTTGAACCAATTTTTGAAACATTTTTGCTACTCTGAAGTTGGTACCTCCGAGACCAAGTTTTTGAGGGCCTCCACGGTCTGTTCGGGCGTAGAAAAACGCTCGTCACGCATTTTTTACTAAATGTGAGAGAACAAGAGGAAGTCATTGGGAGCCAAGTAAGAACTATAAGGCGAATGAACTTACATATTCCACGTTCTGAGTGCTCAAAAACTTTTGTTTGAGCTCATGTGTGGGAACTCACATAGTCGTGATGGAGTTTGACCTTCCTTCGATGGTTGGTTTTCTTTAATTCTTCGCAGATTTCCGGCAAACAAATAATTATGTACCATTCAGCATTAACAGTTATGCGTTGCTCAAGTGGTACAGTTGCGACATGACCGGTTTTTCTGAAAAAAAACTTGCAAGCATTTGTTTAGATGTGCACCGTCCGCAGACAACTTTTGTGGGGTTTTGTTCACTTAAAAAGACCCAAAAAGTGGACTGCTGCTTTGTTTCGGGCTCATAAGTGTATGTCCATGATTTGTCACCTGTGGCCACATGTTGTAGATGTGTTTCAAACTACCCCTGCTGTATTTTTTTCAGCATTTCCTTGCACCAATTGACACGAGACTTTTTTTGAGCAACCGTCAAATTATGGGGTATCCAATGGGAACAAATCTTCCTAAAGCCTAAATGCTCATGCAAAATCGTATGCTAGTTCCACTAATTTCCAAGAAGGGACTCTGACGGTTTCTCAAATTCTGGTCTGCTTCCAATAGTTCAGACATAGCATCGATATTTTCTGCTACAACAGCCGTTCTTGGACGACCTTCACGAAATTCGTCTTGGAAAGAACGATGACCGTGCTCGAACTCATTGAACCAGCAATTTACTGTTGGTGGGTGTGTTGCTTCATCGCTAAAAGTGGAACTAAGTTGATCGACGTTTTCTTTTCTTGTCAATCCATGTCAAAAAGCGTAAAAAATCATCGGGCCCAATCACGATCGACGACAGAAGCCAGTCGGGAGACGTTTTGGTGAATCTCATTAAAAATACAATCGAGGTTTTCCGTCGGAAATTTGAAATTTTTCGTCGAAAAAAATACAATCACTTTTTACGACGGAAACGAATTTTCAGTCATATTCACTCATTTATGGCGTTTTCTTTTCTCGGCAAAAAATTCTTCCCTCTGAGAGTGCAGAATATTTTACATTTTGATCAGAAACTAAAAAAATGTTGACCTGTTCTTAGTCAAGAAAAGATCAGAAAAAATGCAACATTTTTTTCAATGATGTTGTGTTGGCTGTACTGTTGCTCACTTTTGAGAACAAATTTTGAAATATTTATTTTGTCATCCATGAATAAGCTCAAACTTTAATGAAATGTCAATGATAACGTTTAATATTTTCCTAACATGTCACTTTTTTTGTTTATTCAGTTGGTAGCATTTGAGGGCAGAATTTAAAACCGTCGATCTTTTCTACTTTTGAGGTCAAAATTTTCGAGAAAAGAACACGATTTAATTTACAGGTCAGAATTTTTTTTTGGGAAAAAAACACAAAAAGTCCAGGGTTCTCAAAGAGGGCAGAAAAAGAGCAGATTTTTTTTGAGAAAAGCAAACGCCATTAAATTTTGAATGTGAGATTGTAAAAAATAAGACATGAAACTTTTTGAAAAAAAAAAATTAAAAACAATAAGCCTATACAAACAGCATGGAAAAGAAATTTATTTATTTTGTTTTATTTGGGCGAGTTATGCTTCAATGAATTTTTTTTCAGTTCTAATTTCTCCAGACTTAGTTCTTGCATAAAACTATTGTGTCTTTTTTTTCATCTAAGTATTCCTCCAGTGCTTTGGCTACACATCGCTTATAAGCTTCAATGCCTCCTAAGTACTTATTTTGCTTGGCTTGACTTTCCAACATGTCCCTTTCCATGTAAAAGATCTTCTGCGAGCTTATTTGGTCATCAAGTAAGTCATTCGCGGACTTCCTCTTTCTTTTCCTAGCAAGAGGCTCACTTGCAGTAACTGTATTTTCGTCTTTAAAAATTAAGAATATTAAAAAAAAATTTTATAATATTTTGAAACATCTAACATCACTTTCAGCATTCTCCTCATTTGAAACAGCGTGGTGCACTGATGTTGGAGCCACTTCCTCCATTTACAAAACTTATTCCAACTTGTATTCCGTGCTTCTAACTATAAAGATACAACTTATTTTTTACTATATTCATAACATTATTAGTAATAATTATATAATAATTAATCATAATAAATTACATATTATTAGTTAGTTTTCTTACCGAACTGCTTTTAACTATAATATCCAATTTGGTTATGTGCTTTTTTTGTTATTTATTCTGACAATCAGCTGTGTTTTGTTTTGAAAAATAAACTACCACGGGTGTTTATTATTTTCATAGGATTCTCCACGAAATTTCCCACAAATGTGTTTTTTTTTTAATGTTACACAGCTAATTTGCGTTTCAATATTCACTTATGAAAGCATAACTTATACATTTATTTCTTCAAAAAATCCCATATGTCCTATTTCTTAAAACACTCCATTGTGAATACATTTCACTCATTTAGAAAATATGACAACGAACATCAAAATTGAGAGGAGCAGTGCTGTAGTGTTATTTTATCAGTTTCCGACGGCAATCCCTTAAAAACAGCGGATTTATGCGATTTTTGTAAAAAAGATCCAAAATTTTGACCGAAATCTGAACACTTGCACTAAAAAAACAATCTCGAATCCAACAATCTTCTTATTCACAGCTCTGTGGCGACTTTGGAGTAGTTATTTCAGCTTTGTAAGAACTTACGGCGAAAAAAACCGTTAATTTTTGGCGAAAAGTGATTTTTTTTTTCAAATTAAAACCGCTGGCAGACGGTAACATCGATTTCGATATCATTTTGAATTTAAGATCTACTTGAATCCAGCTTCCAGAATATGAGTGTCGAAAATTTATTTTACGCCTTAACAAAACGATCCACCTTAATATATAGCATAAGATTTTATTATTTTTGCTGCAGCCAGTTCGTATTTTTTATTTTTAATTTCCTTTGCCACCCTGTCAACTAAGCTCTGTTTTACTTTAGCTTGAGGTTCGAGTCTAAGCTTAATGTTGAGCTGGCTTTAATTTTATTCGTTGAAAAAGATAACAACGAGCTAAATGATAAATGAAACTTGTATGGAAGCTCTCATAATTGACTTTATTTAGCAATGTTTTGTGAATTGTGTTGATTAGAATATTTTTCTATATTGTATTTATATGGATATGTCTTTTACCAAAACTACTTCATCTTTCCACCCTTAAATTAAATACATTCGGCACTTACAGGGGGGACTTTGAGCGGTGTTATAATTGTATAGTGTTTATAATTGTGTAGGTTGTTATGGTTTATTTATAATTTAATTGAATTTATTATACATTTTACAATAAATTGGTACTTTTTTTCAAATGGTGATTACTATAAATCCGGCGATTGCAATTTTGATATTTCTTACCATTTCAATTCAAGGAACCCTTTCAAGGAACGACTAGCAGTTAAAACGTGATCATGCTAGTCGTTACTAGTTGTTTTAAAGAAAGTCTAAATTTATTTGAACTTTGAATTTGTTAATAAATTCAAAACTATACACTTACCGCGTAGGGGGTTATATTAACTTTGTTATGACGCACAGTGTTTGCGCATTTAAATATTTTGGGAATAAATAGAAGGAGGTGTAGTTCTTTGATAACACTGTACAACAACTTGACCCTTTTTAAAAACCCCGCCCACTTTCTGAATGGTTTTTAATATTTTTGTGTACGCAGATCACGAATATGTTATTATTTTTTCGGGACACCTCTAGTTTGGTCTCCACAAGAGAAATTTGAAGGAGTACCTGCCTTTGAAAAATTTTTTAATGTAGTAAATTAAATTGCATTTCACCGAATTTGGTATCAAATTAAAGAGACATAAGTAAAAAAATTTTAAAAATATAAAAATTTTATAATTTATGCAATAGTTTTTTAAACTGGTCCTTTTTCTGGAAAATTCTTTATATCCTTGAAGTTTTTATTCTAATTTAAGCCAACAAATTCTTGAGACCAATGTACCCTTTTAGATATATCTTTGCTAAATTTAACTGAAATAGCATCATGGGTTTGCTTTTAACATTTATTAAAATGTTTTAAATATTATTTATCGTAAAAATGGCTGCCTTGTTCATTTACATATCTATTTTAGCTCGAATTTTCTTTACATTAAAAAAAAGCATGCCTGAGTTTTAAAGGTGTAAAATAAAACTTATTGGATAATCATCAGAATACTACAAGACCTTAGTAGATTTTTGCTTTCAAAGCGATGAAAGACCTTATGTCTTTAAAAATTCAGATGTTTCACAACCACCTCGATTTTATTCTACCAAATATGGGAGCATTATTTGGCCAACATGGAAAGTTCAATCAAGAAATGCTTCAGATGGAAATTCGTTACAAAGACAAAAGTTTTATTGCAATGATTGCAGAATCGTGTTAGAGTATCAAACAAGATAACTTGGAGAGTTCCTACAGTCGCCATCAAAAAACTAAATACATCTATCTTCTATATATATAAAAACTAGCTGATACCCGACGCGTTGCTGTCGTAGCGGAAATGATTTCTATCTCTATCTCTATCTCTATCTCTATCTCTATCTCTATCTCTATCTCTATCTCTATCTCTATCTCTATCTCTATCTCTATCTCTATCTCTATCTCTATCTCTATCTCTATCTCTATCTCTATCTCTATCTCTATCTCTATCTCTATCTCTATCTCTATCTCTATCTCTATCTCTATCTCTATCTCTATCTCTATCTCTATCTCTATCTCTATCTCTATCTCTATCTCTATCTCTATCTCTATCTCTATCTCTATCTCTATCTCTATCTCTATCTCTATCTCTATCTCTATCTCTATCTCTATCTCTATCTCTATCTCTATCTCTATCTCTATCTCTATCTCTATCTCTATCTCTATCTCTATCTCTATCTCTATCTCTATCTCTATCTCTATCTCTATCTCTATCTCTATCTCTATCTCTATCTCTATCTCTATCTCTATCTCTATCTCTATCTCTATCTCTATCTCTATCTCTATCTCTATCTCTATCTCTATCTCTATCTCTATCTCTATCTCTATCTCTATCTCTATCTCTATCTCTATCTCTATCTCTATCTCTATCTCTATCTCTATCTCTATCTCTATCTCTATCTCTATCTCTATCTCTATCTCTATCTCTATCTCTATCTCTATCTCTATCTCTATCTCTATCTCTATCTCTATCTCTATCTCTATCTCTATCTCTATCTCTATCTCTATCTCTATCTCTATCTCTATCTCTATCTCTATCTCTATCTCTATCTCTATCTCTATCTCTATCTCTATCTCTATCTCTATCTCTATCTCTATCTCTATCTCTATCTCTATCTCTATCTCTATCTCTATCTCTATCTCTATCTCTATCTCTATCTCTATCTCTATCTCTATCTCTATCTCTATCTCTATCTCTATCTCTATCTCTATCTCTATCTCTATCTCTATCTCTATCTCTATCTCTATCTCTAACTCTATCTCTATCTCTATCTCTAAGTGGAACGACTCGTGTAAATTGATAACCAAATTTCGAGGCTATGCTACTTATAATTCCAAAGTTATTCGATATCGCAAATTTAGCTTGTATGGGCGGAGCCACACCCCCTTGTTAAATGACGTCTCAGTTTTCTAGTAGAAGTATATCACCCAATAGTAATTCCATACTGAATTTCGTTGTTAAACGACGTTTAGTTCCAAAGCTATCTGATATCAAAAATTTTAAGTGTATGGGCGTAGCCACACCCCCTTTTCCAAAGTCCATCCCAGTTTTATAGTATAAATATATCACCAAGTGGAAACTCCATACTGAATTTCATTATTATACGGCATTTAGTTCCAAAGCTATTCGATATCATAAATTTGAATTGTATGGGCGGTGCCACACCCGTTTGGCCTATACTTGATAAATTTTGCTAGTCGAAGGACGCGACTAAATAGTACGCTCCTACCAAGTTTCATTGATGTGTGACTTATAGCTTGAAAGTTATACCGAAAATTTGGTCTGCTGAAAAAGTGCCACGCCCCACATTCAACGCCCATAAAATTTTACCTGTAGAACGGCTCTTGTAAATTAAGGTAGAACACCGAATTCCGATGCTATGCGAACTATAACTTCAGAGCTATTCGCTACCGTAGATTTGGGTTGTATGGGAGGTGCCACGCCCCCTTGTCATTTTCAAACAATTTTTTTTTAAAACCATCTAGAGAACGTACCCTACAAAATGGTATCGGCAGATTTTTTTTTTACCCAGCCGAACTCTCAAACACTCGTCACAAACAGATTTGACAACATTTTTTTATATATATAGTTATGCAATAACAAAATAAACAAACTCTATCGAATATATTCAACATAAGCAAAGTCTGCTTCCGTTCAGCAGCTGCTGTCCCACGCTTAAAAAAAGGCCAAACGTCAGCAATCTCACGCTTATGTAGAATACATTCGATAACGGCAAAAGAAACCAAGCGTCAACAACTTTATGCTGACTTAGATATTAAGAGCTTAGTTTGTAAAGTTTGAAAAGAATTGAAAAATAAAGTTTAGTCTACGTTTGGAAAGCAAATGAAGTTGTTTTTCTTAATTGGCGCAGTCGGTATTCGGCCATAAAATTAGTGCAGTTATATTGTAACTAAGACAATTGAGTAATGACATTTTTTAATGCAGTTGTAGTGCAGAAATGGTCAAAGAAAAATCCAGTTAAGCAGTTAAATTGTTTACTTTCCTGGAATATTGTGAATTAAATCGACGCAGTGTTAATGCAGCGATCGTTAGAACAAATCAAAACGCAAGCGAAAGACAAACATTCAAAGAATTTTAGTCATCTTTAAACCAGTGCAGTACTACTGTAATAATTGTGAGAAGTATTAATCAGTAACGAAAATACTTTAACAAATAACCCTGGAAAACTTTTCGATCATTTGAGAAAAAAAAACAAAACAACTTCTACAAACAAGTTTCAACGAGAATTAAAACATCATCCAAATTTAGAAAACAACCACAACAACACAAAACAGCATCCAATTTAATGCGGAGAGGAGCCATTGAGTTGCAGTACAAGATTTAAGTTCGAATTAAAGGTATAGAATAAGTTATTCTTAGTGAACACAAAAAAAAAAAAAAAAAAAAAAAAAAAAAAAAAAAAAAAAAAAAAATAAATTGATAACAATGAATTCTGAAGTACAAAACACGTTACAATACATTGCAAAAAGCATTAGCTTTATGACTCCATTTGATGGAAACAAATTTTACTTAAGTAGCTTTATAACTAGAATTGAAGCAATGATACCAATGATCGAAACTCTAAGCAATGATTTCAAGTTAGTGGTTCTAGGCTACATTTCCGACAAAATTGTAGGGAAAGCCAAGGAAACTTTGATAAGGCAAGGCACATTAGAATCTTGGCCTGACCTTAAGCGGGCGTTAATTAAAAGCCATGGGGAAAGAGAGCCGACATCAGAACTGTTAGATGAGCTAATGGTGTCTAGATGCACCTATACTGTAGAAGATTTCTATAATAAAATAAATTCACTGTTGGCAAGAATTATAAACTCAATAAATTTAAATGAGGACAATACCTCATATGAAATAGCTGCTATAAAAAGACTAGCAATGAAACATTTTGTAGAGGGTCTTCCTCCTTTAGCAAAAAATCTAATTGGATGTCAAAATCCAGAATGCATGGAAGATGCTTACGACTTATTAGCGCGATTTAACTATTTGTGTCATACAAAACCAAGAGGTAACAATTTAGTTAATGACAATAAGACTAGCTCTAACGTAAACAAACAAAAAAATACGAGTAGTAATAACACTTTTTTTCGACAACAGGACGAAAGGAACAGGTTTTCCAACACGGATCATGCGACAAATCACTACGGAAGGAACAGGTACCCTAGCGGAGGCCAACCTAGACATTTTAATACGACAAATAGTTATGAAAGAAATAGACCCTCTAACTCAGACCAAAATCGAAATTCTTATACATTTAACAACTATGAAGGAAATAGTAGTTTTAATAGGAATAACGCACCAAGATACGGAGCCAATAGTTTCCAATCGAGGAATTTTAACAGTAGTAATCGTAGAGCAAACCATTCAAACAATGTCGTGGAACAAATGGATATATCAGTAAACGAATTAGATGGTAATAACCAAACACAACAGGGCTTCGAAAATCCACGTACACACAGAAATCAGACAAATTTTCGGTCAAGTGCAGAAAACAACTACCTTATATAGTAATAAAAAACGATATACGCAATATGAAGTTTATTATCGATAGTGGTGCCGAACAAAGTATTATAAATCCTCATATTTGTAACAAAAAATGGGAAGTTCCAATTCCAAGTAAATCACTTAAAGCTTGTGAGATTAGAACACATATATGTTACAGTATCCCTATTTTTAATGAATTCAAAGAACACAAGAGTTATAAAGTAGAATTTTTAGAACACAATTTCCATAATGACTTCGATGGAATCATAGGTAACAACATTCTAGACAAACTTGAATCGGTTATTGACTATAAAAACCGACTACTTAAAACACGAAACGCAGAAAACCGAATTTATCTTAATAAAGAAGAAGAAGATTATGATAGAAATATTAAAAATAACGAGTTTGTTTTTAATCAAGAGATATATTTTAACGAAATGCCAGTAGAAACCTTTGCTCGACACTTAAATGGAAAAGACACGAATAAGCTTAAAAATTTATTGAACTCATTCAAGGACGTATTTTTTAGGGAGGGTGATAACCTTTCTATGACTAACGAGATTAAACACAAAATCCTCACGAAAAATGATATTCCAGTTTACGCTAAATGTTATAGATACCCCGAAGTTCATAGACGCGAGGTAGATCGACAAATAAAAGAAATGTTGAATCAAGGAATAATAAAACCAAGTAATAGCCCTTACAACGCACCCATTTGGGTTGTTCCAAAAAAAGTAGACTCATTTGGACAACAAAAATGGAGGCTTGTAGTAGACTACAGGAAGCTAAACGAGCAAACTGTAGACGACAGGTTTCCCATACCAAATATGGAAGAACTCTTCGATAAGCTTGGAAAGTGCAACTATTTTTCAACTCTAGATCTGGCGAAAGGTTTTCACCAGATAGAGGTTTCACCTGAAGATAGCCATAAAACAGCTTTCTCCACATCCAGTGGACATTATGAGTTCTTAAGAATGCCGTTTGGGCTCAAAAATGCCCCATCAACGTTTCAAAGGTTGATGAATTGTATTCTGGAACCCTACATAAATAAGATATGTGTGGTCTACATGGACGACATTCTTATATTTTCAACAAGTTTCGAAGAACACTTGGTAGCCATTTCTAAAATTTTGAAAAAACTTAGAGAGAAAAATCTCAAAATTCAGGTTGATAAGTGCAATTTTGCAGCACAAACGACAAAATTTTTAGGCCATGTAGTTACCATGGACGGAATTAAACCCGACAATACAAAGATTGAGGCAATACAAAAAATTAAAGTGCCTTCCTCAGTTAAGGAAATCAAACAATTTCTAGGTATCACCGGGTTTTATCGGAAGTTTATTAAGGATTACGCCAAGGTGGCATACCCTTTAATTAAATATTTGAAAAAAGATTCAAAAATAAATAAATGCGATCCTGAATTTCTATCTGCATTTAATAAATTGAAAACGCTTTTAGTTACCGAACCAATACTGAAGTGTCCTGATTTCGAAAAGAAATTTACACTGACAACGGACGCGTCGAACTTTGCTATTGGGGCCGTACTAAGCCAAAATGGCCACCCAGTATGCTACGCATCGCGAACACTTAACGAACATGAAAAAAGGTACTCGCCTATTGAAAAGGAACTTCTCGCCATTATATGGTCAGTAAAATACTTTAGAACGTATTTATACGGAAGGAAGTTTACCATCTGTACCGATCATAAACCGCTGATATGGTTACATAACATAAAAGAGCCAAATCTGAAATTACAACGCTGGAAGATCATGTTAAACGAATATGACTTCGACATAACCTATATCAAGGGTAAAACGAATCAAGTTGCAGACGGGTTAAGTAGAATAGATAATCATGGTAATGATGGAAAAGTCGTTGACGCCATTTTGTTCAACTCAGAGGATTCAGAAGGTGATAATGTTGAGATTAATTCTACGGACGCAACAATACATAGTGCAGCGGAAGACGACATAGATTACATTCATATTACAGAAAAACCTATAAACATTTATAGAAATCAAATTTACATACAAAAGGGAAACATAGAAAAAATTCTAACGAAAACCGTGAACGCAAAATCTCACAACTATATCACTGTAAACGAAAAAAGTAATTTAAAAGTAATCTTACAAAAGGTTTTGAAAGATAAAGGCACAATGTGCATCTACTGCGAAGATGACCAACTTTTTATACGGGTGCAAGATATTTTTGTCCAATTTTTCTCAAGAAATGTTAATTTAAAACTATTAAAGTCCAATATTAAACTAATAGACATAACCGATGACGAGCAAATTTTATCCCTGATAAAAGAAGAGCACTACAAGAAAAATCATAGAGGAATTCAAGAAGTTTTTAATGAATTAAAAGTGAAATATTACTACCCAAACTTAATAAAATTAATAACAAAATTTGTAAATAATTGTGAGACATGCTCACTAGCAAAACATGACCGACACCCAGTTAAAATTCCATTGAAAATAACGGAAACGCCAAGTAACTTTAATGATATTGTCCACATCGACATATGGTTTCCTTACAGAAATATAATGTATTTAACAACTATAGATAAGTTCAGTAAATACGCAACCGCGCACAAATTAAAGGATCGAACATGGGTATCAATACTTTACACGCTAAAGGAACGCATCCGGTTTCTCGGTAAGATGAAAAAGCTAGTTTTCGATAACGAAAGGTGCATCCTCCATAACTCTGTAGAGCTATTTCTTAAAGAAAATTCCATTATTTCCCATGCGACAACAGCTCATAATAAGACAGGAAATTCAGATATAGAGCGGCTTCATGGTACTCTTAATGAACATCTAAGGATTTTGGAAGTCGAAAAATGTACAGACAGCATAGATGATAAAATTTTTAAGATAATCACCGTATACAATAACACCATTCACTCAACTACGAAAATGCGACCTATCGATTTTATTGAAAACAATCTAACTAGTGATCAGATTAGCAATCTAGCACAACGGTTTGAGGAAGAAAAGCGAACGCGAACAAACAAATTAAACGATAATCGTAGAAGTAATTTTGAATTGGTAGGAAATATAGTTCAGAATAGGGCCATAGGGAAGAATACACCCAAATACAAAAAACTTGTTAACTATAAACGAGATGGAAACTACATTATAGACACTAGTACGAAACGGAACACTAGATATTATGCAAATCAACTTAAAAAGAAGTACAACTACCAAACAAATTAATTTATTTGCTCTTTTTCAGATGTTTCTTCTCTTTTTAATTTTTCCCCTGACTCTGGGAAAATTCATTGAGATACTGCCAGTGGACAACAAGTATGGATTTACAGTACTCAGATTAGAACAGAAAATAATAGTAGAAAACTATACCAAGATTTTGCACATAGTCGAACTAAGCGAATACAGTAACATACTTAAGACACTTGAAAACAACATTCAACAGTTAAACATGCCCAACAGCAATGACTTTGACTTTTTGACTAGAGAATTAGTGCTAGCAAATAATACTTTAAATACAATCATCCCTGTTACCCATACGGAAAAGCGTGGTAAAAGAGGATTATTTAATATTGCTGGGAAAGCTATAAAATTTTTATACGGGACAATGGACAATGATGACGCCGAAGAAATTTACAGCCATTTGCAGAACTTAGATAAAAACTCAAGACAAATGACTGATCAAATCAACAAACAAGTTATAATTAATAATGATCTAATAAAAAACTTAAAACAAGTGACCGAACACGTTAACAAGCAACAGGTAAAACTAAACGAATTTCTTGGAAATCTAACTATTATGACGAACAAAGTCCTTAGCTTTGCGGAGAAATCCAAATTTATTTTTCAGATTTACTCAGACTTAATACTTATAAACAGGCAATTAGACAAAATAATGGATACTATTTTAATGAGCAAGCTCAACGTGCTCCCACATGACATAATGACTGATCAAGAAAAGAATAAATTTAACATAACTATTGACAAACTAAGATTCATTAAGTCAAACGTACTGTACTTTGGAAACGCGCTTATATTTTGCATCAGTATACCAAACTTTACTACTGAAATTTATTATAACGCATTAATTATTCCAATTCCAAATGAAAATAAAGAAGAGTTAGATCATGAAATTGCTAGAGTAATAACTCAACAAAACAAAGTTTATCTTAGTGAAGAGAATGTAATTACAAAAAAATCTTTAAAAATTCATAATAATGATTGTCTAAAAAATGTCCTAAAGCTAAGTAATGTATGTAAATTAAAGAATAACAATGTATCCTCACTTGAAGAGCTAAATGAAGGTTTAATTGTAACAAAAAATTTGGAACTAACTAAAATCGATCAAAACTGTATTGAAGAAGACATATTAATCAAAAACAACAACATTATAAAATTCAGTGAATGTAGATTGCTACTAAATGAGCTTATGTTTGAAAACCGTATTGAGAATTTTACTAGTAGTATACTTATGCCAGTAATTCATGTTAACTTTACCAAAATAATTAATAACTTTACTTTGGAACAACTCCACATCGATAATATTAAAAATAGAGAATTAATTAAATACATTGAATTCCAAAATAAAACTACTACGGGTTCGACAATTGTAATAATTTTATCGCTAATGATTATTTTTATTATTATCTATAAGACAAAAACCTGTAAGAATAAAAAACAAAACACAGTAATAATAAAAAATAAGTCAGGTAAAAATCCCAATCCATTTGCAAGGAGTGCAAATATTCCAAGGGTTGGAGGAGTTATGCAATAACAAAATAAACAAACTCTATCGAATATATTCAACATAAGCAAAGTCTGCTTCCGTTCAGCAGCTGCTGTCCCACGCTTAAAAAAAGGCCAAACGTCAGCAATCTCACGCTTATGTAGAATACATTCGATAACGGCAAAAGAAACCAAGCGTCAACAACTTTATGCTGACTTAGATATTAAGAGCTTAGTTTGTAAAGTTTGAAAAGAATTGAAAAATAAAGTTTAGTCTACGTTTGGAAAGCAAATGAAGTTGTTTTTCTTAATTATATAGATAAGTTGCATTGTGTATGAAATTGATGTTCTCTGTAATGCGTGAACCGATTTTGTTTTTGGAAAGGTGACCATGAAAGGTGACGTCAATACAAAGGTTTTTTTGTATAAACCGTCTTTGTATGTGTATTGGTTCATGAATTATAGGCATTTTAGTGAACTTATCAACAATACAGATGTGAAAAAATACAGGTGCGCACATATGGTGTATATGGGGAAATATTTGCAAGGGTAATTAGAAATAAATGAAATATTGGAATAATTTGGCAAGTCTCACTTTAGTTTGCATTTGCGCGAAAAATAAAGGCATAGCAAACCTTTTCCATACCCCTTTTTTTCCATACCCCCTTTACCGCCTACAAATCAATAAAAATGCTATATTTAAGACTTTTTTTGTCGTATTAGACTAAAATTTGGTAAATAAGTTCGTATGGTTACTGTCGGCAACTATACTAAGACTGGGCGTGGTCTAAGCATATATGCGCCCACTTTTTAGAAATCATTATTTTTCCTGAGTTGTACAGGTTTTGATTGTGGAACTTGGTATGTAGACGTTATGGGCCCAAGAGGTAGTTATATTATTTATATAACTAATATAATATATAATATATTTGAGCGAACATTAGACAAGGGGGAATTTGGCCACACAGGCCAAATTTATGATATAGAATTGCTTTGGCACTAAATGTCGAATGTAACTATGCAGTAGACTCCTAAACTACTCATACGATTAGCATGAAAATTTGTGTATAGAAGTTTTTTGGTACGGTGCGTGTTCGTGTGCTATCAATTTTTATCCACCTTGAACACCAGAGGGCGCTGTAGTACATTTTTTTTACAAAACTGCCTAAAACTCACAAACCGCTTATGCGATTAGAATGAAAAGTGGTATACAGTGGTTTTCATGTGGGTTGAGTGTTTTGCTGCAATCTTTTTTGACCTATTTTGAACACCAGAGGGCGCTGCAGTACAAATTTTTTGCAAAACCACCTAAAACTCCCAAACCGCTCATGTGATTAGTATTGAAAAAAAATTGATATATATTAGTTCTCAGGTACGATGAGTTTTTTGACAGTATCTTCTTTGAACCACCTTGGACACCAGATGATGCTGTAGTACAAATTTTTTACACAATCGCATATTTTTAGTTGTTACATATGCAAATATTTACAAAATATAAAATATTTCTTAAATTTAGTAAAATTAAAAAATGTCCGTTATTTTGACATCAAAAACATGAACATATCTTGAAAACTATGAAAAATTTTACTACAACGACATATATAATGCAACATTGTGCTCAAAAATGAGGAAAACACAATCAGAAATTTAATTTTGTGACTTTCGATTTAAATATCTCCGCTGATTTTTTATACATTTTGTTAAATGTTTTCTTGTCTTAAAGCTTCATGAAAATACTATTAAAACCTTATTGCAAAAATACCGTTAGTTTATTATATATATTTTAAATGTTTTTTTTCAAAAAAGGTGTGAAATTTTGGAGATTTCCTCAAACAAAGGCTCAAAATTTGTTTCTGTTGTAAAAATAATTTAAATTCAAATTCGCAAATTTTCAACTCTATTTAAAAACTATAACATTTATAAGCAAAAGTTATTTTCATTTTACGCAAAAATTAAAAACTATTTTTGTGATTAAAAAAACAAGGCCTACCCTTGATTTTTTCGAACAAAATTTTTTTCAATATTGTGTTTTTATATTTTTGAAAAAATAAACAAGCTAAAATTAATTATTTAGAAAAAATTATCTTAGTATCTCTTACCAATCAAAAGTTATAGCCAATAATCTTTATCCAAAATATCTATACAAAAAGCAAAACGCTGTCTGTGTGATGGCTGGAAACTTCAAAATTACTGAGCCGATAGAGCTGAAATTTTGGCAGCACATTTTTTTTTTTACCACCCACAAATCAATAAAAATGCTATATTTCCTAGAGTTTTCGTCGATTTGGGTACATTTTGATAATTTAGTTTGTATGCTCACTGTCGGCAACTGTGCTAAAACTGCGTAATGTCCATCTACTAGAAAACTGGGATGGACATTATATAAGTGGATGTGGCTCCGCCCATACAATTAAAATTTGTATTATCGAATAGCTTTGAAAGTAAAAGTAGCAGTACTTACATACAAACTCAAAATGGAGTTACTATTTGGTGATCTCCTGCTACTGGGAAATTGTAACGGAAATTGGAAAATGACAGTGGTGTCAAACTATGAGTCTAAGAAAAGTTTTGAATACACTTATTATGTTCCCATATAGTTGCAGGGTGCAGCAACGCGCGCCGGAAAAAGGCTAGTATAATATAAATATGTATAAAGTCATAGTAAAAAAATAAAAAATAAAAACAATTTCACATGTCTCTATGACTTTCTACCATGCTTAGAACATCAAACACATGTTTCACTTGATTACCCCTTCCTTCCCACTAATGTAAGTACCACCCCATTCTCGAAACAAGGCAGACGTGACTGAATAGGCATTACACCTGAAATCCTTGGTTTAGTTAAAAAAAGAGTAAAATAATTATAATATTATCGAACAAACAATTAAATAAGCAAAGTGCTTTCTAAAAAATAAAAAACTATTTCCCACAATTTTTGACAATACCAAATAGTGAAAATTTACAGTTTTTGGAATTTTTTCGAAAACATATTTTTAAGAAAAAGAAAAAATTGTTCGCCAAATAGATTTAAGGTATAATATACGTGTAAATTTTTCGAAAAACAAATTTTTTTTGTTTAATGTGTTCTTTATAGTTTTAGGAATATACATGCACATTTTTAAATCGATATTTAAAAAAAAACAGATGTTATAACGGTTTTCGTTAACCTATGTCTCAACTCCATACAACAAATAAAAAACTTTAAACGCGACTTCCTCGAAACTAGTATTTTTTAAACGGTTCGATAGATAACTCGAAATCTATTGGTTCAATTTCAATGATTTTTTTTGCACTTTGTTCGTTATTTGTCCTTTAAGGGGGGGGGGGGGGGGAGGGGGGTTAGGTTTGACAATTTTTTTTTTATTTTTTTATTTTTGTTTCTGAAAGTACAACATCTGAAGAATATTGTATTAAATTTTTAGTTCATTCGAAGCAAAACTAACGAAGTTACATAGGGTTGAATGACCGTACCTCCAACTAGTGTTGCTTTGTGTACAAAACTTTAAATCGATTTTCCCAAACATGTAATTTTTAAAGTCGGTGACCAGCCTACAGAAAAAACTACTGAACCGATTGTTTTGAAATTTTTTACACGTATTCTACATGTAAGTAGCTCTCAAGTGACGTCGAGCTACGTTTTTTTAAATTTTTTAATTACTAACAATTTTGCAATAACAAATAGGTAGATTTTTTCGTCAAAAATCGTCATTTTGACTTCGAAATGGTGCCAAAAATTGAAAAATTTTAAAATTTAAAAAAACTCAACGTCACTGGAGAGATAAAGTAATAAAATAAAGAAAGCATTTTGAGTTTTTGGTTTCAGATGATCCAGTGATGCTGTAGGCAGGTCACCGCACAAAGACTTTTTTTCGAGACACCTGCGGAGATCTACAATAAATCCGTTATTTCTCTCTATTTTTTAACAAAAATTTTTTTAAATATTCTTAAAATATTGTACTTTTATATAATAATAAGTAAAATAAACCTACTGTGATAGTTTTTTCTAAAAAATCCATGAAAAAACATCTTTTTTAGACGAAACAAACCCTACCCTGCCCTTAAGCATACCCCCTAAATTCAAGTGTCTATTTTTTTTTGTTTTTTTTATATAAACAAATAAAGCGCGCGAAAATGTATCTATTTTTCGAACTTTTTACTTCAACTTCCGCCATAATTAAAAAAAAACCCCGGAGGTCTTGCGTAGGGGGGATGCTTAATATAAAGTCTATGCTTTAAAATGTCATTTGATTTTTTTGTTTCCGATACATGGGAAAGGCCATATCCATCGAACCGTTTTGGATGTCTTTTTTTCAATGCCATTTTCAACGCCCTCTATATAAAAGCCAGAACTGTATTTAAAAAAAAAAAAATTATTTTCATAAAGTACCTGTATGAATTAAAAAAAAAAAGAAAATAATAAATTCTTATATCTAAAAAAATTTTTTTAAAAGAGCTCCTGTTTTTGGTTGCTACACGTATATTATACCTTAACACATCTTAATGTATTCTTAGAAGAAGTTCGTGGGGACACAATAAGCAATACATTTTTTTATATCAAAAATTAATAAGAAATGATCTTCGACTGGGCCGAAGTTAAATACCCCCACGCCGAACCACATAATATTCAAAGCAGCCAATAAAATGTTTTGTATGGGGGGTAGGCGCGGTTTTCACGCGGATTTAAAAATGGTGATGATGATTAATAATATATTTTTCCATACCTACCACGCCTCCTTATGGAAGTTACGAATGGAGTGACAAAATTAATACACCCCTTTTTTACGTTTTGTACCCGTGGGGATCGAGGGGGGGGCGTTTTTCTACGCCCGAACAGACCGTTGAGGCCTCCAAAAACCTTGTGACCTGGTGTAACAAAAATGTTTCGGAAATTGGTTAAAACAAATGAAATAATTTAATGATCTTGGAGAATACTTTGAAAAACAATAAAAGCATTTTCCCTGATTACCCACTGTTTTTTCATTGGTAGGCGCAAGACTTAAAAAGCAACCCTCGTACCTTTCATATAAAGTGATCAAGCTTCGAACATACTTAAGCACGGCTGTGTTGATTGATTTGATGATTTTCTAGATGACTTTTGAGATCATGGGAGCTGGAGAATACAAACAAAATATTTCACTTAAAATTTAAAAATGTCAACTGAGTTTAGTTAACTGAGTTTAATTGTCAACTCAATTTAGTTAAAAATGCAAAGAGACTTAGTGTAGTATTAGTTGAAAACCACTCAATATTTTCATCTATGACATATGTTTGAATGTATGGAATTAAATTATTAACAGTATCAGCTGTTTTATGTTTATAGTAGAGACAAGAAAAAAAAATATTTGAAATAGAGAAATAGAGAGTGAGAGAAAACTATTTAAAAGTTACTCAATAATGTTGCCACACTTTTCGTAGACTATTCAATTTTGAATTGAAATTAACACTCAAGCTGACGCATTGTGTATATAATGTTATAGACTTATGCATAGATGAGAGTTGAATAAGGTTGATATTTATCATGAAACACAGTGAAAAATTGTTGTCAAATTTATTTATAAAATATACTTTTATTATTTAATTGGAATTGATAACATTAAATATAACTGTGGGTCTCATGTGATGAGAATTATTTACAAAGTAATTGAAATCTAGTATTTAAAAATTGAACAAAGATGTATTTAAAATTATCTAGGTGGCAACAATGGGCTGAATTGAGTACGATCTTTTAACTCTTCTGATATTTTTACTTGAGAAGAACTCTAGTACATTGCTCTAACAACTATTTAGCAGTTGGTACGCTCAATTAACTGTACTCAAAGTCAAATTCGTTTATTTAGGTTTTTGCTAAATTTTTTACTATGATCAAAATTTCATTTCCACAACATGATCACTTTAATTTCAGTTCTGTTTTGGCGCTTCCAGTGCGAAGACCAAATTTTCGTGAAAATTTTAAAAATCTAAAAAATTAAAAATAGTGTGTGTGTGTGTGTGGGCTACCTAATAAACTTATATGAATTTAAACCCACTATAAAATTAGCTTGATTAATAAATAAAGAGGTTGGTGTTGTTGGCCGCTATTGTGTTGTTGTTTGCAGCTGGTCTGCTTATAAAAAGATCATTTATTTCATTTGTGTTGCAAGAATTATATAATAATAGTTTTTAATTAAAATATGAATTTAAAAAAAAAAAAAACGATCAGTAATGTTAGCTTCATGATGAAGAAATAATCAAGTAATTAAAGTATTTATTAACATTGGAGAATACTGATGAACATTTTAATGACGTGTCATATTTACATGGGGTCAATGTTCAGAGCTATACAAATTTAAGCTATTTTAGTTTATATTCTAAGTAATTACGATCGCTTATAAACATTTGAAGCAACATTTGTTGTTCCATAGTCTGAAGGCATTACTGAATTCTACTGCCTAGTTTTTGGATTTACATTTCATGATTTATTATTTCTGAGTTCATAAATAATAAAAGTTTAAGTCTGATGTCAATGTTTTAGAAAGTTTTACTTCAAAATTTTTAAACGCCATATAAGTTCTATGAAAGCTTTATTGACTTTTGTGTCATAACCTTGATTTATTTCATGTTAGTAGCTTCAGATTTTGTGTGTATATATATATATATATATATATATATATATATAAAGATATACTCAAGGAGTATAGTAACATTCAAATCTCAGTTCTGATCAAAGTCGACTTAGGCGATTATTGCTTGTTGACACAGATTTATTGACCTTACGTAAA
Source organism: Pherbina coryleti (assembly GCA_943735915.1). Lineage (NCBI taxonomy): Eukaryota > Metazoa > Arthropoda > Insecta > Diptera > Sciomyzidae > Pherbina > Pherbina coryleti. The sequence continues at coordinate 13,083,868 of OX030951.1, forward strand.
GAAACTAAAAATTCAAAATATTAAACAAATTGCTTTTGTTGACATATCACACACACCTATTTGCGTTTGTTGATGGGACAACTACATTTACTCGTGAATACAGTGATTTCCTTGTAACAGCTGAATAAATCAATAAAAAACATGTAACAGAGTCAATCTATTTTTCAAATCGCCAATAATAAATAAACATAAAACATATTCTTAAGAATCCAAATGAAAGTTGATTTTGAGTTGTAATAGATATTTTATTAAAAATGCAAGGTTCAACCAGAGAATACTTAATATGCAACTTTCTAATGTTTTAGTTGGAAAAGTAATCACTACACTTTGTTGGCGATATCGCACATTCGTAATATTTCGCCTCAATTCTTAGTTGCGTTATTTTTAGAATTTTCTTGTCACCAAATGTTTATTATCTCTGCATAGAAATGATAACTATCAATGATTTATAGAAGAGTATAAAGAAAGTATCGTTAAAAATTTTAGAGAGAGGATTAAATTAAATTTAATTTCTTACTTTTTACCCAAAAAACAAAAAAAAAAAATCCAAATATAAATCCGTTTATATAAAAAGTAAAAAAAATGACACAGAAGTTCCCTATGATAGAAAATATGAAACAATGACGTTATATGGCTCCCTGATTCTACGCCCGAAAAAAAATGGCATAAAAGCCCGAAATTCTCCTTAGCATCGAATTTTGGAAAAAACGCCCGAATTTGAAGTGGCAATTGAGCCCGAAAGAAGGAATGGTTTGGAAATTACGCCCGAATAGTTTGGAAATGAAGCCCGAATGGACTGGAAATTACACCTCAAATTTTCACCAGTTTCTCGAAAAATTTCCAAAATTTTTGGGTGTAATTTCCGTAATCCAGATTCAATGTAAGATTATCAAAATATAAAAGAATAGATTTGAGTAGTAAATTAATATTCCGTTGTGAAAATATCTGCAAAGATCTCCTTAATTTTATTTGTTTTTTCTGTTATTCCATGAACAAGGGGTCCATGGACATAATGTCCACATAAAGTCCAAATGGTGGTTTTTTTTTTATGATAAAATGATTTTCCCTTATACGGAATTTTGTTTTTTTACCTTCTGTAGAAAGGCAAACCATTTTATAATAACGAGTTGGAAATTTCTGAACTCTTTGGGAATATAGAAAATTCGGGCGTTTTTTCATATTTAAAGTTGGTAAAAGTGCCCGATTTTTCGGCCCAAAATACCAACTTATTTTTCGGGTCTTTATTCCTTTTCAAATATTTAAAAAAAAGACCCAACATTTTTCGGGCCTGATTCCGGTGGCTGTAGACATTTTTGCAGAGTTTTGAATTTGAATTTTTTTACACTGAATTTGAAAATTTTTGCATAAAAAGGGTTGTTTAATTTGGGTTTGTCTAATATGATTTGACCATTTGGGTTGCTTTCAGTCAAAAATAAGAAGATATCCTATTTTGAAATGATAACATTTGTTCACGCAGAAAAAAAAGGTTTAGGGAAATACCGCCCAAAAATAATAAGGCCAAAAAATAATGAAATAACGCTCATAACGAAAATGAAATAACTTCCAAAATTCATCCACGTTCTAGAGCAAAATTTTCAAAGCAATATCACAGTGATTTACAGAAATTTAAATAGGCTCAATGGAGTCTGACAAAAATCGATGTTTTTTGACAAATAGGGCTCCACTGAGATAATCTATAGAACTAGATGTGTAATAGGAACTTCTATGGGTTCTATATTTTATTTTGACAAATATGGACGATTCTTTTACTAATGGGTTCCAATCAAATTATCTATGAAACTTAGAAAAACTCTATGATTTCTGGAAAAATAGGTTAAAAAAAAAAAATCTGCAAGTATCTACCAAAGAGCTGCACAAAACATTCTAGTCATATAGTCATAGTATTTGAATAGTGTACACTATGAAGGTGCAGTGTATTTCAGTGTATTTCAGTGTAGCCATGTCATGCCTTAAAAGCTCTTCGTTAGTATGGTTGTGTTTTGAAAATTTTGATATGAAATAAATATCAAATCATAAAGCGACATTGAATTAAAAGTAACGAGAAATCATAGCGAGCACACCGAATGCACCATGCACTCAGTATAAAGGGTCAGTCGATACCATAATTTAAACTTGAAAAATTAAAAAAGCGCCATATCTCGAAAACGAAGCAAGATTGCCCAAAAATAACACCAGACTTGGGCTTCCTAAAGGAGGTCTCCAACTGGAGACGCACAGATAGAGGGGTCGGGCAATTTGATAACATTAAAAATTGGAAAAAGCGCTATATCTCGAAAACGAAGTAAGATAGGACAAAATGGTGTTAACCAGATTTCAGTTTCCTAAAAGGGGTTTCAAACTCGGGATGCACAGATCGGACAAGGATCAGACGATATCATAGACTTAAAAATTAGTAAAAACGCTATATCTCCAAAACAAAGCAAGATAGGCCAAAAATAACACCAGATTTTGATTTCCTAAAGGGGGTTTCGAACTTGAGACGCACAGAAAGAGGGGTCGGACAATATGATAGCTTTAAAAATTAGAAAAAACGCCATATCTTGAAAACGACGCAAGATGGGCAAAAAAAGATCGGTTTTTGCGTCGTACATGTATTGGTGTCGGCCAATAATAAGCCAATAAAAAAAAAAATAAATTCAAAACATAGAATATGCATAGGTGTAATGCATTTTCATTTCTATATTCTTCTTCAGTTAGGAATATACTAGAGTTTTCTTAGGTACTGAATTAAAGTGTATATCAAAAAATCGGAGTTCAAAACCTTATGTCACCCTACGAACTATGATTCCTACGTAGGATGACGTATGTATTTGTTGACATATGTATATCCTACGAAAATTTCAATATACAGTAGACGCTCGAAAATTAGAACTCTCGGAAATTCGAATCCTTCGGAAATTAGAACTAGCGTTTTTAATGCATTACCGTCAGTTCTAATTTCCGAGCGTTTTTTTTTTTTTTGTTTCCTTTTAATACTGAAAAATTGCATAGTAGTCATATCATATAAAATTTTTCGTATGAATGTTCTGTCATATCTCTCTTCAACGACGCTCTTGATGTCTACTCAACGATTGAATAAGAGAGAACAATATGTTTGAATTGAACGAGCACAATTTTGTTTTTGAAATATTTTTTTTTTCTTTAAGCTGTGATGAATTTTAATATATCGGTATGTTTTGTGTTCCTTTTATGTAAATAAAAATAAAAAAACTTTAAGCCAAAATGTTTTTTTGTGTATTTTCTAAGCGAAGATGCACTTTTATGTTACTTTTTATTTAAAAAAAACCTTTGGAAATTAGAACTTCTCGAAAATTAGAACTACCCCAGGAACAAAGTGGTTCTAATTTACGAGCGTCTACTGTATATTATTTAAATATTAATATCCAATACATTATTAAGAATAGAAAAAGTTTCTTTATATTTCCGACATAATACGTACGATCTGTATAAGAACATTACAAAGATCTTAACTATATTAATGAATAAGTTATTCGATGCAATTTATTAAAAAAGAAAAACAAAAATATTGTGAATTACAAAACGACAAATTAGTTCATATGTTAAGTAGTCTGACTCGAATAACTCGAAATTGTTGACTTTAAGAAAACCAAAACTAGAAAAACTGACAACCAGTTTTCGAATAACTCAAAACCCGGTTTGACAATTGCATCGCAAAAAATAGGCAGCATGCCTTATAATTTAAGTTTCTATAGAAACACTCCATAAAGACATTTAATGTTGTTATAAAAAAAAATATATTCAGGCCGAAAAAGTAAACAAACACTTACTTCAAGGTTAAACAAAAATTATTTTTGCCTTTCTTAAAACTTTTACTTATTCAAAATAAAAAAAAAAAACTTAAACTTGTATAAATCTACCGATAAAATATTAAGATAATGATATTTTTTGTTAAATATTATCTCGTGAATATAATACGTGTGCAGTTATAATAGGATCAGATGTTTTTTTAATCTTATCTGAACATTTATATATATTTGGTTAATAAGAAGAATAATTAGGAAAATATAAGTTATTAATTTTTTATAAAAACCTGATAAACATTTTAAAAGAGTTCGTATAAAAATACAATATTGTATTCCGAAATAGTCTGTACTTTTACCTTATGAACGCCAACAATATTTAGTATAGTTATTTAATATTAACCCAGACAAATCTAAGGAAAGCAACACGTTCCTACCATTAAAAGTATTTAATTTATTGTTAAGTGAGAGCATGAGAAGACGTAATATTTTTCTAATGCGTTGTTAAATTGTGCAATTTACACTATAACTAGAATTTTATATATATATTTTTTTTTTTTTTTTTTGGTTTGACAGTTTATTGCATTTGTTATGGGTTTTGTGATTGTAGCAGCCTTAATAAGTTTAAGTAAAAAGTTTAAATTCCGTTCGTCATATGCAACACAAAGATGCGCTACCTTGATAAAAAATTGCGCTTGTTATTTATGTTAAAAAAAAGAGTTGGCTGTATATAAAGCCGGATTGATTTTTATGGAGAAAAATAAAGTCAGCCGGTAACTCACTCTAAGGCTAGAAGGACTCTTAAAAAGTATTTTAATTTGTTTTTTTTTTTTATTATCTGAGAAATCACAATGGATCACAAATACCGGTTGGTTCTCTTGAACTCTTTTCGGTCAAAACATATTTTTTTTTTTGCTTGTAGCTTTTTTTCCCTTTATAATATAGAGGGTGGATCAAGTACAAGTGTTTTTTCTTTTAATTTCAATAAAATAAACAAAATTAAATTTTTTCCATATATTATGGCCTTCCATATATAAGAGCAAACATTCCCATTAATTGTCGCGACGTTCAAGTGGCTGCCTCGGCTGACTTCGCAGTAGCGCATTCTGTCACTCCAATTTTCCAAGACCTTGTTGATAGTTTCGGGCTATAGCTCACGGATTGCTTGGATGATATTGGCCTCAAGTGCTTGAATTGTTTCCGGATTGTTGGCATAACATCGGCCCTTCACGCTTTCCCTCAAAAAAAAAGTCCAAAGGGGTCAATCGCAGCTCCGAGGCAACCAATTGACATCGCCAAGACGGCTGATAACACGATTTGGGATTTTAGTGGGCCAAAGATCGATTGTGATCCTGCATGAACCAGAGATTGTCCAAATTCATTACTCCAATTTCAGTAAAAAAAACTCGGTTAACATGGCTCTGTAACGCGCACCGTTAACCGAAACGTTGTTCCCAGCCTCATTTTCGAAAAAAAATGGTCCAATGATGCCACCACTCCACAATCCGCAACAAACTGTCACTCTCTGTGGATGCATCGGCTTCTTGACAATAACGTGCGCGTTTTCCGAGCCCCAAAAGCGGCAATTTTGTTTGTTAACGTAGCCGCCGAAATGAAAATGCGCCCTGTCAGAAAAGATGATTTATCGCCCAAATCATTTTCTTTTCAATTAACGCTCTGTTTGGGCTACACAGCACTCACTTTGGAAATAAGTTTCCAATATTTCCCAATGTTGTTCAAGCATAAAGCGACACATTTCTTTTCGCGGAGGAATAATACTGACTTTATGTCAAGATTTCGAGCGGGAAAATAATAAATCATAGGTCAGTGTCAAAATAACCTATGATTTAAAAAGAAACCACTAAATGACCCACCCTGTATACAAAAAAAAAAAAAGGAATAAATTCTCTTATGTTGCTTTTCTATTATTCTATGGATCAGCAAAGAGATATGAATTAAACGAAAAAACAAATAGTTTTAATCAGATAGCAATAAAAACAACAACAAATATTCCAGTGCGAGTTTATAATTAATAGGGTGCATGAGCTTATTTCCTCACTCTCTGTTTATTTGGCAAACATAAAAGTTTTATAATATTTTCCATACGGCTCTTATCTTTGTGATTATGACAAAAATAACCTTGGCTGATACGCAAAAGATACACTTTATCAATAGTTCGCATTTTATCACACATACTACTAACATATATATTTCAAGAATGAGGAGAAAGTAGTTTTTTAACAGCACTTTTTAATTGGAACTGATTGGCACCGGGCCAAAGTTTAGGTTATAAACATCTACAAAAAAGGGGCTTGAACCATAAAAACAAATCAACGCGTAACAAATCAACTGGCCACATATCAGCAAATCATAAAACATCACACTGTGTAACAAAAACTTTATTAATAATACTGCGTAAGAAAATGGGGAAAAAATTAAAAAAAAAACTTTGAACAAGACCTATTGGACATCGTAGGCATTGTAGAAATTATTGCTGCAGGTTTGAATTTTTTAATTTATCCTCAAATTCTGGATAAAGAAACTGTTTTCTGGTATATTTCTCTTAATCGTTAAATTTACAAAAGCAAAATTTTCAATTATATGAGAATTATAAATATTTGCAACGATGGATACAGGGGTTGCTATTTATATTTCTGGCTTCCTACATTTCTATATTTCTACATTTTTTATTATAATGTCAAAGTTATAGATGAAAAAAAAAAATAAGAATTTCCAGAAACTTATCAATTTTTTTTTTTACTTTAACTTAATATGGACAAAATTTTTGTAGAGTAGCATTGTTTTTTTCTGATAATAACTTGAGAGATACGCTTATTTAAAATCTAAAAAAACTTATTTATCTGGAATCAGTAATATTCACCAATCTATTAAAAAGTACAACAGTCTTGTTGTCTCTGCTGAACGACAGAAACTTTTGTCAAAAAACCATCAAAATACTTTAGGCATTACCTTATACAATTTGTCCAGAAATTGATGTCAAAATAAAAAAGAATCAGGAGAATTTAAAACATTTTTCGTTGTTCCACATTTAACTTTGACATTATATCGGAAAATATATAATTGATACATCGTTGCATAGGTTACAATACACGATATATTTTTTGTAATTTAATTCAGTAAAGGAGGACCTATATTGTAATATATAATAGGTATACTTATGTGCAACTACCAAAAAACGGTTTCCTGTCCCCAAATCTAGATTTGGAGGGTTAATTCGAAAATCTAAGTGCGCAGTTTTAATATTCTCCAACCTACCTTTTTTGTGGCACTAGGTCGCGAGACAACTTTATTTTAACTGTCATACAGTGTTATTACAAGTGTTGCTATTTATATTTCTGCCCTAATAATAAAAAGAAACAAATAATTAAGGGTATTCACAAGGTCTCATAAAGTCAAATGTCTTAAATTGAAAACATGAAAATTTACAACTAGTGTGAACAACCTCTCCTAACTTATTGTGCTATTTCAACTCTCAATCAGCTGATGCAAAACAAATTAAAGCAAATATTTGCTATCACAATACTAAAAGAAAGTGAAAAAGACAAAATAATAGCCGGTTTGTGCAAAAAGCATATTTTGGACGTTATTGAATACGACACTCAATAAATATAGCTTTTAGGGTTGTAATATTTTAGTACTATTTTTATATGGAAGGCAACAAATACATTTTTAAACAAGCGTAAAATTTCATTACATTATGATAATATGACATGATAGCACACCTTGTGAATACCCTAATTATATCCGAAATAGGTGTTATTCTTTTTCAAAATATTCTCCATGAAGATTAATACACTTTTGCATGCGTTTGAGTAAAACAAGAGTTAACGAGTGATATAAGCGTTTTCCAGATGGCCGTAGACATTGAAGATGACGATTGCACGTGTCATGCTAGCATGTCAACAACCAATAAAAACGTGTAAAAAAGTGGAAGAATTGATTATGAATGATCTCCGAATCCCAGTTAGAGAAGTTGCTGATGATGTTGACATATTTACTGGCTCATAACAGTAAAATTTGTTCCAAAAGTGTTAAATTTCCACCAATGGAGACATTCTGGATCGCCGAGACCAAAAAAAACTTGACAAGTTCGGTCAATTGTGAAGGTTATTATTTCACTGTGATTTTAATGATTTATTTGATTTTAATGGCATAGTATATCATGAGCTCTTGCCACGAGGTCAAACAGTCAACAAGGAATACATAATGCAAGTTAAACACCATTTGTGATCGAAAGAAAACGTCCGGATTTGATAAAAAAACAATTTGCTTTAGCAAATTGCAAATTGCAAATGAGGCAAAAAATCTCACTGTAATCATGCCCCAGCTTTGATATTTGCCACATGGCCCCGTTTGACTTTTTTCCATCCCCAAAAATAAATAAAAAACCTCTTCGTTTTGCAAGCATAGAAGGGATTAACAGTGAATCGCTGAAAGAGCTTATGACTATCTCAAAGAAGGAGATCCAGAAGTGTTTTGGGATTTGAAGAAGTGCTGGCATAACTGAATAATATCCAAAGGAGACTAGTTTGAAGGAGATAACATTAATGTACATGAAAAAATAAAACTTTTTAAAAAATAATAATTCCCATTATTTTTGGAACACACCTTTTATAAAAGTGCAATTAATCACAGTTGTTATAAATTGTGCTCAAAAGAGATAAAGTAGAATGTGTGTCGTGATACGACTTTAACCTTTTGATTAATTTTTTTACTTTGATCGATTTTTTATTTTGATATTTTTGTTATTTTAGAGTTTTTTGGAGTCGAATCTAGTCATTATGAATCTAGTCAAAATTTCAAAGTCCTCAAATCCAATATCAAATGGCGGCCTGAAAGCGATCAATAACATTATTACTGCTATAATGACTTTCTCAGCCAATATTCTGATCATTTCCGAATGTTTTTATAGTTTTTAGATAGCCATAGATTAAAGTTTATGTCAATGCCGATACCGTATTCTTAATGAGCGACTTCGAAAGACCTATGAGTAACACGTTTGTCAGGAAACTATCCGAAAAACCTTGGAGTAACAGGTTGAAACTATCATTAAAGATTTTTTTTCAAATTTGGTCATTTGATTCAACATTTGAAAATTTCCAATTTTGACCTCAGATTCGTTATAAGCAAATCCAAAAAAAAAACCCCGGTTAATAAGATTTGAGCGAAAATGTAGACATTTTAATAGTTATAAACATAAAGTTACTCATAGTTAGGTTAAGTGATAGTTAACAATAATATTTTTTCGCAATCTCTGTGACCAATGATTTTATCTTGTAGTATTACCACCAAGGAAGTCAAATTAATTTAATAAGTACTGCCAAGTGGGCTTGACATAATATCAGAATTTTTATGTTGCATTAATTCATTCTCTTGAATTATGCGCTTAAACCGCCACTCAATTTTAATTTCTCAATGCTTTACTCTGACTGTTTACAATTGATCGTTGTTGGTGTAAGTGTCGTGTCTCGCGATCGTTACATTCAGCAGCGTTGGGTGTGTTTAGTAGAAAGATTGGGGAATTACATTAAAAATATTATGACTTATCATTCAGTACCCAAAACATTTTATCAATCTCCAATGAAAATAGTTCCACCAAATAAAATACTTAGAAAAAAGATATGGGATATTTTGAATACAGTTAAATCTTTCATTTCGGACAGATCAACTAAAGACAAACACTGTGGACCACAGATAAATTCTTTAAAAATTCGAAACAAAGACATCATTTATTGTGGCATTCATGGCCGAACGCGGCAACATGCGTGAACAGTCCGCGGTTAAATTTATAAACCGCGAGCTCCGAGGTTCGAATCCCCCATCTGACACAGATAATTTTTCAATTGAAATTTCTTGTTCTGCTTGTCCGTCACCCGCCGAAAATGGCAAGCTTCAGAGAGTGAATAATGCCATGTAAAACGTCATGAATAATAAACATGAACATTAGCCGTTCGGAGTCGGTAGAAGACTATATGGTTCATCTCTCGATAATTTTGTGTACAAACAGAAAATAACACGCACAAAATAATTTCATCCTAAGAGGCTACATTGGCTACTTTTTTTTCGTTCATTAAATATTCAGTTAGTTACGAACTGAACTAATCAAATTTTATTATATATTCCAGCTTCATTACATTCATCATGAGTCCACCGGCTTTGTTAAGCAAGGAAATCCCTGATATTGAAGTAGGTGCTTACATGAAATAGTTTAAAAACAAATACAATATTGAAACTTCTTCCAGAACCTTCTAACTCTTAATCCACGCGTCAAGACTAAATGCTCGGTTGTTCCAACTACGGAGACGAAAGTCAATAAGAAACACTGGAAACGCAATTCTGACCGTTCCTGCACTGTAAGTTGCCAATGAACAAATTAAAAAAAACATAAAATGTCCTTCTTTTTTCAACAATGCTTTTGGTTTTCATAACTTACTTATTTTCTGTTTTTTTTTTCCTAAAGTCCGGTCCGAAACTTTCCAACCACTTTGAGGACATCAAGCATACAACACTCTCGGAACGTGGTGCACTAAGGGAAGCCGCTCGTTGTCTTAAGTGCGCCGATGCTCCATGCCAGAAATCATGTCCCACCCAATTGGACATCAAGAGTTTCATAACCAGTATTGCCAACAAGAACTACTATGGTTCGGCCAAGGCTATATTCTCCGACAATCCTCTGGGTTTGACCTGTGGCATGGTTTGCCCAACTAGTGATCTTTGTGTGGGTGGTTGCAACTTGCAGGCCTCCGAAGAGGGTCCAATCAATATTGGTGGTCTGCAGCAGTACGCAACCGAAGTCTTTAAGCAGATGGGTGTGCGTCAGATAGTACCACCAAATATTAAGCCGCTGGCGCAGCCGGACAAAAAGATCGCTCTACTAGGTGGTGGTCCAGCTTCCTTATCGTGTGCCACATTCTTGGGACGTCTTGGCTACAAGGATATCACAATTTATGAAAAGCGTAGCTACTTGGGTGGCTTAAGTTCATCGGAGATACCGCAATATCGTTTACCCATGGATGTTGTCAACTTCGAGATACAGCTGGTCAAGGATTTGGGTGTTAAATTTGAGACGAATCGCGCGCTTTCAACGAAGGATTTGACGGTTAATGTAAGTATGAGTTGTTTATAAAGTGCCCATTACACAGTTATTAAGTGATTTTTTTTCTCTGCTCTTATTAGGGTCTTCTTGCATCAGGCGTCGATGCAGTTTTCCTGGGAATTGGATTGCCTGAACCGAATTACAACCCTATCTTCAAGGGCCTAGATGAGTCCATGGGTTTCTACACCTCCAAGAACTTTTTGCCTAAAGTTGCAGATGGCTCAAAGCCTGGCCTCTGTGCGTGCAAAGCTAGTCAAGCTCTACCCAAACTCTTTGGAAACGTCATAGTGCTAGGTGCTGGCGATACCGCCTTCGATTGTGCCACCTCGGCTTTACGTTGCGGTGCTCGACGCGTCTTTGTCGTCTTCCGCAAGGGCAGCTCCGGCATACGTGCTGTGCCCGAAGAGGTGGAGTTGGCACGCGAGGAAAAATGCGAGTTCCTGCCGTATTTATCACCACGCACAGTCGTCGTCAAGGACAACAAGGTAGAACTTGATGGTTATTCATGCTTAATTCTTTAATAAACTTGTTTCTTTCTGCCCAGATAACCTCCATGGAGTTCTGCCGCACCGAACAAGATGAGAACAACCAGTGGATTGAAGATGAAGAGCAGACCACACGCTTGAAGGCTAACTTCGTCATATCCGCCTTCGGTTCCGGCCTCTACCAAACTGAGGTGATCGAAGCGATGGCGCCACTGGAGTTAGACAACTGGAATTTACCCAAAATCAATCAGGAAACTCTTCAGAGCACCGTTCCCCAGGTTTTCTGCGGCGGTGATTTGGCTGGCGTTGCTGATACCACCGTGGAGTCAGTTAATGATGGCAAGATTGCCGCCTGGAGTATACACTGCCATCTACAAGGCCTACCTTTGGGGAGCCCAGCCGAGTTGCCACTCTTCTATACAGACATCGACAACGTAGATCTTTCAGTGGAAATGTGCGGTATTAAATTTGAAAATCCCTTCGGTTTGGCCTCGGCACCACCTACCACTAGTGCTGCTATGATACGTCGTGCTTTTGAGCAAGGTTGGGGCTTCGTAGTGACCAAAACATTCGGCATGGATAAGGATCTAGTCACCAATGTGTCGCCACGTATTGTACGTGGCACTACGTCCGGCTACAATTATGGCCCTCAACAGGGTTCATTCCTCAACATTGAGCTGATTTCGGAGAAACGTGCCGAGTACTGGTTCCGTTCCATTGCCGAATTAAAGAAAGATTTTCCCGAGAAAATCATCATAGCGAGTATTATGTGCTCCTACAATGAGTCGGACTGGATTGAGATGGCAACTAAAGCTGAAGCTTGTGGTTCTGATGCTTTGGAATTGAATTTATCATGTCCACATGGCATGGGTGAATCGGGTATGGGTTTAGCCTGTGGTCAGGATCCTGTTCTGGTCGAGAACATTTCAAAGTGGGTACGCAAGGCGGTCAAGATTCCGTTCTTTGTAAAACTTACGCCCAACATCACTGATATCGTGTCCATTGCAATAGCTGCGAAACGAGGAAATGCTGATGGTGTATCTGCCATCAACACCGTGCAGGGTCTGATGAGCCTGTCCGCAGATGCCACACCCTGGCCGTCAGTAGGTGCCGCCAAGCAGACAACCTATGGCGGCGTCTCTGGAAATGCTACGCGTCCCATGGCTCTACGCGCCATTTCATCCATTGCCAGTAAACTACCTGGTTTCCCGATACTCGGAATTGGTGGCATCGATTCGGGCGAAGTTGCTCTGCAATTTCTTCATGCTGGCGCCACGGTGCTGCAAGTTTGTTCTTCAGTGCAAAATCAGGACTTTACTCTAATCGATGACTACTGCACCAGTCTCAAGGCACTGTTATACTTGAAGGCAAATCCACCTCTACAGAATCCACAATTCTGGGATGGTCAATCGCCACCAACACCCAAACATCAAAAAGGCAAACCCGTGCTCCATTTAACCGGTGAGGGCAACAAGCCACTCGGCTTTTTTGGACCGTATCTGGAAGAAAGAGAACAGAAAATGGAAGAAATACGCAAGGAACGTGGTCCCATGTGGCATGTCGATAATGAGGACCAAAATGGTGTGCTGCACAGCAATGGAATTAATGGCACCAAACTGCCTACACCAAAGGTGGCCGATATTATTGGCAGAGCTCTGCCGCATATTGGCACCTACAAGAGTCTTGATAACAAACTGCAGAAGGTGGCACTCATCGATGATGTATGTAACACAGGAATTTTTCGATTTAATCTGCTAATAACTCCAATTTCCTTCCAGGACTTATGCATCAATTGCGGTAAGTGCTATATGACTTGTGCTGATTCCGGCTACCAGGCCATTGAGTTCGATGCTGAAACACATATGCCAAGCATTACTGATGATTGTACTGGCTGCACGCTATGTGTCTCCGTTTGTCCCATCATTGACTGTATTAGGTGAGTCGAAAATGGTCAATTTTGAAAAAAAGTTTGTTAATTTTAAAATTATCACTTATTGCAGCATGGTGCCGAAGACCATACCTCATGTGATCAAACGTGGTCTAGGGGAGGAAAAGAACTTCTACACACATGCCCTTAGCCCGATGCAATAGAAGCGAGCATTTGTAGAATTTAATTAGGAACTTTTAAAAATATATACCGTTATTGCTATATAAATGTTAGAAACTTGCAATCATTCAAAATAAATGAATATAAAAATTCCATTCCATTCGATGTGCTTCTTTTTTAAATCGATATTTGTGGGTATGTTTGCAAAAGTTGTATGCACCTAGGTCTAATTCTTTTTAATCAGCCCTATTCTAGGTTCCGTCGTAATAAATCTACGAACGTAAGCCTACACTATGAATACGAAAAATTTGCTATGCTAGGTTCCGAACAAAACAAAGTGGAATGTTGCCTCATTGAAATTTAATTTCGAAAATTCGAAAACAGTTGTTTTTGACAATATACATGAAATTTGAAAAAAGTGATTAATTAAAGTGTTAAGTTTAATGATTTTCAAATAAAAAGTAATTTAAAATTCATTCCATTGCATTTTAATTTTTGAACAGCATGAGGAGGATATGCTACAAAGAAGTGCTATGAAAGTTCGGCAAAAAGTATAGCGAGATTACAGTGATCTTTTTTAAATGGATAAAGAAATGTAGGCGGTGTTTTTCCAAAACATTTGTAGGTGCTCGACTTGGTAGATGGAAAACTATCAGCCGCAACCACGCAACTGACGGTGGAAGCCAACGTTTTGGTTTCGATAGGAATGCATTCATAGGCGTCCGCAGGAATTTTGCCAATGGGGGCCATCAACTTCTTTTGTCAACTATCAGGCATGCCGTGAATCGACTCGAGATTAGATTATTTCCCGCCGCAACATATTGACCAGTTTTCAAAATAAGTATTTTTGCATCAAAAAATGTGTGTCTTCAAAACCCATTCAATACACCCATTGGGGTTGTGTTGACATTGGTGTAATGAACTTTTTCTAACTTTTGAATAAGAAGTGTTTCAAAACATTTTCGATTTTGATGATGATGCATTCCATTCCATTCATTAAACTGACCAAACGTGTGTATTGGTTTCTATTTCGGATTTTTGACCTACATACACAGAAAAAAATAATTTTTTTGTTGATTTAAAGGAGAAATACTTACATATTTTCCTTTAAGCAGCTTATTTTTATAAAACAAACAACATTTTACTTTAAAATTTTGGTTTCCAAATGAATTCCGACGATGCAAAGTTGTCTTAAAAATCGCGAGAAAAGAATTGTCAAATGATGATGCATTCGGAACGTGGAAGTTCAATGGCACTAATTTCGAATATGCAGTAACGATTCCAATCATAGAATACAACTTTACGAATCCGAAAGAAAATCACAGCTACGATATATCCTGGGATAAGGCTGAATATCTTCATCCCAGATTTATCGGAATAACTGCATGGTATACCACATCTTATTAACGCGGACGACCTTAAAATAAACCATGTCATCAAGTCTGGAGTCGAGTTTATATTTTACAGTCGAAGCTTTTCGTTTTGTTACAATGGTGTAATCAAAATAAGCTCTACTTCTATATATCACGAATTCCACGAAAAAGTCATCCTCATAGGTCAAAAATCAAATTTTCTGTGTTTTTTTACTTTCGCCTGGTGAATAAGTTGAGCGACAATTTTGCAGTTTTATTTTGATATTTGCCTTGAGGGCGTGCGCTGTTTATTACAACAATTAAAAAAAAAAATATTTGCTTCAAATTTTTTAATATTTTCCTAATAATCATACATATATATGATAATAATATATATATATAATAAATAATTATCAACGACATACCGTGGTAAGAGCAGTTAAATAAATTAAGAAAATATGTAGCATGTGCGTAACAATATTGATATATGTTTCAATGCAGACTCTAATATAAGAAATTTTTTGCGGAAAATGCTGTTATGTGTGGATATTGAGATGGCAAACCAGATTGAAAAACATTTTTTTTACTATTTCCATTGAAAAAAATTCTACGCGTTTCGCACATGTTACACTTTTTTCTATAAAACAATAGGGGTATTCTCTATGCCTAGGATATGCCGTTGCACGGTGCAAGGATAGGAAATGTATAATATCTGCAATTGAGAAACAACAATGGCGGATTGTACATTTCCTATTCTTGCACTGTGCAACGGCATATCCTAGGCATAGAGAATACCCCTAATGTAGTTTTTGTTTTATAGAATACACACTATGGGGTCGTTCATAAATATATCAAAGTGACCAAAAATAAAACAACTCGAAAAAATTGAAATTAATACACCCTTCATTTAAAAAAATTTCCATCTTTACATCTGCATTAGACGGTCAAACGTCTGAATTGACGGTTAACTATTGACAAGTGTCAATATGAATTCTCATAAGTGAGTTTTATTTAATTTAACCCTTAAATGCCCAGTGTATCTTTTTGGATACAACCGAGAAAATAAGCTATTTATTTTAAAATATTGCAAAAATTATAATGCTGGATATGTAGTTTCACTCAGAAAATTTCAAATATAAAACAAAAATTTAATTATTGGCATAACTTTGTTGGTTTGGGAAATATTGACCGTCATATTAAAAAGTTTTTTCATTTTTACGGAAAGTTCGGTTTTTAACATGAAATACCTTTTAAACTATTAACAATTTTAGAGTATCATTTAAATTATCATAATTTATCATATCATAATTTATCATAAAAAGCATCGTTTTCCGCGTTTTTTCCTTGAACTCCTACAACCAAGCTGATTGATGGTATACGTCAGAATGCCTACTGTATCTTTTTGGATACAACCATGTTTTCTTTAAACAAAAATTTTTTCCAAATAAAATAAAAACGGGGTCGTGTTCAGGGGATCATTAAGCACAACATAATTTTAATGATATCGGTGTTGTTGGGCATTTAAGGGAAAAAATAAGTCGGAATATAAATTATTATTCAAATAAATCTATTTTAAGGAATCATATTCATAAAAACACTGAACTTGGTGATGTACGGGTGCAGCTTTTACAAGTACTCTCTCAAAGGCCAGGCAAATTTCTTTGCATAAGAAATGAGAATACACCTGAATAGGTCCACATGGAATCTGTTGAAGAATTTGAAGAGTCCCCAAAGTTCCAGCTCCTTTAATTCCAGTGATTGAGAGCATCGACTTTTGGATCGAATAGAATAGAATAGTTTTTATTAAAATAATTGATTTTCAAATTTTTTTCTTAAATGTATCTAGTCATGACATAAAAGAGATTAAAAAAAAGAAAATAAAAAATGTTTAATCCTTTTGTTTTGTATTTCAGTTTTTAGTAAATATGGTCGAAGGTAACAGTAATCTGAACGTACAGTGTAATTGTGCGTGACGAATGAAACATGTGCGTGACGGTGTTTAAAGTTGAAAAAATAGTTTTATAATGTTCTTATCTCAAAAACCTTAACTACTAATATAATCTAGGATAACCTCTTATTGCTGTAAAAAAATATGAAAATTCTATCTGAAGTCTATTCGCAGAAATTTCAGATGGAAGCTAACATCAAATTTTGTAAGGGAAAATTTTGTAGCACGTGCGTACGCTACATTTTGCTTAATATCACCGAAATTCATAAGTGGATTCATAAAACCTTTACACGTTTTAAATAGATCGTAAAATTAATTAATAAAAATTGCAAACCAGTTTTCGCAAAAATTTCTTCTTAAGTAAATCAGTTGCAATTATTCGCAAGCTGTAACAGTGCGTGACATGGAATTCATGATATAAGTTTATAGTTAAGAATAACGGTTACTTTATGGCACTGAACTTAACAGATTTAAACTTCCAATCGGTCCCTTGTGTAAATTTCACACACACTTTTCAACTTCAAGCTGATGTTTCTTTAATATAAGGTCATCAAATCGAGCTAGGATTTTGGCTGGTTTACACACAAGGAACTTATTCGTTTCTAGAAATAAGGAACCGATGAAGGTTAATCATATATCAGATCTTGGCACAACAATCAACCGTTCCATCTTCACTTAGATAAAATTTTCTCTAGTAAGCGGTTTGGATTCATCAAAGGACGTGCAAGGGAGTTTTAAACTGTGTGGGCACTTAGACCCCATACAGTACACTAGTGCGGCCACTTCTTGAATATGCCTGCATAACTTGGAATATTGCTTGTGAGTCCTATAGTGATAGATCGAATCAATCCAAAATGCAATTCCTGCTCTTTGCGCTGATAGATTACTATGATTCTGGTGACTTCAGAAATTTGCCACTATACAAACATAGTCTCGGTCTTCTAAATTGTTTGCCACTTTTATCAAGGAGAACGTTACCAAGCTTACGCTTCACCTTTGATGTTATAACTGGAGCTGTAAACATCGAGTATATTTCTTGTAAAATAACATTTAATGATCCTGTAAAGCTAACTTGCCATACAACACTGTTGAATGATGGTCTCTTCGGAAATGTATGAGGATTTGCGGTATGAGCACAACTGGCAACTCTGCAGATTTGGCAAATGATGCAACTGATAAAAATGATGACGTTTTGCGTATATTTTGGTTGCATATTAGACCAGGTTCTTTGCTGTAGTAAGAAAAATGGACAGGTTTGCTAAAAAAAATAAACATTAAAATATAAAATTAAATTGTCCAAATTAAGTCATATAAGAAATTCTCTCTAAAGGAGAAAAAGAAATTGTTTTCTACTTGCTTTTCTTCCGACAGTTTTTAAGCGTCAAAGGGGCAGCGTCAATTTATTTGATGCAAATGATGACTGGAAGAGCCTGATTACTAACGTCAACATGAATACCAAAACCATGTAGTTTATGCATACTATGAACCTATAAATAGATATTGTAGAATATTTTATAATATCAGTCCGTTTATGACTAAATCCATATTCAAGCGTACCTTTTTAAGATCGCTTTTCTTAAAAATACACAGGGTTGGGTAGGTATACGTAATAATAATTCTTTATTGATAATGATATCTTGCTTAATTTCACAAAAATTTTGTTTTTTTTTAATTTAATTTTTAATACATATTAAGTTATAATTGAAAATTTTCAACAAAACATATTTATGATTGTTGATTTTTTTTTTAATGTTTTAAATGTATATTTATTAAGATATAATTGCTTTATAGCAATTTAAGGACTTAAAATACCACAAAATGTTAAAAATATTATAATAAAATGAAACTATTTAAAAAAAAAATATATATATAATTTTATGCACGATATAAATAAAACTCAAATGTTATTTAATGCTTGTATGGAAGAGATTGAGAATTTATGAATCGAGAGTTAAAATAAATGCAAGGGCAGGAAATGAGAACGCAAATAAGACGTGAAGAAAAATATAGGTACAATTATGTTTATAATTTTGTAATATTTCCACAAATATAAATTTTTTTATGTTAATCTCTTTATAGCGTATGAGGGGTTAAGGATTGGTACTGAAGTTTAATAAAATTTTTCTTCTAATGAATTTTCACATGATGCTTGTTACATAATATAGCTTAAGTTTTATGACATATACATGATGCATGTATGGGTAAACAATTATGAAAGTGCGGAAAACTAAAAAAAAAAGAAATGCTGCAAATAAAAAGTTTTTTTAATAAATAATTGCGTAGCAGCAAAAATTAAAACATTCGAATTGAGATCGGCAAATGAGGGGTTTGAGAGAAAAGTGCGTAAACAAATATTTTAAAAACAAGTGACTTTTGACACTTTCACAATAACCACAGTACACAGTTTATGTTTATAAATTTATAGGAATATCTATGTAGTTTTATATTTAAAAAATAATAATAAAATTGCTAAAAAGCCATTAAAAATTGCATGCATGTTATTATTAAATATTTTATGCAAAATTTCATTTTCTTTTTCAATTAAAATACATAAGATTAGATTTTCACTCACTTTTCAAAAAAGCAAACGGAAGGACTCGCAATTTGAATTATTTGTTTTTTTTTATGTTGTTTGTTTATAAAAATTGGCATTGTTTGTTAATTTTATTTTTTCTCTACTCGTGTGAATAAGTTACACTGTTCTGCTCAGTTTAAAAAGCTCTACGCAAGTATAAATATCATCTGTATTATAATTAATTGCTTTCATAACAAGTATTTTTATTTTAATGTTGTTGTTGTATAAAAAATGTATAAAACTTCATGGATACTGCTGGTTTGTATAAAAATCTTTTCGGGAAAATTGTGCGAACTATTTTTTTTTATGAATACTTTTCGGGTACTTGTACAAATATATAAAAATATTATTATATAGCGCATGAAATACTTGCTAAGCAAAGATTATGTTGCATTCGTTCTTAAATTGTTTAGTTTTATTTGTTTTTATTTGCAAATATTTTAAATCAATTTTAATACTTTTTTCTGATGCACGTATGTAGAAGATTTGCTTAGTCTTATTTTCGGAAAGATAACATCATATTCATCATGTTTTTAATGTTGACGATCTTAAATCATGTTTATATACTTAACTAAGTAAGCTATAATTATTTGAAAATGTCTAGTAGAGGCGTTTCAATGATTTTTTTAAATTTTTTTGTTTTTTTTTCTTTTTTTTTTCTTCAACTTTTTAATGCTTCAACTTTATTTTTGTTTTATTTTATGATTAATATGCAGCTGTAGCATACTTATTTTTTAAATAACGAATTAAATTTTGCATATATAAATAGGAAGACTTCACTTAGAATTCCCACTGTGTTGCCATGTCGGTGCCATCGTCTAGTAGCTTGAAGGCGCCATTTTTAGTAGCACCCAAATATTTGCCACTTTGGGATCTGAAAAAAAATATATGATTATTATTGATGTTGTTCTCATGCGCATTGCAACACTTACCTAATACAAATTCTTGTGGGTTCCCGCAATTCCAAGTAGAAACCATCTGTTGGCACATCAGCGTCCACAGCGATGCCCTCGCCATCGATACGCCAATACTTGCCACTGTGAGCCTTCAGATGAACAAGTCCCTTTTGGGCGCGTTCCACCAAAATTGTCTCATATGTGGCTTTATTGCATTCCAATTTCAAGTTGCCAGGCGTACGATAGCCCACGAAGCCCTGCTCGCATTTAAGTACCAATATCGGTCTAAAAAAAAGAAAATTCAATGCGGTTAGTTTTGCGAACTTCAACTGCAATATAAGAAATATATCTGAAACAACAATTTTTTGATTCAGAATTATTAGTTGTAGTTCTTGCTGATGCTTTCAATAAGATTTAAAAATGAATATGAAGTGTATGTTACCAATAATAATGCGTGAAGTTTAGTTTGTGAAGAAAGATACAGTTTCAATAGTTAGATAGAATAGTTAGAAATAGAGATTCGTCTTAATGATGAGTTTTAATATAAAAACTAAATATTTTGAACATTGTATTATTTTATTATTTTTTTTTAATTTTCGTGTTTTTATTTTTTATATTTTTGTTTGCTATTTGAATTTGTTTTTATGGAATAATCGATTTTTTATTTTTTATTTTTATTAATATTTTTTGGTTTTTATTTTTATTTCCTTTTTTTTGTTGTTTTTATTTCGTTGCATTTATTATTACATTGTTTTCCATATTACCTTTATTTCTTATTTTACCATATTGTTCTAATTTTTATATTCTTACTTTTTAAGTTTTTTATTTAAATTGAAAATTTATTTTATCCTTTTTTATATTTATTTTTTAATTTTTTATTTTAATTTTTTTTATTTTTTAAATTAAATGAAATTTATTTTATTTTTTATTTTATTGAATATTCTATACAATGTAGCTTTAATTGTGCTTGTTAAATTTAGTTTTTAAATTTTGTTTTTATATTTTTTACTTAAGTGTTCATACTTTTATTTTTACTATTTTTGTTTTTTTTTTATTTTTTTTTATTTTTTTTTTAATTTTTTTGTTTTATTTTGCTTATTTTGTTTAATTTATATAATCATTTTATTGTTTTCTTATTTCCTTTTTATTTTTGTTTATTGAATTCGTTTTTTAATTTTTATTTTCTTTCTTTGTTTAATTTCTGTTTTTATTTTTATTGTATTTAGTTTTTAATTTTATTTATTTTTGTATTTTTTTATTTGATTTTTTTTCATTTCATTATTAATTTTACTGATTTAATTGTTTAAATTATTTCATTTTTTTATTTTAGTTAATTTTTTTATTTTCTGTTCTGAAAAAACGAAACGAATTGGATATTTTGAAAGGACTTTCGTCGAGCTTCTTACGATGATTTGTTTTTCTCACAAATGACCGACAACTGAACCTACTTATTTTATGCCGAGTTCAAACGGCCAATGTGTATTAATTTTTTTGGACAGCCAAATTTTTGAGCAAATTTTTTTGCTCAAGCTTTTTTTTAAAGTATTTTTGAGATTTTTTTCCAAGATTTTTTGGAAGAGGTCGCACTAATTGGATTTTCCCTAAAAAAAAAGAAGGATAATTTGGTCAATAGCAGACATTTTTCTAAGTTTGAGTGATCATTTCGAAAGACAAATATCCAAACTTTACTTTAATGTACATAAATCAGAAGTGTTGGCCATTTTGTTGGATATTTTGGAGTAATATATTTTATTTTGAAATTTGCGTAAATTTTTTTAAAAACGCTTCATAACTTTTTAAAATTTAATTTACATGAATAAAAGTAATGATGCATTTTGAACTATGGTAAAATTTCAAAAAATTTCAAAAAAATTCTTGATTTAACTCTTACTGTGCTGAAGTTATAGTTTTTCGATTTAGGGATAACAAACGATTTTTTTTTAATTTCATAAAATAAAAATGTATTTCTACTGACAATTAATTGAACAGCATAAAAATGATATTAAAAACTTCATAGTGTCATTAATTTTTTTAAAAAATTCGGGAAAGTTTAAACTTTTTGCCAAACAAAAATCATCTTATTCAAAGCTAAAAATTAAGGACAACTTGAAATATTTATACTAGTTTTATATTTATACTAGATCTTCAAATACTAATTTAACGCACTCGCGCCACCACTTTGTAAATTATACTTTTTATTTTCATTTGTATTTAATTTTTTGTTTTTTGTTTATTTATTATTTGTGTTTTAGAGTATTTTATATTTTATTATTTTTATTTTAGATTATTTTGTGTTTTATAAATTTTATTTTTAATTATTTTGAGTTCATTACTTTAATTTCTTAAGCATTGCTAATTAACTTTTTTTTTTTGTACTTTGATTACTTATTCCTTATTCAATACTTTTAAAATCAAATGTTTTTTATTTGAAACGAGTGAATTTATCAAGACATTAGAGTTTCACTTTAATCTGAACACAATTTTAAGTTTTTACCTCCTTACCTATTGATCAGATAGAAGTAAAATTTAGTGATATCCTCAATGGCTTCGGCAGTTGCAAACAAGTGCCCCGACCGTTTTGTAGCCAAGAACTTGCCGTTGTTTGCGCGGAACGATAGGGAACCATCGCCGTGCCAGATAAGCTCAAAAAGCGCATCAGCGCAACGACGATTGCCGGTGGCTTGAATGCCACCACCTGTGGACAGACACCAATAGCGATCCTGCGTGGTACGCAATGCCCAACGGTGTGCAGACCAATCGAACTCCAATTGGAACGTTTCATTTTCACCAACCTCATCTTGATTAGCAGTCACATCAACGCCCTGCTTAACGCTCACATAACGTGTATTCAGTTCGGCTATGAATGAAGCTTGTGGCAATGAATCTTCCAGCGAGAATAGCTCATCGCGTGTAACAGTTGATGAGCGCGATTTAAGTACAGCCTTGGAGCCAATTGGCGAGAGATATTGACTTTGTCTGAACAGATAATGAAATGAAAGAAAAATAAACATTGATTAATGTAGAGTCGCTCGACGTTAGCTATCAATACCATTAAATGGCATCACTCACTTATCACGCAAAGCCAAGTGTCCGCCATGATATTCGGCACTAAAAAGGCAATCCTCATTACAGACGACTTGCAGCTTGCCATTGGCATTTAAGTACCTAGAGAGAAAAACGACAAAAAATATAAAAGTTAGTAATTGAATTTGGATGATAACGGTGCACTTTTTACTTACTTATTGTTGCATGTGTGTAGGGCATAGCGTCCACCCTCATCCGAACGAAACTCCAATGTGAATAAAGTATCCTCACCCCATGGTATATTCGAGTCAACATGAATTTCATCCTGTGACTCAGATAGATGGGCAAACCGTTTGCGACCAATCGAACGCAGATTAACTTGAGGACGCGCAGCTAAATGCACTGTCCAGAATTCACTGGAACTTGGTGTCTTAGCGGTGCAGACCAGTTTGTCGGGTGTGCCGCCCAGGAAATAACCGCGTGATTCATTCTTCAGAGCCCAACGGCCAGTGCCATCTTCGCTGATACTGATCTGAAATCGACTGCCAACATCACGTTCATCACTCTCACACAGTACATTACCGAATGTATCGACCGAAAGATATTTGTTGAGATGAGATCGTAAGTAGATAATACCTTTAAGAGGGAGAAGAGTAGAAAATGGTTAGAACGCAATATAAATAAATGAACAATTGTTCGAGGACAAAAATCAATTGAAATTATTTTAACTCTAATTGGAAGTATAAGCAAAATGCTGCCTGACTTAATAACTTAAGAGAAATTAGTTAGAACACAAGATTAATAAATGATGAATAGCGCGATGACAAAAATTTATTGAAATTATTTTAACTGTAATTGGAAGTGTAAAGAAAAATGCAGCCTGACTTAATTACTTTGCTTATGCATTGGTTGAAGCTAAACAACGAGCTGTCTTAAGAGTTGGAGTCATTATGAGTTAGGTAAACGAACTCATTTCAATCAACAGACAAACAATTAGCGTTGGTCATGCATTTTATGTCGACAACAAGCTGTGATTTAAACAATAATAAACTGTTGTACAAAAAGAACTAACCAACAACTGTTACCGCGATGACATTGCAGTTTGGATTCAGCCAAGCAAAGACTATGATTAAATTTTCAAGAGATTCTATTTTACTGCCAGAACTTAATGTCGCAGATAAACAACGAAAGAAAATAAATTGTGGTCTTGACGCCAGTTACCTCTGGCTACTGACTTGAGGTCATTAAGTGCGGCACTTGCACAACTTAAATTAACCCTGCAGTAGTCGCGTACCTAAATGTGACGAGAGTGGTCGCGCGGATTACATATGTAATCCGTTTTTTAAAGTTTAAAATAAGAGATGGCAATTTGAAAATGCTTAGTTATATGTTTAAATTTTTATTATTAAAAAAAAAAAAAATAAATAACTGGCCATTTCAGCCCTTGAAAGGACTTTGACCTAGCTTCTTATGATCAATTGTGTTGTGCGTGTTATTAAGTTTGTACACAATTGACCGAGAACCGGACCTACATGCTTAACGCCGACTCCGAACGGCGATGAACGGAAAGTTCTCGTTCTCAAGAAGCTTTACATGGCATTTTGATTACTCTCTGAGGTTTGCCATTGTCTGCAGAGAGGTGGCGGCCGTACAGAAAAATTATTTTAATTCAAATAATTTTCTGTCGCTGCTGGGGTTCGAACCTGGGTTTCCAAAGTTCTTTGACATAGCGGCCACGCACTTTAACCAACTACACCACGGACGCCACAACAATAAAAATTTTTATTATTACTTTATTTTATATTATATTTATTTAAAAAAACAACATAAACATAATTCTTATAGTACGTAAAATCAATGAATATCGATTGCAGACAATTGTGAAATTCATAATTTTGCATGACTGGATTACATATGTAATCCGCGCGACTACTGCAGGGTTAAGTCCAAGATACTGCTGCTGAGTAAATAAAAAGTCTGTTAAAGTGCAAAAGATTCAAGTGGCAAAGTAGTGTGATGCCGACGTCCCCAAAGGTGGCTGACTGTCAACAATTAATGTTTGAAGAGCCAATTGTAAAGTTTTGTTGCCAAATGCAATGCAACAGTAAATGATGAAACTGTGCAAATGTATAACAATAAAAAAGCACTTTAAGCTTGTTAGTCGTCAAGAAGTTGCAAAATAATCTACGAGTCAAATGTGGGTCAACCAGAGAAAATCTGCTTTATTTTAAAAGATGTTTATTTGAAAATTTTTACTGGCGAAAAGAGACAAGAAGCGATGAAAATTGCTTATTTTTATGTATTTGAAAAAAGTCTCAAGTTTTGTTAAAAATAATGGAATAATTATGTTTATAGATGGATTATGGAAATTTTTATTTGTGGCCTATTAAATAATGTAATGATTTTCTTTATTAAGCCAGAGCTTATCATAAACTTAATACTAAAAAAAAACATAATCGCATGGAACTAATTTTGTAAAAAAACCAATAACTATTGGCAAATTTTGTCTTTGCAAACAATTAAAATTGTTTACCAATGGACCGTTAATTTTCTTAATGGTTATACTGCCATGGCTAACATAGATTGAAGATTTCTTAGTTATTTTTTGCTAAAATGCGCATTAATCTTTAATTCGATTAAAGTTTATTTGAGCTTCTATGCATAGCTGGAATACTCATTAATAGAGAGTTAAACCCAAAAGCTTGAAGCAGTGTTCACTTGTGGATATTTATTAGTTTTCCCCATTTTTCTACTAATCAATTACAATTTCGCGGGTAGTTACAAAGAAAATAAAGACATGATTTATTACGAAAACTTTCATCTAGACTATGCGGTTTGAAGTTGACACAATATTCCAATAAATTAAAAACGTTTCTTCTCCAATACTTTTGCCTTCTTCCTAAACATTTCTTTAACATCTAAATTTTGCTCTAAATAGCTTCAAGACATTAATAATTGGCAATGGTAGAGACAGAAAACATAGAAACGTGTGAACGTTTTGAAGAATGAGAAATTAATTATTGTGTGAATTTTGGCAGAAAACTAATAAACTCAACGGAAGCAACGGATTTGAAGTTAAAAAAAAGAAAACAAAAATTGAAGAATTAAAGCAGCAAAATAATTAATTAAAATTTACAAAAATTTAAGGAACGTCCATAAATATTCTTTTCATGCTCTTACCTATGTTTTCAAAATAGTGTATGTGAAAAATTTGTATAAGGGAGATATGGTCTATAACTCCGCCCAATAACATAATTTAAGTAAAGAATCCAGTTTTGCAAGAAATTAGATTGATGACATAAAAGGTAGTTGGTGGGAGTTTTTCAAAACGAGTGATTACCGGTGTTTTTTCTTTTTTTTTTAAATTAATCCCTGAAATCTATTGGAGCAGATGATTTGAGATAAGCTGGTCAAGCATCAGCATTTAATTAAATTCTTTGTGATCTAACTCATAAAGCATACATTTTTAGTCGGAGCAAAACTCAAGCTAAAGGTAATTCTTCTCCAACTTGATGAATTTTGGCTGCCCCTTCTTGTCCCAAACAGATACACTCGCATCGAACAGTCTCATCGAAGGTGGGTTTCTTTTTCAAAGCATTATTTATTAATTTTTTTTTTTAGACTAAACCCACGCTCAGGGAATGCCTCCATTAAATGGGAAAGCATTGTGTTGATTCGAAAGAAGGATTATAGTTTGCTGAAGGGTTAACTATAGGATTGAATAACGAATTATCTTGGTAAATTGAGGTTCTATTGAGCATCAAAGCAATGGTATAGGAATGGTACTAATTGTGTTAGTATCTGTACAGAAGGCTCAGGCAACCAACATTGCGTCGTTGCCCAAGAGCATTGATAGACGATGAAATGTTTCAGATATATCGCCTGTCGTTAAATTCGGTCCAGAAGCTCCAAATAAGATGTGGAACCCTCTGCCCAGATATGCTTATTTTACTCCATTTTTGGCGTATACATCATGCGAGGATCAATTGGAAAGAAGTATTTCTTTTACCATTTTAAAAATATAGACACTCGCCGCTTCTTTGGACACATCGAAAATGTGATCATATCAACAAAGATCGGATTGAATCGATATGCCCAGAACTTCAATGGCTTCTAATACAATAGTTTAAACTCTACTCTATTTGCAAGTCCGGAGATTTTTTGAAGAAGTGTGTCATTAACTTTTTGTCCCTTTTTTTCAATCTCTAAAGAGCTCGGGCGTTTTTTGAAAGAATATGAATGAGAAATGCTGTTGTCCGCAAACAAATGAATTGGGTTATGAGTCAACTACAGAAGGCCGTTAGTAAAAACCAGAGACAAAGTTGGCGACAACCAGTCTGAACCCTACAGTACTCCAGCACCGATGAATGGCATGTGCACTGCACGAAATACCGTTGACCACGACAAGGATCAATCTGTCCTTAAGAAAACACATGATCCATCGAGCAAGGTTATCATCAAAACCACATGCAACCACAAAACCATAAAAAAATCTCGCCGGTAAATTCAAACGATATTTGCGGTCACTTTACCGTCAATACAATTGTTGTTGCACAGTTTAAAATTACCGAGCAAAAACTGTCACTTAACAATTGTGACAGTAAATCTCAACGTTTCGAAAAGTTAAAATTGACCGTTAATTTTTTTTATCGAACATGTTTTTTCATATGTGTTGGCGGGATTGGCTGAGTCCGTTTAAATGCGAGAACCATTCGGTGAAAATTTTTGAGCCTCAAGGTCCGAGGTTCGAATCCGCCACCAGACACAGAAATTTTTTTCAATTGAAATTAATTTTTTTTGATCAGTCAGTACATGTACTGTAAAAATTGTTTTTAAACAACTTTTGCGGTAAAGCTTCATTTCAGTAACGGTAGAATTCACAATTTTTATCGTTAAGCTCGTTTTCAATCGACAGTTTACCGTTCGAATCGGTAAAATTTACTGTACATTTTTTGGGAGCAGCGTAAGCAACGAAACTGCTAATTTGTTACATGAAATTACTCGCTTAGTATAGGTGCAATGGTAACAAAATTTATACGCCAGTAAAGGCTGATTCTCAGCCTTCCCGGCAGCAATAGACAAACAATTTATGATGTCTTGACACCGTGGAAAAAGTCGCTCCAAGATCGGAAATGCAACAATTATGATACGGCGTTGCATGTATTTATTATTCGGCGAGTATATGCGTCACGGTAAATGTTATAAAACAGAAATGATGGATGCGTACTTGACTTACAAAAATATAAAAATAAATTTATATTTAAGAACCAAGGATATCCGGTGTTAAGCCTGTTCAACCAAGGGAACCTTGGTTCGAAATGGGATGATATATTAGTTTTAAGGAAGAGGCAATCAAGTGAATGATGTGGAGGATGTTCTAAGCATGGCGGAAAGCTGTGCAAATATGTGAATTTGAATCAGAGTCATGTGCTTTATATGGGTCATTTCAAGTAACTAAGAAATCCTCTATAGAAACTTCTGTACTACCAACCAAAACTTTTGAGTTGTAAGCATTGATGAATTTTTAAATTCGGTTGATTAGAAATGAGGCGAGAAATGAAGACAGGTTGAAGCGTTGATAGGCTGGGAGTCGAGATCGGGACCTCTGGGGTGGCTGTCAGGCGCGATACCTTTAGACACCGGGCCGTCAATCAAAGGTTGAGTTTAAAATGAAAGCTTATGTGCAACATTTTAAACGTTAAAAATAATTTCGGTGGAATTTTTTTAAAGATTTTACCATTGTGACATAGTCACTTTGTATGGGCGGCAGTCGTAATTTTCATCCGATTTTGATGAATTACAACTTAGAGTGCATTTTTGGAATCCAAGCATTTTATGGAAAATTGTAAGAGCTTTTAAAACTCTGATATAGTCACTTCGTATGGAAAGTAGGCGCTGTTTTCAGCCGAGTTGGCCCATTTTCGTGTTGGATCTTAATTTTTATTTTTTTTTTTTAAATAATATTAATTTTTAAAAAATTACCATAGTTGTTTAATCGACTGAATTGGTGGTACTGATCAAGAATATATCTACTTTTCTATACATACCACGCCTCCTTATAATTGTTACAAAAGAACTGACAAGCTTAATATACCGCTTACGCAGTATAAAGGTATAAAAATAAAATTTCATGTTTGTGATTGACGGAAGTATATACTGTGTGTGATTGACGGAAGCACATTTTTGAACTTTAGATGGCGAGGCACGCAGTGGGAAGCTGGTAGAATAAGAAAAAAAAACATCGTTACGCTCCAGTTTCTCATGTTATTTTCATTTCACTTCTATAATACTCTAGATTTTAAGAGATTTTCAGTTAAGCTTGTGCTAAATTAAATTAAAATATAAATTAAAAATGTTAGCACTGTCAAGCTGAGAAAAGTTAGCGAGTGCAAAAGTGTTATTTATTGGATTTTTCTTTAAAAACAGAAAAAAAACTATATTTTTTTTTACTTTATTTGTAGGTTATTGTGTGTTTGCAACATTGTTTTTTTAGCCCTGTGCATTTTATTTTCTTTGCTTGCCAAATTCGTTCTAGACTTCACTCATATTTCTTTTTTTTTTGTGTTTTTTCATTTGCATAAATAATTTTTATGTGAGAACTCGTACCAGACAAAACTACAAAGTAATGCGGCGCAGGCAAATGACCTCAAGTGTGACGAAGGGACCCATTTATGAAGTGAGAAGATAAAATCTTAAGGACTTTGGACAAGGTACAGTGATTTTGAAGTAGTCAGAATAGAGGTAAAACAATGTTGAGCCATAAATTTTCAAGAAAATAAACTGAACACATAGCTTTTTCATGTCTTTTTCAATGTCAATGAATTTCAATGGAAATTTTGTGTGAAATCTACTTAAAATAGATAATTTTGTTTAGTTAGCACAAAACACAAATATATCAAAGTTGTATGTTCATCGATATGTTAATATTTGTTTGATTGGCATTAAAGAAAATCGAACATTTTTATCTAAAATTATTCCCAATAACGGTACTAATGAAAGCAATACATCAATCATAAATCAAAATGTTTAAATCTTGGACTTTAAAGACAACTTCGTAAACTAGTCCCACAAATTGTGAAGTTATTCATCTTTATAGCATGCAACATAATTTCAAAGAAAAGCTTGAATCACGTTTTGTGTGAAGAAATGAAATTAAGAAAAAATAAAAAAAAAAAAATTATAAAACGATAAATATCGCAAATTTTTAACCATGGGTCAAAGTTTTCGTTAATTTTACTGTGATGAAGTTAACACAAAAAAATATCAAACTGCGAGAGGTACTTAAATTGTTTAATCCTGCACCGTGCAACACAAACAAACATCATCAGCTTTTAGAGAAGGAAAGCTCGTTTTTCATTTTCGAACTCAGCGTGAACTGTAGAGTGAATATAATAAAAAATATATATACCACATATATTGGTATGACAGTAGTACACCACCTTGTCATACATTAGCACTTAAGGGAGAAATAGGTTTAGATCAGGGATAGAATATAACGATTATTTTTTAATTTTTAGATTAAATAATTTCAAATGTTCCAATATGAAGCTAGTGAGTCAGAGATTCCGTTTTTGAAATGATTTTCAAGATAGAAATCAACTTAAACTAATTATTTGTGATCGATACTCTTTTCGGTCATATATCTGTGGTCACAAGGAATAACAGCCTAACTCAAAATATCGTAAATACGGGATGTTTTATTATCCTTACTTCGTCTGCTTTCTAGAAGTTAATGGAACAATCGAACATGAAACTTGTAGATACATGAATGCCCTTTCATTTTGCAGAAAAACCAGATCGCTTTTTTACCGGGAAACAGACGAGATAAGGAAAATAAAACATCGCGTATTTACGATATTTTGAGTTAGGCTGTTATTCCTTGTGACCACAGATATAACGATTAATTTTTATCGTAATTTTTTCGATCAGGAATAAAAATTATTTTTTTATCGTTATTTTTTCTATCAGCAATAAAAATTATTTGATCGTAATTTTTTTGGGAAGAATATGCAATGAAAAAAGTAGTGGTACTTTAGGTTTTCGGGGTCACTGATTCCGATTTCGATGTTAAAAATAAGGTTTGACAGCTGTCAACTGTCAAATCAGCTAACATGTTATGCAATCATACAATGAAAATTGGGAAACAGGCAGTCATTGCCTTTTCCAGGAAGATTAAAGACCAGTAATGTCGTAGTGGCAGCCGTGGCGCAGTGGGTAGAGTGCATGACCCATACGCTACCCTGATACCCTGATTCAATTCCATCTGAGACAGAAAGATTTTTTCAATTGAATTAATTTTTCTGTTCGGCCGGCACCTCTCTGCAGACAATGACAAACCTCAGAAAGTAAATATTGCCATGTAAAGCTTCTTGAGAACATGCACATTAGTCGTTCGGAGTCGGCATAAAACTAAGTAGGTCCAGTTCTCGACCAATTGTGTAGAAACACTTAATAACACGCACAACACAATTTGATCATAAGAAGTGAGGTCAAAGTCCTTTATAGAGCTGAAATGGCCAGTTTATTTTTTTTTTTTATTAATGTTGTGGGAAGAATTTTTCGACGGTTGACAACTGTCAAAAAGACCAGAGTGAAAATATAAGTTGGGCGTCGTTTCACAGGTTTCCCAGGTCGCTGAACAAGATTTCAACATCCGAGACATTTTCTATGACATTTACACCATCTTGACAGTTTATTAGCAGCTGCCAAAATATATGTCAGCTCCATCGTAAGTCGGGTGTAAAGCACCCCAGAAAATGAAATAAGCGTGTTTTCCGAGAATTTCAACTATAGCGTGAAACTTGATAGCTTTTTTTAAAGTTGACATCTGTAAAAAGTAATTTTTGACAATGAATTCGTAATCAGCGACTCCAAAAACTATACCCAAGTAATAAAATCATATTGTTCATTGCCAAAATTTCGGGTAACCATTTTTTTTTAATAAAAACAATTTTTCATCTATAATTGGTAATAACAAATTCCCAGTAAACAATAACGCCAAAATTCTTATTTACATAGTTTAAGGAACTCATAAGGAACCCATAACACCTATTGTTCATGTTAGACATGGTCTAGGGTTCAAAATATTGGCAGTTGAAAGAGAGAATGTAGGTGGGACTCATATATCCCACCTCCCCACAAAGGGTTAATTTAAATATAAAATCCCTCTTACTGTCTTAGTGACTCAGGCTATTTACTGAGTATTGGTTCGATTTAATAAAAAAAAGTTGGTGCTATTATCAACTATAACTCTGATGTCATTACTTGTATATCTACTGGAAAACAAAGTCCGTTTAAACTTAAAAAAATTGGATAAATGTAGAAATCGACCATAGCCATAGCCAGAATGTTCCTTGAGGGGGTTTGAAAATATATAGCCAAATCGCTCACTTTCGATTTATGATCCCTATGGGGGCTTTTAACACCAAAAACCCCACCATGTCTACGGGCCTGATCTTAGATAAGGTCGTGTTAGAAAAGAAATTTAATCAGACCGCGAACTGTGCATCTTAGAAGAAAAGCATAGCTATTTAATTTTTCACAAAGCAGATGGTTGTGTTTTTTTTTCTACATCAGATAAAATCACCTCAAAAGCAAAATGAGTAAATGTTTCCAAGTATAAACATGCTTCAGATGCTTTCATATTGGAATGAAAAAAAAAAATCTTAATAATGTGTCTTGTTTATCTAGCAATAACTAAAGATAACACAAAATTCACTTGTAAAAAGATTTGAAAAATTCAGATAAGTTTCAAGAGAAATTTAAATACGAATAAAATAAAAATAATAAAAAAAATATCCACATCTGTAGAATATTAATAATTTCAATCAAAGGATTATGGATGGTTATAGTTGGTTGTCTCAATTGAAATTTAAAGTTGAAAATAAATTCCACGTTATAAACTTGCATAAATTTTGCAAAGTGGCACAGCAATAACAATGATTATAAAACATAATCTTGCCTTACTGACTGAACGCTCTGGCTGAAGTGCACCAATTGGCTTGGAAGATTTATTGCAAACTGTTAAATACATATACTTAAAAAAGCTACAAACAAGAGTAGCAATTTATTTCGAAATTTAAACTCTTTACAGCTTAGAACAAGTCGGTGAAAATAACAAGACTTAACATACCAAATGGAATAGGATAGCATAGATTCGTATCCAATTTGAACGATACTATAATAGAGCAACTTATAAAACATCACAGATACAGTTTAAGATTAAGATTAAGATTAATGATAAATTATAAATGTTGGACTCAACAAAAATACCATCAAAGATTTGTGAATCTACAGAAAGTACTAAAAATATTACACTAAACACTAGATGGTCGATACAGCTTTCTGAGCTCAGGAAGCTTCTTAAAAAACTCGGTTTGGTTTTTCTTTGTATTGATATTGAACGTTAAGCAAGATTTGGAGAAGTGATATATTGGCAAAATGCATGAAAGTAAGGTGTTGCTTAAGGAACTGGCTCTCTGACAGCATGGAACTACTTTGTATTACATTTCTACTCCAAGTCATTGACAGCAACATGTTTTGAATTTGAAGTCGAAGACATTCGACATGGTTTGAAAATCTTTATTGCTTATGTTGGATGCAATTGGAAACAATACCAGCAGAACATGGCTTATTACCGTAATAAAAAAAGTATGTATATAAAATGAACTGACTGCAACGATAGGTTCCAGCGTATAGGTTCTATAACATAGTCGGAATTGTAAAAATAAAATAAAAACCGGTGTTGCTGCATCTTAGCAATCGTCCTATTAAGAATGTCCAAGAAGTGTGCGCATGCAAGGAAGTCTTTGCTCTTTTAATGGCATGATGAGAAATGTTTTAATTTGAATGTCATGACTTTTCTTTAATATACGTTAACAACGGGTTTTGTGAAGTTAGCAAAATTATTAACAAATTAGTTAGCAACATGTTGCCAAGATTGTTTATGGTACATACAGAAATTTTCTTTTTTTTAATTATTTTCTTAATAATTTAAGCTGGAAAATTACAGAAAATTGAAATAAAAACGCAGCTGGATGTCCGCCACATGCACGACACTCTCTCACCGTAGCTCTTAGATAATTGCTTTATTTATGATTCAGTTCAGATAGCCCGCTTGATCTTAATCGAAAGGATGTGTGTTTGTTAGTTCCGGAAGTAAAGGGTTATCCATTTTAACGTAAGAATGTAATGTTTAAAAAACACACTAAAAATTCAGATTTCGATCAAATTTTTATTTCGTTATAATGTTTGGACCTTATTTTACTGTTTTTAATAAAAGTTTTTATTATAGTTTGGATTGGAATTTATTTTAGTGGAATACAATATGATTCAAATGTCCTCTACCCGATTCTTGTAGGACTCAATCCTTTTGAGGTAATTTTCGACGATTTTTGAGTACAACTTTGGCACTAGCTCGGCCATGACTTGAGGAATGTTGGTCCTTAATAAGTCAATAGTTTGAGATTTATTCACGTAAACACGATCTTTTGCGTAGCGCCACAAAAAAAAAAAAAAAAAAAAAAAAAACTACAGAGGAGTCAAATAGTAGGATCTAAGAGGCCAATTGACATAGCTAAATCTTGAAATAAGTCGTCCTTGAAATTTCTGCTGTAACAAAGCCCTAATTGGTGATCTTGTGTGGCTTGTGGTTTCATCTTGTTGAAACCAATTATCGTCCAGATCCATATCTTCAATTTCAGGCCAAAAAAAAAATTGGTTAACACACGGCCATAGCGCTCAGAATTTACTATAACGG
This sequence comes from Pherbina coryleti, assembly GCA_943735915.1. Lineage (NCBI taxonomy): Eukaryota > Metazoa > Arthropoda > Insecta > Diptera > Sciomyzidae > Pherbina > Pherbina coryleti. The sequence continues at coordinate 13,118,852 of OX030951.1, forward strand.
TTGCTTCTTGTTCGTTTTTAAAATATACGGACCAATGACACCACCAGACCATAATCCACACCAAAAAGCCACTTTTTGCGGATGCAATGGAATTTTCCGAGTCCACGCAAAATGGGCCTCATCTCTGAAGAAAAATTGCTTCGAAAAATCAGCATTTAATAATTCTTGTTCCAGTACAATTTTAACGGGTTGTTCGGTGGTGAAACGTTTCTTCTATTGTAAAATGGCAAACCTTTTACTACATAAAAACTACAAGTTTGAATGGCATGACCATTTGACAGCTGCCAAATGCCAGGGCTGCACTTTCCGAAACCCCAAATAGCCCAGAATATTTTGGTCGAATAAAAATGAAATAACACCAAAAATCAAAAATTAAATAAATCTTAAAAATATTGAAATAATCAGCCATTCCAAATTAAACACATCAAAAAAACGTAAATTACGGGTTGACCACCTCCGATTTTGCTCAAACTTTCAGAATTGAATCTTCTCATGAAATAAAAACACTAATTTGAGTAAAAAAATTTTTACATTTTTTTCAAGTTTTTACCTAACATTCAAATTTCGTCAAAATGGGAGAAAAAGTGAAATTGCCTTACTCTTGAAAAATCATATATTCAACAATGATTTATGAGGTCATATTGATCTCCTTGCGACAAAAACATTGATGTACCAAAGTTTAAAATCCGACTGTAAACACCAGAGATATGAAGAAATATGTCAATGCGCGACCCCTACGTTCGGTCAAAAAAATATTTTTTTTTCGTAATTGTTTTGCAAAAACGCGTCATATTCGCTGGTATACGGCGCGCTTTTTTTTTTAGGGTACAGTCTAATGTACATAGTATGGTTGTATAGAAGTAGTATGGTGGTTGTTTAAAAAATATTAAATAAATTATTAAAATAGAAAGAAAAATAACACCCTCATAATTTATGGCAGATGGAAAGGTAATAAAATGAACTTTCTGAAAATATTTTTTTTCAATTTTTAAAGTGGGGAAAAATCCTATTTTTATGACTTTCAAAATTTGACCTTGAAGTTAAGAAACTTAAAAAAATAATTTTGTTTTTTATATTTTTATAAAAAACAACTATTTATTGTCTTTTCGAAAATACCGCAAACGTGAAAATCGAGTTAGTTTTGTTGAATATATGATTTTTCAAGAGTAAGGCAATTTGACTTTTTCTCCCATTTTGACGAAATTTGAATGTTACGTACAAACTTGAAAAAAAATGTAAAAATTTTTTTACTCATATTAGTGTTTTTATTTCATGAGAAGATTCAATTCTGGAAGTTTGAGCAACATCGGAGGTGGTCAACCCGTATAAGTGATACGTTCAAAATGGAATGGCTGTAATGCCCTATTGAAAATGGTGAAACACTCAAACTTTTACCAAAAAAATCGATTTTAGGGGGCATATAGGTTACAAATTTAAAAAAAAAATTGCTTTTTTTCAGGAATTTTTTTTATAGAGGAAATAAGATATCATTTTCAAATTTTGCACATATATTTTTTAACATTTAATGAATACAAAATTTTTTTCAGAATTTTTGACGCGGTTTTTGACGTTATTTGATTTTTTTAAAAAATTTAAAAATTTTTTTGTATTCTTTAAGTGTTAATAAATATTTGTGCAAAATTTGAAAAAGATATATTTTTCCTTGTATGAAAAAAACTTCCAGAAAAACATTTTTTTTTTAAATTTGTAACCTATATGCCCCTTAACATTTTTTTGGGTCTTATTTCACAATGAAATAACGGCCAAAATTTGCATGGAAAATTTTTGGGTTTTATTTCATATATAATTTTGGGCTTTATTTTATACGAAATTTGTGCCCCAAATCAAAAATGAATAGCGCCCAATTTGGACTCTCATTTCATAATAAAATAACGACCAAATTTGTATTGTAAATTTTTGGACTTTGTTTCATAGTTCATTCGTTGGGCATAATTTCGCTGAGCCGCTACCGTAGCACCAACGTTTTCGTGCCAGAGAAAAGCAAAATTATGACCCAATAATGAAGACAGCTCCACAAAATAACCCACAAATCGCAAAAAAAAAACAAAGAAAAACAACCCAAATGAAAAATGACCCAAAAATTTATGAAAAATCGCACAAAACGAAATTTTACCCAAGAAAACAAAAAAAGCCCAAAAATTTTTGGAAAAATTACCCAAAAACAAAAACAAAAATAAGCAGGGCGCGGTACTAAATATTTCCTTTGACTTGACCAAGCAAATGATGCAAATACAAAAGAAAAACAAAAGAAAAACAGCTGCTTTTACTTTAAATACCGTTATCTTTAAAAACTGATTGACGTTTCTTATCAAATATTGAAAAAAAGAGATAAAAAAAAAAAAAAAACGAAAAATCACCCAAAAACGAAAAATGAAATTTCGCCCAACATATTTGGGTGAAATTTGGCCCAAAAGCAACACACGAAATTTTAAACAACAAAAATGCAAAATCGCTCAATTTTTTCGTATGGAAAAAAATTGGGTGATTTTTCATTATTTTTTTGTGCGATTTTGTGGAGACCCAAAAAATGTCCATACATTTTTCGGGGACTATTTCACAAATTTAAGGCGATATTTAATTTTTTTTTGGGTCTTATTTGATTATGAAATAAAGCCCAATTAAATATGCCCTAATCAATTTTATCTGGGGATTATTTCGTTTTGTTTCTATTTTATTTTTTTATTTTTTTTTTTTGGTTTATTGATCATTTATAACCAAACCTTTATAATTACTATAATTATTTCATTCTATTAATGTGGGAGTTATTTAATTTTATTTGGGGGTTATTTATTTTCTTTAATTAAGGTTATCGAAGATTTATTTACAATAAAATTAAATGGAAGGAACGGTTTTTTACGAATTAATTTCTTTAACTTCTATTGATTTGTCGCTTCTGATTCATTGCTAGTTCTCATAAACGATTATTCAACGAGTAACATCGGAGGAAGTATTTTTCATTAAAATGGAATTCGAAATTATTGCCGGAAATAGATTAAATTCTACTTTACTTTATTCATTATACGAAAAAAAAGTTATATACTAAAAAAAATAAAAATTATATTTATTATATTTGTCACAATTCCAGTTGCATGTGCCGTGTTGTAGTTGAGAACGAAATTCATCCCATGAGAAAATGGTTTGCCCTTGTACGGAATGTTGTATTAACAGGGCGAATCAATTTTTTTATGGTGTTTTTTGCGAACGGTTTTTTATGGTGTCTTAACGATCAAATGATTTGCCCTTGTACGGAGTGGTGAAAAAAACAATTTTTTTATTATGATATTGAACAATTTTGGGATTATGTCCTCTTTTTTTTTGGCTTATGACCTTTTTGAAACTGGCCATGATCCAAAATCCAATTTTTTTATTTAAATTTTCATTTAAAATTTGGGATTATGTCTCTTGCGGCTATGTCATATCACCAATTATTTCACCAGAAACAAAATTATCAAGTGTATAACTTTATTACAGTTATGACTTTTGAAAAGGGGGTTATTACATTTATTTTGAAAATAATTTCATTTTAAGTTTAAACCTTTTTTTTAGGCTTATTTTATTTTTTTTCAGAGGATAAAGCATTGAGGTTAATTTCAGTTTTTCATTGGGTGTTATTTCATTATGAATATTTTGGGGCTTATTTCATTGGGTTTTATTTCATTGCATTTGGGCAGTATTTAATTTCAGTAATTTTGGGTTAATTTCATTTGGGGGTTATTTCGTGGAACCAATGGAGACGGCTCTGATTTTTTTATAAAAAACAAAAAAATAACAAAATAACGCTCAAAATAAAAAAAAACAGAATACAGCCCAAAAATTTCCAATACAAATTTGGGCGTTATTTCATTACAGAATATCAGACCCACAATTTTTTGTGTTATTTTAATTATTTGGGCTTATTTTGGGCGTTATTTCATTATAAAAAAAAGTTTAAATAAATAATGCAGTAAGATCCAAAAAATTGTGAATCCTTTTCTCCTTAACTTGATTTGGGTTTTGTTTGATTTTTTAGAGGTTTTATTTATTTATTTATTTATTTTTTTTTTTGTGTTTTTATTTTAACATATTTAATATTTAATTTTTTTCACCCAAAATATTTCTTGGACCATTGTCATCATCTATAATCAACATATAATCGATTCCACCTAAAAAAAAAAAATTGTTGGCTTTTTTTTGGCGAATTAAGGCAAAAATGAATGGCGGAGCTTACTTATCTCAAAAAAATCGTACTATTAGAAAAACTTTCTTTCACTTCAGCCCATGATAGCACACATCGGGCACATCACACCACATATTTTTTATTTAAATTTTTTGTATAAATAAAAAATTGCGCCGCTAACTTTATGTGCGGTTTTTTATATTAATCTTATAAGTAGACAATAAATATGTAGATATACTTGTGAATATTTTACAACTTAAAATAATGCACTTACTTTCACCGGTATTCGATGGCTCTAATGTCCACAATTGTTTCTTTTTCAAACTGGAACCATTTGCATTCAACTTGAAGCCAAATGTCTCGGCAGTCATGTACTTGTGTTGACCATTAATAAGACCGATGGTCCACCAGCCCTTCTGTTGGTTTTGTGAGATAATATCGCCATTTGAATGATTCAGTTCATAGCTTTGACCGTTCATTTTGCTGCTGTCCTTGGATGTATGTGTGTGTGTGTGTTTTTTTTTTTCCAATATAAATATTCAGTGCGTGTAAGTTAGGAGAGCCAGATATTTACGCAGCAGTATCAATATCGATAGAATGAGCTTTCCGAACTTTGCTGCGGCTTAGAAACAACGTCCTGCAAAAGATAAATAAAAAAAAAAATTCAATATTTATTTAAAATTTTATGAACCATTGCGAATAAATTGCGAAATAAATAAGTTGGAATTTTTATGCAGGACACGTTCAATGCTTATTATTAACCAACAAAAACAAAAAAAAATTTTAATTCAAGTGAGGCAGAGAAGGAGTGAGTTATATTGAAATCACACGACTCCTTCGAGTTCAACGAAACCACTTCATCATTTAAATGCATAATGATTTCAACAAAATATTTAAAACAAAAACTTTTAAGGATTCACTAAACTTAATGATACTTAAGAATTCTCCCAATTTAATGATTATTAAATATTTGAGCAAAAATAATCGATTTCATCAACACTGAATTGATAAAAAAATATGCCCCTTAGGGGTTAAGTGAGGTTTTCAACTTTATAAGGACTTTTGTAAAACCAAACTTCACCCCACTATCTTTAACCCTCACTCATTTTTACTTGTTTTTACGTTAATTAATTAAAATAAAATTTAAAAAAAGGCGCATAAGACACGCCACTTTTCCTTTCATTATTACAACGTGGCAACACCCAAACCTCACGCAACCAACCAACCAGCCATCCATTATTACACACAGCCTGCCTATGTATGTACAGGAAATTTTTCTCTATCTGCTTAATTAAAATGCAAATCCACAGCCAGGATGATGGGCGCTTTTTTTTTTGCGTTAGGCCTATTTTAGCTTTTTGAAAGGTAGCATTATTATTAATATTGCAACAAGTTTTAAGTTTTCATTTTTAATGTTTCCTTCTCGCACTCACTACTACACAATAATAATAAATTCCAGTAGCTTTGTGTCATTTTTAGCCATCACGACAAGCGCTATGCTATTGTTGCTAAAATGATTGCTGTAGTTGGAGTTGGTGTTGTTGCTTAAATGGTTGATGGAGTGAAGTTGGTGTTATAGTTGTTGGGTTAGTGCCTGTTTCGGAATGGTTCTATCCTAACAATAACAAAGTGATCTTAAATGTTGATCACTGATCTTAAAAGTTAAATGTTTTGTGAAGTGTGTTTTTGTTTACATAAGTAGTATGGAGAGTACGGAAATGTGCAATATTATTTAGACTGAAAGGCACATATAATTCCGCATTGGTTTTGCAGAAGTTGTGCAAATTATCTTTTCAAAGTTGGTGAACTGCAGCAAAGGCAGAGAACTACTGATAACTTTGTGTAGCGGCCAGCAGAATAGCTGTCTAATGTGCTGAAGACAAACTGACACGAAAAAAATGCACCGAAGCTTCAAAATCGCAAAAATACCAAAAAGTCCCCAGTTGTGCAGTTGGTATGTTCTAAAGAGTTGTTCAGTTTTTCTTGCCTGACCTGATGGGCATCCAAACTAGTAAAACCCAGGTAGGGTTTTCAATTACATAACGCACTTTAAAGAACAGCAGTCAAAAAGTAATTTGAATGAGATGACCTCGAAAATGTTCCACTGTGTAATGAGGGGCCTTATCAAACAGCGCCTATTCAACAGGTTCTTTGCAGTGAAAAGTGGAGACTTCGACCTGCGCGGAATAATGAACCACATAGATGAAAGAAGGTAACCGAACAAAACGGCAAATATATAATTGAGTAATTTGATTTATAAAATAAATGGGCCTAAACTGTAAATAAAAAATCGTACTGAGTTTTTTAACAAGCCAATATTTTAATATAACATAGACCTGTCGAAACAAAAACTAAGTCAAGTGAATATATTTATAAATTTTCTTGATATTTTTTAAGGAAAATTGTTAAATTAAAGCACACATTTAATATAACTCAAAAGTAAATCTTAAAACTGCGATGCAGGTGTAATTTTTTTTTCTTTTCCATAAGAATCTCTTAATAGAAGTCTGCAATCTTGGAAAAAAAGTGGAAATTGTCATACAAAGTTATAAAACTCAACGTAAGAGTAATATTGTAAGTTACTATTTAATTTTTATGATTTCGCTTGACTTTTTAATGAAAAAAAAATTATATTTTTAAACGGCAGAAAGAAAGTACCACTTTAGGGTACTCACAGTCTTCCACAGCATTAAAGTTAAGAAAATCTCATAGTAGATAAACAACCGAGAAAAACAATATCTTGAATGAAAGTCGAAGCAACTTTATTGCCAGCAAAAAGATATTACAATGAGGAATACAATATTTTAATGAAAATCGAGGCAATTTCATTGCTAGCAAGCAAAACTAATACCTTAACAAATCGGAAATAGCCAAAATAAGAATGTGAACATAGAGTGGATGACACCTTTAAGTGTGACATCCGCTAATCGAAGGCTATATAAAGCCTCCGACAACGTCGCGGTCGAATGAATTTGAAATAAATTCTTTGCGCTAAAATGGTAGAGAAAAAATACAATTATGCTGGCGCGAAAAGCAGAAAAAGTTCAAAATAATGATTATAGAGAAAGGTTATATACAATGTCTAGTTTCATGTCATGATACAATTACAAGTTAGGCTCATGGTAGAATTATAAGGTAGGGCCGACTCGGAGAAGAATGAAGTGGAAAGCAGCGAAAAAGGGGGCTTGTTATCAAAATCAGCTGTTCATATCGAGTTTCTTTATGTTCATGTTTCGCAGTGGATTTTAGGTTAAACTTTTTATAAGCTTTTTTTAAAATTTAACACTTCCGCGGCATTTTATAGATTTATTTGCAATGTTTTTACAATATTTCCACTCAAATTAACACAAACTTAACACACGTGTCCGCACTATTTACAAATTGAAAACATGTTATTTCTTTTTTCATTTGACATTTCCACCAACTTCGTCATTTTGACAACTACCCAACCTTTTTAGTATCCACTCTTCGTTGACGCGTGAGGGCACTGAGCGACTCGGCCCTACCTTATAATTCTACCATGGTTAGGCTCATATTGGAGAAAAATGTGAGTTCAATGTCAAAATCAGCTGTTGAATTTGAGTTTTGTTATTGCTACTTTTGTCGTTTAACGTTTGTGGCACTTTCAGCTTCGTTGTTGTAAATTGTTACATTTAAACAGTCATTTTGAAATGAGCCTACCTTGTTATTGTATCATGGTTAAAATGGAAATGTCAAGCCAATTTGAAGATATAATTTTAAACAGATATAAATTAGCTTAACATTTATTTTACTTCTTTTGAGCATTTATTTTTATCTTTTGAGCACAACGTTGATTTATCAGAGAGCCCTTAAGTCTGTTGGAAGGTAAGATTATACTAAAAACTGGTTGGGGTTGGGGGGAAATACGTTTAGATGACTTAAAAACTTGAATTTTTTTATTTCTCAAATTGTTCAAAATAAAATTTCAACTCATTCTAATGTTATGAACGATTAAGTGAGCGTCCCTCGTTCAGTGCCGGAGCGCGTGACATGTCATATTGACTAAACATTGTCCCTCAGGTAGTCATTTATGTACTTGAAAGGCATCGGAAAGAACTCTAAGGCGAAGATTTGTCGAGATGGGACTCAAATGTTGTCGACCGCTAAAAAAACCAAAGTCAACTCCTGTAATGAGGTCTAAACGCTTGGCCTGGGCCAAAAAATATCAACATTGGACAGAGAAGACTGCAGTAAGGTTTGTAAAATTTAAATCCCATAAAAAACATAATTATTGTAATTTTTTTGGTAATATAATTTTCTTTTCAGGTTTACTTCTCAAACGAGTCGTCTATTCAAATTCTACAGGACAAAATAGAGTTCGTTCAGCGACGAAAAGGCGAGAAATTTCATAAGGACTGCATTGTAGAACGTGTGAAGCATCCGGCTTCTGTGATGATATGGTTTGTAATCAAAGGAACTGGAAGAATTTATATTGTGGAAACAACCATACGTCAGGATCAGTATTAGAAAGTTCTTAGAGAACGTTTGATTCCGCAAACCGAGGAATGGTACCCAAATGATAATTTTATATTTATGCCTGACTCTGCGCCATGTTATAAAGCAAAATCGGTAACAAAATACCTTGAAACCAAACACATTAAACCTCTGGATTGGCCCAACTTTCTAAAATGTGTAGGCAGGCCTAGACGCCTTTTTTTGGGGGATATTCGATTCATACATAAGAAAAATAGATTCGACATTCAGAATGTACAAAAACCGCTAACTCCGATGTACGAGAGTCAGAACACGCCTGCGATAAGTGGCAGCTGATATCTTAATTTTTTTTTTTTTTTTTTGAGGAAATACTTGAAAAAAATACAATATTTACATAAATATATATATTTATTTATACAATATAAAATGTTCTTAAATTTTCAATAATTTCTATATATTCCTTAATTGTTAAAATATAGATGAAAGTTAAAAAAAAAATACTCCTAAATGTATCTCCCCCCCTTAATGAACAATTTTTGACAAAACTTTACTCTTTATTTAAAAACTATAAAAAAACAAGAATTTCTGATGAAAAATTTAATTTCAGAAAATTACACTCTTGTGTAACAGCAATTTAGCTTCGTGCTCATATTAAATCTTCCGCATGCCTCGCTATTTACATAAAACGTGCGTCGTCTTCAGTCTTTTGGCGTCAACTTCCAATAGTGGATAGACAACACTGAACACTTTGACTGACTCACTGGCAGTCAGTTGGAGCAGCAGCCAAGCAGTCGGTCGCCTGACGCCTTGTGTATTGTTGCGTTGTCGACATTGAAATCGTCAACTTGTTGCAAAAAGAAGTTGTTTTGAATTCATTGAATATTATCACAAAAAAAAAAAAAAAAACAAAAAGAATACGCTGCATTTTTTGCAGCTATTCTTGGTTTATTTGTACCCTCCACCAACATGTCTATAATTAGAAAAGTTTTTTGTTGCATGTGAACTCGTTGGTATGCAAAACATGGGCCGGCCCGGCCTGGCCCGGTGATGCGGACAGGGAGTGCAACTTTTTTGCGTTGTATTTATTTCCCTTTTGCTTATTCTTGCCAATTTTATTTTTTTATTTTTTAATGAGTTTAACTTTTGTTTATTGTTGCTTTTAAGACCTTGTTTAAAATGCTTTGTACTCGGCGTCTCCGAGTGTGAATTGCTAGCAAAAGAATTATTTTCATTTTGCAAAATGAAAGCAAAAACAATTCCACACTGAAATAGGAAAGAGTAAAATAACATAAAATAAAGAAGTTGCCTGTATTGTGGACACACCGGCATTTTGACGTCATAGCGTATCTGTATTCTTGTCCCTATCAGTACCGTTGTTTCCAAACTTGCGCTACTTTTTATTCTTATTCTTATATTTGTCCTATTCTCTTGCCCATGCCCAAATTCTTGACCTTATCCTGTATTTATCCTTGTCCCACTTATTTTTACAATCTTTCTCCTTAATCTTGTCATAAGTGTGTCCAAATACTTATTCTATTCCTGGTCTTTTTTTTTCTTACCTTATCCCTTTTCCCAATCTTGTCCTTAATATTGTTTAAGGTGTGCCTAAATCGTATTGATTTTTCTAATTCTTGTCTGAATGCTAGTTCTAATCCTTGTCCAATTCCATGCTCTAGCCTTTGTCCAAATATTTCGACGGTTCCTACGAAGACTATCTCTTCTTTTAACGCGATCAAGAAAATCCTTTTTTTTAAACTGCGGCGACAAAAATCTGTTTTTGCAAAATGCGGCGAAAAAAATCCATATCAAAAAAGTGCGGCGAAGAAAATCCGTTTTTTTAAAATTCGGCGAAGAAAATCTCTTTTTATGAAATGCGGCGAAGAAAATCTCTTTTCAGAGTGTGGCGTTAACAAAGCTGTATTTTTTAAGGAGCGGGAACAATTTTTCTGAAAAAAATTATATTTTCAAATAATTATTTCTATTTATTATTTCATCTTTATAATTCCTTACAGTACTCTATAAAATGATTTTTATATAAGTGATTTTTTTCGCCGCATTTTGATAGAAGTGATTTTTTTTCGCCGAATTTGATAAGTGATTTTTTCCGCCGCATTTTGAATAAAGAGATTTTCTTCGCCGCAATTTTCTGTCGGAAGATTTTTTCGTAAGCACCGTCGATTTGTCCTTCTCCTTATTTTATTCTTGGTACTAATTTTCGGCCAAAGCCTTGCCTTCCTGTTGTTTAATCCTTATCCAAATCCATATTCAAATCTTTGTCCTAATACTTGTTCTTTTTTTAATTTTAATTTAATTTTTTTTTAATTTTTTGTTTTATTTTTAGTTTTTCTTTTATTTTCATTTTTTGTTTTATTAAAATTTTTTTTTTTATATTAATTTTTTTATATCATTTTTTTATTTCTGTTTTTGCTATTGCAATTGGCACATTCAAGGCACTTTAAGGGGTTCCCTGAGAGTACACATGACGCCATTAATTTCATTTTATCATGTGACCGAAAACCTCGACGTTCCATAAAATTTAGCGTAGAGCCAATAATGACGGATTTATATATAATTCCATGCAACGTTTTTTCATTGTTGTTTCATTGTAACTGCAATGATCGGTTGCCTCCAATGTGTCGCGAATTAAAAAATTTTTTTTTATTTTCGTTATAAGGTCATGTGACTGAACACTTCAGCTTTACTCATCGTTCCATAAAATTTACCGCAGCTTCATAATTCTATGCAACGTTTTTTAATTGTGGTTGAATTTTAAGTTAATACATTAACCCTAGAACTGTATCGCTATTTTTTTTTTTACCTATTCCTGTATCGCGGGTTGAAAAAACACCCCAACTTTCAAGGGCCCGTATCTCGGACACAGTGTGACTTTGATGGTTCCATGGGGGCTCATTTTTTTCGTCTTTTGACCTAGAATCACGTGAACTAAATTGTTTGGCCAAAAGTTTGGAGGGTCCGGGAATATTGACCAAGAAGGGGAAAAAACGTGAAAAACTAGGAAAAATGTTATTTTTCGTTAAAATTACGATATCTCAGTGAGTTTTTGACTAAATCTAGTAATTCCAACGGGGTTCTAAAGGGGAGATACTATGTTTAAGGGATATTATAGTGACTTTGGCCAATGTTCCAAAAATGCTCTTTATTTTGAGAAATCGAAGTGCGCAAATTGCAAGAAATTGAAAAAACGCTTTTTTGCAGCTCAGATCGTTACAATGAATAAGAATTTCGTTCAAGTTGGAAAAAAACATCTTTATTTGAAATTAAAAAGCACATTTATTGAGAAGAATATTAAATTTGTTTATCTCTCATTCTTGCTCACCACACTCCTGACAGATAATAGCTCTATGGTCTGGACACACGAAGGCCTGACGCTTGGAGCATTTGGCTCCATATTTTCTGTCGATGATTCGGGGACAATGAACACATCTTCCGTCATTCAAAGTTAACTTGTATCACTGAAAACTTTAATTTCATACTGCGTCTACGGTAATAAACGAGTATGAATTGTAATATTTTTTATATCTGTTTAAATACTTTTTTCTTTTTTTTTTTTTTCTTTGAACCAAGGATTTCAGGTGGAATACCTATTCAGTCAAGTCTGCCTTGGTTCGAAATGGGGTGATAGTTTAGTGGGAAGGAAAGGGCAATCAAGTGAAACATGTGTAGAATGTTCTAAGCGTGGTGGAAAGCCAAAGAAACATGTGAATTTTAATCAGAGGTAAGTGTTATGCCTTTACCTCAGCTAATTCAAGTTATAAGGCAATCTCATCCACAAACTTCTCTACCATCAACTACAACTTCAAGTCGTAAATATTGATGAATTTTTTTTTTAAATTTCAGTTGATTAGAAATGAGGAGAGAAAATTTAGAAAGGTTTTTTTTTAAAGCGAAGGACCATGGGCTGGCCGGGAATCGAACCCGGGACCTCTGGGGTGGCAGTCGAGCACGCTAACAACTCGACTACCGAGGCGCCCTCTTTAAGATGACGAAAAATATACACAAACTGTATCGTGGGGTGAAAAAGCACCCCAGACGCACTTCTTATGTTCACCGCTTGAGCAAGCACGTGGTACGAATGCCGCGAGCATGCTCCCTCTACTCTCAGACGTTGAAACAGAATTATGGTTACTGTCCCGGGCCATAAACGAAAGACGTTTGTGTCTGGCGCGAGATTTAAGCCAGTCTGGGCTGCTTTTTCACCCCACGATACAGTTCTAGGGTTAAGCCTCCGTTTTTACCTTTGTGTTTGCTTCCGTGGTGTCGTCCTGTCTAAAAACCAATTTTTGGGTTCGTAACACAAAAATATCTGTAGCAATTTTACTCATCGAGTAATAATTTCATGCAACAATATTGCAATTTTGTTGCATAAGTTACCACCTATGCGATTTGATGATGTCATTATTTATTTTTTATATTTGCCGATGGACCAAGTATAAATCCTTCATTTCTGTTTATTAAATTTACCGCGCCGCATATACTCACCGGGTAATAATTTCATGCAGCGCCGTTGCATGATGGATACATTTTCAATCTTATAGCGGTTCTCTGTGGCCTCATGACATCATGAATTTTTGGTCTATTTGTGTCATGAGGGCTGAGAACTAGTCTTTACTGACGTTAAATATGTTTTATTGTAGGACCTATACATATCACGTTATAATTCCTTGAATCAAAATTGAAGTTTCGTTGCCTAGGCATTTCGTTTTTTTTTTTTTTACCTTTACTACTCTTGTGTAAAGGTGACACCTATAGGTACTCATTGAGTAACAATTCCATGTGACGCCAATGCATTTTGGAAAAATGCTTTTGTGCAAACCTGCGTGACGTTTTCACATCAAAACTTGAATTTAGTTAATTTATAATTATATAATTTATATATTGTCCAGTTATTATAAAAATTTAATTTAAAAATTAATTTGCAAATTTAATATTATTTAACATAATTGAGTGAAAGTCGAGTTGTGTCCAAAAAAGTAGATTTAATAAAACCATTTAAAAAAAAAATAATCTGATTCTGAATCTCGAATGTAATAATTTAATGACCACTAATGTGGAAATAAGCGTTAATAAACGTCTGAGAGCTTCGCTGATGGCGAAGATGAAGAGTAGCAAATTCAGTTAACTTACAAATTATACAAAAAAAAAAAGTTATCTTCTACGAGTGGGTATTTCTCTCCAACAACGCTTAAATGCGTGCATTTTTTTTTTCTTTCTCCATTTATGCTGCAATTAATGAAAAAACATGAAATTCAAGCGTTCTTTAGTCACACAGAAAGTGAAAACAGTTAATAGATGACTATATATATATTAAAAAAAACAACAACAACAAAACCATCAGCAACATATAGGAAGCTGGTTCAACAAGAAAACAATTTACGCGGTAGCAGCAGAATTAAACGGAACGCAATCTTACCGTTAGACACCAATTAAGAAAACATCACAAGAATTAAATTAAAATGCATTTCTGGATAATAAAAGAAAGAATGCGCTGTTGTATGGCGGCTATCATGGAATTAATGACGCGTACATTTCGTGCAAGCAATACTAGAAAAGAGGTCAGTTTAAATCACTTCCAAGAGGTGTTAGATTGGCACAAATTATCGAAGCGTAATGGACTGGTTCTTTTTTGAAAGTTTCAATTCGTTATGAAATTTTCTTAAGAACGTAGCTGTATAGGGTGAATCATCATTAATTTAAAGCGATTTTAAAACTAAAATTAAATTCCAAATTAATTTTCTAATTTTCTAAAAAAGCGACCCATTTCTCAAGCGTATGATTACGGGCGACGAAAAGTGGATTATCTACAACAATGTCAACAGGAAAAGCAGCTGGTTCCAGAAAGATGAAGAGCCGAAGAGGCAAGTTAAAGCAGACATTTACCAGAAGAAGGTTATTTTCAGAATCTAGTGGGATTGGAAGTGGCCTTGTCTACTACGACCTACTCTCACAGGATAGAACAGATTGAAATTCCTAATAATTGAAACGTGGACACCCGCTGTATAGGCTTAATTCCACGTTGCCCCATGGCCATGGGGTCAAGGTTCATGGAATTGTGCCATGCTAATAGAATATACGACGTCCATCATACCTCTCCTGGGCATCACTTCCATAACCTCAGACTCGACCAACGCCCTGTCATAGTAATTTCAACACCGGTTACACACCATACTTAAGTGTATATTTAAATTAATAAATAAACTGAATGGATAGCAACCAATACTGAAACGCAACAGTACCAATTATAGATGGTTAGTTGGGTCACCATCCACATTTATTGGTGGAAATCGAGCAACTTCACGCCGATCACTGTTCGCGGCATTGAACTCCCACAGCCAGCACGATACTCCACGAAGGTTCAGCCCTGCGATAGTCTCCCCGGGCAAAAGGGATTAACTTTGACACGACACGCACCAACACACACCGATACATCTGCATTCATCACTCATAACCTTGGAGGAAAAAGATATCACTATTGGACGTGCTACATCTGACTGTGTGTGACCACTATTTGCACCTTTTCAACCTGGCACTCCGATGCTCCTAAGATATACTTTTCACCTCGGTTACCCCTTTCTGCCATCTATTTATACAGCATTTTATGCATCATATAAATTATTGTTTTACCAGTCTTTTTTAGGACTATCCAGAGACCACAATGTCAAATTCGGAAGTCTAATGTGGGAATCTACAGAAATTAATCAACGCCATCCAACAGAAACGTTCTCAGCTGGTCAATGGGAATCGCAAATGATTCGAAATGATAAAAAGTATGAAAGATTAGTCCAAGAAGTCCAATAGTATCGTACCGATGAGAAATACTCTACTCATTGAAATGAAACGCTTATTTCTACCACGGGCACATTTATTGTATCTGCATTTCAGGAGAAAATTGTTCAGAAGACACTTGATCGTACTTGCTGTATATCCATAAATTTTGAAATTGAGTCGCAGAAAGTCTGTCACAAGTCAAAAACCTATAAATATGACGATGAATATAATAAATTCAGGAAGGAAGTATTTAAAAGCTTAAAACCTTCAAAGAATTTTAAAGAATATTAGAAGATCAAATTTATTTTAAATAACAATTTCACAGTTGCTGATTTTTTTATGTACCATAGAAATACAAAGATACAAATTTCGATAAACAAAACATCTGCAATTTACTATGAATTTCATGTATTGGGAGACACAGCATAAGAAATATCTTATCAGTGTGTTGTATCTGGATTTTAATCAACGAAAGAAACTGGCAAGTTCATTTCTTACATTAAAAAAAAAACACGATTCAACAACACGCACAAAACTGCTAAATTACCGACTAGTGGAGAACCAACAAAAACAACAACAACAGCAACAACAACAACAGCAACAACAACAACAGCAACAACAACAACAGCAACAACAAACCATAGGAGCAAATAATAAAATCTTAATATATTGAAGAGTTTTACTATTTTGTTCATTAAAGCTGTTAAATGAATTAAACTAACATTAACATCAACACTTTAATCATTAAATTCCACCAAGAAGCAAGTTTCAAAAACACAACAGCAACATTTGTTTGACGTTTAGACACTAAAACAAGTTTGAAGAAATAAAAAAGGAGCAATTAAAACAATACAGTTTGAGATGACAGTGGATTAAATGGAGTAAAAGAAAAACAAGATGCGTCAAAATTTAAAAATGTTGCCTAGGATTAAGCAGCATTAGCAACATCAACATCAACAACAATAACAATTAATGTGTTGACAGTAGTTTAAAGAATTGTAACAGCAACAACCAGTCGTAAAAGCAAAAGGTCCGGCAGTAGCGGTATAAGAGGAAAAACGTCTGCACATTTTCCAATGTATTGTTGTCGGTTGTGGAATCTGTTTCATGTCAAGCTGATGGCTATGATTGGCAAGCTGTTGAGCGCTGACAAAGGAATCTTAATGGGTAAACATTTCTCAGTATGTTGTACACCGAACTGCGTGACGAATTGTAGAAAACATGCCTACAATTATTGCATTTATTTCCAATATCAATAAAATTTTCATATTTCCATTAAATAAAAAAAAAAAATGCCAATTTCTATTCAATGTTTAAGAGATCACTCTCTTAAGCTTGCCACAAGTCAAAACATTCTATATTTCCCGCAATATAATTAAAAGCAATAGTTCTTCCAGCGAACCACAAAACAACAACAACAATAACAACAATAAGAAAAATAACAATAAGAAAAACAACAACCGCAAGCTAAAACGCAATATGGACCAGTGCATAGCTACGGTTAATGCATTTTTACTACATGCGGTAAAGTAGAAAATAGAATAGAAAAAAAAAGCTAAAATAAAAAACAATGAGAATTGCGGTTATAAAACACGAAGAGCACGCGTATTAATCCAAACCAAATACATTCAAATAGGGTAAAAGCATGAAGCTTAGAAGACATGCCCTAAGAACTGAAAGATATACCGATAATGTGGGGCGAAGGGGCGATGAAATTTATACTCCATCAAATTTATGTATAGTTGATACACAAGCTGAACTCAATTCGACTTTTGGCGATTAAGCACCATTAAAAACGTGCTCCGTTTATCGGTGGTACATCGAATTCAAGCGGGGACGAACTTGACTCACTGACGATTTTCGTGACGGGCCTCCAAAATCTATTGGTGTGGCACAAAACATTGTGGCTGTGCGCAAACTGATGATATTTGACCGTCATGTGATATACCGTTGGATAGAGATATCCTTAAGCACTACTTCCACCAGCATACATACCATTTTTCATGAACATGAAATTTTTTTTGAATTTCACATAATTTAACTATCGCTCAAAAAAGGCTCGTGTCGATTGATGCAAAAAAAAAGCTCAAGAAATACAATCGCTTCTAAAATAGTACTTCAAAAGAAGTATATAAAATAGTGACTGGTGACGAATCATGAACACAAAGAAATTTTTCGTTTACCGCAACTGAAAAATTCACCAACTACAACTTCGTTTGCGATTTGTATTTGCCTCAAATGAATATTCAGTTGTCATCAACTTAAAAATATATCTTATATATTATATACCGCAAGCTAATTCGGTCATCATTATATTTATTATATTAATTATTTTTTCTCCCTATGTCCGTCCGTCTTATAATGGATTTGACTCAACGCACCTCTGTTGCTATCTCCGTCCGCGTATGAAGCAAATAACCAATTTGCTTATCTAGTAACAATTTGTTCAAAAAGTAACTTTGAACTATAAGCGTTGTGTTTATACAACGAAGGAGAAAACAAACGAAGTTTTCAGTTGGGAAAAACAAATTTTTCAATTGCTGCAATTTAAAAATCACTCGCGTTTATGACAAATGAAATTAATTTCCTGCAAGGATAATATTTCGAAAAACAAATAAAGCTATTTTCAACACAAAAAAAAATTTTTGTCTCTATATTTATTCCAGAAATATATGTAGAAACCCTCGTATTCTGATTGAAAAATATGAAAATATGCAACAGAAGAAATGGGTTGCGGTCAAAATCCCCAAGAAGTACAAAATACTTTTCACGAAGTTACTCTTTACAAAATTGCTCTTTTTGTAAAATTCGCCTCTGAAAATGCCCTCTTATCAAAAATCCTTTTTTTGAAAAAGAATATGTTGATACTATGATTTTTTGCATTTGCTCAACATGGCCTAGCCAGCGGAGCCGCTCGATTTTAATGCGCTCAACTATGCAGACTAAAGATCTTATAAATGATTTTTTTTTAACCCTGCAGTAGTCGCGTACCTAAATGTGACGAGAGTGGTCGCGCGGATTACATATGTAATTCGTTTTTTAAAGTTTAAAATAAGAGATGGCAATTTGAAAATGCTTAGTTATTTGTTTTAATTTTTATTATTACTTTATTTTATATTATATTTATTTAAAAAAACAACATAAACATAATTCTTATAGTACGTAAAATCAATGAATATCGATTGCAGACAATTGTGAAATTCATAATTTTGCATGACTGGATTACATATGTAATCCGCGCGACTACTGCAGGGTTAAAGACTTTCATAGTCTTTTCATCAGAACTGATGAACGTCCAGGTTTGTGCTGCATATAATAGGATTGGCCTTGTAGAGCGTTAGTTTTGCTCGTCGAGAGAGAGATCTGCATTTCAATTATCTACTCAGCCCAAAAACCAACAACCAACACCTGTTGGTAAGAATTATCTTTCATTAATCTTAATATTTCATTATTATATTGTATCACATATTTGAAAATCTTAATCTATTAAATACTACTTGACTAACCCATTAATGATCAAAATGAATAAAATTATTTGTCAAAATAAACAGTGTATTCCTACGGCCTGAGGGCGAAAATGAAATTTTTTCTTTCCGAGGATGCTCTTTCAGATGGTGTAAATAGATTTATTAAAAAAATTGTTTAATTTCAACAATATTTCTACTAGATAGTCTTGAATATAACCATATAAATTAAAAATAAATGCCTCCCGTGCGGAAGCGTTTTTAAAATATTAACTGGCTCCGGTTCACGAACGAGAGTTGTTAAAAATAAAAATGACTCAGACTTGAGATCGGGAGCTGCATATGTTAGAAAATAAGCTTAAGCTCGCGAGCTAAGAGCCAGGTGATACTCGTTAGCGAGCATTTCCCTTCCCTGGTAGCAAGTAAACTATTCTTATTCATGGTTGAATTTTACTTCGATTATTTTCAGTGTATCATATAAATTTTTTTAGCGTGTTAAATTTGCATGGAATTAGTATTTATTACAAGGTCTCTTTAAGTGACAGCAGAATAGAAGAATCTCAGAAATGGTTTAACCGTTAACTCATCAATGGTTAAATATTTTTAATTCATGAATATTGAAGTCAACTCCAAAGACATAGATTGTGGCTTTTGTTATATGTTATTGAAGATTTGGTTCGGATAGGAATAACTGTATTGAAAGAGAAGAAGAGAAAGTCTGAGTTTGGCATTTATGAAAAAAAAATTGCAATATTTTGGTTTATTTCGATTTCTTTCGATAACCGGCACAACAAAGTTCAAAGATGGTTCTAAAAAAGATACTAAAAAATTTAAACAGACCAAAGTTGAAATGTTTCGTTTCAGAACTAAAATGAGTTGATATTTAAATGATTTTATCCAAAGTTCCAACACAACCGGACATTGTTTTAACACCGTAATTGATATAAAAATGCTTTTGCTCTAAGATGAGTCATAAGCACTCATTTTTTTTTTTAATATTTACAAATATTTTGCTTCAGTTGTGAATGTCTAAAATCACAAAAGTTCAGCGCAGCGTAAAAAATCGTTACAAAAGATGAAGTAGGACGTCGATGGAAAACAACAATTCTTAAACCGTGCTAAATTGTAGTAATCCCAGCCGAGACTGAAACGAAAGAATATTCAAGACACATAAAAAAGAAAAAAACGCGATGCCAACGAAGGGGAATAGAATAGCTTTGAACAAAAAAAAAATTAAAACAAAACAATAGAGAAATGCTGGAAAAAAGAACGTTCTTTAAGAAGCAACTCATGAAATAATAGAAGCACACGACTGCAGCAAAAAACCACTAGGTTCAAACAAATTGCGGTAGAGTATGAAGCACGTTTGCTAGTTGCTCCAGACCATGTCTAAAGAGTGGCCCCAACAGTGCCGCCAATCAACTTAAGGGGGGTTGGCCTCCACTTTTCTATGTGCGAAATTAAATTTTTTTTTATTAATTTTTATTACATATTGTTTTTGTACTGATTTGTAAACCGGCCAAACTGTCAAATTCGTAGTCTTTATAAGGATTAATTATTCGGCGCTTATTTCACGACGCACAGTGTCGCGAGTTCATACAACGCGCGGCCAAAATTAGAAAACGTTGTCGTAGAGTTGAAATTTGGTACATATGTATGTTTATATTGCTAAAATTAAGAAAAATTTAAATTTTGGTCAAAATCGGTCATAGGACACACCCACCGCCCATATATTTCAAAACGAAAAATAACCCTAGAATCGCTAAAAATTACTCAATAATGATAATGTACAGATGTTAGTTATGATAAAATAAAAAAAAAATGAAAAAAACATTCGGAAATCGGACAAAAGACACGCCTACCTCCCATATATCCTGAAGCGAAATTCTACTCTCAAATCCGCAAAAGTTATTCAATAGCAACAACATTGATCGCAACTATTTGTTGTGGTAAGAGAAAAAAAAATATAAAAAAATAAAATTAAATCCGACAGCAAACACGCCCACCTTCCATAGTAATCTAATGGGCACAAAGGCAACAACAAACAAAAATTCATCTATTAAGTAAGGATCTTCACTTTTCTGCTTGTATATACTATGCCTAGAACTGCCATCGAATACCCACTTGCACTCTAATAAAACATTATTTTCTGTTGTTAAATTTAATTCCAATAAGCTCTTTGCAGTTAAATTCAAAACACTTTGCAAAGCGATTTCTGCAGAGCTTTCAGTGCTATACTATATATTTTGGTATCAAGCTGTTTTTTAGGTTTTTTAGGGCATAATAAGATGGGAAACAATCTTTATGAACAGAATTTACGACTGACCTCGTCATATTGTATTGGCGATAGGACAGACCCATATCAATATATGTGTAAGGACAATGCTTTCTCGACAGATATTGAGCAAACTTTAGGTTTTTCGCAAGTTCGTTCAGCAGTCTTTTTCAGTGCCTCAGGCGACGTAGCAGCAACTAACTTTTCAACCTTTCTCCTCTTTAACCTTGCTGAGCATTCCTCGTAATTTATTTGTGGTCAGCCTACTCCAGTTCTTGTGCTTGGCTCCTATTGCTTATAATTTAAAATTAATACAAAACAAAACAAAAAAAGAATACATAAGAGAGATGTGCTTCAGATATTTCCACATTGTAATCCAGCTATTGTGAGTATTTTTATACCCCCACGTTTAAAAAACGTAAATGGGGGTATATTAATTTTGTCACTCCGTTTGTAACGCCCATAAGGAGGCGTGGTAGGTATAGAAAAGTATATATATTCTTGATCAGCATCACCACCCGAGTTGATTTAGCCATGTCCGTCTGTCTGTCCGTCTGTCCGTCTGTCTGTGATCACGATTCCAGCCGTAATTTTAAAGCTATCATCACGAAATTCTATATTTAAGCTTTTATCTAAAAAATGAAGGTCAAGTTCGTAAATGAGCCAAATCGCATGAAAACCACGCCTACCTCCCATACAAAGCGACTTTATCAAAACGGTAAAATCTCTTCGAATTCAACAAAAATGAATATATGGACTTGAAATTTTGCATATGAGTTTTGATGTTTAAAATACACTCTAAGTATGAAATTCAATCAAATCGGATGAAAACCACGCCTACCTCCCATACAAAGTGACTTTATCAAAAAGGTAAAATTTCTCTAAAATCCACAAAAATTAATGTATGGACTTGAAATTTTGCATATGAACTTTGATATATAACGTGTACTATGTGTATGGAATTCAACCAAATTGGGTGAAAACCACGCCCACCTCACATACAAAGCCATTTTAAAAAAAAAAAAGCGAATATTTTCTGTTAAAAATATAACGAAATCGTTTTTACAGATAAACATTTTATTGATTGCTTAAGACTTTGAATATACTTCGGTTCGGCCGTGGGGGTATTTTAACTTCGGCCCAGTCGAAGATCATTTCTTACTAGTTTTTTTTCAAATATTGCCCTTGTCCTATTACATTGACACCATTATTCATCAAGCTTCCAAATTAAAAAAATGCAACCTTTTATTATCTTCTAAGCTTAAGTTTTTCTGCAAAAGGTTTTCAATGCATATTTTTAATTGTGCCTCAATTTTGCTTCCTTTGTTGTTTTTTACATCAAGCCAATAGCCATAAAGATCGCGAATTTTCAATTGGGTGTTCACTGAAAAATTGAAATAATTTTCAAATATGCAGCTATTTTTTTTTTTTTAATACATGCTTGTAGAAATAAAATATAAAAAATTTGAGAAGGTATTTTCTGGTATTTTTTTTAATTCACTTCGAAAGTTGACAATCAGAAAGTTTTATAACTTTTCTTTTCAACTTATTTTCTAATAACGATACAACAACAACAACAAAATAGTTCTAATTGTTAAAGATAAATGTAAAGATAAATAGTATAGCACTTACATTACTCTTATAGTGAGGAAAATTTTTCCAAGGATCCCTATTTGTTTATTCCACAATTACTTGTTAGCACTTTATAGCAAGTACTTCCCACTTTCCCAAGCTTTTCCAAGCAAGTTGCTTACGATGGTAACCTTGCTATAAACACATCATAAGCTTGTTTTAGAAAATTACTTTAAAAAAAGAGTTGGCTGTGCCATGGACACACCCGTAGGTTTTGACGTGACGAAGTTTCTTGCTGTTGTTGTTAATGTTGATGTTGATGTTGATTTTGATGTTGATGTTGATGTTGATGTTGATGTTGATGTTGATGTTGATGTTGATGTTGATGTTGATGTTGATGTTAATGTTGATGTTGAATCAGAAATTTTTTGTCCAATTTTGTTGTGAGGGCTTCCAGTAGGCCTTTATTGGTGTATCGTATTTTTAATCCTAGCACTAATACTCAGCGAGTAATAATTCCATGTAACAAATTTTTAGTTGCGTTGCTTACGCAGCTCCCACTACGTCCCTATGCCGTATTTAATTTTTTTTTGTTTTTTTAATATAGTCAAAGAATTAAGCTTTATGGTCATACTATTTTTTTAATCATAGCTCTTATACCCAGCGAGTAACAATTCAATGAAACGCAGATGAATTTTTAAAAAATTCATTTTTCAACTTTTTTGGAAACTAGAGCAGTACAACGTAACTTCGTCACGTCAAAACAAAAAATTTTTTTTTGAAAACAAGTATTTGAAAATACATTTAAAAATTATTCATTTGTGAGTGCGAAAAAAAAAAATTAGTACGCAAAAATATTCTTTAAAAAAACAAAAATTCTTTTGGTTCACTAGGTAGATAGACCCCTTAACGAAGAGATTAAAAAGAAAGGCAGACGCACGCAATTGTTTAGCGGTTTTTACTAATAAAAAAATAATAAAAAAAGAATACAAATAATAAGAAAAAACTTAAGGCAACACGACAAAGCAAACTGTTAAATCTTAAACATGAGATTTGAAGATGTTTTGAAAGACTCTTAAAAACTAGCAGCTGAGGCGACTAGGCTAAAAACAGACAATCCTCTGCTATTGCAGATGCAGCAGCCGTTCACCAAGATCGATTGTCTGCAATCTTGGCTATCTATCTATTGTAGAAAATAGCAAGAAGAACCACGTTTGCTTAATAGCTTAAATTATTTCAGCAAAGTTTCAAGCTGAATGCATTCTTGGTGAAATTGAGTCAGATATTTTATTTGATCTAATTAAAGCTTCGCTTACCGCTTAACGGCCCAAGATGAAGAGGTTGCATTTAAAGTAAAGTAGTTAAAATAAATCAGTTTAAATCACTTTCAAGTCGGCTTGCAGATTAAAGAAAATCTTAGACAAGCCTATTATTATTATTCAGTCAGCTGTATTGTTAAGCAGTCTCAAGCGTGTTTGTCTTAAAACCAGGCGCCTCAAAGAAACTCAGAGTCGGACAGAGCTTAAATTAGTTTCCACAACAATGAAAATGCATGTTTTTTGTTTAACCAGCATGCATCGAACACATCTCAATTAATAATGGTTCAACTTGGCAGTAGCAACAAATAACAACAAGAAGTCTTATTGGCAGAAATGTCTCTATCGATATTATCCGATTATTATTAAGCTGCTCGTGTCGATTTGCTTGTTTTTTACTCTTTTTTTTTTTCCTTGTGGTGACATTCATCATGTTCGTTTTAAAGACGTTTGAATAATTATTTGCGGTAAATGTTTGATTGTGATGAAGCACTAATTTTTCAAAGATGATTTGTTTTTCTACAATAAATCAAATTATATCGATCTTGTTTAAAAGATTTATGGTGAAACTTTAGCGATATAAGTTTTATAAGCGATATACTTTTAAATAATTTTTTTTACTTTTAAGTAGTTGCTTGCATCAAAGCATTATATCTATGCAAGAAAAAGTTGTTTTATTTTAACATTTTTCTCTACTATTTTGGGAAGTTCCATCGAGTAAAGTAAAATATAATTACTTCATTAAAGTTGCTATGAGCTCTGGTTGAGTACGAAGTATATCTTAAGTGGCAATGATTAACGTCTTAAAAAGACATAGAAACGCATAAAACAATGAGCAAGACTGTTGATAAAATAGTGAATAAATTGCAAATTTCATAAATACAGGACGCGCCAGCTTTTGTCTTTATGTGAATAATGAATAACTTAAAAAAAAAAACAATAAATTTCCATATATGAGATATTTTTATTTAACCTCTGTTGCTATCTCCGTCCGCGTATTACCAATTTGTCCAAAAAGTAACTCTGAACAATAAGCGTTGTGTTTATACAACGAAGGGAAAAACAAACTAAGTTTTCAGTTGGGAAAAACAAATTTTTCAATTGCTGCAATTTCAAAATCACTCGCGTTTGTGACAAACAAAATTAATTTCTTTCACCAAAATGACGCGTTTCTCGCAACTGACTATTATTATGACAACTGTTGAAACGTTTACAAATAACGATCAAGCACGACAAACAAAGTTCGTTTGCGACAAACTGGCGATAAACGTCTTTTTTTCTTTGCGTGTATCAGGGATGTAAACACTAAGGTTTTGAAGCCACGAAATAGGTAGCTCGTTTAACTTGGTCTCTTCTCAATTTATTAAATTTTAAGTTTACAATTTCCAACGAGTAGATTTCGACTTTTTTAAACCAAGCTTAACATGAAAATTGCGCTGTTTTTTTTTTCTATTTTGCTTTCAAAATCTTTTGCCAGCATTTGCAATAATTTCATAACATTATTATATTAATTATTAATAATTATTATTATATTAATTTTATTTCAATAGCTAATCTTTTACGCCCCAAGCACTACTTTCATACTCGAAGTAGTTGTAGTAATTCCTATGGTTGTGCACTATCGAGTGCAATCATATTTATGCCAATTGATGAAGATCATGCTTTTGCAATCTTTTAAGCACTTATTTAACCATAAAGAAAGAAATACTGCAAAACTAAGTATAGAAAAAGATGACGAAGACAAAAAAGAAAAGAAGAAAACTGCAAACGATGCAATTGAAAGGCGCGCATAAATCGTCTTGATTGTAATAGTAGACATTTAATATAACTGGATTTATTAACAAAAAAAAATATTATTTCAAAAGAAAAACACTTCAAGCTATTGTAAAATAAAGAGGCGTCAGCTTGTAGTGGTGCCTGTTGTTGAAGTTGTTTTTGAAGTTTTAGTGGTTACAGTGGTTCGAAGTATACGAACTAGTTTAAGAAGTTTTTTTTAAGCGTTTACTTTCAAATTTTGAGATTTGTATATTAAATTTAAAGGGAGGTATATTAATTCAAAGGAAAACTTCCCGATTCGTAGGGATAATTACAAAAAATTAATTAAGAATTAAAGAGACTAAATAATACAGGTCTAGAAATGAAGTCATATCATAATTTCATGATTTCATGAGATATTTGAGGTTATATACCCGAAAAAAGGCTTTTTGCAGCTTTTAAGGTAACAAAATGAACTGTCAGTCATCTACGATTTTGTTGTAAAGTTACGGCAGTTTTCAGATGAAATGTTATATTAAAGAATCTACAACGTTTTAGCCCAATGAGGGATTTATCAAGTTATTATCTTGCAAGGAAAGATCTAAATCGAAGAACAGTACTTAAAAAAGTACTTAAAGTACTTAAGTAGAACTTAATATGTGATGAATAATTACTGATGACTAATGAGTATTAGTTAATAATAATAATGCTTAGTTAATAATTAGTAATGAACAACTAATACTAAATAATTATTAAAGAATACTGGATAATGAATTAAGAATAACGATTAACGAATTATGGATAATTTATAATGAGTAATGTATAGAATAATGAATAATGAAAAATTAATAATGAAAAATAAATGATGAATAATGAAAATTTAATAACGAATAATGAATAATGAGTAATCAATAATAGTACTGAATACTGAATAATAAATAATGAATAATGATTAATGAATAATGAATAATGAATAATGAATAATGAATAATGAATAATGAATAATGAATAATGAATAATGAATAATGAATAATGAATAATGAATAATGAATAATGAATAATGAATAATGAATAATGAATAATGAATAATGAATAATGAATAATGAATAATGAATAATGAATAATGAATAATGAATATGATTAATGAATAATGAATAATGAATAATGA
This sequence comes from Pherbina coryleti, assembly GCA_943735915.1. Taxonomy (NCBI): domain Eukaryota; kingdom Metazoa; phylum Arthropoda; class Insecta; order Diptera; family Sciomyzidae; genus Pherbina; species Pherbina coryleti. The sequence goes on from OX030951.1 coordinate 13,145,820, forward strand.
ATAATGAATAATGAATAATGAATAATGAATAATGAATAATGAATAATGAATAATGAATAATGAATAATGAATAATGAATAATGAATAATGAATAATGAATAATGAATAATGAATAATGAATAATGAATAATGAATAACGAATAATGAGTAATGGATAATGCATAATGAATAATGTTCGGTTCAGTTGAATTTTTTTCAATCTACTATTTTGCTTTGCAAAGGTATTCGCTGTTTAACAAGGAATTTTTATAAAATAAATTTAATATCGAAAATTTCACCTGACTATTCATTTTGAAGGGGAAGTAAGTATTAATGATATAGTTGATAGAAGAATTTAATAACTTTATGCTATATTAGAAGAAAGAACATAAGGTCAAAAAAAAATTTATTTATATATATTTAGCTACACTGTAAAAAAATACGAGGAGAAAACGTTGGCAGGTTGGATCTTAAATTTTTTGCCGAAAAATTAATTATTAATTATTAACTGATATGGCAGTTTCCTATAAAATATTTATATATTTTTTAAAAAAATACCTACTTAAAAAATAAATTTATATATTTAATATAAAATACAATAAAACAACACAAAATTAATGAAACAATAATAAAATAAAAACAAAAATTAATGGAATAAAATGCAATAAAAAAATAGAATGAAATAAAATTAAACTAAAAATTAATGAAATTAAATACAACTAAAAAAATAGAATGAAGTACAATAAGACTAAATTAAATTTAAGGAATAAAATTAAACATAAGCAAATAGAATCAAATGAGATAAAATAAATCAAATAAAATGAAAAAAAATATAAAAACAAAACAAAATAAAAAATATGAACTAAATAAGATAAAGAAAAATAATATAAGGAAAATAAAATAAAATTTTATGAATTAAAATAACGTGAAATATAAAATAAGAAACATTTCAAATGATTTGATAAAATAATAAAAACGAAAATAAAGTTTTATACAATAAAATAATGTATAAGTTCATTACATAAATAAAAAATATATTAAAAAAATTAAGTAAAATAAAAAAAGTAAAATAAAAAAAGTTATAAAAATATTACACACTTTATTTTATTTTATTTTATAAAATATAATAAAATAAAATAAGGCAAAATAAAACAAATTAAAGAAAATTACATAAGAATAAAATTAAATAGATTTAAAAATTTTAAATTTAAATAAAAAAAATAAAGTAAAATAAAAAATACAGTACAGTAAATAAAGAAAATTAAGTTTAAAAAATATTAAAAACTTTATTTTATAAAAAATAATAAAATAAAATAAGATTAAATAAAACAAATTAAAGTAAATTGAATAAAATGAAATGAAATAAAATAAAATAAATATAAATAAATAAAATTAAATAAAAAAATTATATATCATCAAATTAAATATATCAATAAAGTAAGAAAAATTATTTGAAATTTAAGTAACAAACATAATATAAACTAAAATAAAAAAAAATGAAATAAAGCAAAACAAGTTTTAGTTTTTCTTTTTTTAATTTTATTTGTTTTATCATGGTTATCGCCTTTTGAAAATACAAATAACTTAAGAATTTTTGAAAATTTTCGAATATTGAGGTTTCGAACCTTATCACAGTTATCGCCTTTTGAAAGTAGAACTTAACAATTTTCGAAGAATTGTCGACTATCGAAGTTTCGAATAAAAAGCATGTCTCCATAGATGATAACTATTAGCAAAATTAAAATAATTATAATCAACACTTACAATTTTTCGAACTTTATAAAATTCAAAAGAAAATAAAAAAAAAATATGATCTCAAGATAAATCATACGAAGATAAACAACATTTTAATTGCATAGAACGAGGTGGGGCAATTGAGTTCCCACCTGTTCGAAGGGATTGATTATTCATTATGAATAATAAAAATATCTTGGACGAACATATACTTTCAGAAAATCTAAACTTAAATCTGAGCAATTTTCCCTGCTCTTATTCTGACATTAATTATGTAGATGCCAACAATTAAAAGCTACGGCTATAGGAATAGAAAAACCTATCTGCACAAACGTTTAGATAAAGTAACATCAAAAACTTAACATTAATCATTTCGGTAAGAACGGCGTGCGCGTGAAACGCCAATGATTAAGGCATAGAAAGTTACATAAATATTTTAATCAAATGAGTTGGGAATGAGAAAGAAACTTTTCATTCAAATCGTTAATAAAACTTTTATTTGAAACTATATAAAAAAGTTATAACTTACAAACGCCAAATAATAATAATCAGCAAACAGTTAAGCCAATAAATCAAGCTTAAATGGTGGATACTCAATAAAACTGAGTTTACTAACTCATAATCAATCAATGATTGTTCATTTCATCAAATGAAAGTCAAACACCTACAGTAATATTGCCGAATTGTCATATTTTTTCAGCAATAGGATGATATGATTTTGAGTTATAACGTCATATTTAATCGCTTTCATTTGCTTGAATTTATTTGCATAATAAAAATGAAACTCAAACAAAAATCAATTGTTTGCAATAAAAAGAAAGAAAGAAATGAAAAAAAACCCGCAAAAAGTAACATTTACAAAAGATTTCAAAATTGTGAATGTAATTTGATATATTTTTATTGCACAACTTGTGCATATATTAGCAATTAAAATAAAGAAATAAACCGTTTTTATGGAGATATCAATCATTAATTGGAATATTAAAAAAAAAATACATTTCAGCATGGAAAAAACCAAACAAACACAACTCTTAAACAAAATGGGAACAAATTGAGATCATTTTAGAATCCAAACTCTTTAAGTCGTTGTTTGAATGCTATTGTCATATTTATGTTGAAAAGTTATTTTTAACTCAGCATTTAACTCAAGGTCAGCTTGGAAAGAATTGTTGTAAAAAAAGCCCTAAAACTAATTAAAACATTTTTCATGTCATTTATAGAATATTCGACAAGGCTAGGCAAAGAGTTTTATTGATTAACCTGATTTTAACCATCTTCTTCTACAGTGGTGTTCATATAAATAAGAAAACCAGTTAGCGCTTTAAACATTCTTTTCATAGGTAATTGTTTATTAATTTATAAAATGTATAAGTTTTATGCACGTAATTTGCGAAAAAGAAGGATAATGTGTTAAATTCAACATAACAACGTAAAAATAAAATTAAGAAATGTTCGTTTACCATTTTGTTTTTTTTTTTTGGACATCTAATTACCATCTGTAAAAAATAGGAAAGCTTCCATATGAACGTGATTTGGAAACATTCCTCATCGTATATTTTGGAAACTTATGGGAAGTTTTTAATTGATATTGTTTCCAAACTGCTTTCTTAAGAACGTATGTGGAAACATTAGCATTAGAAGTGATGGGGAAACACTCCTCATCGTATCTTTTGGAAACTTATGGGAAGTTTAAAGCTGATATTGTTTCCAACCCGCTTCTTAGGGAATGAATGTGGAAACAGTTTATGCGAATAATTAAATCTCGAATAATAAGGCAGCATTGATAGTCGAGTAGGTAGCGTGCTTTACTACCACCCCAGAGGTTCCGAGTTCGAATCACTAACCATTTTTAAATGTTACTTATTTGTTGTTGCGTCCACATTAATTTTTAAGACAATGGAGAGGAACATTTCCATTCATTTTTAAGACAGTGGAGAGGATTGTTTCCCTGAAACGACATAGTGTGCTTAAAAATAAATGGAGTGTCTAAAGAAATAAAATGCTTTCTACATTCTATGGAATGTTACCTGCTTATATCCGGGGATGTTTCCATTTCCCAGAGGGAAAGAACACTTGAACTTTTTCAAATATATTCAAATTTTTAAAAAAGATTCTTTCGAGTTCTTTCTTTGGGGGACGACACTCATATTTTTCCCCATTTGATCCAAACAAGTTGAATTTATGCTTTTCAAAAACACTAAAGACTTTTCGGTGTGTTCCTTTGCAAACTAAATTTGTCTTTTTAAATTCCTTTTTGAAACATGTGGTTCTTTTTTACACCACGGAGTTCACCATCAAGGATTTGGCGTCTTAAGGTTCTTGTTGATATACTGTGACTTTGTTGTGCCTTTATTTGTTTATGGATTTGCGTGCAAGCCAGAAAAGGATCACATTTGCTTGTTCTACAAATTATTCGATCTTCTACTGGAATCGTTTCAGTGGTCCTATTACTTTCGTAATGAACAATTGCAATGTGAACCATTTATTTTGAACACAAAAGTTTTTTGCTATAGCATAAATTTACTTTTTTTCTTATTTTCCCTTTTTACTTATGAACTTTTATTTTTCGTAATTCTGGAGTACAGCTTTTCTTATGACCCATATCTAAAAACAAATTGTGTCAAAAATTTAAGAGGAGCCGCTTAAGAGGATTACCACTGTAGAACTAACCTCGACTAACATGACCAACCGAAAGCACCAATAAAATTAACGCATTATCCCTAATAATATGACCACCACTGTATCTCTTTATCGCACTCTGCAAAAATTCTTACCCCAGACATTTTTAATTGAACTTGTTTTGTTTTTTTTTTCGAATATCAGCTGAATATTCTTGATTAAAGGTTTTTATTTTCGATTTACCGTTACATTTTAATGACCCAGCACAAATTCTTTTCTTTATTGTATCTAACAATGTTGCTTTAATTTTTTTTAATAGCTTCATTAACGCATTCAGCATTATTTCATATTCCTGTCGGTAAAACGGTATTTTTGTTTTTTATTATTTTGCCAATTTAGAATATTTCTTAATGGTAATCATCAAAATCTCAACAATTTAATTATCTATTAATTTACAACAACTAAGGCCATTTTTAAATTTGCTGACCTCCAAAGAGGGCATGGTTAACACTCTTTGACAGCAGTTTTTCTTCTACACTCAGGTGTGAAATGTCTTGTAAATGGAAGGAGCATCCATCGTTGATTTTTTTTTGTTTTTTTTTTTTATAATAATAAGGTATTATTATTTGTCTACTGAAGAAAGTTGAATACGAGTGGCTAGAGAAAGATGTTTTGATCACAGCGCATTGCAACATCCAATCACATCTGTCTTGTGAGTGAGTCATGTTGAAAGTTGCTAGAGCAGAGATTATCCGCCTTTAATATAAAAATTTGACATTTTGATAGAAATGCATGATATGCAGAAAAACTGTTGTACAGTTGATTTAAACACGCTTCGCTAGTTTGAAGTCCTCGTTAAAGCTTGTCCGAGCATACTTGAGGCTCTTTGTGGACTCTGAATCTTGTCAAATAACAAACACAAACGAGTAGCAAGATAATTTAGATGGTTCACTAACTTTTATCCTGAACAACGAAATCAAAGGGACCAAGGGATTTCGAACCCTTAGGATTTATTAAAAGTATCCACGAATAAAATAATTTATAGATTACGACATCCGCAAGTTTTAGCGCTAGATGACGTAATTGGAGTCAACTGTTTCTATTGCAAGAATGATAGAGCTGGAACCCAATATATTTTGGGTTCTAGGTCTAAATTTGGAAATGTTGTCTTAATCGTTCCTCGTTTGTAGAAAATAATGGCTTTGACTAGCAAATAGATTCGAACTAAAGGCATATTATGGGAATTGCAGTACAAGATACTTTTAAAAGGGGAACAAATTGAATATATCTTGAATAAGGTCCCAAAAACTTCCAGAAGAAATGCCGCTCTGAATGCCGCTTATTTTGTTTTTTTACTTTATTTAAAGTGCATCGTATAACTTTAGCAGAGCACGTTCGCTAGTAAAGACCGCTAAATGCCTATGAATTGGAAGACAAATTTAAGCTCCTATAGATTATTAGGGGTATTCTCGCAGTCTTGCAAAATCCTTGTAAAGTGTAAGAATTGCAAAAGTTGCAGAATCTTGCATTCCGTGCAACGACACAAAAACTAAATACAAGGGAAAAAGTTTTGCAATTCGTGAAATTTGTGCAACACTGACACCCATTTTTTGAGTAGGGATGCAACCGTGCGTGAAAAAAAAGTAAGAACCGGTTTTTTTGCTGAAAAGTGTGCGAAATATGCACCATCAATATATCCTACACAATATGGCAACTCATGTTATGTTTTGTTGACAATAGGTCTGTTTCCGTACGCACACTGTGTAACTTGTGGGACGCTATTTTCTGTTTCCGTACTTTCTGTGCTTAAAATGGGAGAAGAAGAACAAGCATAAAATCGCTCTCTCGAGCACACAAAGTGCACAGAGAGTGCTAGAACTCGAGACTTCGAGTAAAGTAAGAACGAGTAAAGTAAGAACAAGCATCAAGAAGAATAAGCATCAATAAGAAGAAGCAAATGTCAAATTACATTTCATAATTGTTTATGCTTTGCGATAAATAAACTTACAAATTGTGTGCCTAAAAAGAAATTTACGTACAATAAATAAAAATTAAGTAATTGTTCAGTTTTGCATTAAAAATGGCTTTTAATAATTTGAGTGAAAGTGTTTTAAATTTTGTGCTGCCGTCTGCAGTCAAAATCAGCTGTTTTGTGCTTGAAATTTACTAGAAGCTGTTTCCGTACTTTTGCAACTATCCTCACATTTCGTTTTTACTCTCTTGCACACATCTTACACAAATCTTACACAGTGTAAAGTACGGAAACAGACCTAATATCTTGCCTTTCGGTTGAATCAGGCCATGTAATATATTGGGGTCATGTAGGAAAGTCTGAAAGACTTAAAACGTTATTTTATAAATGGTTTCCCCATCTCCAATCTCAAATATTGTGGCTATTTTTCGAATGGCCAAATAATCCCCAGATGCTCCGAGTCGGTATAAACCCAACTGAAGATTGATGTGTAAGTTGATGAATTGTGGGCTATTGCTGATTAATGATAGTAAAATTCAATCTGATCTCTTGTCACACGTAACATCTGCCGATGGGAACATTGTGAAAAATTCCACAGCGGTTCAATATCAATATAAACTGGATAACAAGGTGAACAAAAATTACTATAAATAATTACAACTTTCCAGAATAATATTAAAAGCAGCATTTTCAATAAGAAAATCCAACAAATTTTTTTGTTTTCACCTGTTCGCGGAATTTCTTTACAATATTTACAATATTTGTGTTTTTGTGCGGTCCCGCAGTGTTGCATATTTCAGTATTGCAAGTTTACATTTTCACAAATTTTGCAACGCTGCAAAAATGGTCAATTCATTTTCTTAACAGCATTTTTTTTTTGTTCTACTACCTCAGACATTTGCTTTTTTATAAGTCCACCGCTTTTTGTAGGCCTTTTTCACTAATCACTCTTTCAGGAGTGGCAATATTACTGAAGGGATTGTCATATTTACTACAGTGCAATTTGAATTATCAATTAATTTAGAAATAAAGCATCAACGCCGGAACTTCACATAGGACGAGTTTCCCACAATAAACACTTAAGGAAAATATGTTTTTTTTTTGGTTTTGTTCTTCAAGTTGAAATCCTCTTATAGTGTATTTTGATATCCTGAAGTCAGAAGAGATATCTTGTTAGAAAATCTCTAAGCTTTATTTCTACTTTGATCCTCTCATAACGGTTTATCTTTTCTGGGACAAAATTAAGAGTGGCACTTAAGACTTTATGATACGCATATGAAAAGCAAGACTTAAAATGTTTTGTCGAACATGTGTAGCAACAAGCAGGCAAACATATTAAAACATTACTAGTTTTAATTGATATCAATTTGTATGTTCTCTCCACTCAGACTGTCAAAATCATCTCAAATATTACTCAATATCCATTAGCATTGACGACACGCTCATTAAGCAAGCAATTCATCATTTATTTTTTTCGCTGCGACAGTCAACTACAAATCAACAGCAATTTTATCGCTAATTAATTAATAAAATTTTGCGTATATTACATACAAGCAATATTAATGTTGATCATTTTCACTATGGCATAAAATCTGATGGGGCAGCAGCAGACAACACCTTTGATGTTAATTCAAGACATCTTCGGATGAGTCTTTTCATGTCAACTCTTCTGGAGAGTTACAGAGTCACAGTTAGAGTCGAAATCTTGTTATACAACTTTCAGATTGACAACAAATAAAACAAAAACAACAACAACAACAACAACAACATGCATCAAGTGCAATCTTAACTGGATCAACTAGTTGATTTCAAATCGTTAGACAACATTCAAACATGCACAAAGACTAGGAATATTTTGTAGCAGATTTTTTCCATTTTCTTTTTTAGTGCAGCAATTTTTTTTCTTTTCTATTGGTGACGAAGATGCTCAAGGCGACAGGTTATAAATATACTGCTTGCTTGCTGGCTGCTGCTGCTGCTGTTGTTTTGGAATTTGCGCTGCAAGAAAATGCTTTCTTTTGGATTGTTGTTAGTATTGAGTGTTTCCAGCAATCTGCAAGTGCGACTAAAACAACATTCATTAAAAAAACAAGACATTAAAAATTTATTATTACAGTCATCTAGCTATCACTCGCTGAAGAGCAGTGTGTGTTTGTGTGTTTACCTGGAGAGCATTGGAGATGATCTTGACGTGCATGTCGTGTGCTAAACAGCATTTTGAGACTCTTAAACCATGCTTTGAATTGATAATCAAATTTTTTTAAGTTCATATGATTGTGTGTATGTATATGTGTGTGCGTGTGGTACTGAGTGTAGTTGGCTCATAATTTACATTGACATCATAATTGAAGGTCGTTCGTTGCAAGCTACCAAGATTCAAAAACAAGTTAACAGACTATGAGCAATGGCTAATTTTTCTAAAATAAAAGTAATTATGTCAAATTATAGATCATGTTTTGAATTTAAATTTGAAAAAGATGGATTTTATAAACTAAGCTATAAAAAAAATTTTCCTTATGGCGAAAAATTTAATAGTGTCTTGGAAAAATGCAGTTTTTTTAGCTTGTTTTAAATATTGACAAGAAAGTTTTTCAATTTATTCATTAACGTGCTGATATACTCGGTGTTAATCGGACACTTTTTAAAAAGTAATTAGTTTCAACATTTTTAAGAAAAAAAAAAACACATTTAGAAAAACTCAATAATTGGTCCATATGTCTTCAAATATGATGATGGTCAGGACGTTACAGTCAACTGTAAACGGTACAGTCAACATGATTTCGAGCTTTTTCGTTTCTCAATTGGAAGGCATTAATGTTGCAGAAATGTGGTTTCAGGAGGACGGCGCCACATGCCATATATCGCGTAATACAATTAATTTACTGAAAGAAACATTTGAAGAACTATTAATTTCACGAAATGGACCTATACGTGCGATTTGATGCCATTCGAGTATTTTTTTGGGGATATGTAAAGTCGCTTGTCTACGCCGATAAACCAGAAACAATTGGGCACTTGGAAACCATTGGCGAAATACAGCCTATTTTAAAACCTTTGTTTTTCGTGATCTAAATTAGATATTATGTGATGTTCAACAAAGTTACTGTGAATTATAAAAACGAAGAGAAATACTGTTTTTTATTGTGAACACAAACCGGTTTTGAGATGTTTTTAACTTAGATTATTGAAGAAGTATGTGTTGAACATATACCATAACAAAAGATGATTTGAAAGTGCATTTTGGGAAATTTAAAAAATTGAATCGGAGAAATTTCAGGGAAATTTCTCAAAATTAATAAGGAAAAAGACCAGATAAGTTTGGGTTTTTATTATATCGAATATAAAATTGAGAGGAATTTGTGATTAAATACATGGTTCACGAAAGTTGTTAAGTATTTGTGATATTAAGTAAAGGGTGTTTTTTTAGAAGCGGATAACTTTAAATAGAAATAATACACAAGACAATGTTTTAAAATTTCATGAAATAAACTATATTTTAGAGATAATTTTTTTGACATGAATGTTTCAATATGATTTCCGGTATGTATCTGTAATGACACGATTTCTTACCATTTCTTTAGAAACAGTTAAGCATGCTATCATAAATAGATACAAAAAACCTGAATGTAATTTAAGGTAGGTTGTATACGGATTCATCATCTTATATTCATCTTCAACATCCTAAGAGGCAACATTTATAAAATGATGTAAAAATAAAATTCTATTAAAGTTTATTAATTTTAGTGTATTATTCCTGGTTTAACTTAGGATTGTAAATTTTCTTAATAAATGTTAAATCGTATGAAGAGAAATCAAAACAGCGATTTTGAATATAAATTATTTATTCAGAAAAAACGCGTTTTGTAAAAATTTTATGTAATTTGGAAATGGTACAATTTATAACATTTTTACTTAATCAACTATCGAGATATTAAAGTTTCGAATTAATTAAAGATATGAAACGGGTCTTCATTTTAAATTTGAAGCCATTTTTGAAATGTTAATATAAAACTGACAGTGGCATGTCACTTGTAAGTAAAAACTAGAAGGTTTTTGATATGAGAAATAGTGAAAATTGACACCAAAAATGGTGAAAATTTCGCGGAGACGGAGTTTGTTCTGTTTTTGGCCAGCATCAAGTGCCTTTTCGACTAGTTGTGAATCTAATCAAGAAGTAAGAACGTCTAGGACATGTTACTGATGTGAACACACCAGCTTGCTTTCGATCGTTCATATCAACTTAAACAGGTCAACTGATAATATTACCGCTGTAGTCAGAGGCGCAACCAGGAATTTGTTTTGGGGGGGGTTTTATAACTATATGTATATAAAAGAAAATGTACGCAACTATAGCGGCTATGGTGTAATGAGTCCAAATATTGCACTCAAAACGTTAATTCTACTACAATGGCAGCAAACATAAGGGGGCATATAGGTTACAAATTTTAAAAAAACCGACCGATTTTGTAACCTCGAAAATCGATTTTTTTTCAATTGGAAGCCATTTTGTTTGTTTCGGAGGAAAAAATTATTCTACTTCAGGCGATAGCCACTTAAACAAGGATTAATTTGATTTTTTTTTAATTTTTCCTCAGATGTTCCAGACTGGTTATATCCTGCACACCGTCATATTTTTGGCATTTTTTTAAAAAAATCAAATAACGTCAAAAACCGATTCAAAAATTCTGAAACAAATTTTTTTTTGTATTCTTTAAATGTTAATAAATATGTGTGCAAAATTTGAGAAGGGTATCTTTTTTCCTTCCATGAAAAAAAAGTTTATCTAAAATAATAGCCACTGATGGTGTCATTTTTCTGTACAGATAAAGCAATGTGAGGCCGTTGTGAGTCTATCTTGCAACATAGTGCTTTTAGGTTAAGAGTCGGCGAAGTACTGAAAATGTTCATTAATTTTCACATGAAGTTACTGGAAGAGTTGCAAGGATAATAAGTAAATTATTGTATATATCGCCCATTTCAGATTGAGGTGACCTATCAGTCGCACTGACCATCTCCGATTTGGCTCAAATTTTGTTCCTAGATTGGTTTATTACTTAGAAAATCAAATCCGAAGTTATAAATTTTTAGAACCATTTTTCAAAGCCAAAATAGGGTGTATTTTGCAACGACGTAGCTCAGTCAATTTAATTCCGATTTTCATAATTAAGGTATCATTGGAAAGGTTATTTTGTCTATTTTAATGGAAAAATATAAAACTTTTGGAAAAATTGCAGTAAGTTGACCCATTCTTAATTTCAAAGTTTAATGCCATGCCAATAACAGACGCTATAATTTTTTTCACTTTCTTTATTTTGGTTTTTTATACGTTTTAATACCTTTTCAACGATATAAAATAAAGGTATGCTCTTGAAGAGTTCAAAAATTCTGGCGTAAAACGTGTTGTGTCAAAGAATTTTCAATACAAATAGGACAAATCTAGTAGGACAAATTTTCTTCAGTTTTTGATGACTACAAATATTTAACTTTTCGAGGCACTGTTTCAAAACCATGTGCAAAAATTAAAAGGTCTAATATTTCTTCATTGAAATTCATCATCGTAATACAAATCGGTAAATCAGTGCAATAGATATAGCAAAATTATCAGAAAAATAACTGATTTTCATGTTTTTGCCTATAGCTCAAAAACTCGAGCTGATAGAGAAAAACGGAGCCTATATCTGAAATCAGGAAACCCAATTTGTCTATAACCAGCTGAGAAATCTCCGGCACCAAAATGTCTGTGGCGAAGTGTTATGCTTCAACAGCAATCGATTTGAATTTAAATTTGGGTTTTTCGCGCTTTTGATAAAAACATGTTATTACTTATCATGTTTTTCTTTTTGTGACAATAATTTGAGGGGGGTTTAAACCCCAAAATCCCCCTTTGGTTGCGCTTTTGGCTGTAGTTGAGAGTCAGGCTGAAAACTCAGGTTGCTCTAATTCAAAAAGATCATAGGTATTCGACTTGCCAGTTTTAACTGCATTTTGCATTAAGATCTTGGATCAAAGGCTAACAAAGTTCAGCTGACACGAACATTAAAACGATAAGACAACGCCGTTCATTTGCTGATAGGGAGGTGCTGGAAATGCACAAATTTTTAATTTCGAAAAAAATTTTCTGGGCGATTAGGCTAATTTTCATCTATATTCATCTGTTATTTTTATTATGTCAACAATTGCTTCATCAACAATGTGTAATAGAAGTTTATGAGCTGAAGGAGTTATTGGGACACATTATGAAGGAGTTTTGGGCCGTACGTTAATTATTCAGCCATTCCAGTGATAAGATTGCGTTACTGAACAATGAACTTTTGCACGCGAAATAGAGCCACAATTATGCAGATGACCCATATGAATAAAAATTGGAACGAAATTAAAGTAGTAGAGATATTTTCTTTCAATGACGAAACTTAAAATTTCAAATAGGTTTTTTTTCATGTGTGATAAATTGAATGGTACATGGAGTTTTGTCTGGACGTCAAGCAAGCAAAAATAAATTTAATTTTATTAATGTATTCGTAGGTTGTTATAATTATCTTTTATCTATCTGATTTGTAATTATTTATTTAAGGTAATTTAAACCACCTTTAAACTCCTGGTGCTTTTCATTTTCTTACACTATTTCTGCTTTTGGGTCTAACATGCTCTATAATATTTAAATTAGTTTTTTTCTACTCATTCGATTTTTTTAAAGATAAAAATGTTCGAATACTCAGCTCAATAATAGTTCAATTAGCCACCATAAAACTGTTGGTGAACAACAGTCGCACGTGTGACTCGAAAATTTTGTCATTTGTATGCAACTTCTTGGTAGATTGAAGTGATGCTTCTCCATGATGTCCAATCATTTTGATCTTACTGAATATCTTTAATTTGAAATGTCTTATGCAACACTTAACCAAAATTTTTTAAAATTTGTCCACACTTAAAACAACTTTTAAAAAGTTGCCTTTTATCCCCTCTCTCTCCTTTTCTTATCGCTCTTTGCTCAACCCAATGGGGGCCTGCGGGCACTTCCTGCCGTTCCTCGCTCATGATGTTGCTTGCTAGCTTGATAAACGTCGTTCTGTTATGTTCTTTGCATCGCTGCTGATATTATTATGTATGGCGTTTCTTATCCCGTTTTATAACATTTCTTTCAGTTCTCATTCTGTCAGAAGTGTTTTTCTCGCTTAACACCAACCACTCAGTCGTCAATAGCCTGATATCAAAACAATATTAAATGGAGCTCGCGCATGTATTGTTTATCATTGATTGAGGCTGACTTGAATTGCCGATGTGAAATATGTGAGAGTACGTCTATGTATATCAATGCAACTACTTGAAACTAAAGCAGTCAGACGACATTTTTCAATCTTTGATTTTTCATAAGGAAATTTATTTTGGTTCTTGTTGCAGCCAGCCAGCCAAACACCAACTAACCTCCAACCAACCATCCACCAGACAGGCTTCATTCAACACAACAACCACAACTACAACAATGCGCATGTATTATTTCTATGTTTTCTCTCCGTTATGTGATCTTTTTATTCTGTTGTAATCTCATGATTGTATTTTTAGTTTAATACATGTTGTTGTTGATGCTTGTTACTTACCACCGAGGAATAAGAAATATTTATGCCCTGATATCGCTTTTGTATGAATGATTCATGATGGATGATTCCAACGTTCCAGCATTTTACGAGTTATTTTCTTCTGGTTTAATGACTGTTTTGGGGTTCACCATTCGCTGTCTGCAGCATCAAGGCGTTGGTTAGGTTTTCATATAAACATCTTATCTTGAATACTTCACTCTTTTGCTGCTTTATTTTGCCTTTTTATCGGCGTTGTTCTTGATTCCAGAGTTTGAAGCAAACAATTTTGATAAGTTGTTCCAACGGAATTTGATGCTGCGAATTTAAAATGTTGTTTTTTTAATGTGTTGAATTTCTAAAAAAGTTGGCACCCAAACATAACATTTATTTTATCAGTTATGAGTTGAGCAAAGTGGGTTGAAGGAAGAAAAGAACTCACCGACACCGATTTCGAACAATCCAAAGAGAACGAAATAAGAATTCTATTTTTAACAATTGAGTCATCAATGGCGATGATTTCCAAGAATTATATCGACCAATTCCTAGTGAAAGCAGAACTATTTTAATATTTAAATTTCAAACTTAATAGAAATTTTAATCAAATATTAGTCAATGATGCTACCACTAAAAAGGCTTTTATAAATTCTGTTATAATTTCTGGTGATTCTGGGTTCGAAATGGGGGCGACAGATAAGTGGGAAAGGAGGCGCAATTAAGTGAAGCATGCGTCATATATATCCCAAGCTTGGCGGAAACCCGTAGAAACATGTGAATTTAAACCTGAAGCAAGTGTTATTTCTTTACCTCAGTCAATTGAAGTTATTAAGTTTCTACCACCACAAACTTTGCTACCACCAACGATAAGTTTTTTAAATCCTAAGGATTGAAGAATTTTAATTTCAGTTCAATTTAAAGAAATGAAGAAATGTAAAAGCGGAGGACCATGGCCTGGCCAAGTTTTGAACCGGGAACCTCTAGGGTGGCAGATTTCCACTAATATTGATATAAAAAAAAATAAATAACTGGCCATTTCAGCCCTTGAAAGGACTTTGACGACCTAGCTTCTTATGATCAATTGTGTTGTGCGTGTTATTAAGTTTGTACACAATTGACCGAGAACCGGACCTACATGCTTAACGCCGACTCCGAACGGCGATGAACGGAATGTTCTCGTTCTCAAGAAGCTTTACATGGCATTTTGATTACTCTCTGAGGTTTGCCATTGTCTGCAGAGAGGTGGCGGCCGTACAGAAAAATTATTTTAATTCAAATAATTTTCTGTCGCTGCTGGGGTTCGAACCTGGGTCTCCAAAGTTCGTTGACATAGCGGCCACGCACTTTAACCAACTACGCCACGGACGCCACACTAATATTGATATATTTATACTAATATTGCCTATTTTCGAAGCAAAGGCAGACTTGACTCTTGACTGAAAAGGTGTAACATCTGAATTTCTTGGTTGTAAGTTAAAAAAAAAAAAAAAACAAAAAACAAAAACAAAAAAATAAACATTGGTTATTAAAACGTCCAAATCTAATTCCACGCAATAAAGAGGCAATATTATCAAATAAGTTGCCAAAATAAGCCATATCTGGGGTACGAAAACCTAAAAACCGGCTTAACCGGCTAAAGGCGTTGCGCCAGAGTTCAATTTATCGACTTTTTTCAACGCTTCATCATTTTCAATATTTTCATTTATTTTGGGAAAAGATGTACACTCAAGGGTCCATTTTCGAATGCATTTTTTCAAACGATCTGGAGCCGAGCTATGATGTGGCCCGATTTTAACCTTTTTTTAAGCGACATCTTTATAGATAAAAAAATATATGTTTAAAAAAAAAATTACTTATACTGCATGTAAAATTAACATGCAAATGAAATTTTTGGAATAAACAATAAAGTTTTTTAGAAAACATATTTTAAATATGCCTTAATTTTAACTACTTTTGCCTAAAACCTCCCTTAATTTTTTGAGGCAAGGGAGAATAGGGTAATGGGAGTCACTTAAGCGAGAAATGAAAGTTATAACAGATGAAAAATAAATACAGATTTGACTCTCATTACAACGACGTGGGGGCAATGGTGGTCACCCTGGGTTAATCGGAGTCAAAGACAATTTAACAGATATTGCAAACGTAACCTTCGGCTGAGTCCCACCCAGGACAGTCCGCGTGAGCCCATGATTCACAAGAAGTAAATCTGTAACACAGCTCATTGACTCTTCCAAAATCGTTGCATATTAGGCATCTGTTCTCCACATCTTCTCCGTCAACTTCTACAATATCATGGCATAAGTGGTTAGTACCAACATCTGACACTTAAGTATCGTTTAATTCTTGAAGTATTTGCCGCTTTACCTTTTTAGAGTTCTTTTTCTGTACTTTAGTCTTCTGTCTGGGGGCACAGAGTGGGGCGGTGAAGTGGTTTACGCGACGCTCGAGTGTACAGTTTTGTGTATATGTGGGTTACGCTCATTACCCGCTGATTCCCATTGCCCTGTTCACCCCTAAATTGTTTTCAGAGAATTGGTAGCCTAGCTTGACCGTTCTATATCAATTTTACGAGCTGGATGATTTCGGTTTCAAATCCTATTCGGCACAGAAAATTTGTTAAACTTAAATTAATTTTTTCAGATCGGTGTATCGCTCTCTGCAAAACACGAAAAACCTCAGAGAATAAATAATGCTGTGGAAGATTTCTTGAGAAGATGAAAATTATTTGGATGTGGCATTAATCTTCTGTAGGTTCAGTTCCCCGATAATTTGTGTACAAACATTAAATAATACACACAAACCATTAAATAATACACACAAACCATTAATCCTAAGAAGCTCTGTCAAAGTCCTTTTAAGGGCTTAACTGGCAAGTTAGTTTTGTTGTACACATAAAAACGAATAGCGCGTTGGTAGTGTGTTGAACTATGACGCTGATAATGCCTGGTTCGATGGCAGCCTAAAATAGTAAAACGTTAAATTATTCACTACAATACAATAAAACAATTGGTATTGCATGTGATATTGCCTTGTTAAAAATAACAATAAGACTTCTGGTTTAGTATTAATTGTCATTTTTAAAAAGAAAAAGTAGCCAAAAAATATCTTAATTAAACACTAGATACAATATAAAGGAGATAGCATCATGAATATTTTCAGGGTAACTAATCAAACTATAACCACAGTTTTGTTCTTATGATGGTTGATACTGTCATTAAAGAAGAAATAATTTTAATGTTGTTATATTTTCAAATATAACATTCTTGCATTAAATGAGCGATAAATTAAACTAGATGATGTCTATTGTCTTCAAAAACACTAAAAGATTAACGACTTTGTTATAAATTTACTTAATGAAAAGAGTTTCGATTGAAGGATTTTTATAACAGTCTGATGTGACAGAGACGCTTTCTTTTAAAAAGCCGTTTGTTTTAATTAATTTTTATGAGCTCTTTAAACCGTCTTTTGTCATTATGTTGTGTTTTATTACTTTTGCTACTTCAAGGTAAGATTGTGATTTATTCTTTACACTTCTCTATTAACAATTTTGAACTTCCTCAAAAAGAGATACAGAATATGTCACTTTGGCTAAAATTGATGTGTTTTTCTGATACTGGAAAGGCTCAATTCATTGATTTACACATAATTTTCGCTTAGTTTCTTCTTTGTTTTTTTTTTTTTTTTTAACAAAAGATTGTGTGCAAATTTATAATTGCGTATAATATATTATAACTGAATACCCTTAGTTTTACACCACAAGGGTGTTAACACCATCAAATCCCTTTAAGCGTGGATGACTAATAATGCGACGAAAGCGTAGATACAGCAAAAATAGAAGAGACAAAAAGGAAAGTATTTCGCCGACATAAAGCTTCAACAGTGCAAAAATTAAGCAAACAAAAAGAATAAATAGAATAAGGGCACAGCAGTTAGAAAACCAGACATGTGCACAGACAGAAAATAAAAGCTAAATTAAACGATAAATATCAGGCGCCAGCAGCAGGCACCGCTGCAGGGACTCCATATGTTTTGCTGGTTGCAACAACAAAGACGCGCCAGCTGAGTGTGGCGCACAAATTGGACGACGAATTTTAGAGTAGAATTAGTGGAAGACCACATATAACCCAAGAAAGAAAGAAACAAACTGAAAACAATAGATTCAATCAATGCAAATTTCAGAATTTAATAGCGTAGAATTTATCAACAAAATTAAGATTTTTTTAAGCCGCTAAAAACTGGTTTTTAAATTTAATCTTAGGTGTACAGGTCACTGAACTTACTTGAAGTGATTGATGATGGTAACAAAATAAAGTCAATCAAAAATTGTAAAAAAAATCAAAGCCCTTAGCAATGAGTGCCATTAGCTAGTTTTTAAAATGCTATTGACTTCCGGTGCTAAGCGGAAATCGACTGGTTACCCGTTGCCTGTGCGTGCATTTTTTGTCTTGAAGACATGATTTGTGTGAATGTGTCGCTAAAACGTTTTGTGTCGTGAGTCACATACAAGGACTAAAAATTGTAAAAGAACTAAAAACAAAACTCGAAATTTATGGATTTTTATTTACTTGGTTTTCATTCAAGTTTTTTTTTTTTTTTTTTGTGTTGCACACCAGCATTTTTATAAAACACACAGAAGCAGGCGAAGCAATGTAGAACAAAAAAAAAAAAAAACAAAATAAGTGGTGCTTTTAACAAGTCGCACAGTGCTTCGTTTCCACACAAACATTGGACAAAAATAGAAGGAATTTTTTAAAGTTGATGGAACTTCACTATGTAACGTTTGAACAGCTGATGATTTCAAAAATGAAATTTTGATTGTTAGTACCAGTAACATTGCTCCCAATAAATCGGGATTTTCCCGTTTTTATTATTTTATAATTTTTTTCTTTTTTTTTAATTTTTATGAGAAATTTTTTTAATAAAATGAAGCCCAATTAAAAAAATGCGCAGGATGATTTTTTTCAACATTACAAAATCCTTACTGGCGAAGATAATTTTTTTAAGAAGAAGGTTTAAATTAACATTAAGAAGTTAATTAACATACAGAAGTAAATTAACATAAAGTAGTACATAAACGATAGACGTTAAAAAAAGTAGGTCAAATTCTCAATAATTTGTGTACAAATATTTAATAACAAGCACAACACAATTGATATAAGAAGTTTGGTCAAAGCCCATTTAAATGCTCCTTTTTTTAGGTCTATGTGTACTGTAGAAGGAACGAAGTTATTTAAATTTTTGAAAATTCTTATTTTTTTAATGTATTCATATAACTATGCATACAGGTTTTTAACTTCAAATACAATTTTTTATATCTCGAATTCAACTTTTTCCAAATCAAATTCAACTTCTATTTTTTATTCAACTTTTTTCTATAAAAAAAAAATTATTTCAAATTCAACCTTTTACAATTAGATAAATACTTTTAAAACTTTTTCCATTTCAGATGCAACTTTTTGAATTTCGAACTCAGCCTTAGCCAAGAGAAGGATTTATTTTAGGTTTTTTATTTACTATTTGAAGCCCTTGAGCCCTTGAAGGACTTTGACCGAGCTTCTTACGATCAAATTGTATCATGAGGTGGAGATCAATCAGAAAAATTTATTTCAGTTCAAAAAATTTTGTGTCAGCTAGGGTTCAAACCTGATCTCGAATTTGCATCAAGTGGTTCACGCATTTTTTAACGCATTCGGCCGCCACGTTTATTATTTATTATGAAATTTTTAATTTTTGTCAAATAGCACGTACATGATGAGATTTGTGAGCCGGTGCGTTTTCTGGTGAGGAAACCATGAATTGTTTCTCAACAATTTTGGCCTCTTGCGACGAACATTTTCCCTCAAACGCTTTAATAATCTCTCGTAATACTCCTTATTTTCTGTCTGGCCTGGCGGAACAAATTCTGTTGTACAGAAGAGTTGGCGGAAGTTTCTGTTGTCAAAACTAATTTTAAGAACTAAAGATAGGAATATAAAGGGTTGCTCACCATTGGCTACGTTCTTTTATGAAAGCTTTAAGGTATATTTTGATTATCTTTATTTGTTGTTATTAACCTCCATAATCTAAGATCTTCCACTCACCACAATATTTCAGATCCAATTTATTTGACTTCTTAAAATCGCTTTCTTTCAAGAGCGATTATTTATTACTTTGCAATACCTGTCAGACCCTCTCCTAAATTTTTACTAAGTAAGGTATTATTTTGAGTATTTTAAGTCATTAAAAATATGATTGCTTAAAGTTACATTTAAAGTTGAAGTGGAAAGTTTTTTTTTATGAACTGTAAAAGGTTGAATTTGAAATGTAGTTTTTTTTTTAATGGTAAAAGTTCAATTTAAAAATTAAAGAAGTTGCTTTTGATTTGGAAAAGGTTGAATTTTAAATGTAGAAGGTTGTATTTGAAGTAAAAAAAAAATATTGTAAAAATCTAAAAAACAAATTTCCATTTTTTTATTAAATTTATTTATTTTAAGTTTTTTTGACAGATTGCAATAAAAAAAAAAGTTTTTTGTAATTTTATTTTTGTATACATCTTAAAAAGTATACATCTTTACTTTTAATTCTGGTAAATTTAAATTAAATGTTATATTTTTAAATTAATTTTATTATTACTAATTTTAAGTATTTTTAAATTTTGGCTATGGCGAAGCCAAGCAGAGCCAAATTTGATATTTTTAATTATGATATTTTTTATTTTTTTTTTATTTTTTTTTACATTTTTAAGTTTTTGAAAATTTGTGTTTTTTAATTTGTTTATTAGTATTTTTTTAATTTTAAGTTATTCTTTCTCGTAATTACTTTCTCTTAAACTTTTATTTGCCAAATGATTTTATGATCGACACTTAACATTTTTTCTTATTGTTTTTTAATTATAATAATAATAACAAAAATATTTTAATTTTAAAGAAATTTCTTTTTTGTATAATATATTTTTCAATATTTTTTTTATTTTATAATTTCTTTACATTTTTACATTTTCTGTGTTAAAAAACAAATATGTTGTCAATGTTGTTTTTTAATTTGCTTTTATTTTTATTTATTAATTATTTATTTCACTTACTTTTTTAATTTTTTTAAGTTTTTTTTTCAATATTTTGTATTTGCTTGTATATTATTTTCATTTTTCAATGTATTTTTTTTTAATTTTTTTTTTTTATCGAAATATTTTTAATTTATAGTCGTTTTCTCTTTCGATCGCCGGAACCGATAATTTTAAGTCTGCCATAGTTTTATTTTTATTCTTTATCCATTAACGGAGCATTGTGAGTCGTATCAGTCAAGGGCGGGCCACATTGAATACAATGCATACCAAGATATATTTATATTAGAAATACATATACATGTAAATATATATTGAAATATTTCGATGGAAGAACGCATCCTGCTGTAATGAGGGTGGAATTATTTCACCTTTAGACGGGGGTGTGAATGTTCCCGCAAAGAAGAAAGTGGTTATATTAAGCATGCGAAATGTTTTTGAACTGATTTAAAATCTAAATAAAATTAAATGAGTTCGATTTGTCAACTTTAGTTAATACTGGATTTCCAGGAATATTTCTGAAAAACCAAAACCGCCCCAACTACATTACATTATCAGCATTTATAAATTCAGCTGTTTTTATCGAATTCAAAATAAGGATCCTTATACTACTTTGAACGACAACAAAGAAGATTTCTAGAAAGCTATGCACACAACAACAAAGTGTGCAAACAAAGGTACCTGCTGCCAATAGTGCGGGGGAGGACGTATAAGGAAGAAAGCAAGCACCACTTCATAACGCATGCAGCACACGCCCCAATTTGTAGTCCTTGCTGGCAGGGATTTAATTCTTCTTCGTGTTCTTTTTTGCTCAAACAACAGATACACAAAATATTTTTATATGAATGAGCATGAATAGAAAGCGAAGGAATTAAAATTAATCGATGTCTGAGGATTGGTAAAAAAAAATAAAATAGGAAAGATAGAGATGAGGCAAACCATAGACCAGCTAAGCTAAAGCCGGAAAATTGAAGAAACAAACTAGCTTGAATTGGCACGATTTTTTTTTTTTTGTTTAACCAGGAAAACCAGTAAATGTCTTCATTAACATATAGCACTGTTTGGCACAACTAGGAGCTACATAAGTTCCAAAACAATTTCATGGCCAATGTTAAGTTTAAACGTAAAACTTGAATAAATAAAAACTACAACAAAACATTTACTAAACAATTAAAATGAAGCAGCACAGAAAACAGAGTAAAACCAATGAGTTGTTGGATACCGCTACTCTTGGATGAACAAGTAAAATATTCAACACAAAAACTAGTCTATGCGACAATACCGGTGACATAGGCATCGGTGATGTGCTTTGCAGACTGGAGCACCTTTTCTTTTTTTTTTTCTTCTTTCTTCTTGATGTTTCCCCTGCCGACACTACAGGGACACTACGCACATAATCCACGGCCAAGGCTAGCGGTGCTGCCCATTGCTGGCAATGAGCCAAAAGCCGGTTGCGAAAATTACAAACAACGCAGCCAGCAAGAGCAGCAATTTGCCTAGTTGCCAGGCACAACGCAGCACTAGTGCTCCTTATAGCTTGCAATTTGCACTAAATAGACGTGTTCGACATGCTGCTTCTGATGTCCCTGCCCCCCACTGGAGCTGGTACTGGTGCTAGCGCTAGTACACTCAATGGTAACAACAAGATCTAAACAAAACCAATTCTTAACTTTAAAAAGTTGCTCTTCTTGTGGTACATGAAATACTTGCCAGGATTAAAAAAAGATTACCAATAAATATCAGCATGCACTTACCTCACAATATATATGGTTGTATGTCGTGTAATTGTTATTTTATCCTTTTTTTTCTTAATATTTTTAACCACTTTGTTTATTTTCTTGTTCAATTGGACAGGAAAATTTTATTTATTCACCGGCAAATTCTTAACTTTATTGGTTTCTTTGATTTTCTTTCACTTGTTCCTTTTCTTCTTCTTCTTTTTCTGTTACACCCTTTTATTTCCTTTTCTTTTTTTTTTTTTTTTGTTGTAAAAAATTCCTTTTTTATATATTCCTGCGGTCTCGTTCTTGCTCACTTATTTTATATTTAGCTAACTCGCTTGCTTTTTATCGCGCACTTGCTGCAGTTAAAAAAAAATGCACTTAAATCAACTGAGAATCTCTGCTAAAAGGACCAAAAAATATGCGATTTGGTTTCCGTACGCGATATGTTTTAACTAAACTGTTTACGACTCGTTGCCAGACTCGAATGATTGTGTGTTTGAGCTGCGCTTCTTGAAGTAAGCGACGAAAGTCAAATTTTTTCACAACTTTTTCCGGCAAACTACGTGTGATTGCTGCGCGACCGCTGTTGTTGTTGTTAATCTTGGTTGCAAGCGAACACGTTGTCGAACATATTTGGTGGTTTAAGATTGGTTTCGAGTGATGCCAGACCGAAGTTTGCGAATATCGATGAGTCATTAATTAACATGCACTTAAAATTTTGTATTTGATATAGTTTAAAATTTATAATTTTTAAAATGATTTTGAGTTTAGACAGTTAAGACGAAAGCAACATTTTTTTAAAGTTTTTATAACAAACTGGGCCTATTCTACCTATTCTGCCTGGGCCTATTCTACCAATTCTGGTTATTCTGTTATTGTGACTTATTCCTATGAATTTCCGAATGAAAGGTTTGTTATGGAAAAAATCCCAAACATAATGATAGAAAACATGTTTAACTGTAAAAATTCAACTCTGGTTGTGCTGTTATTGTGAATTTCTGTTATGAACTTCTAAATCAAAAATATGTTATGAAAAAACCCAGAATATAATCTTGTTTTAAGTAAATTTCGAGTAAAGTTCGAATAATAGAGAGTAATTTGATTATCTGTCAAAATGAGAAAATTTGCCAAAAGTACGGAAACGACTTCAAGTAAATTTCAAACACAACAGCTGTTCTTGGACAATAGAAATTATATATAAATTAAATTTGGTGGTTAATTTATGGAAAGAATGGAAAATGCAAAGAAGTTGCAAGTGAATTGTTCTCCAGGACCCTTTGGCTTCCATTTACATTAATTTTGCTAATTTTAACTTTTTTTTATTAATTTTGTAACCAATTTCAGAAATTTTTTTCAACAACAATTCAATTTTGACACTTTGAAAATCAGCTGTTCGTATCTCGAGAATCGAACTCGAAGAAATTTTTCAAGTAACGATCAAGTAAGTTACTCTATTACTCAATAGAGAGTAATATTTTGCTTGTTTTTCTTCTCTCTCGTGCTGGAAAAATGTATACGGAAACGCTTTTATGTAACTTCAAGTTACTTGAAACAAGTACGGAGACACCCCTAATGACTGACAATTTTTTATTAACTGTACGCCTTTGTAAAATTTTCAATTGAATTCTTATGGGCTTAGGTTACTCTAGACTCCTGAAAAATATGCTCTCCTTGTCCTTATTCTTATCCCTATACCTTTCTTTGTTCACAAACTTGTCCTCATTATTACACTTATTCTAATATTTGCCTTAATAATGGTCCAACTTCTAGTACAAACTCTTTATTTCATCCATTCCCAAATTCATAACCTTATCCTTGTTTAAATCGAATTTCTGAATCCTTGTCCCACTTCTTTTCGATAACTTTGTCCGTAATCTTCTCCTTAGTATGTCAAAATCAATGTTCGATTCCTTTTCCTTATCCTTTTTCCAATATTGTCTTAAATATTGTTAAAGGAGTGTCTAAATCTTACTCCTTATCTTTGTCATAGTAATTTTTCCATCTCTTGTCTAAATTCTTGTCCAAATCTTTGTCTAATTACATGCTTTTATCTTTTTCCAAATTCTTTATCTTAATCCTTACATTATTCTTCTTCCTTATCTTTGCCTCGTTCTTTTTCTAATCCTTGTCTTAATCCAAATACTTGTCCTATTGCTTGTCCTTATTTTAATTTTTTTTTTTTTTTGTTTTTACATTTGGTGCACTTATGTTACTTTATGGGGTTCCCTGAGAAGTCTCATCAAGCCATTTTCTGTTTTTTTCTTATCCTATGACCGAAAACCTCAGTTTTACCGTCGTTCCATAAATTTTAAGTAGCCATAATAGTCACGGAGTTATAATTCCATGCAACGTTTTCTCATAGTTGTTGCCTTTTAACTGCCTTCGTGGTGTCGTGACTTCAAAAATGTTTGTTAATTTTCGCTATGAAGTCAACCTCATTCAATTCTTTACTGTCATAAAATTTTCCGTTGCACTTCTACTCAGAGAGCAATAATTCCATGCAACAATATTGCATTTTTGTTGCATAATTTACTACTTTCGTGACCTGACGATGTCATAATGTGTTATTTCAGTTTTGATTTATTTTGGTTTTATAATATTAACCATAGTGCATATACTCACGGAGTAATAATTCTATGCAACGTCGTTGCATAATAGCTACACTTTTGATCTTGGAGTACCTCTCTTCGTGGTATCCTTTATGACTTCATGAAAGTTTTGCCAGCCTTTACTGGCGTGTAATAATTTTTACCGTAGCACTTATACATGTTATAATTCCATGTAACAAATTTTCAGTTTCGTTGCTTAAGCTCCCTTCGCGTCGTGATAACGTTTTAAATTTTTTGTTTTAATTTTTGTCATAAAGTCAAAGACTTAAACTTTACTTTCGTACCATTATTCTTAAAGCACCTATACTGAGAGAGTAACAATTCCATGTGACGCCGATGCATTTTAAAAAATGCCTTTTTAAATTTTTTAGGAAATCTGCGCAGTAAAACATAACGTTGTCACGTCGAAAGTTGATGGCGTCATAAAGTGTCTCAAAGTTTTACGGTTTTCAGCTATATGCACCATCGTTGGATGGAATTTTTGCATGGCGATAAAATAAATATTAATGTTCCACAAAAGCAAGAATAAAATAATAATAAAATTTAAATTGGACAAATATTAGATCAAGGATTAAAATCCAAAAATGAAATAGAACAAGAACTAGAAAGGAGATGAGGATAAGCATTTTTACACGTATCAGAAAAAATACTAAGGACTAGGACAAGGGTTAGAAAAAGAACTAAAGCAAGGATTTGGTCAAGAATTAGGACAATGATTGGAACAAGAATTAGGAAGAAGTGGAACAATGATTATGAAATAGATTATGAAATAGACTAGGATTCCTTGGATTCAAGGCAAATGATTCCGACATGAATTTAAAGAAGAATTTGGACAAGGATTAGAAAAAGCACGAGGATTTGCTCATAGATCAGAACAAAAATTCAGGCAATGGCTATGACAAGGATTTGGCAAAAAAAAAAATTTGGACAAAGTTTAGAACAAGAATTAGGAAAAATATTGTGACATGGATTGCTATAAGAAACTGAACAAGGATAGTAAAATCGATATGAAAAAGGAAAAGGCGAGAACTAGGACATAGGCCAAAACAAGAATTTTGACAAGGATAAGGTCAAGGAGTTAGATAAGAATAAGATCGAAAGTACGAATAAATATGAGGATGGGAAAAAATTTTAAGGACAAGGGAAAATATAGAAATAATAATTAGGACTAGAATGAAGATCCAACTGCATTTTTTTTTTTTTTTTTGTTTTTAACTAACAATTTTTTAGGAGAGTTTAACAGCCCTATTCTGCTTGTTAACTTAACAAGGAATTGTTAAGGAGCTCTTGTTAATGTTCTTGTTATGTAATGTAAATGTTCGTATTCTGGCAAATCATTTACAATTTGAAAGCTCTCAAAAGCTATTAAAGTTCACCACGCATGGTGAAAATGTAAATGCCTTAGATATAAAGCGTCAGCTGTTTTTATATTGCTCTTTTCTTGCTTATTTTGATTGCTTATGTTTGTTTTTCTACAAGTAAGATGGAAAATGTTAAGAAATAAATAATTTACTAAATGTTTTCAATTGTTTTAAGTTTCAAAATGAATTTTTTTAATAGCCAAACAATTTTCGAGTGTTTTGCGGTCTTTAAAATTTATTTTTTCTTTGATATTCTTCTGTATCAATGCTAAAAAGAAGTAAAAAGTAAGAATTCATCCATTTTTTTTATTTTATTTTATTTACACAGCATTTGTTTGACTTAATACTGCACTATCTTTCGTTGTTAAGTTGTTTTCTGTCATTAACAAAATAGTAAAGAAAGGAGCTTTCAAATTATCACCAGAATACGAAACCTTAACAATTTGTTAATATAAACTATTTTGTTAATGTGGTGAGCTAAGTTAAGCTGCCAGAATAGGGGTGTAAGTTATAATAGAATTTTTATTTAAATCTGATTAGTTCATCTTAAGGTTTTTGTCAATTAACAGTAAAAGAAACGTTCCATTTTTTAATTAGTTATATATTTAATATTTTACGCACTGAAAATCAATTAGTAAATAAATAAATCAAAAATCATCAAATAAACGTGCTTGCAGAAATAAAATAATCAACGATAAAAACACGTACTTCGCTCACTTATAAATCGTAATTAACTTGATGCGATTTATACTGAGCGCCCACATATTGAGGATACACAATTTCAACACCAGCTGGCTTGTTGGTTCGTTCAACCCTTATCAATCGTTACTTTTATCACTGTTACTCCGGCAAAAAAGTTGTGTTACCTATTTGAGCTAGAATGTTTATGGCTTCTTTTGGTATTTGGTAATATTCAATTATTTAACTTGAAAACTCACAACAATGTTGATAACAAATATTATTCCAACTGTCCAATACAAGGCACACCCTTAACAAAAGGGTAGTTTTTCCAATTCTGCTGTTATCCAACTGATTTTTCAAACATAATTGATGTGGCAGGAAACTATAACAGATTCTCACCTAATAAATTGGAAAAAATTGAAGGTCAGGGTCGCATGGATGGTGTTAAATATATGATGGCTTCTATTAAACAGCTGTATATAGTAGAGAACTCAGGGTGATAGTTTGAAAAAAAGGAAACAAATGCCTAGAAGACATAAATGATTTGGGTTGAACTAGAAAAATGTGTGATGATCGATAGCATGTTACTCGCACGAGGGCTATTCGAGAAATCAGTGACTTTTTAAATTTCCCGCGTAGTAATTTTAAATGCAGCAATGTTCCTGTCAACTACCATCTGTAAAGAGAAAAACTGCAGAATTTTGAGCAAGCTGCGTCATTTATTTTCTATTTGACAGCCATTGTAAACAGACAACCTTGTGAATTTCGATGAAAACGCATTATTTTTTGAGTAAAAAACCATCACCGAAGGAAAGGCTTAATATATACTATAGGACTCTGCACCATCAATTTCAATGATTAGGAAGTGGTTTACTGAATTCCGTTTTGGTTGTACCAGCATAAGTGACGCTGAACGTTCAAGAATTGATATAATACGTTTTACCGCGTTTCCAAAAAAGTTGAAAAGGACATTCTTTCAAAATGCATCGGCGTTGCATTGAATTGTTACTCGCTGAGTATAGATGTTATGATTAAAATAATGGTCCGACCGCAAAAGTTTATTCTTTGACTATATTATAAAAAACAAAACAAAATTCAAAACGTCCTCGGGACCCGGTAGGAGCTTTTTAAGCAACGCAACTGCAAATTTGTTACATGAAATTATTACTCTATGAGTATTAGTGCTAGAATAAAAATATGATACGCCAATAAAAGCCTACTCTAAGCCCTCGCAATAAAATTAAACAAAAAATTTCTGATGTCATGGGTATACAGAGAGAACCGCTCAAAGATCCATACTGCAACATTCATGCAACGGCCTTGCATTAAATTATTACTCGGTGAGTATAAAAGCTACGATCAATTTTTACAAAGTAAAATGAAGGTTTCAAACTTGGCCTTACGACAAAAATAAAAAAAAGTTCTGACGTCATCAGGTCATGAAGACAGCAGCTTATGTAATAGAAATGCAAGAATGATAGAAAAATAGATTACGCTGTTGTTTATTTTTCATTTTGATATTTCTAGCTACGAACCAAGAATGATAGAAACAAGATTACGCGTTTCGCAACTGAGAGAGAGAGAGAGAGAGAGAGAGCATGACGTCACAAGCGGTATTATCAGACTTTGGAATAATTTTACTTTGGGGCCCACGCCTAAATATTTTTTTTCTTATTTTTATAATATGTATATGGACCTCCTAAACCTATTGGTATAATAAAATTTTGTCGGTCTCGAATAGTTTAGGAGATAAAAATCTTGAAAGTGAAAAAATACACTTTTTTTGTATACGAAAATATTCATATTTTTATACCGAAGAGTAGATATTTTTACTTTACTTTTCCGAAAGAATTCATTTTCAATTTTGGTCAATTTGCCTAAGCGATCGCAAATTTGCATACGTTTTTGTCAAGCAAAAGTATTGTGTGACGTCATGCAAACAGTTGAGAAAGAGAGCATTAGATAACGGACCTGTGGAACGCGTAATCTTGTTTCTATCATTCTTAGCTACGAACAAAGTATTTTTTACGATCATGACGTCACGCTAGACCAAGTTTGTTTCTTGAATCTTTTGTCATTGTTTCATATTTGTTCATATTCTGAACAAGACTTGACAGAAAGCCATATCGTAAGTCTATCGTGACGTAGATGCGCAGATCGTTGAAAATTATTTTTACGATCTGCGCAATCTCTTTTTCTATCATTCTTGATAGAAATGTAATATTGTTGCATGGAATTAATACTTACTGAGCAAACGTGCTACAATAAATATTATTTTACGACAGCACAATTGTTCTATTAAGCCTTACAATTAAAATATAAAAATATTCTTATCATCACAATTTCAGGGTGGTACCCACATAATGCAGTGAAAATGCTAAAACAATTCAAAAACGTTGCATGGAATTTTAACTCTATGACTACTGGAGCAATGGTAAATGTTATAGAACGAAAATGAAGTTAGGTCTTCGGGCACATGATAAATATAAAAAAATTGACGATGTCATGAGACCACTCAGGGAACCGCCTTAAGTAACCTAAATGCATTATTGTTGCATGGATAAATTGTATGCAGCTTGGGAAAAGCTGCACAGCTGTTCCACAGAGAAGCACAACCAACGTAGAAGCAAAAGCAAAATAAAAATCAAAAGCAAAAGTAAAAACAAAAGCAAAAACAAAAGCAAAAGATAAATAAAAGTCAAAAGTAAAACCAAAGAAAAACAAAAACAAAAGTAAAAGCAAAATAAAAGTCAAACGCAAAAGTAAAAGCAAAAGTAACAACAACAACATCTCCTGCGACTATTTCCTTTTTCCAAACCTGAAAAAGTGGCTCGGCGGTAAGAGATTTGGATCGAATGAAGAGGTTATCTCTGATAGAAACGCCTATTTTGAGGACCTTGATAAAACTTATTATTTGGAAGGAATTTAAAAAATTGGAAAAACGCTGGACTAAATGTATTGGATGTATCTAAAAGGAGACAATGTTGATAAATAAAACGCTTTCTTGACAAAAAAAAAAAAAAATACATTTTATTCAAAAAGCCACAAAGACTTATCAAATTTCCCTCGTAAGTAAACAATTCCTCAAATTCACTCAAAAAACAACATTAATTTGATCATGGAGCATTTTTAAGAAATCAATTGACTTTATAATAAAAAAATTTACTTAATTATTCTTGCATTAAAAAAATAAAATCCAAGTGGCGTTTAAGTGCATAAATAAATTTTTAAGACTAGAAATTATTAAAGCTGACAGCCATGGAGAAATTTTCATAAATTCAAACTAACAAAATTGTGCATTTTTGAGGAAAATAATTATTTACACTCTCATTGCGATTAGGAGCTACACGAAGATAAACAATACAGTCTTCATCTTTTTTTTCTATATTTCTTCTTAAGATGCAGACAGGTGCATGCCAAGATGAGGGTACCTCCAGAATAGCCAAGGCACAATAACAACCGGTGAGTTATTGAAAATCGTGCGCTTTAGATGTGCATCTTGGCTGAAATTATCAGAGCATGATCATTTCTAATTTTGTTGTTGTTGTTGTTGTTGTTGTTGTTGTTGTTGCCTCTACACAGGTCTTCATTTAATAAGATCTGCTTGGCTTTTTGTATTCTTTTGTTTGCATTAGTTTTTGGCTTAATTGTTAACGGTAAGTTTTGTTAGGAGTTGAAATGATTTTTAATTGAATTAATTACCTCGTTTTACGTTGTTTTTTTTTCCCAAACACTTCTTTGAAGAGAGTAAAACTAATTGATTTGAAAATCAAGTCAGTAGCAGATAATAACGAAGTTTTTCCCTGAAGATAGAGTCAATTTTAATCAAAGAAAGTTTTTGAATTCATATTTTTTAAAATACAATATATTTTGCTAAATCACAACAAAGACAAAGATGAAAAACTTTTCACGACCGTAAAATACCCTTTTTTTATTTTTGTGTGCATCATTTTAGAATTAGTGGCAATCGATCATGGGCTGTAGTTTCAATACAGCCAGTATTGAATAAATAACTGCAACAAATAATAGTGTCGGATATTTCATGAGCATGCATGACAATGCTTAAAATGCATTAGCATTGATTAATGATGCATCGCTAATTGTGTCAAAATCCATGTTTTAGCTCATAGTCAACATTGGTTTTATTAA
Organism: Pherbina coryleti; assembly: GCA_943735915.1. NCBI lineage: Eukaryota > Metazoa > Arthropoda > Insecta > Diptera > Sciomyzidae > Pherbina > Pherbina coryleti. The sequence goes on from OX030951.1 coordinate 13,177,255, forward strand.
ATCCTCGATAGCAGGTTAAGAAATTAATGATTGAGGCACTTAACTCTGAAGTTTGGGTTTCTTATCAAGAAGTAATGGATTCAGTGCGTTAAATAAAACAAGTTGAGCTCAAATGGAAATCATTGCTTCATGCAATTATGAAAGCCAAAAATCTACGCTGGAGGCATGCATCAAAGACAGATTTTATGCATTGCGAGCGTTACTATTTATATTTCTGGCCTATTAATGAAAAAAAAAATATCGAAATTGGTTTGATTGTTTTTTTTTCAAAATATTTTTCATAAAGATGAAAACGCTTTTGCATACCTTTGAACCAATACCTTTAGAGACACTCTTCTACTCCAAAAGAAACGTTTTGAATGCAATAACTGCTTCTTCATCATGGTTGAACGGTGGATGACCCATCAAGTTGACTTTTTGGCTGGTCAAAAAGTTATTTGTTTGATCGTACTTGCTCATTTACGAGAACGCTAAAAATACAGGGTGTGCTGAAAGTCACCATGGGGTATAAAAATTTAATAACTTTTTCGTTTATATATATATTTATTTTTTTTTTTAGGCTATAAAATATATAAAATGGAAATTTTTTTACATTAAGTATGGAAAGTAATGTCACTTAAATTACCCCCGTTTTCAGCTTCGTAGTGGTGGGGTCGTTGAAGAACATTTTCCATAACATCTTTCAAAACAAGTGGCTGTAGCGCTCGAATTTCTTCAACAATGTTGGCCTTGAGTTCAAGGATTGTCTCGGGCTTGTTCACATATTGCTAGTGTTGTCAAATATTCGACAAAATGTAAAAACCGGCTTCTCGAATAACCCGAAAATGAATATTTTTAAAAAATTTTCGAATACTTAAAAGGATAGCAGGTTCAAACCGGTTAACCGGTTTTTAATAAAATATATTTTTAAATTTAATAAAAAATTGAGAGGAAAATAAAAGGCATCGTAAATATTTTTCTTTTATATATATATAGTCCATTTAAGTAAAGATTTTATAAAGTGTATTTAATAGTACAGTAAGACAGAAATAGAAATAGTAATTTAAATCCATATATGTATGTATGAAAAAAGTAAGGACTTGCAAGTAACATACAATAAAAAGAAATTAATCCATTAATATTAAAAAAATAAGTACACAACTTAACATTTCGTTTCACGTTTAAAATAATATTTGAGGAATAAAATTCAATTTAAATGCTTTGGTGACAATCTATTTTTTTACAAAAAAAAATCTATTTCTTTGTTTTGATTTAATTGAAGTTGAAACGGAAAATACTCTTCCACTTATTGTAGATATTGGGCAAATAGTAAATCTGTTTAAGTGTTGTACTTTAGCGGATGTGTTTAAAAGACAAAATAGTGCTGACACTTGATTTGCTGCAGATTTTTCTATAAATAAGCTTTTATTTTGTAAATAATTTTATTCGTTGGATATTGACAAAAAAAAAAAAAAAAAAAAATGGAAAAGTTGAGAATTTTAAGTATTCGAAAATGTCGAATAACCCGACCAGAAAAACACGGTTTTCGAGTTATTCGAAATGCACAATTTAAAAAAAAACCGAAACCGAAAAAACAGAAAAATCAATAAAAACTCGGTTTCTCAAATAACCCGAAACCGGGAATGACAACACTACATATCGCACTCCATTTTCAAAACAGGCACAACTTAAAATTTAGAAATTTTTACTTTTTAATCTTAAATTATTCGTAGCGATAACCTCCATCAACTATCAAAATTTTGAACTCATCTTTTTAATCGTTAATTTAAAAAACATAATCGTTTTGTCTCCTTGTTTTGCATGAATTTCATTGAAAAACAAACTGATTTTTTGATTCTCCTGAAAATTTTGAAATGATGAGTTGTGTCTGTTTTGAAGATGGAGTGCGATATAGCCGCTCCTTCAAATAACCCCAAAGAAAATTGTCGGATGCTGATAAATCTGGCGAATTTGCTATCCAATTAATTTTCGAATTTCTGGAAATTATTCGCTCTCCAAAAATTTGACTTAAAAGTGACATTGTGTCTTGGGCAATGTGGGCAGTGGCTCCATCCTGCTGAAACCACATATTTAGGTCTGTTTTCAATAGTAGGACGTAAAAAATGTTCTATCATAAACCGATACCGCTCTCCATTTACGGTTACAGCACTTCCATCTTCATGGCCCAATGACGTACGAGCCATTCTTGGCTGAGCAGAACGCCTTCTGGTAGATGTTTCTGGTCTTTCGTTAACACTTTGCTCTACAAGTTTAATGTTTTCCGCAGTGCAAATTAAACGTGATCTACCGGTTCCAGGCAAATTTGTTACGGTGCCATGTTGGTGGTGACGATGAACTAAACAACGAATCATTGCTTCAGAGGGCGAAATTTTAACGTTAAAATGTCGACGATATGCTCTTTGCGTTAAAATAATTAATCGCTGATTAAAATATTAAAATCCTATTATCAGCTTTTTGTTCAGTTGTAAATCTCTTCACTATTTATTCTCCAGCTGTTATTTACATAATCTGAAAAAAAAAATATATTTAAACAAAAATGTTAATAATTTTTAAACCCCATAGTTACTTTTGGCCAACCCTGCACATGTTGCGTACGTGCACTTTTATAACTTTTCAGGGATGCCGTATTGCATTTTATGAGATTTTGTATTCAATTTTGTTGAAATCACAAGATTTTGAAATCTGGAACTTGGATGAAAATCTCACTTAATTTCTATGGAAAAAGACGGTAAACAGAGGAACGCAGTTAGCGTGGGGATTAAAATAACAGGTCCCAAATCCTCTCTAATTTATATAATTTGGTTTAAAACTTAACGGAACGTATATCGTTCCCTTCAGAAAAGGCACACTCAAAACTTGCAAGATTTGATTATTTAATTTAAAATAATTCGTTGTTATTATCCCCATTGACGGTTAAAATTTTGTTCTCATCTTTTACCTTAATTAAAAAAAAATACTTTATACCTACTCTTTGTTTTTGAAAAAAAAAAATAAAATACATTTTTTTAATTTTTAATTAATGGATGTTGTGGGTCTTCGACGTCATAATGGTTCTGACATTTTGAAAAAATTGTTAAACATAATTTTTCAAATTCAACACTAACAAAACTTAGCAAAAACACATGTTTTAGTAAGAAAAGTATATTTAAATACAAATTTTTCTTTATTTTCAATATTTTCAAAGTCAAAAATCGATCGGCAATACGGTCTCTTATTAATTTTAAGTGAAAACTAATTTTAGCTTCAAAATAATTTTTCTTTAAAATAGTTCACATATTATTGCTGATTTTTTAAAAAAATTGGAAATATGTGGGCAGCCCAAAGCAAAAACATAAAAAAATTAATAATTTCACTTGTAATTATAGTCACTTGTTACTTGAAAAGTAGCTCCGATTTCTTAAAAACTTCATCAACAATGAAATTCACCACTAAGTTGATTTCTATATGGAATAAAGTTCTGAGTTAATTTATACATTTCAAGTATTTTTCATTAAAAATAATAAAATAATTTAATTTTCGGTATTCAAATAAATTTATTGAAAAAAGCATGCTTTGTATTATTTTGTGTACTGGTGTTTTAGAGAAAAACTTGAACATTTTTAAAAAATGTTCGGTATAAAATAATTTTTTATTAGATTAGGTGTAAAAGTCAATTTGAGTAAAAACTTTATGCTTATGCCACGCCAACAAAATGAAAATGAATCCAAAATAAGTTTTTATAAAACCTTTTGCCTTTTCATACAATTGAGAACCAGTCATTCATTGCTTTTTTTATAAAATAAAAATATTTCTTATTAAAAAATTGATAAAAAAGTGGTAAAATCGAGAATTTTGAAAGATTTTGAAATTATAAAAAAAAAACGTTATCAATGAGGCGATATGTATCAAAGTCGTCTAACTTGCAAAGAAATAAGTTTTCAGAATCAATATAAATTTTCAACACTTTGATTTCAAAGTTATTAGTTTAAAATGTATTTTTTAATCGGATTTCTTCGGATGTGGATTGAATATTTGGAAAAATAGCAGCGACCAGAAAATTAAATATAAATTAAGAAAGTAAAATAAACACGGAATTAAATACGCCTGAGGTTTTAATGTAATCTTAAAAAAATAATAATTTATGAACTTTATTTCATATTATTATTTTTTTTTAATTATTTATTATGAAATAATAATTTTACTAATGAAATAACATCCTTAAAGAAATATAAACATCATGAAAGATTGCAAATTAGTAATAAAAAAATTTCCAATATATGTCACTGACATTAGTAACCAATTGTTTTAGTCAAATTTGAACACTAAACCAAAATTTGAAAAACTATTGCATTTTTTTTTGAGCGTATGTAAATTATCTTCAAAACCAGAAAAAAATCACAAAAATAAAAGAAGCTGGCTTGTGAAGAACATCACTGACCAAATATTGAATTTATAGCAAATTATGCGAAAGGAAATGATGTGTTTTTTTAAATATTATTTTGTTTCCTTATCGAATAAAAACTTGAAAAAAATGTAATTTTGAAGCTTAGGAAACCTTAAATTATCAAAATAACTGGACGCATCAATCAATCTAAGTTGTAATTTTTGACTGTAAACTAAAATAATGAACAACATTTTTTTAAATCTAATGAAGCTCTTTTAGTGAAGCATACCAACATTTTAACGGGGAAAACAAAATAAATTAATTATTTTTTTGCTCTTATTTTTAAAATTTGACTATGAGCATTTTCCTTCTAAACATAAATCAAGCGAGTCATGAGTTAAACAGGCAAAACCGCATCGAGTCTCGTTCATGCAACCCTGACTTGATTATGTCAAAAATTATGCCAACAGCTGACTGACAGCAATAAACAAAATTCTATTCGAACGCAACCAGTTAAAAGTTGAAAAATTTTGTTTGCAAGAAAAATTTCATATATATTTTGAAATATTTTCCATTCGTAACACTTTTTTACTTTGTTATCAATTAAAAGAAACAATAATGAACAAGGATAAACTTAAACTCGATTTATCGAGCAAGGATTGGATTCGTTGCCAGTCGAAGAGCCATACAGGACGCTTCTACATGTTCAACAAGGCTACAGGAGAAACAAAGTGGTGCTCCATGGATGCGGATGCAGTTGCAGGAAGATCTGAAGAAAGTAGCTCTAAGAGTAGTGCTAAAAAAGATTCACCTCCCAAGGTGATAAGTGAGTATACGTATATGGCTTATAGCAAGGATAATGCGTAAATTGTTTGATTCTTTTTTAATTGCAGCCAAGTTGATCAGAACTCCTGCGCAGGATCGGCTTAAAAGACTGCAAAGCAATTTACTAAAAGATATCAAAGAGTTGAAGGAAAAAAACTCTAAGAAGGAACGTAATAAAAATAACCGAAATATAAACAGCCCAACGAGAAAGGATGTTACTAATAAAATGAAAGTAGCTTTTACGACTGAAAAAACCCTGATCCCTTTTAAGGCAACAACAGCTTCACCGGCTTCAAAGACAACACCAACTGCATCGGCTTCAAAGACAACATCAACTGCACCACCTTCAAAGCCAGCAGCAACTGCAACGCCTTCAAGGACAACAGCAACTGCATCGCATTCAAAGGCAAAAGTAATTGCAACGCCTTCAGAGACAACTGCAACTGCTGTTAATGATTCTGATGTTGAAGAAAATAAATCACTGAGAGAAGAAACACCCAAGCTGAGTTATTATGGACGCAGACTCAAACAAAGCTCCGATAACCTTAGTCCCAACAAATCAAGTCTTGCCAAACGAAGTCCTGATAAATCAAGTGCTGCTAAAAAAAGCCCTGATAAGCCTGTTGCCGAAAAGTCAAGTGATAAGCAAAGTGATGAAAAACAAAGTTCTCCTAAATCTTGTCGATTGGAACAAGACAAAAGAAGTCTACATTTAAAGCGACGTTCAATAAGAAAATCCCCTAAAAGATCGTCAAAAAAACGCCGGTTACCATCGCATAAATGTGTGCGTTTTAGTCCAGGTAAAGGAACAAAAATTTCTATAGGAAATAATACAGCGGATGATGGCTCCAGCGACGATGCTGCCAACATAACAGATACCATAAAAAGCCCAACACTCAAAGTAGGCATCATCGATAAAATCAAAGCTATCTGCAAGAGTACATTCAGAATTAGTTCAATACCCAACAGTGTAACAAAATCCACACTTAAAGTTACCAAAAATCCAACAACAAATATTGGTCTAACCACAAGTCTTGCCTCGCTACAAACAGCGTACAAAGTTTTCCGCGATCGTAGTGAAAGGGAACGTAGTAAGAACGAACATGCTGCTGAAACTACGTCTTCGCCTGGACTAAATGATAAATTAATGTTGCTGCCGGCAATAAGACCAATTAGCACACCACAATCGCTACCACCACCATCAGAATGCAATACGCCGAATAATCAAATCGTTCCAGCTTATCCGCGGGGCAGTGGTAAGTGTGACTCGTAGATGTAGTTTTTTTTACGACAGCTGAAGTGGCCAGATAGTAATCGAATTATCTCTTTGAATCGAATTTAATTTTGTTTTTGAATCTCATCGGAATGTAGAGCAGCACTTAAACTCGACTTCGAAATGTACTCTCGATTTTCAATCTGACTTGAGAGTCACAAAGTCTATATCGACTCATAACCGCCAAAATATCTTAAGCGACATAATATCCGATTTATGTTTTTTGATGAAAATCGATAATTTGCGATGGTTTACATCGTCTGTCAAAATTTCATAGGTGTACGAAATTAGATTATGAATTTAAACCAAAAGCAAAAAATTAAAAAAGCACTAAGCACTAAGCAAAGATAATTACAAAAAACCTTCTCCTGTAAAATTTTCTTTTTGGCGCTTAAGATATTTTGGCGGTTATGAGTCGATATCATGATACAATTACCATGGTCTATATAGAACTGAAGTTTAGACTAAATTGGAAAAATATAAATAATTAATTTTTCAGTTGTCGTTTCCTATGATGTTCCTTTTGGCTTGTCTATGAACTCCATCAAGAAGAAACAACTTGAAAATTAAAGTTTTTGCCATTGTCAGGAATTATTTTATTTATACATGATTTGTTTGCTTCTTTTTGTAGCCAATTCGCGTTTGGAGCGCCTGCGTCAGTCACTGTTTCTGCAGCCATCGTCAAGTGTTAAAAACTTCATCACAGATGCTTCAACTTCAAGTACCAGCACAACCGATCTTTGTGAGAAATTAAACAAGAACTACTGCAACAACAACAAAAACAACGTTCCAAGTAATGGTAAGTTGCCGTATATTTCACCCTTTTATTTCTCTGACTCATAACCATTCTTTATAAGATTGTGAACCGATGGACTGGCAGTCAATTGAAGACTTTCCGAGAAGCAACTCAGTTGAGGTATTTAAAGAACTTAAGTAGATCTGAAATAAAATTTTAAATTTATCCTATCTCCTTAAGCTCGTAAGCATCGATTATAGCAAGTGTCGTGGAGCAGACAATAACGAATTGTCCTCTAATAAAACTGATTTTGCCACTGTCAATGAGTATTACGACTCTGTTAATGCAAATTTGCTGCGTTTTTCCGCAGAGCAACAGGACAGAATTAAGTGGTCGGCCCAAAAATGGTTCACAGATCATTACTACTTTGTTATCGATACAAATGTCTTGTTGCAAAATCTAACTTTTATTGATGACTTAATTGAAATGAAGTTGTGCGGTGAGTTGATCATAACTTTCTAAAAATCCGCTATCAGAGAAGAGTTATTAATATCTATTTCTATTCCTTGCAGATACCAATGGCACCATTGTTTATATTCCGTACTGTGTTCTACAGGAGTTGGATAAGCTTAAAATGCGTTCTACCAGTGAAAGTGCCAAAACTTTAACAGTGCGTGCCATCAAATATCTAAATAAAAAATTCGAGGAACGTAATAAACATATACATGGTAAACACATCTTGATGCTTGAATTTCGTTGAATTTGTCTTATAATTGCATACTTTTGAATAGCACAATCTGCAATCGATGAACGCGACCATCTCATAGACGTCATTTCCGCCGATGATAGCATATTAAATTGTTGTCTGCACGTAAAACGACATGTTGAAAATGTTGTGCTTCTTACCGAGGATGTTAATTTGCGCAATAAAGCAATTTGCAATAATCTGCTAGTGTCAACAAAATCCTATTTGATATCCAAACACGCTGAGCCATCAACATCGGCAAGCATGTGGCAGGAGGATGCGCGCAAATGACCGTGACACAATGCTGCTCCTGATGCTTCGACGCTGAAGCAGAAAATTTTGAGTTTTTTTAAAAATTACTAGTCTAACAAGTTTCCCCATTGAAACGAAAACTGTTTGCTGCAAACACAATTTTGACTTTTTTTGAATTTGGTCGTTCTTGCAATGATATCGATGCGCAAATGCAAATAATGCAAATACTATGCATACATTGTTAATGTGTAAGATTAGCACAATGACTTTGCATACAAAGTATCTGAATTATTGTTTGCTCTCGTTAAAGTTTTTTGTAAAAAAAAAACAGTCTTAATTTGACTGAAAATATGATCGCTAAGATTTGTAAGAGCTGTTAAATAACAATCCAAATTAAAACAATTTTGGTTTTCTTAGTATGGAATACTTGAAAATACTTATTATTTTTAGTTTTTTCTATTTTATAAACTGAATTCTTATGTATTTATGTATTAAAATAATTTATAAACTTGTCATTTGTTTGCAGCAACATTTGTGATAAATAAAATTCTCAAATTATAATAGTTTAGTTGAATAAGCTTAGTCTTTAAGACAGTTTCTTTAATATTAAAAGACTCATTAAACTTAATGTCGAAATTCAAGTAAACATATTGAATTCTAACGAACTCTTGTATTCAAACAAAATTTAAAATATGTTAACTAGTTCTAAATAAAAATATATAAAAAATTTTGTACGGAAGCTTTACAAATACAAAACAAATAAAAAAAGAAGAATACATTTTTGATTAAAAACAAAAAATTATGAAAAATTTTAAATTTAGATTAATTTTTTGAAACTTTACTTAGTTTTTCTTATCTCTTTTAAATTTTCTATTTTTAAAAAGGAAGTAAATCTGTGAATGCAGCAAGTTTCCGTTTTGTTATCAGCAATAGAATTCAAATTTTTATCTAAATATTTAAATCTGATAAAGTTTGAGCTAAAGTCAACAAGAACTGCAATTGGCTGGTTTTGCGACTACGATCTTCGAATGATATTAATTGCCATATATTTGGCCAAAGTTAAATATAAGATAACCGCATGAATTTAATTAAATTTCGTAGAGCTTTAAAATTACCAATTTCAATGAGATAAAGTGGCAATTTGCTTCAATTTCAATCGATATTCGTTGGTGTAAAGTAGTGTTTTGTCTCGTTCAAAGTGAGTTCTTATTTTAATTTTTTTCTTAAATTGTAAATTCAAACTAATGTAGATATAATGCTTGTGGTTTAAATGTTATCGGCCTCTGTTCCCAAATGTATGGCCTTGTTGTTGGGTTTTGACTTGGTTTAAAACCGCCGCCGAAAACTTGTCCACGCCTGCCTGCTCCACGCATTGGCTGTGCATAGATGTGCTCCATACAAATTAATAGGAAAATTATGTGTAGTAGACGTACCGATCTAAATAACTGCATTTCGAAATTTTTCAAATGCAACTGGTAGACTTTGCCAAAATGTCTCTTATTTAAATACATATATAAATAGAAAAAAAGTAATAACTGTGATGGAAACTGATAAGAAGTTTATTGTTGCATTCATAAATTATCATTAATTGTGGGAAGCACTCAGTGTAAAATACTAAAAACATAAAATAGGAGATTTCCCAAATCATTATCATCTATCTCTGGAGTATGTATGTATGCGAAAAAAATTAACATAATCGAAATATCATGAAATATATATGTATTTATATGTAATATGTATTTTTGTAAGTTTTGATGTTTTTATAACTTTTTTGAGTATCCTTGTGCTTCAATCAAGGTTTTCATAAGTCAAAAATATTATGGGTTAAGCTTTTTTTTTGCACTCATGTAAAGCATACATTTAAAATTTATTTTGTATATAATGAAAATGAAATTCTTCATAACTTTCGTCCCAAATGCTCCCATGAATATTCGCTAACATTCATATTTAATGACAGCGGAAAGTTTAAAGTTTCTCTAGTAACAGAAAAGTAAACACAGACATTCTTCATTCTTTGACAACTTCTGAAGTGTGATAAGATAGTTATCTTCCTGGAAGAAAAATGATCCGTCCAAGATTAATTGTGTGTTGCTGTCCCACCATACTTAATTACAACCGTTTATCGATTTTGGCCTCTTGAATGAAATTATGTAGGTTTTCTGTGTTTAACGCGTGCTAGAACATGTTGGAAATTTCAAGCTGTCAAGCTGGAAATTAAGACTGTCTAAATTCGGTCGACTTCTGCTTTGACCACCGTAAGGCACCGAATTAAATTAATTCCTAATTGAAACGTGGTCTTCCATTTTCACTAAATATAATTACCAGCTCTGTTTGAATACGTCTGAGTATGTAAAAATCAGCGTACAGCTCATTGTTTCATCGTATTAGGCAGTTATCATTAATGCAAATAAAAGCGTTGATCCTTGGAAGGGTCTCAAAAATGTTGATCGTTTCATCTACTAATACTTAATCTGACACATATGCTGCCCACAAGTACTTCCAGATCGTAATTGATTCATCTTCGTGATTTAAAGATTCCGTAAAATTGTGATATCAAGTCCACAAGTGATAAAACTTATAACGTTTGTCTGATCAGTAGATTTTGGATGTAGATGTAAATAGTATGATGAAGATGAAAATAATATCTTAAAATATTGTTGTCTGTTTGCATTGTTAATGAATACCTTTTTGCGAATATTCTGCTCTGATATCCAACGTCATTTTTCCTATAAATAAGCGTGGGCGCCTTTTTCTTGCCTATTTTCTGTCCTTCTGTTATACTTACTTATGTGGCGCTCAGTGGCGGATCCAGGATTCGCCAAAGGGGGCTGAAACTATACTTTTGTATGCCAATGGGGGGCTGAAACGTCTTTTTGGACTTTTTTTCGATTTTTTTCCCAAACAAAAAATTCTCCAAGGGGGGGCTAAAGCCCTTTCAGCCCGTATGTAGATCCGCCACTGGTGGCGCTTGCAACCGTTGCTCGGTTTGGCCTCGTCTAAGAATTTGCGCCAGCCATTTATGTTTTGTGCTTGCTGGCGCCAGTTGGAAACACCAAGCGTCGTCAGGTTGTCCAATACTTGATCCTTCCAACGAAGATGTGGGCGTCTTCTTCTGCGGTGGCCATATCTTTATTTCTTTTCATTTCCTTTATACTTTTCATTTGATATGGTTTTTGTACGTGGTGGGCTTCAAACCAGACGCACAACCGTTTAAAGGTATGGAGCCCGCCACTCAGATTAGCGGTCAAACAAATGGTTGCCAGTTTGCCGTTTCTAGGACACCAGAGAGGTTTGAGTCGACTTGAGACTTGCTGGCCCTCACCAGGTTGAGGCAGCCAGACAAGTTGCCATGTGAAGTACGCCCCCCATGTTTCTCACGTGTTGCCATGCGAAGCTCGCCCCCATGTTTCTCATGTGTTGCCTTGTGAGTATCGTCCTCCGTCTTTCCGCTGCTTTATATAAGTATAAAAGATTAATAACTGAATTTTTATGGTGTTGAAAAACTGTTCACTACTACTTACACAAATATAAATATACTGTTATTTTCATTTTTCACATACTTAACAGATGTATTTAAAATATTTTTTAAGAGTTGCCAGCTTTTAACTTTAAGATTAACAAATGTATTTGAAATTTTTAATGGAATTAATCAATTAAAAAATAAGCTATAAATATTTGAAATTTTTATTTAATACTAACCTTTTCCCGGCGCGCGTTGCTGCACCCTGCAACTATATAGGAACATAATTGGTGTATTAAAAACTTTTCTTAGACTCATAGTTTGACACCACAGTCATTTTCCACTGCCCGTTACAGTTTCCCAGTAGTTTTAATGTTCACAGAAAAAAAAAAAGGATTTTTATTAATAGATAAGCATTTGAAAAACAGCTTGGGTTGTGTCTAAAAAAAAATATATTTATCGCGATAACTTTTGATCGGAAAGAGATATTGGTATAATTTTTTCACATAAATTATTCTTTGAGCTTAACTATTATATAAAAAGAATAAAAACAACTTTTAAAAAAAATTAAAAAAATAAAATAAATAAATAACTGGCCATTTCAGCCCTTGAAAGGACTTTGACCTAGCTTCTTATGATCAATTGTGTTGTGCGTGTTATTAAGTTTGTACACAATTGACCGAGAACCGGACCTACATGCTTAACGCCGACTCCGAACGGCGATGAACGGAAAGTTCTCGTTCTCAAGAAGCTTTGCATGGCATTTTGATTACTCTCTGAGGTTTGCCATTGTCTGCAGAGAGGTGGCGGTCGTACAGAAAAATTATTTTAATTCAAATAATTTTCTGTCGCTGCTGGGGTTCGAACCTGGGCCTAGATTCCGTAACTGTGAAAAAAATCTGTGTACACAAAATTAAAAAATTCACTTTCACATGCAGTGTACACTTTTCAATTTCAAGCGATTCTGTAAGCTCAAATGAACACTATTGTGCTAAATGAAAATTTACGTTTGCTGAATGAAAATAAATAACATTATAAAACAAGAAAAATAAAAACAGTATATTCAAATTTTGCACGTCCAGTATTTCAGTGAATAAATTTATTCATTGTGTACACTGTGTACATTGTTTTTTTCATAGTTACGGAATCTAGGCCCTGGGTCTCCAAAGTTCGTTAACATAGCGGCCACGCACTTTAACCAACTACGCCACGGACGCCAATTAATTTCTTTAAAAAATCACTGGGGGTAGGGTCATGTTTTTTGATGACAGAAATAGTTAATAAATTTTTCTGTAAAATTGGAAGCATTTTTGCTATAAAACGCTATGTCATGTAAGAGGAAAATGCAATTTTGAGTTTTTATTATTTTAACAACAAAAACAACTTTTGTGTCATTTTTTGAGTAAAAAGTCAATATTTTGGACCTTTTTTGAAATAAATGTTAAAAATACATCCGCTAAGATAACGGTACCCTTTAAATTGTTTTGTATTAAGTGCTTGAATTGAGTTTATCAACGAAAAAAATTGGAATGAAATATATTCAAAAACACCTGAGTTATTTGCATCGTAAGTAAAATATACGAATTTCTGATAGTTTTTTTTGTTATTCTTAGGAAACGATGTTATTAGAAAAAGACGTTGTACCAGAAGTCTGTGTTATTTTAAAGATATGTGAATGTTTTTGATGTCAAAATAAAAGGATTTCCTTAAAATTAATAAGTCGAGCATTTTCGCTTGAAAAAAATAAGCTAGTAGTTAGATTTCCGTTACTTATAAAGGGGCGGAAGAGGCGTGGTCAAAACTTAGTATGCCATAACCTAAGTTAGGATTCCAGTAATATGTAAGCCGAATTTGAGTTAAATCCATTCAGCCGTTAAGATTTGTATAGTAGTCAAACAAACAGAAAATGATTTTTATTAATATAGATTAAGGGGTACTATATACCCAGAGACCGAAAAAAGGTCATGTTTATGAATTTTTTTAAGAAAACCTGAGGGATATTTTTAAATGATGGTTTTTATACCTTAAAATATAAACATTCAAAAGTATGTTTAGTTTTTTTTTGTTAAAAAAATTATTATTAAGGTAGATACACCATTTTTTGTAAAGCGCTCTGAAAAAAAGGTGAAATGCGGTGACCAAGATTGCTCCTCCTAAATTCAACTCAAACAAAAAATGAAAAATATTATTAAACGAGATACTTCAAACTCGTACTTGTCATAGCCGATTTCGAAAATATTGATTTTACACAAAATGGCGTTATTATTTTGCCTCTAACTAATGAACGAAGCTACGGAAAAACTAGTAAGAAATGATCTTCGACTGGGCCGAAGTTAAAATACCCCCACGGCCGAACCAAAGTATATTCAAAGTCTTAAGCAATCAATAAAATGTTTATCTGTAAAAACGTTTTCGTTATATTTTTAACAGAAAATTTTCGCTTTTGTTTTTTTGATAAAGTCGCTTTGTATGGGAGGTGGGCGTGGTTTTCACTCAATTTGGTTGAATTCCATACACATAGTACATGTTATATATCAAAGTGTATATGCAAAATTTCAAGTCCATACATTAATTGTTGTGGATTTTAGAGAAATTTTACCTTTTTGATAAAGTCACTTTGTATGGGAGGTAGGCGTGGTTTTCATCCGATTTAGTTGAATTTCATACTTAGAGTGTATTTTGTACACCAAAACTCATATGCAAAATTGCAAGTGCATATATTCATTTTTGTTGAATTCTAAGAGATTTTACCGTTTTGATAAAGTCACTTTGTATGGGAGGTAGGCGTGGTTTTCGTCCGATTTGGCTCATTTACGAACTTGACCTTCATTTTTTAGATAAAAGCTTAAATATTGAATTTCGTGATGATAGCTTTAAAATTACGGCTGTAATCGTGATCACAGACAGACGGACAGACAGACGGACATGGCTAAATCAACTCGGGTGGTGATGCTGATCAAGAATATATATACTTTTCTATACCTACCACGCCTCCTTATGGGCGTTACAAACGGAGTGACAAAATTAATATACCCCCATTTACGTTTTTTAAACGTGGGGGTATAAAAATTCCTGACAAGTACGAGATTATTATGAATAAAATAAGTCTGCAAAAAAATCAAAACGATCGGTTCACTGAGTTTCGAGAAATCATCGAAAACAACCGACTTTGAAAACATGGTTTCGAGAAAAACGCGTTTGAAAATAAGGGCCAGCACTGCGCGCTCCAGAAGGCGGTTCACTTACTAGGCGAGACTTTGTTATTTTTTGAGATATCGTCTTTAAATTTTCACCACATAATCTTGAGACTTAAAGCTTTCAGAAAAAAAGTTCTGTGTATATAACCCCCCTTAATACGAAATTAAGAAATCAGCTATTTTCCCTTTTTTATATATATCTTCGTATAGATGAGAGAATATCCAGAATTCTTCAATAAAATGAAGACGGTTCAATTATTCATCGATTTTCGTTTTATTTCCTTCAAAGTAATCTCCATTGCAAGCAATACACATATTCCAACTCTTCCCTTAATTTTGAAAACACTTTTCATATACTGATTTTGAAATCGTCTGCAGCTTCTTCTGCGAATTCTCCTGTATCGCCTCAATCGTCTCAAAACGCTTTACGCGAAGTGGTAACTTTAGTCGTGGGAATGAGAAAGAGTCATAAGGAGCCATGTCAGCTGGATACGGAGCTTGCGGAACAGTATAAACATTGTTTTTGGTCAAATAGTCGTGTACAAGATGAGATGTGTGAACCGATGCGTTGTGGTTGTGAAGAATCCACGAGTTGATTCTCGACAAGTTTAGCCTCTTTTAGCACTTCCTCACATGATGTTTTTTGAAACACACAAAATTTCATACAAACACTGTGCTCAACTACTTTCGACATTACGGAATTCGCAGAGCACAACAAACATTAACTTGTTTATAAAACTATCATGCACAATGCCGAAAAATTGTGCTCATACAGTTACTTGAGCACCATATGACAGATGTACTAACCAAGAAAAAATAAATTTTGACCATATCTCAAGCGTAGTTAGTTTGTTAAGAAAAACCAATTTTTCTTATCAGAAGGTAGGTATAATTGGATGTACATAAATTTGTTCGGCTCAAAACGGTTCGTTTGCAATAATTTTCGTTTCAGACTGTGTTCCAATTGGAAACTTTTCACTCGTGGTAGGAAAGGAAATGCTGAGTTTAACAAAATGTTTGTCTGTTGTCATTCAACATTTCCATCGAGTTTAAGCGCAATTAATTGTATGTGCCTTCAAAGCAGCTATAAAGTGCTTAGTAACGATACTTTTCATTACATGCGAACCAACTCAAAGAAACAATAAAGTTTTGAAAATATCCTGATATCACAATTTTTTTTTTTTAATTTATGCTTGTGCCAAAAATTCCCTTGCTGATTATCAAAAATTGTGCTAGCCCCAGAGGCTAATATAAATATTTACCTCACACAAATGCCAAATATTCTTCTTCTGCTAACAAAATTTCACTATCCGAGCGAAAAGTTTCCGGTTGGAACACAGTCATAATGAATAATTGAGTATACTTTTTACGTTAGTATTTAAGAATGTATGTTTTGTAATCTTTTGATTATTATATTTTTGAAATTTTTATTCAGGTTCAAACATTAAAATCGTTAAGCCGCGTTTCTATATTATCGTCTAATATCCCATATCAAACATTTTGCTATCATGTGGAAAATGGATATTTCCCATTCAAGCTATAAAGTTTGATAATTGGTCATGTTTGTAAAAAAACAGAAATAAATTTAATTTTCAAAAGCTTAGGAAATCAAAGCAAAAATTTCCAACGAAATAACGAAGACACCGTTGCTGAATATTTAAACTATATTTTGAGCCCCACATCACAATTTATCATGAGATAAAAGAAAATTGAAGCGTCGGCTATCTGGTTGGATAAGCCTGCAGTTTTACTAAAACATTTCCTCGTTCCTCGTGAAAAGTAGTACGCCACAGCCTTAGTGCGTTATATGTCATAGTAAAAACCAATTGAGAAAATTTAATAATGCCAGATGTAGGAGCCATGAGCAAAGGCGCCGAAGGCTCATTTCAACTGGGTGGGCAGTACAACTGGGGGGGGGGGGGCAGAACATTTTTTATTACATTAAAAATGTCATTAAGACGAAAATAACATATCAATAAAATATTAAGGAAAGATTGATGTAAAAATAAGTTCGATAAAAGCATGTAAAAACAAATAAAACATTTAAATCCAATATGAAACGAAAAAGTTATTAGTTTATAGCTATAACTTTTTAAACAGCCACGTTATTTTTTCTGGTGTGAATTTACACTAGTATGGACTCCATGGGTTAGAAGCAAATGAAAAATTTTTTCAAAACGAGAACAAAATTGGTGAAAGCATTATACTTAAATATTTCCGAAATATTTCTTCCTATCCTTTCGAGAAATAAATTCTCACATAATGTCTAATAAATTCTTCCGTTTTTTCCTTGTGGATATGAAGAAGTGCCACATGCGTGAGTTGATCGAAGATATGTTTCTCAATTCTAATATCGAATGAGACTTTTTTAAAATTGTGATTTTAAAGTTTAATGCTTCACAGCTGATTACAAAAATTCGATATGAAGAGAAATTTAAATTAAACTTAAGATTAAAAAATTTAATCTGTTGGATAAAAACATTTGTATTAAAAAAATTATTGTGAGTTTTTACCGAGGGGGCGACTGCCCCCGCTGCCCCCCCGCTTCCGGCGCCCCTGGCCATGAGCCTAAGCCAAGTGACTTTAAAATAAAATTATCTTAAAATATTCTCGTACATAACCGTAAATTTTATGTGATGAAGACTCAATAAACATTAAAAAAACCGAAAATTGATTATAAACAATTTTTTTAAGTAAAGAAAAAAAACATGTCCGAATTTGAAAAGTTAGACTTCTGATTTCGTGGAAACAACTAATACTCAGTAACAGTTGGAACAGAGTTTCAAATCGAATTATTTGTGCCTAAGATCTTTGTGAAGAATTGACGTGGTAATCGAGAGAGTACTTGAAGAGCTTTAATTCTCAGATTAGCATTTACACTCTCTGAAGAAACCTGCCGTTAAAATATAAATCGGTTTGTGTCATTTCGTTTTACAATTCTGCATTATATGATCATTTACTTCAAGATTTTACCAGAGAGAACGCTGCAGCCCTGTATCAATTTTAACAAGTAAAGTAAGTAAATTTTATTGAGTCTTTTTTTTGGTAAGTTTTACATTAATTTATTCCTTAGGAAATACATACATATTTGAAATACTTAGAACTATATTTGTTTTGTTCTAGCAACAGTGAGAGAGGAATGCAGCATGCTTCTATACAATGACAGATATTTTGATACATATGGCTGTGTTGTTCCGAAATATTAAAAATGCTTGCTCCCGGCATTTTACAGTTTCATAAAGACGTTCTGTCTTTTCTTATTGTAAAAAAAAATATACTTATAACTAAACTAAACCTAAAAAACTAATATCACTATATATGATATTAAATCAAGTTAAAGTTAGTTAACCTCTATGTGTTCCAGGTACAGCTTTTGTATAAAAATCAAGTAGTAGTGGGGCATCAAAATCAAAGTCAGTTATAATATTTTCATTTAAAATTCCAATAGGGGATAAGTAATTAACCGAAGAAGACCAATTTAATAGACATTGAGACTCAAAGGTTTCTTTTGGGTTGCAGCCCTGTATCAATTTTAACAAAATAATTCCTCATAAGCATCCTGTGCAAGTGACAGACAGCTGACAAATGTTGCTACCTCAATCAGCTGTTTATGTTTTTATTTTGCTGTTGCTATTCGACGCATTGGATATTGTTCTTGGTCATTGGTCGCGTTCTGTATTAATTTATCTCATTCGTGTTTTTGATTCAGACTATTTAACTTTAATTCATAAGCTTGCATGCAAGGCACAATAGCGCTAAGAACAATGTCGCTTAAATAAATTGACAGAATTTTTTTCTTAATTTTTTTACTCTTTTTTACATACATTAATAATTAAGCAAATATTTGTGATAGTGATTAATTAGCAAGTAAAAAGTGATAAAATCTTTGTGAAATAAAATAAAAAATAAGATATTGAAATAATATAAGAAAAAAGTAAATAATTTCCACCAACAACTTATCGCCAACGTAATCGAAAAACTGGAGGACGGTGCTCATTTGGTTGCTCAGACACTTTCTGTCTTAGTAGCAACTAATCTGATTCTTTAAGTGTTTGGAAATAGTTGTAAAATAAATAAATAGTGACGGAGATTAACAAATAATAGATTTTTTACGTTTTCAAGTGCGAAAAAAAAATACAATAATGAGATAAGTCAAAAGAAAACAAAACCAAAGACAGGCAACAAGATACGCCGAGACACAAACAGCAGGCTGTTGGCTGTGGGTTGGCTTCGCACAGCAGGAACTGTCTAAATATACGAGCTTTATTGAAAATAATTACAAAGTGTTCACAGGATACACTGCAAAGGTAGCTTATAATCCTTACATATTGGTTAACTGTTTCATCGTTATAAACTTGTTTTTTTATTAAGGTACCAAAATAGAAAACATGCAAAAATTTCTGAAGCTGAAAAGTTTGTGTAGATCTTGTGAACAAAGACAAGTCAAGGAATATTGTTTGTTTGTCATGTCAATGCGCGGAATTTTGAATTCCTTTCTCTTTGTCTTCGGTCGGGGAACTCGTCATCGTCATCTACACACTCAATAGACTTACATGACTTACATGTATGTCAAAGTATTGGCGTCTTGAGTCTTTGATATTAAAATCTTTCCATTTCAGTCTTCATTTTTAAAGCATTTCTCGTATTAATGTTCACCACCAGAGGGATTTCCCGCATATGTTAAATTTCTTTGTAGTTTCATTTGCATTTAAATTAGGATTATTTAATGTTTTCCTATATGAGCATTTTTTATGGATTTAACAAAGTTTTTCGTTTCTTTGTATCATTTTTATTTTCTAAGTAAAAACTCTTAAGATATTTCTTTGATGCCAACACTAAATGGTTTACTTTAAACCTCATTCCATACTCTGTTGTTGTTTATTTCGTTGTTATGGTAATATTGCATTCCATGCTCGTTTGTTGATTGAATAATCTTCACTTGTCTGGAAAAGTAGTTTGCCGCACTTGGCCGATAATAAATAGCGTTTGAAGTAATCTATAAAATATAGTAAATTTGTGACAAATGGCTCCTCATCAATAACAATGTGAAATTATTGACGTAGTTAATTATATCATTCATTCATGAGCGTATCTAATGTCATATTCCTTTAACGCTGCCTATCAATCATTAATTCAGAAGCCAATTGATATTGAAATCAATTTTTTATACTCGAGCTTATCAGAATAAAAATCTCATAGAAAAGTTCTTATTTTCAATTTATTACTAAGAATAGTTTAAATTGATTTTGTGTAACCATTTATTTTAGTTTTTTTGTACCAACTCTGAATGCAATTATGGACGTAAGCCTGCATTTGTTGTTCTTATCTTTTGCCACAAAAATCAGTTATTAGCATACTTTTATCTACAATTTTATTGTTGTAGCTTATCGCTTGTTTTCTTTGAATATTGTTGCTAAATAAAACATTGGTATATCAAGAATTACGGTACGTTAAGCAAATATTTACAGGCAAAACAAAAAATTTAAATATTGAGCGGTTGAAAATCAGAAATAAGAAATAGAACATTTTTAATATAAAAATAAGCCGAAGAAGCACAATTAAATGGAACTTCAATTTGAAACGCTTTGTTGTAAGAACATTTTTATAATTTAGATTTTATAAATAAAGATGATTTGATGAGTCATCAGAACAACCCTCTTTGGTGTATGTACTCACGTAGTCTTATCATCGAAGCGTATTATTCGGCTTGTTTGTTTTTTGTATAACTTGTTTTAATTTAAAAATTAAATTTTGAAAAAGATTAATCAAACTGCAACCACTTCCATTTAAGGTACAGTAGAGACTCACAAAAGCTAACCCGTTTGTTTTTGGGCCTGTCAATTTTAGTAAATTATTAACTTTTTAAGGGAAATAGTGAAATTTAAAATTATATGTATGTGTATATGAATAAATATACATAAAATATGAAAAAAGCGGTGTATCTTTAAACATATTATATGTTAAAGTCTGGCTTAATAGAATCTCTCCACATGCCTTAAGACCGGCGCATTAATTTTAAAAACCAACCGTGACTTGTCATAAAATCATTCGTTTTTTTATTTGGGTCGATTTCTGTAAAGATATCTTTCGCCTTCGATTTTAGAGCTATTGATTTGACAGTTTTTTTTACATTGGTCAATTTGTACAGCTTATTCTCCATATATAAAAACAAACAAAAGGGTGATAAAACAAGAACTCAGAAAAGTTGACACAAAAGTTAACTTTTTAGAGTTTCCAGTGGTGATAGAAGCCTAGTTAACTTTTCCGTATATTTTAACTTTTGTGAGTCTCAACTTTTGTAAGTCTCTACTCTACTAGTTATTCTGCTTTTCTTTATCTTTTCTTTTTTATTGTTCTTTAACCCTTTGACCGCTCCTGAACCGTTGGAAAATTCATTAATCCGACAACGTATTCGTGTTAAGCGACTCTAAATTACTAAGCAAAAGTGTCGCAAAAAACAATTTCTTTTACCTGCAAAAGTGTGAAAATCATGGGACCTATGTGTCTCAATGGTCGTCAACGGTAAAAATGTATACCACTATTTTATCTCGTTGACAGTATGCGAACGAAAAGTTTGAGGTTGAATTTTGATTTACTTCATGAGAACTCGTTGCTTTTTATCTGTTTTGAAAGTTAACCAATGAAAGTTTAAAAAATAACCTTTGCAATGATGGTACTTTGACCTCTTTGCGACTATTCAAAATATCACAGAATAGGTTAAATTTTCCAAAAATTCGAATCTTTTCTTTGATGCAAAACAAAACTCCGTAACACAAAAAATTGTTGGGATTTTTTAACGAATTTTTGACTTATTTTGGAAATATCTTCTGGACCAATAGTCGTAGAGTGGCCAAAATACCACCATTAGAAAGAAAATTACACTTTTGATTTTGTGTTTTTATTTCAGTATTACTACGAACACGATCGCAAATCAAAGACCAAATTCTACTTGCGTCTTTTCTGCGATCGCTTTAAGTTAAGTGTGCACAATCAGTGGCGGATCTAGGATATAGGATAGGACTGAGCTAACAGTTTTATAGTCCAAGGGGGCTGAAACGGCTTTTAGCGCTTTTTTAATTTTTTTTTCGCACACAAAAAATTTTTCAAGGGGGATGGCGGCTAAAGTCTTTTCAACCCGTATGTAAATCCGCCGCAAACAAAATTCCTACTTCGAATAATGATTAATTTTCTATATCTGCATTGGAAGTCCGCGGGCAACTGGCTACTCAAATGATCAATACGGTCACCAACCGCGAAGTTGTTAGACAGGTACCTAAGAGATTTAAACTTGCGGATATCACTTCCCTGTCCGATAATTCTGCAAAAGTGAAATGGGACGTAATGATGTATTTTCTGCTCAAAACAACACAAAGGCCATCGAAAAAATAATATTTGTGCCTTTTGCAAAAAACCATTTTGCTTCACCAATGATCGAAATAACTTTAAATTTCATCATAAGAAAATTAAAATTCAGTGCATTGATCAAAAATGCAAACAAATTTATTTTTATTTCAAATAAATCAACTTTTCAACAAAAGTAAACATGTCTTCGATTTTTATCTTTTACGACCATTGGGACATATAGGTCCCGTCAGATTTGTTGGTCGCGTGGATAGCAGAAGTGGACTATCTTTTTTTGCTATTTTTTGTTAAAAAGTGGAAGGCTGCCCGCAAAAATTTTATACCTATAGCTCCTCCTACCCCCAAAATATTGCAGCAAGCAGAGGGGGGAGAAAAAGTAAAGATTTTTCGACTTTGGGGTGGTCTGGTAGGCAAAGGGAGGAATCCAACCTTGAAAATTAAGTACTTTCTTTAAGCCACATTCATTCCCTGTTGAATGATACCTTGTAAAGAAAAATCGTTAGCATAGTTTTTCCAGAAAAAATTCGAAAGTAAAAGGGTCACCGGTGTCCCAATGGTTGCCAAAGGGTTAAAAATAACTATTTATACCCAACATCTTAAGGGATAATAATAGGTTGAGGTCTACATTTTTCAGTGAACTTTCAGTGCAACTTTTTTTCGTTTATTTTTATTTTGTCTTTGTGGAAAGAAAGCCATAAGAGGTGCTAAAAGAAGTTAATGCAAACAAATGACACGATTTCGAAATATATACATCCGCTTTTGATAAAAGTTGGTTCATTTGATGTATTATACCGTCTTCTAGTGCCTGTATCAAATTCGACCAATAAAAGCAAAAATTGTCCTTTGGCATCTGTTCTACTTAAAAAATGCAAATATATACTCTTCTCCTTTATTTATTCGCAAATTCTGGTAAAGTCACTTAAACCCTCGAAAAATACAAAATGAGCAAAGATTTATCAAAATCCCACGTGGGGTTCCCGATAAATCGTGTCCTCCGTTTTGAAAAACTATTACATCTCGATAAAAATGTAAAAAATACACAATAAAAAATATACCTAAGATCGAGACTTTTTCCTTGAGCTTACTCCCACCTATTGTCCCACCTATGGAAAAAACTTTTTTTAAAGGTAGAATATTTTAAAGCCTTTGAGAGCTTCGGAATATTAATAATAAAAGGGTTAACAATTAAAAAATTAAATGATTTTTTCAGATTTTTTCCTGAGAAGAGATTTTAATTTATTATCGTACAAATTCATGGTATAATAATATAAGGTAGTATTGACAGTTGCTTGGGCAACGACCATCTGCCAAAAAAAATGTCTAGAAAGAGAGCGTTCAATTATTTCTTATGTTTTCGCCATTGTTTATGTTTCAGCGCTTGCAAATAACCAAACATTTTCTTACAAAATATTGCCTATTTTATTTAATTACTAAGTGGCGTCAGTGGCGTAGTTGGTTAAAGTGCGTGGCCGCTATGTCAAAGAACCCGGAGACCCAGGTTCGAACCCCAGCAGCGACAGAAAATTATTTGAATTAAAATAATTTTTCTGTACGGCCGCCACCTCTCTGCAGACAATGGCAAACCTCAGAGAGTAATCAAAATGCCATGTAAAGCTTCTTGAGAATAAGAACATTCCGTTCATCGCCGTTCGGAGTCGGCGTTAAGCATGTAGGTCCATTTCTCGGTCAATTGTGTACAAACTTAATAACACGCACAACACAATTGATCATAAGAAGCTAGGTCAAAGTCCTTTCAAGGGCTGCAATGGCCAGTTATTTATTTTATTTTTTTTTTTATTTTATTTAATTAATAGTGAGTTATTATTACTAGAACGAAAATAATTTGTAAACTTAATGTTATTAAGTGCAAACATAAAAAAAAAAGGTTGAAAACGTCACCAGGTTGAAACGAACAACTGTTTTTGACAGATGGTCGTTGCCTTGTTGCTGAGAAAATCTATACTTGTCAATGCTACCTGTATAATTGTATCATGGTACAAATTTATATACACATTTTGGTTACTTTTAAAATTACTTTCATATTTTTTATTTGTAAAAATAATTATTTTTAAAGCTGGTGTAGGCGTTTTGCGCTGAGCAATATATCTCTAGACTGAATCATCTGAAATGAAAATTTTGTTAACAGAAAGCATTCTCTAGTATTTCATCGAGGAATAAGCAAAATATTAATTTTTGACAAAATGGCGGCTTCTGAATTGAATCCGTAACTTAGTTAATAAAATGAAAATATTTATCGGTGAGAAAAAAACCTGCGCTCAATTACTAAAAATTCTACAATAAAAATTTGTGCAGAAACTTTAGACTGATTGGTTCCGGCGTTTCCGAGAAATTTTTTTACCGTCTTGAAAAACATAGTTTTGAAAAAACCGCGTTTAAAGTTTCGCGCCGCGACTTCTTTAAAAATATGCGTGAAGCAGGAGATAGCTCGCTGCTGGTAAAAATAAGCCATTAAACATGGGTTTTTCATAGGCGTTAATGTTTGGTGGTTGCATGTATTACAGCTGTACAGGTATTACAGCTGATCGTGGCTGTTTGGCCAGATTACCGATCTTTGACATTATTTATTTAGAAACTGTAAGCGAGCGCGTAATAACATGTGCTTAAAGGTTAACTAGTTACTGAGCTAGTTATGGCAGTAATGGCTATTCATTTCCCCACTGGGATATTTGTGTGACTAACGCGAAATTTTCTGTGTATGAAAAAAATATGTGTACACTGCGAAAATAAAATAATTATTAACTTAATATAACAGTAAATTATAAAACTTTATTTTTGAAAACTATTTTTTTCTCAGTTCGTGTTATCCCAATAGGAAAAGCGATCATCACAAGATAGCTTCTTGGCATATCCTTTAAAACTCGGCGATCATACATTGTCACTACCAAATACCATATCTTTTATTGTATGGAGCTCAAGAATCTGAGTACCTTCTTTTGGCAATGAAGGAAGGATATGGATGTCGATGTCGATATGGATATAGATTTTTTTTCGCATTTTCTTTTCAACACATCGCTTAGCAGCGGTTTTAAAAGACATTAGTGTCTCTTTTCAATACTTAAGGCAATAAAAAAACTTTGATCAATTTAGAAAGGTGTTCGCATACCTTCCGACTGGGATAAGATCACATTCACAACACCCGTCATGAATTCGAATTTTAATTTTTAAAATTGAAATAATAAAATATAATAAAAAAATATTTCTTTAATCTTCCTTTTGAGAACTCCTCATGATAATTCTTCATTTCATAGCTATATCGTGCTAAAACAGAATGTAAGAAAATCGTAAAATGTCATGGGCATTATGACGGGATAGCAATATCTGATTAGACATTTTACAGTTGATATAATTTCAGAAATAAATTTTTTGTCAGGTAGTCTTTTTCACAAACCAAATCAGCCTTTCGATGCCAAATGTCAAGATAACATTTTTTAATTTTAGCCACAAGTATTGACCAAATTGTCAAATAATAGTTTGATAAGAAAACAGTTCAGACAAATGATAGTGTTCCATTGGAATATTTTTAATTTAAATTAAATCACTAGTAAATTTGATTTTAAATGCCAAAAAGGGCCCTGTTCGTTTAAACCCCGAATAAGAGAATTTCTAGCATTGAATTTCGTGTTGACCCCGAATATGCTTTTTATTTTTCATCCATATAAGTAGTTCTTCTACAATCTGACCTCGAAGTAAAAAATTGAATAATACTCAATAATAAAAAAAACAAAAATAAAAATGAAAAATATTAAAATTTTCATAAAAATATTTCTCTTTGCAGATTTTTTCGTAGGACATTCTCAACATGAAGTTCGCCGAACATCTTACGGCACATATAACGCCGGAATGGCGTAAGCAGTACATTAATTATGAGGTTCGTAGTATTTTTAAATTAACAAGAACTTAATTTTATATTTAATTTTTTCTCGCAGGAAATGAAAGCCATGCTGTATATGGCTGTTGAGGAAGCGCCCTCTGTCGATAGCGTCGAAGATGAAGTACTTAAAAGACATTTTGCAAATTTCGATGAAAACTTCTTTCACTATTGCGACAAGGAGTTGAAAAAAATCAACACATTCTATTCTGAAAAATTGGCGGAAGCAACACGAAAATTTGCCAATCTCAATGCAGAGCTTAAGACATGTATCGAGGAGTCAGAACGTTCGGCGAAAAAGTCAAAATCACTTAAAAAGCCCGGATTGCCCAGTCGCAAAGCGCAAGAGATGAAATTGGCTTTCAGCGAATTCTACTTGAGCTTGATTCTCTTGCAAAACTATCAGAATCTTAATCATACAGGATTTAGAAAAATACTCAAGAAACACGACAAGGTACTTATTTTTATTGATACGTATTTCTTCGTCAATTTTCTATACCTAATTTCTGTGGGATAGTGTGAGATTATAGACTTAGTAATAAGTAAAGAACAATGATTGAAAAGGCTTAGTCAAAACTAACTGCACTGTTTTTAAACAACGTTTACTTATCATCAAGTTTAGACATTTTGAAATAATCTTAACTTTCGTCAAGTTTCTGAATTTTTAACGTTTTATTTTTTTTTACTTTTTAAATCATAAAAATCAGTCCAAAGCCCTACGCTCATAATTTAAATATTTAACATGTTATTTGCTAGCGATATAAAATTATTGTCATACGATAAATAAACCTTTCTGACTGTCATTATCTACAAAAATAGTCTTAACAGCTTTGTCGTACAGAAGTTTATCTAATAATTTTAAATTGATTGTAACAAGAAAAAAATTTTATCGTTTTGCGTCATACACTGTAATCACTGTAATCAAATACACTGAAATCTCTGTAGCAGTTAATTTTATGTCGACATTAATCCACTTCATTTTGTATCACAAAAAAAGCAAACCAACAATAAGTAGGACACAAAAAGCAATAGTTTTTTGCATGGAGATCATTTCTTTGTTGTAGTTGGTGTCTTGTTTCGTAATACAGAATAATGTAAAACTTTAATATTGGGGTAAAATGGGCTAAATGTTAAGTTTAGAATTCAAGAGACCAAGTTTTTATTCAAACATTGTTATATCATACCCTATGCATCGCTTTTTTTTATGGGAATAACAAGAACAACCCAACCCAAGTTATAGATAAACTATTATAATTAATAATAATTAATGTCTAAATTGTTAAATTAATAAATAATGGTGATTGCTCAGTGCGTCACGAAAAAATTCTTGAACCATTCGATGCTAGGTTCGAATCCCAGTTGACAGAAATTTTTTTGAATTAAAATGAATTTTTCTGATTGGTCGTCACCTCTCTGCAGACAATGACAAATCTCAGAGAGTAAAAATGTTATGTAAAGCTTCTTGAGAGCATCTACATTAGCCGTTTGGAGGTTGCATAAAACTAGTAGATCCAGTTCTGCATCATTTGTGTACAAATATTTAAGGGGGGATATAGGTTTGGGACTAAGTTTTTTAGTGATTTTTATGAATCGTTTTTACAAATAAGATAATCAAATGATTAAGGTCACTGCTAAAAAATAAAAAAAAAAATAGGGTCTATATAAGTTATAAGTTATAAGTTATATAAGGATAAAATTGGTAGGAATCTGTTATCTGAATATAAACTATATCTGAAAGTCAACTATTCTTATAACGTCACTTGATATTTGATGTGGGCTTGATTTTATCTGATTTTGCTCAACCTTTTATGATGGGAAACCTATAAAAAAGACACTTTTACACTAAACCTCAAATTAATAGCTCAGTTTTTGTGAAAATTATAGAGTTCGCAATTTTGATGCCGTCACTGGAGCATTCCACTGTTGGTATGGGACAAAGCGTACGCATTTGATAAGTTAAGATCTTAAATTAAAAATAAACCGAAATGTTATTGTACAAAGCATCTAGTACATTCATTTAGTGTAACGGAGGCTTTTCAATATAAATTATTTGTTCCTGAAAATATTCATAAATATGCAGTAATAAGTATGAAAAGATGTTTGTTTGTACGGGACAACCGCAGTCCACTTTACTTTTTATTTTTTGACATTATTGGAGAATTTTAGCAAAATTAATTATCTCTGTAAAATTAAAAAGTTATGTAGACTTTGTCGATCATGGTATGACGAAATAATACAAGTTCGAAAAAATATCTATTAAAATGAGAATAAAAAAATAAAAATGAAATCGTTTGTACGGGACACTTTTGTTTGTATGGAACTCGTACGAAATTCAGAAATTAAGTCTTCCTTTTTAATCATTTTTTAAATGAAAACTTAACACTATGATTATCTAAAGTGTGTTTCTTGCACCGTCGACCGTCGACTAATATATGATAAAATTTTGATATTCCCGGAACAGGCCTTGCAGCTTCCCATGGATAAACATTTTGGATTTTATCAGCTATTTCTGATTCAGCAATATAGAAAACCTTCGTAGAAGGTACTAAAGTGGCTGCTAATGTAACGAAATCTTTTGCGTTTTGGATTACGGTACCATCTCCTTGACCTCGAGCTTTTTGGCTTACAAGTTGCTTTACGTTACCACCAACTCCGTCAATCAATTTATAAAAAAACTATGAGATATGTATGTGTCAAAAATTACCTATTTCAGTGGAATGCTCCCACACCATAATATACTATATGGGTTTAGTTTTCATTCGACTTGTCCAATTTCAAACTAAAAATCTTGTGTACATCAAAAATGAAAATATTTAAAGAATATAAAGCCAATTGAATAAAATTTTCAGAAAATCAAGTGTTTTCAATAAGTCACTTTGTATGGGAGATTGACGTATTTTTTATACGTCTTTTTCCAAATTTCTAAAACAGGAAGCTCATAAAAAAATTAACAGCCATATTCATAAAAATATCTTAAAATAGCTTTAAAACCTTCAATAGTTAAAAAGCTTTTTAATGCTAAAAAATCTTTTAAAATTTTGTTATTCATAAAAATGTTGTAGCTGCTTTGTAGTTAAAATAGAAACACTTTCGATTTTATGTGGGAAGAGTGTCAATAATGGTTTGTGTATTTGATAAATTCAATGACTTTTCATTTATTTGTCACAACCATGATACAATAGGTCTGTTTCCGTACTTTACACTGTGTAAGATTTGTGTAAGATGTGTGCAAGAGAGTAAAAACGAAATGAGAGAAACGTTGCAAAAGTACGGAAACAGCTTCTAGTAAGTTTCAAGCACAAAACAGCTGATTTTGACTGCAGACGGCAGCACAAAATTTAAAACACTTTCACTCAAATTATTAAAAGCCATTTTTAGTGCAAAACTGAACAATTACTTAATTTTTATTTATTATTATTTATTTATTGTACGTAAATTTCTTTTTAGGCACACAATTTGTGCATTAATTTATCGCAAAACATAAACAATTATGAAATGTAATTTGACATTTGCTTCTTCTTATTGATGCTTATTCTTCTTGATGCTTGTTCTTACTTTACTCGAAGTCTCGAGTTCTAGCACTCTCTGTGCATTTTGTGTGCTCGAGAGAGCGATTTTATGCTTGTTCTTCTTCTCCAATTTTAAGCACAGAAAGTACGGAAACAGAAAATAGTGTCCCACAAGTTACACAGTGTGCGTACGGAAACAGACCTTATTATACAAGGTAGGAGTGACAGTTCTTTCGTCTTGCGCCAACTGTCAAAAATAGTATAAATTCGAGAACGAAAAAAGAAGAAAAGAAAATAGAAAACAAAATATACAGGCAAATGACAGTCGGTGCAAGGTACTGGTGAGAAAAAAAGCAAGCTGTCACTCCTACCTTGTATAATTGTATCATGATCGAGGGTTTATTGAAGGTTTCATCCATTTTTAAAATTCTCTCATTTATAGAGCATTTAAAAGAGACTTTTAACGCTATTGAACGTTTATGAATAATGTTTTTAATTTTTTTTTGATTTTTTCTTTATGAAGGCTGTATAAGAGGTTCATAATTTTTTTTGAATACAGCCGTAAATCTTTTATACAAAGTAGCATTAATTTGCCAATTAACCAATTTTTTTTAATTTTCGAAGATTTAATGGTTTTTAATGCGTCACTTTGTATGGGAGTTAGTCGAGGTTTTTATTCTAATTAAGAACTCAAAAGAATTAAATGTCGTACAAGCAACTGTTTTTGCTAAATATCAGGTGTAAGATAAAGTTTTGTAGAATTTTTTAGAGATTTTAACTTTTTGATAGCGTCAAAAAAATGCATTTGCAAGACCACAGCGTTTCAAATTGGTCGACGCTTTGAAGCAAAACTTACGACAGCAAGAATGCTCAGGGGTATAAATATGAGGATTTGTTTTAAGAACTCTCCGCATGTTATGATTTTAAAAATTTCGATAATTTTTTATTGTTTTAAGGTTAGCTATTTTCTTTTTACTTAAAGCTTTTGCGCGTAGACACCGGCACAAAATGGCGTCAAGACTATGTCGAAGCATCGCATTTTTTCACCAACAAGGACATCGATAACATTATAAATGAAACGGAGAGCACGGTAACAGGTGAGCTAGAGGGTGGCGATCGTCAGCGCGCTATGAAACGCCTGCGTGTGCCGCCATTGGGTGAGCAACAAAGTCCTTGGACCACATTTAAAGTAGGACTATTTTCGGGTAGTTTCATTGTACTCGGCATTGTCGTGGTGCTATCGGGTAAGCGGGTTTCTTACACAGCTGTTACACAGCTATTATTTCGAATTTTTACTTTTCTTTAATTTACAGCAATTTTCCATGACATCAGCGGGGAAAATCTGAAAGTGACCTTTCGCCTATATCGTGGACCTCTGCTTATAATCGAATTTATTTTTCTAATTGGTGTTAATATCTACGGTTGGCGCTCTTCGGGTGTTAATCATGTGCTAATTTTTGAGCTCGATCCGCGGAATCATCTATCCGAACAACATCTCATGGAGCTGGCTGCAATATTTGGCGTCATTTGGACATTGAGCATGTTGAGTTTCTTGTTTAGTGCTAGCCTAAGCATACCAGCTTTTATCAATCCGCTAACATTGACAATTATAATGGTTGTCTTTTTGGTGAATCCATTCCATGTGCTGCATCATAATGCACGCTTCTGGTTGTTGCGCATATCTGTAAGTTATAATTATTTTAATCTCATAAGTTTTGACATCTGCTTACATCGGCTTTCTAGGGACGCATGATTGCTGCACCTTTCTTTCATGTGGGTTTCGCTGATTTCTGGCTGGGCGATCAACTGAATTCTTTGGCTACAGCTTTGCTGGATTTTGAGTACTTAACTTGTTTTTTCTTTACCAACGGCAACTGGAATGCGGCGCGTGATGCTTCGATTTGCATGGAAAAAGATTTTATTATCCGTCCATTTTTTAATTGCCTCCCGGCATGGTTTCGTTTTGCCCAATGTTTGCGTCGTTATCGCGATACACGTGAAGCTTTTCCCCATTTGGTGAATGCTGGCAAATATTCCACCACATTTCTAGTGGTTATCTTTGCCACACTCAAAAGTTACCATGGCCGTAAGTGAATAAATGACGCTCCACACAAATTGAATTATTTGAGTTTTTTTTTTCACTTTTTAGGCTATTATTCAAATACCTTTGATAATCCCTACACTTGGCTGTGGATCATAAGCTCGATTGTATCATCGTGTTATGCCTACACTTGGGACATCAAAATGGATTGGGGTTTGTTCGATAAGAATGCCGGCGAGAATACATTTTTGCGTGAGGAAATTGTTTACTCGTCCACGGGCTTTTATTATTTTGCCATTGTTGAGGACCTGCTGCTGCGTTTCATCTGGGCGCTGTCCTTCTATTTAACTGAAATGAAAATTGTAAGCGGCGATATAATGACATCGATTACAGGCATTATGGAGGTCTTCCGGTAAGTTTTGCTCATTTATTTCAGTGTTTCCTCTATTAAAATTTCTCTTTTAAGACGCTTTGTTTGGAATTTTTTTCGATTGGAGAACGAACATCTCAACAATTGCGGTAAGTTCCGTGCCGTACGTGATATTTCCATAGCTCCGCTGGACTCATCCGATCAAACGCTTATACTGCGTATGATGGATGAAACGGATGGCGTTATAAATCGTTATACAAAAACAAATCGTCCTAAGCCGAAAAAGTCAAAAGATCCCGAGAAACGCAGTTTATTGCCACCTAGAGGTTCACTGCAGGACTTAACCATCGATATCGATGGCAGCAAAAAATTGTGAATGACGTGATAGTGGTCATGTCTGAACAATTTATTTGAATAAGCGTCAAAAATTTAACCGAAAAATATTGCTTCCACTTACAATTTATACACACGACTAGAATTAGATTCAAAACGAAACAATTTTTTTTCTAAAATAAGCTAAATTTTAACGTTTGTCTAAGTTTAAGCTTAAATGTGCCGCAGTTTTGTTATATTTCTTAAAAACTATTACAATTTTAAGTACTTAAGCGATATTGCCAGAATTCTTAATTTAGAAACAAAATAACTTGTGACATATTTACCCGTCACAATTCTTAAAACCTAAAAAAATATTCCCCCACACAAAAGACGCTTTAAGCTTTGTACTTTGCCATAAAGCGGCAGTATTACTTAAAAAATTTTTCAAACTACACTATATTGTACCTACCTTTAATATTTTTATTTACATATTTATATGAATTTAGCAACGTATGTATGTATGTGGTTTACAAAGACACTTTCGGATATCTTATTGAAAATTTCTATATTAATTAAGAATCAAATTCAAAATCATTCCTAAGCCAACCGCTTGCTGATCAAAACCTTACAAATATATTTAGTTAGAAGATCTTAAGCATAAACAATAAATTTTAGATTTATTTTGTAAAAAAAAAAAAAATATAGCAACATAATTCGCAAACCTAAATTATTCCGTATACCTTAAAAATAAAACTTTTTATTTTAAATTATTTTGTGTATTTTTTACAAATAATCCAATAATCCAATAAGGAATCTTCACTGCTGCACCACGTCTAAATCTGGTATGAGTCTACCTACAAATTTAATCTATCTCTCTCTGCTGAATGCCTTTGATTAACAACATCAGCGCAGTTAAAATAGGGAAGTATCACTCCCCTCAGTCTATACCATGCAAGAGAGTAATGCTGCTGCCCTATATTGATGATATCGATATCATTGACCATAACAACACCTCCTTTTAGGTTGTTTAGAACTTCGTGTGCCTATGATTAACAAAATCAGCGCAGTTAAAATTGGGAAGTACCACTCCTTTCAGTCTATACCATGCAAGAGAGTAATGCTGCTGCCCTATATTGATGATATTGATATCATTGACTATAACAATACCTCCTTCTAGGTTGTTCAGAACTTCGTGTGCCGAGAATCAACATAAACTCTTTCAACGATATTAGCATTGAGATCAAACGAACGATAACTCTTGCACAGGTGTTCTTTTTGACTCAGTAATTGAGAAGCTCTAAAAGTCACCAATCATGCCAATTCGTCTCACCGATTTCTTGGATAAGATTTTAAATGCCTGCGAGAGGAAAATCTTTGGTAAGATCTGTGGTTAAATCTGAATAAATGGCGAGTATTGAATACGATGTAACCTCAAGCTGTGTGAGCTGTACGCTGACATCGAAGGGCTTCGCTAGGTAGATCATGTTGAGCGAATTAAAGTACCCGACTAAGTCATATTGACCGAATTATTCTCTCAGAATAATTTTTTCTTGGTATATGCTGTTAATATCAATAAAATTGGCTTTAAAACACGTGAAGGTGGTGCAGCATTCTCTAGATAAGAAAACGAATCGATTTGTATGAATCCTGCAGATAAGAAAAATAACTGATGTCATTAAACAAATAGTCCCAGCATCTTGAACTATTACGCCACTGTTAACAATATCTTCTTTAAGGTTGTTAAGTACGTGATCCAACTGAAATCTAGCATTTGCTTATCTAACGACATCAGTATCGAGATCAAATTAAAGTTATCTCTTACCAATAGGTGGGCTCAGTAGGAATTTGAAAAGCTGAGACCGACTGTCTTTATCATATAAAACGTACTCTCTATTAGTCTTTCCTTGGAAGGATGGGCCTTACATTTTTTTTATTGACAAACCTGGCATGACATTGAATCCACAGGCAAATATCTGAATGAACTTGAAACAATGACTTGGAACTTAACTTTTAACGAAAGAAAGTAAGGAGGTAAGGATTTTACTTCACTTCCAAATTAATTGCTTTCGAAATAACAAATGCCCTTCCATCTCAACTGTTTAGTTTCAGAAGGAAGGGCAAAGTGTGTCCCAAAGAGAAATTTTTCAACAATTGACGGAATGGAAAAATTTTCACTTTCATCAACTTCATTAAAATTCCGGCCAACAGAGTTGAGATGCCTGCAACAGATCATATCCACTTTGCAATTGTAAATTTCAATTCTTCACTGCCGTACATGTGGTCAGCCATGGTCTACTCTGCAAACACCGTTTTTTAATCTCACTTTTCCTTGAATGATCTTCTCAAACTAATCTGAATTGTCCGGTTGAAAATATGCCTACTTTCTATAGGTTCTTCTAGGAAAAAACTTCAAAAAAGCTTTCGGAAAACTATCAAATAAAAAACTTAAACAAGTCAAGATACAAATACACGTTCAATCGAGGAGAATAACTCATAGAGATATGAAGTTTACCAAAAAGTTGTCTGCGCATTTAACACCCGAGTGGCGCAAGCAGTATATTAACTATGAGGTCTCTAGGAAAATGCAAGGAAACCGAAATAATTAAATTGTGTAAAGTCTCCAATTGCAGAGACTCAAAGAAATGTTAATCACAGCAGTGGATAAAGGTCCCGTGGAGAAATCAATGAGTCAGCGTCTGCTACGTTCCTACTATGCCGGATTAGATGAGGAATTTATGCAGGAATGCGAAAAAGAATTGACGAAGGTCAACACTTTCTATGCTGAAAAACTGGCTGAGGCAAAGCGCAAATTTGCCGATCTAAAGGAAGAACTTAATAAAGCCTTAAAAATTGCTGATACCGGAAGGCAGGGAAGAATGACTCTGGAAATGGTAAAGTTACCAAAAAATCGGATACAACAGCAAAAGCTGGCATTCAGTGAATTCTATTTGAGTTTAGTACTGCTCCAGAATTATCAGAATCTTAATCACACGGGATTTCGTAAGATACTGAAGAAACACGATAAGGTATGGCTTAAAGGTTACTCCATTTTTAATGATATGTCATTCAAACTAAAAGCTGTTGCATTTAGTTATTACACACCGATTCGGGAGCCGCTTGGTTTGAGAAATACGTAGACGATGCTTTCTTCTACAATAACAAGGACCTTTTGAACATAATACATGAAGTGGAGATAACTTTTACAAATTATTTGGAGGGTGGTGATCGGGGGCGTGCCATGAAACGTTTACGTGTGCCACCGTTGGGTAATGTAAATTATCCATGGCCCACTTTTCGCTTGGGCTTGTATATGGGCGCCATGGTGGTATTGTTTGCTGTGGCATATATTTCATGTGAGTGTTCGATGGCTGTTGGCGGAAAATGAGGCAGATTCTTCTACAGAGTGTCTTATTTTAATTAAATGCAGTTATGAGAATGAAGCTGACACCGAATATTCAAGCCTGTGAGCGACTTTTTCGTGGACCTCTTATGTTGATCGTTTTCATTTTCCTCATTGGTGTCAATATATATGGTTGGCGTGCAGCAGGTGTCAATCATGTTTTGATCTTTGAAATTGATCCACGCAATAATCTGTCGGGCGTACATGTTATGGGAATGGCCGCTGGCTTTGCCGTGCTCTGGGCACTTTGTCTCCTCAGCTTTCTCTATAGTATGAACACGGAAATGCAGCCACTTTGGTATCCACTGGGACTGTTCATGGCGATGTTGGCATTTCTATTCAATCCACTGAAGATATTTCATTATAGCTCAAGAATATGGCTAATAAAGCTAGTAGTAAGTTTCTGCTCAGAGTACATAAATGATAATTATTCTCTTATCTCTCTTACTTTCTCTAGGGTAGACTTATTAGTGCGCCGTTACATCATGTTGGCTTCGCAGATTTCTGGTTGGGTGATCAATTGAATTCTTTGACAGTTTGCCTCGTAGACTATGAGTATATATTGTGTTTTTACATGACCAATAATGGCTGGTCCAATGCCATCGATCCGGAGAGATGCATGGAGAAGGATTTTATTATAGCTCCAATTGTACGCTGTTTGCCGGCATGGTTTCGTTTTGCTCAATGTTTGCGGCGTTATCGTGACACAAGAAGAGCATGTCCGTTCTTAGTCAATGCCGGAAAGTATGCAACAACATTTTTTGTCGTCCTTTTTGCGACGCTTATGAGCTACTATAAAGGTAAGACTTGGAAAACTATGTTCCGTTCGATTATTTAATCGATATATACTATGATTTCGTTACTATCAACTAGTTTAAGCTTTTAATAAATAAACCTCCTTTACAGAGAATTACGAGAACACCTTCGACAGTCCTTACGTGTGGGGTTATTTGGTCAGTTATACAGTATCAACAGTTTATTGCTTTGCATGGGATATGATAAGAGATTTCGGTGTGTTTAAGAAATTTTCGGGGGAGAATATGTTTTTGCGCGAACAAATCGTTTACAACGCGGTAAGTGTTCCTTCACAAAGAACGAAAGATTTACCAATATGTTCCTCAACCCAATTCTTTTTTTCTATTCTCCACTTAAACGTAATCTTTTAGAATTTTTATTATTTTGCCATTATTGAAGATTTTTTGTTGCGCCTGACCTGGATACCAGCATTTTATTTGGTGGAACGCGAAATAATTGATGGCTACAATATGTGTTCCATTTCTGGTTTTCTGGAAGTAATCAGGTAGGCGGATATAAGACAGGTTAATGCGAATATCAACCAAAGACATTTCCCATTAAAGACGTTACATTTGGAACTATTTTCGCTTGGAGAATGAGCATCTCTATAATGCTGGTGCGTTTCGTGCTGTACGAGATATTTCGTTGTCACCCATTGAGCCGAGAGACCAGATCGTCCTGCAACGCATGATGGATGAAGTGGATGGTGTGCAGAATAGACAAAATAGTCTCGATGAAACACTTGAACCAGAAGAAACAAGACCAAAGATAGCATAAAACTAATTTGAAAATTTTTATATGTATTTATTAACAACTAATTAATAAAAAAATAAATAAATCTCTTGCTCCTTCAGTCTCCATTAAATATTCAGCAAACATTTTCAGCTACTCCAGAGACCAAAGCGGTACCGCGTAGAATCCAATAGTCGGGTGCCTGTCTGCTGTGTAATAACATAGATAAGATGAAGTTGGTGGAATGACCCGTTGTGGAGAGTACGCCAGAACGTGACTGTGTCTTGTACAGGGGCGAGTCGTAGCGATGTCCGACAGTCAATTCCAGACATGGCGTGAAACGCACTACTGGCAGACGTGAGTAAAGTTCACCGTTTAGAGCATCACAGAGACCTCCGTTGCTTAGATTCCAGCGAGCAGCTTCAATAAAAATGCCATGCACATTAACCCCAGCTTCATTTGACTCGGGTAGATCACCATACAAATCATCCACCTTAAAGTTACGGAAAAATTTATAAATTAAGCTGTGTAGAGGATAAAAAAACTTACATCCATGCCTGATTGACGCCTCTCAAAGAAATCCTGCTGTACCAAGACACGTTCGATAACATGAAAATCTATTTTCAACGAATCAATTGGAAGTATACGTTTCCGGGCATGCGTCTGCAAGACACCCGTTAGGAACGATTGCGGAAAGAAGAAACCGGAAAGCCAGTAGGAGCGTGGATTACCGTGACGTTGCCAGTCTTGAATGCAATCAATGCGTCGCTGATAGTCAACAATATAGCTGGGCAGGGGTTTAATGGAGAGAAAGCTTTTCTTGGCCCACAGTTGTGGGACCATATTGTTGAGTAGTGATTTAAAGACTTCCTCGAGTATTTCGGACATGACGACCAAGCCTTTGATAGCTTTCTTAAGGTTGTGGAGACTGTCATGTACAACATTGAGGGATATGTTATAACGATCGATTTCTTGAACTAGTACGGTCGTAAGAGATGGCAATTGACCCTTGCTATCATACTGCAGAAGAAACAGAAAAAAGTCAGAGATAAATTAGCCATAAATTTGTTAAAGCAACTTGCCTGAATGAGTGATTCATGGATACCATCCTTGATTATCTTCCTCACCAGTACTTCCTGTATTCTGGCTATAACATCCAAGCATATATCATTTTCTTGCGCCTGACCCTCATCCGCCGCTGAACGCGGTTGTCCCATTAAAAGTGTGTTTACGAAAAAGTTTGTCTCCTTAGTCTGGAACACAATGTTGGCATTTTGATTCATGCCAAATATCTCAGGATCCTCCAACGTTGGGAACATGCTAACGTAGTCGTAATATTCGGCAACTGTGCGTAGTTTGGGATCACAATAGTAAGGATCACCACGACAGTACTTGTAGTCTGGGTCGAGTATACGATTCGATGAGAATATCTTCAGAATTGAGCGTAAACAACGTAAGTCCCAATAGTCCGTGACGCGTCCACCCCACGTAATTTCGCCATTAATGTAGAAAATTGCATCCCAAGGTATTTCATCCTTAACTTTGCGATCAATAAAGAAATCTAAAGTCTTGAGCCCACACTCACGATCACTTTCATTGAATTCGTAAAGAATATTCCAGCCAAGTGGCCCGAATTTGCGACGCTCCAATATAACGGCATGAAACATGCAGAGACCAAAGACTATGGCACGCCATTTGTTCCTCAGTACATGTTTCTCAAAGAAATCTGCGTTTATATCATTGAGTGCACCCAAGACATTGGCCTTAATGCCCTTCGGTGGTTCGTTGGTTACCTTGACGGAGTTTTGTAGAACACTAATGGGGAAACTTTTAATGGGCATCGATGAGAAGTACAGACGAAAGTCAGGATGAGCCTTTGTTATGCCTAGCGTAATATTACGAACAATATTCTCCATTTGACGCATCCAAGAGGTGGCCAAGTGACAGTTTTGCAAAAAGACCCAGTGACCAAGGCGTAGACTTTTTTCAATAAGGTTCTCGGCAATGGGTCCTTGTCCTTGACCCAAGGAAATTGAGTAAAATTTATCGAGGTATTTCATTTCTTCGGCGAATTTCAAAAAACTAGACATGGGATCTGAGCCGCTTGATAGGATAAATACAAGCGGAGTAACATTTGACGTATCAAGATAGCTAAACATCAAATAATTTAGCAAATTATGGGGCACGAGTATAATTAACAGCTTACACAACTTTCAGCTGACTGCCTGCAGCGGAGACTTCGGTAAAATATTGACCAATGGTAATGTGTAAATATGTTACAACACTAAGCAGAAATTTCTCTGTACGGAAGACGCGTATAAACATCAGTTTGAAGAAGTTACTTAGTCGCTTGTTTAATTTGTCAGAAGGCTTTTCCTTAGAGTTGGTAAAGTTGAAAATCTGAAACGACAATTTGAAAATTTTACAAGCGAGCCTACTTTGAACCATCATCATATTGTACCCACTTCAATCGAATCTCGAAGTTGTAAATAAAACGGATGTTTTATTTCTTGTGTAAGTCCTTCCATTTGTTGCGGGAAATTTTCCTCCAAATATAAACAGGTTTCCCATTCGAAATCAGACATATTTATATCGCGTGGTCTGGATTTTCTCTTCGCCGAACCAACCATACCGCGTAGTAAAAACCCAAATTCCGCCGAACTTATGCGTCCCTCCTGTTTCTCCACGGCCATACAGAGTAGAAAACTCAATATAAGTTTATGATTGCCGAAAAGTCCACGTGAGACATTGTCGTAGAGCGCCTTCAGTACATTGATTTTTAGTTCAAATATACGTGCATCGATCTCCATCTTGGGATGCTCTAGGCGTATGACATTGCAAAAAACTTGTGAGAAGTACTTTAAGCTATATTGATACATGGGATCAATTTCTGCCAAGCCGGCGATGACAAAGTAAAGACTTGCTCCGCGTGTAGCCAGCGAACGATAGAGTTCACGCTTAGCCGTTATAACCTTCTCCGTTTCCTCCGTATCAATGAGACGTGTAGCAATGATGAGTGATGTTTCCTAGAGAACATTAAGTAGTAATTTGTAAATTTTGGAATGTTCTCTGCGATTTTGGGTGAATTTACTTTCGACTCGTTGAGAGTTTCGACAAGTTCTTCGTCGTCGAGTATGTCACCTTGAGATTGGTAGAGAAGTTTTAGAACCTTGTCCTCCAGCGCCAATAACTGCTGCTTGTCCGTATTTATTCTGACAATCAGATCATTACGTTGTATTTCCAGAGCAGGTAACTCAATAGCCACTATATCACTTAAATTAAAAAAAAAAAATGATTACCTTAAATTAGAGAACCTTGATAGTTCAAAGTAGCTTTAGGTGGTATGAAGATATTATCATCGTGTATGATACAATGTGCTCTCTGTACCACAAAAGGAGAGATGTGGGGGTTAGGCATTTTATCATGACGTTCTAACATAAATCAGAATCGACGCCATGCAATCAATAGCAATACGTCTCTGGAGCGTAAATTGAGAGACTTAATACTACTATCTAAAGTTTATGGAGACGATGCACAGGACGATGAAGGGTGTAAATAAGTCACCATCATACCCGTATCATACCCGTAGTATTAAGGCAGAGATTGCACAAAGTACAGGTATTTGTTACCGTCCTAACACGAGCTGACTGAATAATACCACAGGTGGAATCACAGGAAGAGATAAATATCGTACATAAAAGTGGGATATGAAGCTCAACTAACGTACGGCTATCATTACCATGGGTAAAGACCAAAAGCACTTCTTATGATAAGATAAAAGTGTTGCTTACGCCAAAAGCTGATCTTCCAAGCCACTTTCTGTGACCAGGAAATTCACAAGTGTTACATTTATGCAAATCTCAGGGAGATAATGTGGATTTGCCAACTTCGTTGTCATGTACAACTTGAAGTTCTTATCATAGTCTATAATAGTATCGCCCAGTTTTATATAAACGCGTCCTTCAGAAACGAATGTTTCGCGCTGCAGTATAGGACGTAAGGAGGGATCCAGTGTTTCATCGATATCTTCAAGCAAAACGGGATAGCCCTGTCGTACAGAGTTGTCGAGAACACGCAAAAGACTAGAATCCGTTATCTTCAGAACTTGTAATTTATTGGCGCGCTCCATATTACGAATCCAGCGATTAGCCTAAGTTAGGAAAGAAAGTGAATTTTTCGCGTCATTTTTTTTAACAATGAGAACTCTACCTGTTCCTGTGGATCTATCATAAGAGGCCAACGTAATGCTCGCGTTGCATATAAACCATTCTCAATGGAAATATTATCCTTTGGCAAACCATCCATAGTCCAGGAACGCATCTCATACGGATCGCCCAAAACTTTGAGCAAATGAAATTCGTCACTGGAGGCTATACTTTGTTCGTGGCACTTTGCAACCCATTGTCTACACAGTTCATAGCGATATTCAGAAGAAAATGCGCCCAGATAAGCGACACAAGCAGCAGAGACAAGCACATCGCCCGGTAAGGCGGAAAGTTCTTGTGTAAGTGACTGAAAGAGGATTATATTTCCTATAAAGAACACTTACCCGTACAACAATATATTTGCACTGACTTACCAGAACTGTTTCCTTCCAGCGCACTTCCTCGTCGGACAGTGCCGAAGTCAAACGTCCAGCGCGATTGATACGCCCATATGTAAGATCTACGGCATCCTGTATTATTTTGAATTCTCTACTCTTCTCATCGATATTATCCTTGAGCATTTGTATTTTAGCCTCAACGGCAGCCAATTCCTCCTGTTTGGCACGCAGCAAATTTAAAACTTCCTTAAGCTCAGCCTCGGCGGCTGCTTGACGTATTATTTTCGGTTCAACAACTTTGTAAACTTTTGCAAACTTCTCCATAGCTATGACCCAGAGACTCACAGACTTGCACACTTTCGATACTTTTTCAATTTTCTATGTTGAAGTGGAATTATTTTAGAATGAGAAAATATTTCACAAAGATTTTCAGTTACCGCAGGAACGAAATCCTTGTGTTCAATATATTTTCGAACTTTTTTCAATGTTTCCTCTTTTATGTGTTCCTTGTCATACTCGAGTAAACGTTTTAGGAAATTAACATCGGTCATAGTTTGCTTGGCAGCTGCCCAAGTGGGTCTGAAAGAGAGAGAATACCATGTTAAGCGATACTTATCATATACTCAGTTTAGCTCAATCTACTTGGCCCCCAGTAGTAAGCAAACAGATTCCATAACGAATTGCACCAATTGAGGTGGTGTCGTGAAGGCCTTCAACTCATTAATATCGGCTTTGCTAATGCTATTGAGTGCCTCCTCGGCATCACGCAAAGCGGGCATTGCAATTTCTAGATCTTTACTAGCATCGTCCGAAATGGCCTGAGATATGGCCGCCTTTTCCTTGGCAATGACTTCGTCACGCATTACTGACTCTTTGACCTGATCCACCATTTTGGTTTGTATAGCTAAGCCTTCGAGAAGCTCTTTCATTCTAGCTGATTTCTCATCCAGTTGGGGTACCATGACTTCCAATTCTTTTTGCATGACTGCAATCTAAAGATGAGATAAAGATTATCAAGATATTTAAAAATCGAAGTTTTGTTAAAAGTTATTTGACTTACAATATCATTGGTCTGTAACAGTTTGTTTAGACCATTGGTAATACGTTTACGCTTAGCTATAACTTCGTCCGTTTTAGTTTTCAACAAACTCTGATAGAGCTTCAACAGTTCTAAATAACTGCTGGGAGTGGTGTAGTAGCGTCGTTTCATTTC
The DNA here is from genome assembly GCA_943735915.1 of Pherbina coryleti. Lineage (NCBI taxonomy): Eukaryota > Metazoa > Arthropoda > Insecta > Diptera > Sciomyzidae > Pherbina > Pherbina coryleti. The sequence continues at coordinate 13,220,275 of OX030951.1, forward strand.
CTTGTAAAATTTCTCAGAAGCATCCTCAACAGTCTACGAGAAGAAGAAATGAGAGGTGAGGTGAATGTACAATGTGTAGTGTGGACAATTTTTCAGTTTTGACCCATGGCATACTCGGAATACTATTAAAATGTGAGTAAAATTTGCTTGTAATCTCGTATCCTGAGCCCAACTTTGGATACAACTTGGTCAAAACTAGTTATTGTTATAAATGGTTCGTATGTTCAGGTTCGCTGTTGATTGACTTACATGACATTCTGTACTTACCTTGTGCATAAACACCGTTGTTACTGCCAAAGCTTCACGATCCTGCGGCTTCTTTGACAACTCCTTCAAAAGAACAAGCGCGACCGAGTATAGCGCTTCGGTAGGCCAATTTGTGAACCAATCGATTGTGCAGCAATTAACCAATGATGGAAACATACGACAACGTCGACGAAAAGCATCACCAACTGGACTCATGGAAATCACAACATGCAGATTATTGCGAACATTATTAATAAAGAATTTATAGATATCATCGCGATTGCAGCCCTGAAAAACAAAAAACAAAAAAGAAACAAAAATACCAGACGTGCTATGGATAGATGATGGTGTACGTTAGCGAACTTACAGTTTTTGAGCTGGCATTACATGGGTCTCGAGCATCTAAAATGACTTTTTCATACTCGTCACCTTCGAAGAGATTCGGCACTTCGCCAGAGTTAAGAATATTGTTAATATCCTCCAGAAACTCCTCCTCAACGATTTGTGTGTCGATCATTAGAAAGACCACGGGTTTGTTATCAACCTAAAGGGTTAATTAAGAGTATTTTAAGCGGTTAGAAAGAATATTATGGAATAGTTTTATAAGTAGTCCATTTTTTTTTTTAATTTTCTTATTAGATTATGGTACAAAAATTTTAATTTCAACTAAAACTTTTTATTAAGTTGCAAATATTAATGAATTTTAATTTTCAGTTGATTGAAAATGAGAAAGAGCATGCAGAATGAAAAAAAACCAAGCGTCAGGTCTTAAAACTGCCTTGGGCACTTCCCATGGTAGTATCTAGATATGGGTAACTCAGTGCTGACTCTCTGTAGTGTATCATGTGTGCTAGCACACTACGTTGACTCACGTAGTGACAACAGCACAAGATGAAGAGCAGCACTTTTGCGCTTAAAGTGTCTTTTATGTATTGTGTGACACTCAGTAGTGAGCATCTGTGCTAGTACACACGCGTGTGGAGCAACACTTCGTCTTTTAACGTAAACACGAAAGAGTAAATGAGACAAATGCTGTTGCTGTGGTCGCAGCTGATTTGCATGTATTTCTTATGGGACGAATATTCGACTGCTTTTGCTTTTCGACTGCGAAGTGCTTTTTTGGACAGTGACACAATTGTGCTAACCCAGTGTGCTGACACATAAGGGTGCACATGTGCTAGTGAGTCAGCACACCAAAAATTGTGCTATTACCCACCTCTACTAGTATCGATATAGAAGCTTAGGAAACCAACACTGCGTCGAAGCCGAATAAAGTTGAGAGAAGATGAAATGCATTCATATCCTATCAGATATCTCGCGCTTAGTTGAATTTGTACCAGAAGCTCCACATCTTGGAACCCCTGCCCAAATATGCAAATTGGATAGAGGCTTCAATACCAATAATTGCTCCTATCCATACCAATAATCCCAAAACCAACTCATAGTAATATTTTACTTTAAAAAGTATAGAAAGTTTTTAATTCCGTTATATACCGTAATTAAAAAACAAAAAAAAAAAAAAATTAAAAAAATTTTCGAGTCCCAACATCTTCAACATTTGTTGTTCCTGATGTCGAATATTTCCTGAAGTCATTTAAATTAGTCACTTAGGTAAAAAATTGCTGAAGTAAGAATATAAAAAGAGAGATATATCCTGAGGCCATTGTGGAGTAATATCATGAAATCATCAACATTTTTCTCAAAAAACAAATAAAAATGGGAGATTGCTTTTTAAAACCCTCCTTCTTCATTTCCTTAACCCATACCAATTGGTTAAAACTTACTCCGGCTATGCGGTAAATAACTCGCAAGTCCTCGTGGAATGTATTTATATCATAGTTGCGCTTCAGCTCGATCTGCAAACATTTGTAGTCGTTTACATGCGCCGCCAGACGAGTCAACGATTGTTTGCCCATGCCGGCAACGCCGACCAGCAAACCATTGCCACGATCACTACGCAAAAGACGTGCCAAACGCACCGTATGCTCCAGGGCATCTTGAAAGAGTATCAACTTCATGCTTTTACCTGTAGCAACATTAAAATCCTCCACATAGTCCAACAGAATGCTCTCCAGTTTACCGTGATCCTTAATTTCTTCGTAGCAACGTTGTTCTCTCGCCTGACCAAATACCATGAAATCACCGAACAATATGGTTGGCTCATTGGGTTTCATGACATGTTTGCCGAAATGCTTGAGGCAAACATCATGCATGAGCTCCATAAACATGTGCTTGTCCTCTTCGTTAATCAGGCGATCGTGAAAGACACGTGTAGTCTCATGATAGAAAAGACGCAGTATTTGCATTTCCGTATTATAGTACAGGTTACTGGCCTGTAGAATGCCTTGAATACACTTGGAAAGATCACGTAGATTGAAGACATAGTGTGATTTATCGGGTGTGGGCAACAGTTCCTGGGAAATCCGCACATAAACATCAACGCAGGCGTTGCAAATGGGGATCGAAAGCGGACGTATGGCCGCAGAGAAATCGTTGAGGAAACTAAAATAATTGAAAGTTAAGAAGGATAGCTAAGTTAAGGATTGTTCAATGTATTCCAAACCCGGTAAGTATGCCATTGAAAATGGTTGTCAATGTCTCATCGTTGGGTTTCGGTAGAGCAAAAAGTGCAAAATGACGCACGAAGCTGAAAATTTGGAAAAAAAAATGAAGCGTTTCTGACATTTTAAATGAGGCTGCTTACCGTGGTGTGAGTGGATTGCGACCACCACCTGGTGGCGCACAAGCACAGCCGAGCACTACATCTATAATTTCCTTCCAGAAGAGTTTCTCACGATCGTAAAATCCTTTAAAGTCCAGAAATTGTCTAACAACAAGCGTTGTTAATATTGACGTGAGGTTAGTAAGCAGATAAAATAGTTTACCGAAGCAGTTCAATGGGCGCTTGAGCGCCATAAGTTTCCAGTTTGGGCATGTTGACATCATCGATGAAAATGATGACCGTCTTGCCAAAAGGTGCTGCCAATTGCGCACGTCTGCGCTTCTCAAGCGGTGCTTCGACCATCTCCTGTGTGCGTTGACTGCTTGTTTGTGCCGAAAAGTTAAGCAAGACCGGCACAACTTTGCCTTTGGAGAGTTTTTTTAGCGTGGATATGGCTAGCACTGATTTGCCCACACCAGTGTCACCGGTAAACATAACGGGATAGTTGCGCTTGAAAAGTAATTCGGTCACATAGCTGGAACAAACGCAAAAATATCAGTTTTAATTTTTCCTGTAACACTTATAAGCTCACCCATATTTGGTGGTATCAACTGTAGGCACTTGCATATCGAAGTACTTGTCATGTGGGTTAAATTCAAACTTTTCAACCATTTTGGTCCAACTGTCCCATTTACGTGTTTCTATATCGATTCGATAGTCCCAAATTGTGCCCGATGACGGGAATCTGTAGAAAGATTCAACCTCAATAGTCTTATGGATAAATGGTAACAAGTCGTATAAAAGTGCAGGGCTTGAAGTGCGTGAAGTTAGCTCTGATTTGCAGCTATATAAACAATGCGATGCATTGTGGCCGATGTATGCTTTCATGTGCTTCATAAAAAAAAATTATTTTAACGGTATGATTTTTCTGAGCTGGAGATTTTTATCTCAAAACTTGTCCAGCTTTTCCCACATTATAGCACAACTTAAGGATATCACAGCACAATTTTCGAATTTCACAATTTTCGAAAATTTGGATTCCACACAAGTTTTCTTCTAATACAAATCCAAAATGGCGGAGCTATCTTCATGCACATACAACTGTTCTTTTAGACAAACATGGACAATTCATAATTCTTAAGTTTGCTTACTCCATCGATTCCTCGGCTTCTAAAACGTTCTTCATAAGTGTTTCGAATTTAAATTTTTCACCATCGCGGAAATTAGACGCTATTGACCAAAGGATGCACCACGTAAACATTTTTACCAATAGTGGCTTATACTCTTCCTCGCTGGTTATGCCATGCCAGCGTAGTTGTTCAATAAGTGATGATAACAATTCACAGCACAGCAGGACCTTCGCACTCGTCACCTGGTGTATCAGGAAGGAACCATGCTTATCAGCAATACGCAACAGTCTGGCAAAATAGGTTTGGAAGAGTCCGTTAAGATATTCCATTTGATCGGGTGATAACTTCTTTTCAATTGGACCAGTTTTCCATGTCTCAATAATAGGTTTCCAGCCTAGATCATGCGGATCTACATAGACCATACCGCAGCGTGATACAGTTGCGGGAGATGCCACCGCCAAGTCCTGTACCTCAAAAATCATATGCACCCATGGTGTTAGCTTAATGCGCTCTGAATTGGCCAGACACAACATTTTGTTATCGTCGAGTACAGTGTTCAAATTCTCAATCCAGACTGCATCGACTGGACCATCGCAAACGATCCACTGATGAATTTCCTCTAATGATTAAGAAGAGAGTTGTTAATATGCAGAAAATTCAAATGAAATGTGCATAGTCAGATCTTTAATTTTGATTAATATTTAAAAAATTATAGATGTGCTGCAATTTGTCCGATGTGTGCTATCATGTGCATTATTGGAAATTAAGATCAATTTATAACGGATACATCGAAGCAAATTTTTGTTTTATATTATTATTCTAAAATGGCGGAGCTAACTTTATGCACATGTCAATTAAAGTGAAAATAACAGAAATGTTGACAAACCTTCGACTTTGACTGCTGCGCGTACGGCTAAGCCCAACAATCCATCCTGCCATTCGAGCGTTTTTAGATCCACAAAGCCATAGAGCTCGTTCATTGTCACAGATTTTGGATTCATTGTCTGTATGGCCACACTACGGAAGTTTGGACCCGGTACACCCGTTTCAAACAAATTCGTCAGCGCAAATTCCAGCGCATGTAGTATGGTGGATTTACCGCTACCGGTGGGTCCAACCAACATTACACCCCAACGCACACACATTGTCTCGTACAGTTGTATGCATTTTCGTATAATCGGTCCAGTGGCCTGCATGTTCTTACGCCTTAGGCCAAGCTCCATGCCTTGCTCTAGTTCGGGATGTGAAGAATCTGGCAACTCGATGCCGGGGAACAAGTCACTGAGAATGCCGCGGAATAGCAAAGCATCATCGGCCAAAAACTTTGGTATATTGGAATCACGTAGTGCCGCAATTAAAGTGATGTCCTCACGTTGATCGGGCGCCGAGCGTTTTAGAGCGCCAGCCATGACTAAGACACTCTTGACGGCACGCATGCCAAAATCATAGTGGTTCTGCTGACTTAACTGTTCGCTGCATAGCTTGTACATTTGCACCATTTTGTGAGCCAATATTTTGGGGTACTCAAAACCCTCCGAATAGAGAATAACCTCAGAGATGAGTGCGTAATCGGGCACCATCATGGCGATGGGACGGAATAGTGCCTTCAGATTATCGGGCAGTTCAGTACGACCGGCATAGCCGGGATTCATGGTAATGAAGACAGCGCAAGACTTGATGAGCTTTATTTCACGACCCTCGAAAATAAATCTGGTCAAGAAATATAAAGCATCATACAATTAAAATTCGTCACATAACAGGGGGTACAAAAAAAAAACAAACCTCTTCGAATTGAGAACCTTGGCATTGCGTATGGTTATCAGCTGTTGAGCAATGACCGACAATACTTCGATATCAATGCGATTGAACTCATCAAAGCAGCACCAGGCACCACATTGAGCCAGACCGGAGAAGAAACGACCCATCATTTTGTAGTCCAGGCCATCGGAGCAATTGAAGACAACACATTGCTTGGCCACAGCCTTGGCCAAATCTTTGGTTGTCTCCGTCTTGCCCGTTCCGGCAGGACCCGCCGGTGCACCACCCAAATCCATTTGCAGAGCACCCATCAGACACAGATAGCAACGATCGGTGAGTGGAGTGAGCACTAAAACGCCACCAGCTCCCAGATATTCATAGTAATAGGGTATATTGGCCGAAGCCATGTGGGAATAAATTGTATCCGTTTCGTTAGACCAATAAAAACGCAACATCTTGAGCCAATTGAAATCGGTGCTAAATAGTTGTATAAAAACTAGGTAAGTGGGTTGGGAAAATAAGTTTTTAACACACATCTTACGCTCTTGTGACTTTTTTATCAATTAGCAGGTTGACGGAATCCTTGGCGTGCACATCAATGGTTATCAGGGCGCATAGTATCTTACGCAGCAATGAAGTTATATCCTTGCGCGTAAGAGCTGCAAGTGCGGCCAAATTTTTGAAGCAGATTCTTTCAAAGGTTTGCAAGCGCTCCAAATAGGTTTCGTTTGGCTTTAATGGATTCTCAAAGATGACATGAATTTCTGCGGCCCATTGTTGCTGGGAAACAGTGAGCACAATTTGATTGGGATGATCTGAAAGTATAGAAAGGCATACATAGCAGATGGAAGAATGTAAAACCTTAACTATTTCAAAAAACCCGGTTGAAAGTTGTAAAGATAAAAGTCGTGGCCTAGTTTTCCTTCCACAACAAGGAATTTATTTTTACTAGCATTACCAAAAAGGAAGACTAAATGGACATTTTTAATTTTAAACTAACTTACACCAGCATGAAGCCGACAGCCAAGTTCGATAATTTCGCTGAGTTCTCAACACTTGACTATGGTGAATACATGACACGTAGTCATGGCAACTTCTTAAGCACAACAGCTGATATCTTAATCTACCACACATTCTCTGAGTGCAAAATCTGCCTGGCTTAGAGAGTAAACCTTAGAATGAAATTTACTTTTGAGGTAGTAGTCAACTTGATATTTCATCATTAACTCCTAAGTGCTTTCCTCGCGTTGTGTTGCTTGAAAGTTTCTTGTCTTGTAAATAAACTCATTACGATGTGAGACCAGAAATAGCCAAGAATATGGAAAGTTACAAGAAAAGTGAGAAGTAGAAAGGAAAGCGATATAAAGGAAGTTTATACAACTACCGTTTAGAGAAGGAAACGCTAATGGCTTTCTAATACCTTGCATCCTTGATTTATTTTGCCAAATTATCCGGAGATGAAGATAAAGGAATATAAGGAACTAATCTAGAATAAAATAAAAGGGAAAAATTCCAAGATATGGACAGAAAGACAATTAATAACTCTTAACTGAGATGGTATTGCATGTGAAACATTGAGAGGATAACTTCAAAAGCTCCTTTGACTTCTAATTAAATCAATTATACGGACACGGTACACAATGTTCGGTTAAATTGACATTATAACATTCCAATTTTTATGTATTGAAGAAGTTTAGCAATGGCGGCATACCTTGAAACCATTCATCGCGTTCTTTGGCTGGATAACATATGTAACCGAAGCGCATATAACGCTTTGTAGTTAAGAACATGGCTTCTTCAACCTTACTTAACCACTCCTCAACTGCACCACGTGCCTTCAGACCTTTGCCGAATAACAATTTTTCACCCTCGGGTGAAATCATCGAGAGAATATCATTGGTGGGCACCATTTTACCGCCTTCATCCTTCTGTCCGAACTCCAAACGATAAATGGCATCGAAACATTTGCGCAAATGTGGCTGCACAGCCTGTGGTACACGGGTCTGAGCCAATATCTCCAAAAGTTCATCATTGGATAGAAAGTAGAAGCTGTCAGGATGTGGATAAGAAATTATTTTTTCATCAATAAATTTTATTCAATAAAATACGAGTATTCATAAAGCTGACAAACCGTGGAAACACAACACGTTTAACCTCGAGATAAGCCTCCAAGCCTCTGGTAATCAAATCGAGTAAGCGATTATTCTCTTTGAGCGTATTGAAAGTATCTTGGTTGGTCATGACTGGCAGAGCGATGGCAATTTTTTTGGCATTGCGCACGATATCCTTGAAATTCTTATCGACAAGATTAAACATTTTGGCCTCTTGTGGCAATTGACGTTGTATGTCGGGTGAGGCAAAAATGGCTTCCAGATAAATCCAAGAAGTTTGACAAGTCAACCAGACCTCTGAGAGATAGAAAAAAAAAAGGCAAAGAAAATTTGAAAAGTTAGCCGATCTAAGACAAGCTCACAAATTTTGCCCAATCAATTTTACCCACCTAAAGTTTCGCCAAATAGATCTAAAGCAGCAATCCATTCATCAACCTTGGTACGTATTGGACCAACAAACTTTGAAGCCGCAATTGTATTTATATTCACACTAGAATCATCGAGCATAACGCGTAGCTCCTCAGTGCCTGCCAGTACAAAGACATCCTTGGCATCGTGATGTGACACAATCGACAATTCGAAGTCCTTCCAAACATTCTCAATGCCCTTCAGCATGTTCTCCAACTGCGCTTCACCTGTAGCTTGCGATGAAATCTCCATTATATTATTGGAAACCTCCTCTTCGAAGGCATGAGCTTGTTCGTAAGTCGAAATGAATATGTTATCCTCCATATAGACCTTGCGTCCTAACAACACCTCAACATCGGTCCAGTGACGCTAAAGCAAATAGAAAAGCAAGTCTTTAAACTATTTAAGATGGATTTTGTTTTGTTGTCATACAGGTCTGAAGTTCGGATTGCGCAAATAACCAATAACTGGCAGTTTCTGCTTGAACGTCTCGGCCGATTCACGTAGATCCACTACTATATCATTGGGTGGCAGATATTTCTCGAATTGCATGCAATTCTTGACAATCTTGGTTGTTAAAGTATTTAGTTCCTCGACATTGAGACTTGAGAATTGTGTCTGATTCCATTGTTCTAATGTAGACTCCCATTCTTGCAGAGAGTGCCACAAATTCAGACGGAGCCGTACTTCTTCCAGTGCGTGATTCATTGAGCCGTAGTGTGTGATTTCGATCTGTGAAATGTAAAAAAAAGAAAAATTATAAAGTTACGTAAAAAAAACATTGATTTTTCGGGTAGAGGTAGACCATTTAAATTTATATAATTTCGGCAAAAGTCTCCACACCATCTATGGTTTAGAAAACATGAAATAACTGAAATTTATTTAAGGTTGTGGCAAAAGATTATGCTACGAAATAACAACACTCTTTATGTCAATTTTCGAAAATCTAGAATTAATTTCAGCTTCTGATAACAAGTAAAATTCTCCACCTCATTAATTTGTATTCGATGTTATAGTTCGTCTGAACATTTTCATTAACTTCATACATGGGCATACAAAGTTGAATGGAACACAGATGCATTAGCCAACGAAAAAGCTCTCTTTTCTCTCTTAATTGTTATTCAATGTAAGAGTTCGCAAGAATATTTTCGGTTGTGATGAACTAAATATACGACATAAAATTTTGGTCGAAAATAGGCCAAAAATGTTGGAAGACTGATTTGGTTGAGTGGATAACGCAGTATCTATAGCTAATAGTACGCTTGTGATTTTTTTCTTGACAGAGTTGTTGTTATAATTGACTGTTTATTCAAAAGAAACTCTCAGTATAATTGAAAAATTATGAAGCTTTGTGTAAATGACAACATTTTAAGTCTTTTTAAGTTACATATATAAATAACAAAAATAGGCTGGTAATACGACTAAGCCCAGTACACACCTTGAACTCCTTTTGGAATACAATGTGTTCACGTGCTCTCTCCTGACAATCATTGATACGATTCATAAGTCCGTTCAGCCGCAACTTAACATCGTCAGGATCACTTTTTTTCTAAGAAATAAACAGAGAATAAAAAAATTTATGATAAGTCCATTCACATTGTCCTAGGCTTATCATCACTTACATTCAAGAACATCGGGTCCTTGACTTCCTCACCAATTTCATCTATCTCATCGAATATCAAAACAATATCATCCTGCATTTTGCGATCTAATTGATCGACGAAATCGGCACGATGCTCGCGCACTTCATTCAAACGGTCACTAGTACGATTAACTAAATCTTCACAATCCATATAGTCTTCCTTGACCTCATCATCCACAGGTATATCGTAGTCTCTGATGATGATGAGGGAATCATGAGCATAATCCACCTCCTCGAAAAGTTTGTTCAATTCGTCATCGACTGCGTCGAGGAAACGTATGTGGGCCACTATATCGAGTGTGGTTTCTGGTTCCGCATTTATGCGCTCTAGTAAATCTTCAGTGGCTTCAGCTATACGTACGATCGTCTCGGCTGCAAGTCTACAAAATTTACAAGTTAGACATTCGGGTCATTCTTCATTGAAGGAAATTGAATGAAATACTAACTTTGGCAAATATGTGGCTAGGACATTTTGAAGATTGTAGCACACTGGTGTGACAGCTTCTTTAAAGCTGCTTTGTGAAAGCCTTAAAAGACCTAGATTCACCGTAGTCAGTATACCGTCCAAAGCACGTACGTTATTGCAATAACGTTCACAGTAGGCACGTAATTTGTCCAAATCTGCAAGAGAATAGAAGAGAACCCTGATAAAGTCAATAATTTTTCTTGTTTCTGTAGACCTCTCTCGGTATTTAACGTTGTGGCATTAGTATGTGTGTCAATTTCGAAGTTGGTCCTTATGGTCTCAAAGCGTTGAGTGTAGGTGGCAGCTTTTTCATAGGCGCTGTGTATATAGTTGAAGATAGCTTTTCTAAAGATAAATTAATAAAAGTTTATCTGGGTTGGTATATCTCATGAATTAAATGAAAATTTATTGACCTATTCATGTTGAATTCTCTATCACCGCGTAACAGAAAGTTTAAATCTGGAGCTTCCAAGGCCAGTCGCTCCTCTTGACGACCCATTATGGAAGGCCTATTGAATTTTGAGTTATTTTGCGTTCAAAAAGTAACAAAACCATTTTAGATTAGTTAACCCACTTACTCTGTGAACTGGTTGAAAGTCTTATCATCTGTTAGATTCGGTATTTCGGTAACAGTTTCCAAAATAAGTGATGATATACGCAAAAATATAGTTTTCATTACTTCTCTGGATGCAAAAAAAAAACAAATTTATAATTATGCATAAGTGGCTGAAAAAATAAACAAAAAACCAACTCGGATGGTTCCACATCAATACGATCTGGTAGCAATAGCAAGTCTGCAAAAAAGAACGGATTCTGTAATGAACAAAACGGTTAAACAAAATAATTTAAAAATATGTCATTATAAAAAATTATTTACCTGGGGTGCACCTTCGGGTCGCTCCTTCTCCAGTTGTTCGTGTAGCGTTGGATTTTCTTTTAACTCCTCCATAGAGGGGCCAACCGAGTCATGCGATTCTAGAGCTTTGGCTAAATCACGAAAGCTATTCGTAGTGATCTTATGTAGAAAGTTGAAGATATGGTTGTCGCAGTAGGTGAGAAAGCTATAAAGAGTAATGTTCCAAGATCAAGATCAACATCAACATCACCATCAACATCAACATCAACATCAACATCAACATCAACACCAACATCAACATCAACATCAACATCAATATCAACATCAACATCAACATCAACATCAACATCAACATCAACATCAACATCAACATCAACATCAACATCATCAACAGCAACATCAATATCAACATCATCAACATCAACATCAACATCAACATCAACATCAACATCAACATCAGCATCAACATCAACATCAACATCAACATCAACATCAACATCAACATCAACATCAACATCAACATCAACATCAACATCAACGTCAACATCAACATCAACATCAACATCAACATCAACATCAACATCAACATCAACATCAACATCAACATCAACATCAACATCAACATCAACATCAACATCAACATCAACATCAACATCAACATCAACATCAACATCAACATCAACATCAACATCAACATCAACATCAACATCAACATCAACATCAACATCAACATCAACATCAACATCAACATCAACATCAACATCAACATCAACATCAACATCAACATTAACATCAACATCAACATCAACATCAACATCAACATCAACATCAACATCAAGATCAAGATCAACATCAACATCAACATCAACATCAACATCAACATCAATATCAACATCAACATCAACATCAACATCAACATCAACATCAAGATCAAGATCAAGATCAACATCATCAACATCAACATCAACATCAACATCAACATCAACATCAACATCAACATCAACATCAACATCAACATCATCAACATCAACATCAACATCAACATCATCAACATCAACATCAACATCAACATCAACATCAACATCAACATCAACATCAACATCAAAATCAACATCATTATTTACAATAAAATTAACAACTCTTCCAATAATTTTATAAAACTCTTTAAACGCTTACTTCGAGAGCAGCTTGCAGAAGTTTCGTTTTTTTGCACGATCTATAAAAGTCATAGCGTCACGCATTTTCTTCAGCGAAGGATAAAAATTAACTTCATCGTCGGGAAAGTATCCTTTTTCCGTTATAGCAGCTATGCATGCAGTCACTGCAGCAGATACAAAGGATGAGTAAATTTCTTTCCATAAAAGAGTTCCCCAAGACATTTTCAAAAAACTTACGTATTTTCTTTTGAGTGCGTTCGTGAAATTCAGTTAGAATAGCACGAAGTCTCTCATAAATCTTCATCTGCTCTTCCAGAAAGTAGAAAGGATAACATTCCTCAATTACTTTAATGAGATGAAGAAAATATCTTATATTATAATAAACACCGTGATTCTTGATGAATACTTTACCAGTAACATTTATGAAATTCAACTTTTCCATATTTACAATTTCCGAACGTAGATTCAATAAAGCTTTCCCCAAACTATTATTTGCTATGAAGAGATTTTCCTCCAGATATTGGCGGGCAGTGTTTATTTTCTTCCATTTGATGGTTTTCTCCCAACTCTTAAAACCCTTCCAAATACGAAAAACCGCAAAACTGCGTATTTTGATAATGCTGAGATACATTTGAAATTCCTGTTGCCATTGTAGTAGAGGAGTGAAAAAATTTTCCGAGGGACTCCAATAAGTAACGCCATTGCGACTCATGGTGTAGTATTCAAATTTATTTGGCAATTTATCATAGATCATCTCCCTACGGATCAGTAGAGAGGGAGATAGAGAGTTTTGTGTACAACTGCATTGGCTTGTAACAGCAATCAGGCTACTTACTCTAAACTATAGGGTGTAAAATATTCACTCTGCTTGGGCAGCATATAGGAGAGATATATAAAGCGGTCATCGGGAAATTTTCGCACACGTGCAATCAGTATATTTAGGTCGGGTATCATGGAAGCTCCCGTTTTGATGGCTTGCTCTTTTTCTGAAAGAATGCTTTTGTTACTTCTGCTTGAACGCAGTACCCGCCTCAAAACGTTTCTGGAAGTTGATTTAGGCAGTGGGTTTGTTATGGACAATTCTTTGATACGCGACTGCATGCTCTCTAAGGTGTGGTGTGACATTTTCTGTCTTTTTCTTTTATTCTTTTTTGGTTTTTTTATTATTTTTTATATTTCAGTAGGTTTTTTCCAGAATAATATAAATTTTCCGTTGCTTAAACGATTTGTTGAAAATTTTTTCTTTTTCTCAATGAAACTTCAAAGTATTGGCATTTTTGACATGGGAAGTTTGTTATTTTTATATCTTTGTAACTACCCGGTGTTTCTAGGGAACCTTGTTTACTTTTGATGTTTCTCTCGATGAGGATGTCATTTTTGTTTTGGATACCTGTTGAGGTTTATTTATGTTTTTTCCTCTTTGTTTTGCTAAGTGAAGCGTTTGTTCAATATTCTTTGGAATGAGATGAAACCCACATTGTTTCAGGATAGGTTTAGTCAAATTTCAATACAGTTATGTGGCGAGTGTGTTTAAAAAAATCACTCTCTCCTAGGAAAAATTGATTTTACCTTCTATAAATAAGTAATGATCAGTGGAAAAAGAGTGTATGCTAAGTTGTAACCGAACGATTTTTTTACAAGAATGCAAAAACAGGGCTTCATTGCGCAGCTGAAGGTCATTTTCGAAGCAATTTGTTGCGTAAAATCCGAGGCTGAATTGGGCCATCACGTCTGGATTTTTAAATAGTAGACTCGAAAAATTGGAGTTCTTCATTTAATTTTTCTATACGTCCTATGTGAAAGGGTTTGAGCGACACTTCGTGGACACTATTTTGAATCGATAGACGAGATATAAACCGAAACGAAGAAGGAATTGAGGCTACCCAGCAAACATTGGGTTTGAGAATGATTTGATATCAAATATATTACTCAAATGTCAAACGTTTGATATCGATTTGAGATTGATTTAAGAAGTATAACATTCTCAACAAAAAGGTGATTTTATTCTCAAATTGAGAAATAGGTTTATTCTTAAATTGATATCAAACGTTGATCCCAAACCTGTTTCAAATGTGATTTTCAAACTGTTGAGAAAAATTTTTATTGATTTGAGAATTAAATCGAACTGAAATGGTGATATCAAACAATATAAAATTCTCGATTTGAAAATGATTTGAAAATCACATTTGAAATCAAATTTGAAAAAAAAAAATACTCAAACCTTTGACTTGTGTTTGCTGGGTATTTACAAAAGGACGCGTATCTCAAACACTAATGAATATTTTGACGTGTAGTTTGGCACAGATATCAGTGACAGTAGTGCCAACTTAAAAATAAAAACATTTGTCCCTATCGGAATCCCCAAAAAAATTTAAATTTAAATTTCTTGGTATTTTTTGCCCACATTAGAAAACAATAAATACCTTTTGATATAAAAAACTAGAGTTCCGAAGAAGATTAAGATGATGTATTTTTTTTATATTTTTATATTTTTGAGTGCCGAACTTTTTCGGCAACGAACGAAAAGACGAAAGGTCTTTTAAAGAAACATTTTTCTCATTTCAACCACTAGTAATAGTCCGCCATCATTTTTTTACCCGACCTACCTTTTTAGTACCGTTAAGTTAATGCTATTATCATCGACATCAACATCATTTTCTTAAGGAAATTTTTTCCCTTTTCAAACATCAGCAATAGTCCATCATTCAATGACCAATAGTCATTCTTATATCCAACCTTCCTTTATAGCATCAATTTTTTCCTCAAAGTTATATTCCTAATTCTAGGAGCTTCTCCTTAGTAAATCGACATTAAACTCTCAACTTTTGATATAAGGGTATACATATACTCCAACTCTGACCTACGAGTACTTTCGGCATTACCCAGAGTCAATAATTCTGGAACTAGTATTCTTTTTTAAGATCTGAAGTCGGTTTTTTATTTTCAGAGATTCTTTTAGTAAAACTTTTTGCTTTATTGTTGTTTTTTTTTAAATGTTTTATTTATTTTAACAGTAAAAAACACATAAATATGCATAATTAATGTATTTATTGTCATTTTCAATATTGCGAACAGTTTTTTATTTATAAATATTTGTTACTTTTATTTACATTTTGGGGTTTTTAAGTTAAATAAAACTTAAGCTAATCGTTCAATGTTATTTTACAAATATAACTAACAATAACATTTGTTAAAACGTAAATCTTTATAAATTTCAATGTTTTTCGTATAAAACTTTAAAAAAGATTGGAGCTAAATTGCACTGTATTTTTGCTATATATTTTTATTCGTTTTTTTTTTTTAATTTTCTTGTTGCCTGTAATGGCACCGAATCAGAAATTATTTATATATTTGTTTTCTCTTTTAAATTTAACTATAAACTAAAGAATTTCGTGGTTTTTATCTTGTATTGAGAGTGCATCTTATGAATAAATCGATCTAGTTTAACTTAGTTTTTAGCGTGAAATAATAAAATTAACTAAACTAAACCAAGCTATTCATAAACACCGGCATATTGAATGCTTTGTGTAAAAAGCTTTTTCAAAAAGCTCATTTTAGGTGAAAGTTTAGTTGTGCACAAGTATGTTTAAATGAAATACGAAAAAATATAATGAACTTAAAAGTACGTATTTATCTAACGTAGTTAAATAAATAAAAGCTAACATATGACGAAATACAGTTAAAACTTCCTTTAAAATAAGCTTAATGTTAGGATTCCTCCGTTACTTTAGAAGCTTAAGAAAATCTACTGACTGCTGATTTTAGTAAAAACTTGCTTGATGTTAAGCCACGTATTAGATGATATATTCATTGTAGATAAGTAACAAATGATTTGCTTATGAATCATTGTTCTGCAACGGGTTTTGCACTCGTGTTTGTTAAATTTTTATTGCTCTACATTTATTGTGATGACCATAGTTGGTCAATAATGACCAGCACTATGTCTATGATGCTCCCGTCTGCCGGCTGACTGATCACGTTCACGATATTCACCATTGCGAGAATTGCTCTTATGGTGGTGATGATGATGACGTTTCTTTTCGCCTAAAATAAAAGAAGAATTATTATTTTAGCTTTGAAAGCTTTCTAGACATTTACGTACCTTTAAGACAGACGTCGGATACAACCATTTCCGAGTTGTCACGCAAGCCGTAGTTATCGCGTCCAACTCTGTTATAAAAGACATAAGAAATTTGTTGAAATTAATTAATTAATTTATTGAGATAGAGATAGTGAGAGTGAGAGTTAGAGTAGAGAGTAACAGTACCAGTAACAGTAACAGTAACAGTAACAGTAACAGTAACAGTAACAGTAACAGTAACAGTAACAGTAACAGTAACAGTAACAGTAACAGTAACAGTAACAGTAACAGTAACAGTAACAGTAACAGTAACAGTAACAGTAACAGTAACAGTAACAGTAACAGTAACAGTAACAGTAACAGTAACAGTAACAGTAACAGTAACAGTAACAGTAACAGTAACAGTAACAGTAACAGTAACAGTAACAGTAACAGTAACAGTAACAGTAACAGTAACAGTAACAGTAACAGTAACAGTAACAGTAACAGTAACAGTAACAGTAACAGTAACAGTAACAGTAACAGTAACAGTAACAGTAACAGTAACAGTAACAGTAACAGTAACAGTAACAGTAACAGTAACAGTAACAGTAACAGTAACAGTAACAGTAACAGTAACAGTAACAGTAACAGTAACAGTAACAGTAACAGTAACAGTAACAGTAACAGTAACAGTAACAGTAACAGTAACAGTAACAGTAACAGTAACAGTAACAGTAACAGTAACAGTAACAGTAACAGTAACAGTAACAGTAACAGTAACAGTAACAGTAACAGTAATCAAACACAATTTAACTTAAAGTTCTTTAAAAGCTCACCGATCGATATTCTCTCGTGATCGCTGTATATTCTCTCGCAAGTTATCACGTGAGCGCGTCATGCTTGGTGGATCGAGAGTTTCCTTGCGGCGCAGAGCATTGTGTGAACTATTCTTTGAAGCAGATTCATGAAGATTCTCCCAAGCTTGGCGATAATATCTAAAAACGTAAAAAACATATCTTAGAGTTGTGGCATCTGATATTGACTTAAATCACTTTTAGAACAGCAACAGACCTATTAAGACCGTTTCTGGAACCGGAAGTTGAGCTATCGAAGGAAGCAACTGTATTACAATCAGGAGATGCACGATGGCGATAATGTTGTGTAGTGCGATTTCTACAATGAAAGAAAATGTAACATGAGAGTAAAGAGAGAGACAGAGGGTAAATTATTGCAAAATTAAAAGCTTTTTTAAGTGCAAAAAGGAGAGCAACAGTAACCAGAAACCATGTGCAGATAAGTGAAGATGACACAGACATGCTTTTATATATAAATGAGTCAAAACTCAGTGACACAAAACTAAGGACTTACAATAATGTTTTATATACAAATCAAATTCTCTTCACCACGCCCATTATTTTTAATACAAGAGTATGATTGACTTGAAGCACCATTTTTGGCATACAGAGACGTGCATGTTTTTTATATATTTATTTCTTGTTTTTTTTCTTTTTTCGTTATTGGATGCGTGCATAGACAGCAAGGCGGCACAACAATCCAACAACAAGAGAACAATAAATTCTTGACAGCTTACATGTTAAGGTCGGATGTTGTAAATATGGCTTTGTCTATATTCAATGTTGTACAATTGTTTGACTTGACATTTCTTTGGCACTCGTTAATATCATTTATGTTAATTCGTTCAGTTTCGTTGAGTTTGGTTTTCGTTCTTTTTCAATTTAATGAAATATTTTCTTTTCGTTTTCTTTTGGCTTGTCGCGGTATTAATATGGATTGTTGCTGAAAAGTCCCGCTTTGGCCGCATATCCACGTCCATAGGTGCTTATTTGGCGTCGACCCAGTTTCTGATCATCGAATGGCAATGCCAAAATGCTAAACCATAGTGGTGGTGGTGCCACCATACGTGAGCTTGAACTGATACTCTGTTGATCGTAAAGACGCACGGGATACATATAAGACCTTGCGCGCAAATGTGATGTTTGGGGATACAATTGTGGCCTGTGGATGGAATAATGATTTGCTTTGTGCCGCCGTTTGCTGTTCGGGGTGCTAAATAATAATACACAACAACAAACACGGTAGGCAGATTAGTATAGAAAAAAACACTAAATATATTAAACGAAAAAGCACATTAGGATGTGGTTATGAGAGGGGATAACAGTTGAAAAAGCTTATTATTTTACATAGCATAGTAATGTTATTAAAGAAGCAAATATTTATAGCAACTATGAAATTGTGAGAGATTTCCCAAAAGCTTAAAATGGAAATATATCATAATGAAAGACGGGGATGAGATTTTAAGACATTTTAGGTAAGCGTTATAAAATATACAAGCTTCAAATGAAGTGCCCACTTAAAGGACATCGAGATTCACCAGCATAACTTTTCTCCTCAATTCGTGTGGGTAATAATAACGTCTTGTTTTGATATCCATCCCTACTCTCTAGCGGGAAATACTTGAGTTTCTCCAATCAATTAATACCTTAGATTACTTAGGGATCATAAAGTATTATTCACTTGTAAATCAACTCCTTTTCACTTCCATATTAAAATTAAGTTGATCAACGAAATTTGGAAAATTTTTTCTAAATTAAGAAAATTCTTCAAATACCCTGTAAACATTTCTATATAAATCCATTCAAAAAGATGGATTTAAAATGAAAAAGTTGCCGAATAAGAAACCGGTCTTCTGAACAAACATCTCCATGGAATAAACCTGTAATCACTTTGTAGACTCTCTCTAGGGGATGATTTTACTTTGAAACATATTCTCGCAAATGACAAATAAGAAATATTTATGTAGGCATCGAATTTATATGAGATAAGGAGCTTCTTTTGTAAAAATCGAAAGCTAAAAAACTGCTTTGACGGCATAGTGGAGATATAATGGGCTTCCGCACAAATATATTACCGACATACTAAAATTTATGCAATTACCCTGGATATGAACCCTCACATTACAAATGTTCTCAACTTACTGGTTTTTATTTCAAATAAACAGCGTAATGTTTAAAATATCCGGGCCTTGGAGCTTAGCACTTTTTCTCAGATATGATAACCAAATAAAATTTGAAAAAATTCGAAAAAATCAAAAGACTTTCTTTTGAGTTCTTGCATAAGATCAATACTAACAAGGAGTAACGTAAGGTAATTCTGGGGGTCATTTTTGAGGTCTAGTCATTCAAAATTCTTTGAAAAGAGGCATGTATCAGTTCAATTGTTTAAGGAACAACCAAATACTAATCAAGAGACCCAATGGGTCACCTGTAGATATGTCGAATATATCGAATGTATGTCGAATCCTTAGCAATAAACCTTTTTGTTAATATGCTTTGCTTTATTGATAGAACAAAACTCATATTGGAGTTGTAACTCTTGTAGGAGCAAGGAGCTTTGGTCCGATAACTTCATTAGTTCTTATCAAAGACCAATATTTATTTAATATCTTCCGAGTAGAAAAAGAAGAAGAAAAGTAAAAAATATACTGTTTATATTAGAATGAACCTACATTCAGGGAATAAAATAGAGGGAGTGTTGTCGGAATTGAGTGATGACAGGTTGCACCATTGCAATTTTGATGATAGAGAAGATAGATTGCACGAACTTGGAAAAAATTCCAATTGGTGACATCTGGTCGCGGATTCCGTTGAACACTTCCCATAAGAGAAACTATACACTAGTCATTGCAACGTTGCTTAAGAGATTTGAGAGAGGAGCAGAGGAATATTTTCGTCTCTTATTAAATCTATTCCATGATATTGATTTGGGTAGAAGTTACTGCAATATTTTGAGAATTTGGTCGAGTAGGAGAAATAGAGTTCATATAGAAACTTTCACAGTATCATATGAGATTTGAACAAGGGAGCATCCGATTCGTAAAATGGGCAAAGAACTGTCCACGTTCGGACACTGCCGCCATTGTGGATATCCGTCGTTAGTAGTGATGAATTTTAAATGTCGGTTGAGAAGAAATGAGGAAAAATATGAAAAAAAGGTGAAAGCGTAGAAACACGGCCTGGCCGGGATTCGAATTCGGGACCCATAGGTAGCGAAAAAGTGCGCTACCATTTGCACTTGCATTTTAGCAATGTTAATGACGAATATTTTTGTGGTTAGCAAATGATCTGTGAAACTCCTTCGCCATTTTTAAAGCAGACAAGTTTGTATTGAGAATGTGAGCTTGCGATTGTCCAAAAATTAGCTGTAGACGTCGAGTATCAGGCTATTACTTCAACAGATCAGATCGGTTCTAAAAGTGTTATAAAGAGTCAGGTGTGATTTAAATGAATTTCCTATTTTTATCTCATCTCTGGCACCCTTCTTCTGGATCAGATGTGAATCTCAACTGGAGTAGCAAATAATATTTATGATATTTACAATGTTGTTTTATCCTACGTAACGCCAATTCAGAGATGGTATTCTATGGTGCCATTGAAATTGTACATAAAAAGTGCTTTTAAGCGAATATGTGCTGAGAAACCCGCAACCAAATTAATACAAAAAAACTCACCTTCGCACTAGGATTATGATGGTAGTTATAACTGCCGCCAAAAAGACAAAGCCGCCAAAGGCGCCCAAAGCTACTATAGCGCCCAAATTCAATTTGGCTTCCTTGGTTTCCTTGCGCTCAGGGCTGTCCACTGAGAATGGAATATTAATATTTGGAGACTGATTCTGACGAATGTTGACGCTATCGGCGATTTCGTTATCTTGAGGATGAGCATTGAGTATGATATTCTGTGTATTGCGTGTTGTTGTTTCAACGGCTGGTGCAAATGGACGCGTTCTGGTGGGTATGGAAGCGGATGATGATGAGGATGACGACGATGATGATGAGGAAGATGATGAATAAGTGGTTGATGTTGCTGTAGATATAGTCGGAGCTGGTGGATAGGTGGGAGCAGGTGTAGACTTCTTAGGAATGAGAATGGGGCGTAATGTGCGACGTGGTGGAAATTCTTCGCGTACGGTGCCAGGTATAACGTAGGTGACGTCCTCATCCGAATCAGCTGAAAGAGAAATAAGCGATTAAATTATAGTTGTTATGAAAGTAATTGATAAATAACACTCACCAGTAATCTCAACAGAAGGTGCCGTGCTGGTTGTGGGTGCTGTTGTAAAGGTTGGTCTATAACTTTGTCTCGTAGTAGTGACCACTTTCGGACGATAAGGTGTGGGTGAGGGTAACTGTTGAGTGGTGGAGGGTGGTAATGTCGATGGCTCAAGCTTAATGCAACGTGGCAGTGCGCTGCTCCACTGACCTGTAGCCAAACAGGTAAGCATGCGTGGTCCTTCCAGTCGATAACCAATGGGGCAGGATATTTCAGCTTGTGAACCATAATAAGTGCCATTAGGAGCATTGATGAGTGTGTTGTAGTAGTTACCGGGCAGAGTATCGCACTCCACAACTATAGGAATATAAATGATTAAATATATCAATTAGACTAGTTATAGAAAGCCGTACTTTCACAGCGTGGTGGTGGTCCATTCCAGCGTTCATCAAAGTCACAAGTGAGCAAGGCACGTCCAATCATCTCGTAGCCTTCAATGCAGTCATACTTAACGAGACTGAGGTAGCCAACAGTGCCATTGATGAGGTTGTAGGAGCCATGGGTAATAGAGGCAGGTAGACCACATTCAATATCTACGGAAGAGTTCGAAATTCGTACCAAAATCAATTGAGTAAAAACATTAAAAAAATCTGTGCCCAACTTACATTTGCAGACCGGTGGAAATTCGTTGTAGAAACCCGTCTCTAGACAAGTACGCGTTGCCGGACCCACCAGCAGATGATTGACATCGCATGAGTACTTGATCTGTGCGCCAACTTCAAAACCATTTAGCGCCAACATAGTTGAATTTGGTGGCTGCTCTGGACGTCCACAAGTTTTGGGCTGATGCTGACAGATGAAATTCAGATGAGTGTTGCAGTTGGTATCGCTCCACAGCCAACCCTTAGAGCCATCAAAGCGTGCACAATCCTCATCACCACCGGGATGATTCCAGAAAGAAACGGATACCTCTTCACCGTTCACCCATTTCCAGGTATTGCGATCAGTGCCATCGCGCACCGCACCCATCCAGTATTGCGAACTGACATCGCTGCGATGACGCCGCCATAGTTCCCAGCTTATAAAGCCTTGCAAAGCAGGGTTGCTCTCACTGATCAAGGTGCCACCGCGTGAGCGACAGAAGGAGAGCGCATCGAGAAAGTTCAACGGTTGACGATTGTAGAATATGTAGCACTTGCCGTTGTAGGATGCAAGCGCACCAGGCGGTTGGTCGCGGAAGGTGGGACAACGTTCGATGGGCAAAGCTTGATCGGTATACACAAAAGCTTCACATATGGACAGTTGGTTCGGCGTGTTATTCTCCAAATGTACTGAGACAAATGCTCCAGGCATTGGTGGATTGCAGGGCAAGAAGAGCGGTTGTCCTTCCTCTAGTTGGCCAGTGAAACGATTACAAATTGGATTTGTGCCCAAGTCGGGACGATTATTGCCAACACGCACAACAATGGTGGCAGGTTTGTTGTCTAGAGAGAGTTGGGGAAGGAAAAAAAAATATTAATAAATATGCATTAGGTAGGAAGGAAGCATCATTTTGGGTATTGAGGGTTCTTCCTAATTCTTCCTTTTTTTCTACTACAAATATCGTAGAGTCGCCCTAAATTTAGAACTTCAAGGTTTTATAAAGCTTTGCTGATAGTTTATCAATTCAATCACCCAAACTTAAATCTTTTATAAATATTTGTTAAATGTTTTCATCATTTATCCATAATAGATCTATTGTTTTTTTTTTTTGTGTCCATTGGGAACCACTTCCGATTTAAAGCAAGACAGTTGCATGGGCAATATAATCAACATCATCATCATCATGAGATAGATGCCAATTGATTAAACAATTGTCTGCGCGGTTGAAGTCAACAGAGGCGAACGGCATTCATGCCGAGTTTATTGAACGCCAGCGGTTTCACATGACTTACAACAGCAACTTCCTTCAGACCTTTGCAACTCTAGTCGACATAGTAAACATAACAATGTGTGTAGGAAAAGTGTTGTAAGTTTGAATTAGCAAAAAATAAAAAATCACATATCAACGTCAACAGCAGCAGTTAGTTGTAGCCAGCCACTCAACATAGCGGTAAAAAGGGTTGCCAAATGGCAAGTTTATCTTTCAGCAAGTCGTTCGGTTGGTCTTTGGTTTCGTGGTCGAAGATGCTTGCTTTCACTTGGCTGCAATATAAGCGAGAGTTTTTCGTTGTTGTTGTTATTTGGAGGTGATTTTTTTTGGGTTCAGGTTATTTTGTGCACTCTTCTAGGTCTGTCTAGCTTGTTCACTGGCTAGTTGCATTCGTCTGAATTTGCTAGCTGGTTAACTGTCTGGTGCTTATGTTTGCATTTGTGTGCATTTAATGGCTAATATTGGCGAAGACAGTCGCGAAATTATTTTTTAGTTTCAGTTTTTTCATATGTGACTCGCAGTAATGGTGTTGTTTGGATTTGTTTTTCCAGTTAAACTAAATCTTCGATTATGTTGCAAGTGGAAACATTTTTGGTTTTTTTTGAGGTTTTTTTTTGTCAACATTTACTTTCACTAACCGATCTCGCCACAGACTAGCTTAGCACTAAAGCACTTTTCTTTGTATTACTATTTAGCAATTCCCAACTAGTTCATAACTGAAATTATGATCTCTTTTTAACAATCAAGCTTCACTACAAAAGCTTTACGTAAACAAAAAAAAAAAAAAAAACTACTGAACTTACCACAACATGATTTGCCAAAGTCCAAACGCACCAATTGTACCATATATGGCTCCAACAGGTTCACATACCACCAGGGTGAACGTTCGGATTTTGTCAGAGAACACGTTTCCGGAGTAAAGAATGCGGAGGTTGAGCCGTCGATAGCTTTTTGTGGTGCACCCGAACCTTCGGTGGAAATTTGCATGGGCGCCTTGCCAGCGGCTACATTGAGCACTGCAATTAAATAGAAGATAATTGATGAGAAAGAAGTTTAATAAATAAAGAGTTTTAAAATATTTTTTGATGTTATTGTTTGCCATTTTTAAACCTTTATATAGAATATAATAAAATTGGTTTTTTAAAAAAAGTAACAAACTAAGTCAACTTAACGCATTAATGTGTTTAGTACATTTTTTACCAAATTTAATTGAATTTCGTTGTTAAGACATTACTTTTGTGAAATGTTTTATGATTCTCACAACAAAATAAAAAGTTATGAATTCTTTGGTTTTGCCAACACCAGTAACATGGGGACTTCTCAGCAAACGGTATGACTCTTAAAAGACTCTTTTAAGACTCATATAAATGAGTTTTTATCTTCATAATGTGCTCAAAAAGACTCTTTTATGAGTACATTTTCGTAGGTTGTGGGCTTCAATATATGATTCATAACAATGACTGTTTTATGTCTCATTTTTAACTCAAAATTAAAAGACTCCTATTTAATACTCTTTTAAGACTCATAATAAAGACTCTTTTAGAACTCATATAAATTAGTCTTCTTGGTGTCAAAATTAAGACCCTTTTAAGACTCATATTTAATAATTTTTTAAGACTCATAATAAAGACTCTTTTAGAATTCACATGAATTAGTCTCAGCAAACAAAAAATAAATAAATAAATAACTGGCCATTTCAGCCCTTGAAAGGACTTTGACCTAGCTTCTTATGATCAATTGTGTTGTGCGTGTTATTAAGTTTGTACACAATTGACCGAGACTCAGCAAACATAATGCCTCTTAAAAGATTCTTTTAAGACTCATATAAGAGTTTTTATCGTCATAATGCGCTCAAAAAATTATTTTTTATTATTTTTTCAATCATATCAAAGACTTCTTTAGGAGTATTTTTATTGCGTACTAATAAAACACTCATAAGAAATACTCTTTTTAGAGTAATTTTTTGTGAGGCACTCAGAAAATGTTTGCAGGGTTCTGTCAAAATTTTTGTACATGCGTTTCTTTGGAGATGAACTTTTTGGTAACGTCGCAACCATGATACAATTATAGGGTAGGCCCAATTCGAAGACAAAAAAAAAAAAAAAAATACGAAAAAGCAAAGCAAATCAAAAAATCGGCGTAAGTAAAATGTCACTTTTGACAATTAACGTTTATTCGTTTAGCCATAGGAATGTATAATTTACTTTTAACCGTATAAACAATTGAGTACCCAGATTTTGGGTGGAATAATTCAAGAAAAGTAAGCAGAACCCCCAAAAATTAACAAATAAAAGTTAATATTTTATATAATTTTAATTCGACTACTTAGTATGATTGTTCAGTAACCAATTTATTTGAGGCACTCAGTCCAGTATATTTTCAATTTATTTGTTTCATTTGCCTAAAAAAGGATTTGTTTGAATGAAAATAGATTTTATTTTATGCAATATGTAAACGTTTAAAGAAAAGATTGTTAAAAAAAAAAAAATGAAAAATTTATATAAAATTATATAGTATATTCATCCTGCATAAAAATATATGGAATTTGTGGAAAGCCATACAAACATGCGAATTTGAACTGAGGCAAGTGCTATTAACATCAGTCAATTCAAGTAATTAAGCGAACTTTTCAAAAATATTCTCTACCGCTAAACCTTAAAGTCATAAATATTGATAAATTTTTAATTTCAGTTGGTTATATATGAGGAAAAAAATGAAAAGGTTAAAGCGTAGGACTATGCCCCGGAATTTCTGGGATGATAGTCAAGCGCGTTACCATTTAAACGACGAGGCCGCGTTTTTTAATGTCTAATGGGTGGTTTTGAAATGCACTACGAAGAGTGATGGCGGGGGAGGGGAGGGGGGGGGGGGGGGAGTAAAAAAGTTGAAAATTGGTCACGTAATTTATGAACCACCCCTTAATAAGAAAATGAATTTCACTTGAAAAAATTTGTTTGATTCTAATGAGGGAAATTAATATCAAACGATCCATACATGCTAACGAGTTCGGCCACGGTTACCCACTTAGTCATATATAAGATATACACTGAATCAAACAATTGCACTTACAGCAGTTCATTTTCCATTTAAAGCTATATTTTTTACAAAATACATTTTAAATATCGAAAACTTTTATTTTTGTTTATTGGATGGTATTATTACATTCAAAAAACGATTTATAACATTTTCTGAAAATTACACTTCATTTATGAAAATTATTTAAAAAAGTAATCTAATTAACTTGAACTCAAGAAAATGTACATACATTGTTTAAATATCTTAATTTAAGTATTTTATAAAAAACTTAATAGCTAGTATGGTATCCAATTGCATTAATGACCTCTCGTAAACGGCGTTTCATCGATTCCACCAATTTGGATGTATCGTCCGGCGATATTTTATTCCACTCCTCTAGGATAACTGTTTTAAGCTGCTCTCGGTTGTTTATCTCATGCTGTCGTACTTTACTCTCGAGCAAATCCCAAAGATGCTCAATATGATTGAGTTCCGGTGATTGAGGGGGATGTAGAAGTGTCAGTTGATTTGCAGTTGAAGACAAGCTAAGTTCTGATGTGTAGTGAATTATGCTTTGGGTCATTATCTTGGACCAACATGAAATCACGACCGAGTTCTAATTTTTCAGCACTGGCTCTTAAATTATTTTTTAAAATTGATAAATATGGAAATTTGTCCATTGTAGTTTCAACGAAAGCTAAGTTTCCAACACCGTTAGCTGCCATGGCACCCCATACCATAACATTTCCACCTCCATGTTTTACGGTTGGCTTTAAATTTTCTTAATTAAGAGAAGTATTAGGTCTTCGCCAAACGAAACACACAATGGGGTATTTTATGCCAAAAGTGACGATTAATTGAAAAAAAAAACGTTCAAGGTACATAGTGATGTTAGGTACCCGATGAAAGAAGATAAAATTCTGCATCACTAGGGGAAAGAATAGTTGAAAAATATTCTACCGTTTACCCGCAATGCAGT
Source organism: Pherbina coryleti (assembly GCA_943735915.1). Taxonomy (NCBI): domain Eukaryota; kingdom Metazoa; phylum Arthropoda; class Insecta; order Diptera; family Sciomyzidae; genus Pherbina; species Pherbina coryleti. The sequence continues at coordinate 13,247,749 of OX030951.1, forward strand.
TTGAAAGTCATCATTTTTTTTCTCTTTGAGTGTGCACAGTGACAAACGTGTTTATTAGAAATTTTTAAAGTTTTTTTTTGTGTATTATTTGTTAAAAATTACAAAATAATACGATGGAACCTTCTTGTTCAGGTATTTAAGCAATACAAAATTTAATTTTTGAAGTGAAACTTCTTAGGCGGCGCTTCGAAATTTGAATGAGAAATATTGAGGTGTGAAATTTCAAGGTCAATTTACTTCATTTCGTTACACGATAGAGAAGAAAGATATTTTTTACAGTAGATAGAATGAGAGAGATATACATTGTATAAAACACTGAAAAAAATTTCTTTGTCAGCGCTGAGTATCGAACCTGCAATTTCAGTTTTATAAAGCAAACGTGCTATATGCTGGGCTAAGGTCTTCATGTATAAATATTGTCTACATACCAATTAATCAAACTACTTTTGCTGTAGATGCGCAGCGGGAAAATAAACAGCGCTCCTAGCGGGAAAATATAACAGCCTTATTCATAAACACATTTTAGAGGCAGTGCAACTTTAAACAAGAAAACGCTATTCATAAACATTTTCGCAACCATGTTTTTTGTTTGTCTTTTCGTTTAATATCAAAGACATGCTCCATATGCGCCCTTTGCAGCATTTTTTTTATGTGGCGGCCATTGCAAATCCATTGGAATTCTTAATTTTTGTAGAGATTTTCTTTAGTTCAGACACAAACCTTACAAACATGAGCAGAGAATGAAAAAATGTTTATGAATAAAGCCCAAGAATGATAGAAAAATAGATTGCGCAGATAGTAAAAATAAGTTTCTACGATCTGCGCATCTACGTTACGATAGAGTTACGATATGAGCTTACGAAATGGCTTTCTGCCAAGTCTTGTTAAAAATGTGAACAAATATGAAGCAATGGCAAAAGATTCAAGAAACAAACTTGGTCTAGCGTGACGTCATGATCGTAAAAAATACTTTGTTCGTAGCTAGAAATGTCAAAATGAAAAGTAAACAACATAACGGACCTGCGCAATGCGTGATCTATTTTTCTATCATTCTTGAATAAAGCGTAGTATGCTGTAGAAACGAAAATTTCTTAGCATTTAATTCTACACCCGAAATATTAGTGTAGAGTCAAAAATGTTTGTATGGAGAAAAAAGTAACTACAGTACGACCTTGCTCAATGCAACTAATAGAAATTCGGGCAATTGACATAGTTAACGTTGAAGAAACGCAATTAAACTTCTAAACATAAAGCTTTATGTCTCTGAATCTTAGATATTGTGGGTTAATGCACTTTGTATCCTTAAATATTGTTTGAATAGATTTTTCATTAAAAATGTATTTTACAAGCAAAGAAGAACTGAAAGAATATAAGATAAAAGTTTATGCAAGTTTACGCAAATGCAAGTTGCGATAATTGTGCAATTCCATGACACCAACTTGACACTGTGCGCAAGAAAAGTTGGAATAAGTTCTTTCAATAGATAACTATTTTATACATATCTTAGTTATATAATTTTATATCGAACTATTTACTATTAATAATAGTAAGTATAATGTGTGTGTGAAAGTTTTAGTTATCTTTTCACATTTAAAGTTTTGAACAAAAAAGTATTTATAAGGCTTAATTTTTTTAAAGCAAAAATAATAACTAAAATTTGTCCCATAGTTTTTGAGTACAAAATAACCAGTAATTTTTGATTTTTAGTTTTTAAGGCAGAAATAAAAATGAAAGTTAAGATCAAGTTTACAGTTGAGGTAGATTTATTGTTGTGACATTGTTCTGTGAAACTCCTTATTAATATGCCAAAAAAAATTTTTGAAAAACAAATTTATAAATGCACCTGAAGCTCTCCCATTGGCAAAAAAATCGCTCATTGTAGTTATGTAATATAAAAAAAATCCCTTTTTAAGAAACTATTCTCTTAATATGCGGAATATCCAACACTTGATTTTCTCACGATCATACTCTCGCTCTCAAACTTTCTATAAAGCTACGCTCTGAGTTTTCTCCCTAGTGCAGCGATGGGTTCTATTCCAGATAGAACTCTACGCCACGTTACGTTGCGTAGCTTTACGATTGCATAATCGAGCCTTTACACTAAAATCGTTCTTATTCTAGAAAAGAAAGAGTGTATACAAAGAAGAAGTTTCACTTCTTTACTGAATACACGGTATACTGTATCTTTTTTTTATGAAATAGTGTTTATATTAATTTATTTATTTTAATTTAACCTTAAAAAGTTGGATTTTTCAATATGTTAATAGAGATATAGTTGTGTGTTGAGTGGAATTAAGGAAAACTGTTTTGATTATCGTAAGCTATGAACATTCAAGCTATATTCTATAAAAAACTAGTAAGAAATGATCTTCGACTGGGCCGAAGTTAAAATACCCCCACGGCCGAACCAAAGTATATTCAAAGTCTTAAGCAATCAATAAAATGTTTATCTGTAAAAACGTTTTCGTTATATTTTTAACAGAAAATATTCGCTTTTGTTTTTTGATAAAATGGCTTTGTATGGGAGGAGGGCGTGGTTTTCACCCAATTTGGTCGAATTCCATATACATAGTACACGTTATATATCAAAGTTCATATGCAAAATTTCAAGTCCATACATTAATTTTTGTGGATTTTAGAGAAATTTTACCTTTTTGATAAAGTCACTTTGTATAGGAGGTAGGCGTGGTTTTCATCCGATTTGGTTGAATTTCATATTTAGAGTGAACATCAAAACTCATATGCAAAATTTCAAGTCCATATATTCATTTTTGTTGAATTCGAAGAGATTTTACCGTTTTGATAAAGTCACTTTGTATGGGAGGTAGGCGTGGTTTTCATCCGATTTGGCTCATTTACGAACTTGACCTTCATTTTTTAGATAAAAGCTTAAATATAGAATTTCGTGATGATAGCTTTAAAATTACGGCTGGAATCGTGATCACAGACAGACGGACAGACGGACAGACAGACGGACATGGCTAAATCAACTCGGGTGGTGATGCTGATCAAGAATATATATACTTTTCTATACCTACCACGCCTCCTTATGGGCGTTACAAACGGAGTGACAAAATTAATATACCCCCATTTACGTTTTTTAAACGTGGGGGTATAAAAATTGCGTCAATTCTGCGCACTTTCGCGGTATTTCGATTTTTTTACTTTAACTTACATGTCACGAATTTACTATTTTATTTCGAAAAATGAAAACAAACGAAATAAAGTATAAAATAAATGTAAATACTAAACAGATTGTGCTGTTTTTTGTTTTTTTTTTGTTGTTTACCAATGGCTCATTCCACCAGTTTTCGCCCAATTTAAAAAAAAAAAGTCGCAACATGTTCTAGAAAAAAATTGACAAAATTATATGTTGTTTTTGTGTTAAAGTAGGTAACAAAAAACATTTTTTTAATTTTTTATTTTTAACCGTTAACCAGTGGTGGCGCTCGAAAAATTTTTGGCGGGCGCAAAAATCACGATTTAATAGTTTACGGTTTCATTTATATCTCCGCTCCTGTAATTGGTATTGACTTAATTTAAAAACTGTTTGACAGATAACAAATTGGCGCAACTTCCTATATAAAATTGAAGTTCGTAAACTTATTTTTAATAAATAATAAAATTCACCAAACTTATGCTAAAAATTGATTTTTTTTCGATTTTCATCACCCTGTTTCAACAACTTACAGGGTTGCCAGACCTAAAATTTTTTTACAGTTTCTTCTTCTATTACCTTTACACAAGATAAGTTGAAAAAATTAATGAAAATGTGTAAATATTTTTAGTTTGACTGCTTTGAAAGTGTGGATTTATGAGAAATGGCACAACTTCAGGACCCTGTATCGGCAAAAGTGCACATTTTAAAATTCAAATTTTTTTTTCTATTTTAATTTCATGTATTGACAACACACTGAAAAAAAATTGGGAGGGTGTTTTGCCTTGTTTTTGAAAAATGATTTTTTGAAAATTATGTCATAACTCAAATAATTGAAAAAAGCAAGATGTTTAGGTGCCTCCCTATCAAATAGTACACAAGCAAAAGTTTTATAAATCAACGTAGATATTGTTGAACTCACATTTAAAATAGTCCTCCAATTTGGAGAGACTGCTTTAATTTTTGTTGGACTTATGAAGTTTTAAAAATTGGGTTTAAATTCAAATTGAAGAAAATGTCTTCCATTGTTGACCCCGTATCTCAAAAAATGCACATTTAATAGTAATGAAAATCAACACAAATATTGTATAGATGTATTGTTGTAATAATTTTACTAATTTCGAGAGGGTGTTCTAGTTTTTTTTCAGTAAAAATACGTTTACATAAACTCTGTTATAAATGAAATAAAAAATAATTTTAAGAAAATGCATGCTTACAAGTTTTTCCTTAGAAGTTGTTTATATTCGTTTTCCATCATTTTAGTTTATTTTATGATATTCCTTTTTTGCTAGGCGGGCTTAAAATGGATTCTACTTGCCATATATTTGAACCTGATATGAATCTAGTCTGAATTGTTGATATTCTGACTGGTATAAAGCTATGTTTTTGGAACCGTTCGAGCGTCCATGAACCTTTGTGCTAAATCGGCTTCCGTGCTTCGTATTTCTTCGCCATCGACATAAATAAATGTGATTCCGGGAATATGGGTTATACAAAAATTTAACATTTGCGGGACAGTTTGAATGTCATTATATTGCAAACTTGCTTTAGCGACAAGTCTTTTTACTGTACCACCTACTCCATCGCATGGTCCCTTTCCATGGGATGTGGCAAAAAAATGCCATTCGGCATCAAGATCAAAATCTTTTTTGTGGTTGCATAAATTACTAAAGTTTTTTCGGGTTTTATACTGCCCTGCAGCTCCATCGGAAAAGTAAACCAATTTTGAAACAGCTGGAAAGAGCTCCTTAATTTTAGTAATAAGTTTCTTTTGAAATGTGTATACTGCTGAAGTATCATGACTAAGACTATCTGATAAGATGCAAAAACTTTTGGATTTAATGTTAGTATCTTCCTTGTAGTATACTACGAATGGATGAAGAGTTGCCTGTTTGTTCACCCAGTGATTACTTTGAATTTCATCCTGTATAACGAATGTAAAATTTACTGAAAAGTCGCCCGTTACTATACATTCATTTTATTAATTGTAAAAAAATATGGAAATTCTGATTGTAAGTTCTATAAAACTGTAAGTCAAAGTTATCACTGGGTGAACAAACAGGCAACTCTTCATCCATTCGTAGTATACTACAAGGAAGATACTAACATTAAATCCAAAAGTTTTTGCATCTTATCAGATAGTCTTAGTCATGATACTTCAGCAGTATACACATTTCAAAAGAAACTTATTACTAAAATTAAGGAGCTCTTTCCAGCTGTTTCAAAATTGGTTTACTTTTCCGATGGAGCTGCAGGGCAGTATAAAACCCGAAAAAACTTTAGTAATTTATGCAACCACAAAAAAGATTTTGATCTTGATGCCGAATGGCATTTTTTTGCCACATCCCATGGAAAGGGACCATGCGATGGAGTAGGTGGTACAGTAAAAAGACTTGTCGCTAAAGCAAGTTTGCAATATAATGACATTCAAACTGTCCCGCAAATGTTAAATTTTTGTATAACCCATATTCCCGGAATCACATTTATTTATGTCGATGGCGAAGAAATACGAAGCACGGAAGCCGATTTAGCACAAAGGTTCATGGACGCTCGAACGGTTCCAAAAACATAGCTTTATACCAGTCAGAATATCAACAATTCAGACTAGATTCATATCAGGTTCAAATATATGGCAAGTAGAATCCATTTTAAGCCCGCCTAGCAAAAAAGGAATATCATAAAATAAACTAAAATGATGGAAAACGAATATAAACAACTTCTAAGGAAAAACTTGTAAGCATGCATTTTCTTAAAATTATTTTTTATTTCATTTATAACAGAGTTTATGTAAACGTATTTTTACTGAAAAAAAACTAGAACACCCTCTCGAAATTAGTAAAATTATTACAACAATACATCTATACAATATTTGTGTTGATTTTCATTACTATTAAATGTGCATTTTTTGAGATACGGGGTCAACAATGGAAGACATTTTCTTCAATTTGAATTTAAACCCAATTTTTAAAACTTCATAAGTCCAACAAAAATTAAAGCAGTCTCTCCAAATTGGAGGACTATTTTAAATGTGAGTTCAACAATATCTACGTTGATTTATAAAACTTTTGCTTGTGTACTATTTGATAGGGAGGCACCTAAACATCTTGCTTTTTTCAATTATTTGAGTTATGACATAATTTTCAAAAAATCATTTTTCAAAAACAAGGCAAAACACCCTCCCAATTTTTTTTCAGTGTGTTGTCAATACATGAAATTAAAATAGAAAAAAAAATTTGAATTTTAAAATGTGCACTTTTGCCGATACAGGGTCCTGAAGTTGTGCCATTTCTCATAAATCCACACTTTCAAAGCAGTCAAACTAAAAATATTTACACATTTTCATTAATTTTTTCAACTTATCTTGTGTAAAGGTAATAGAAGAAGAAACTGTAAAAAAATTTTAGGTCTGGCAACCCTGTAAGTTGTTGAAACAGGGTGATGAAAATCGAAAAAAAATCAATTTTTAGCATAAGTTTGGTGAATTTTATTATTTATTAAAAATAAGTTTACGAACTTCAATTTTATATAGGAAGTTGCGCCAATTTGTTATCTGTCAAACAGTTTTTAAATTAAGTCAATACCAATTACAGGAGCGGAGATATAAATGAAACCGTAAACTATTAAATCGTGATTTTTGCGCCCGCCAAAAATTTTTCGAGCGCCACCACTGGTTAACGGTTAAAAATAAAAAATTAAAAAAATGTTTTTTGTTACCTACTTTAACACAAAAACAACATATAATTTTGTCAATTTTTTTCTAGAACATGTTGCGACTTTTTTTTTTTAAATTGGGCGAAAACTGGTGGAATGAGCCCAATACTCTTCTTCACTTTGTTTTTTGTTATTCGCTATTTTTTACCCTACATTATGGAAAGCGGCATGTGCAGTGCACCTTTCCACAATTAGGGAAGATAGTTGATGTTTGTTTCAAACACCGGCTTTTTATATATTAAAAGAAGCAGATGAATGTGTTAAGCTATTAAATTAAATTATATTTGTTCGATTTTAACACTTATTTTCTGATTTTGATATTAGTAAGACATAAATTGTTTGCCTTGTAGTTTGCAGGGTACATGTGAAATCAACATCATTGTTTATGTTTATTAACTATTGTTATTGCAATCCTTTGCTTTTGTATAAAATGTCGTTCAAAGCTTGTTTTTTGCAATTTGTAGTAATAACGAAAATTATGTTATATACTATGTTATTCGGTAAAAGGTAAGTAGCTAATGATTACATTTTGAAGCCGCCATTTTGAATTTAAAATTTTTGACTTCAGATTCGTAATCAGCGACCCCACAAAACCCTGTATACTAAATCTTATCTCCATTAAACGTTTTTTGTGGAAGTTAGCTTATTCATGGCCGCCATTTTGAATTTCAGATTTTTTACTTCAGATTCGTAATCAGCGACCCCACAAAACCCTGTATACAAAATCTTACCTCCATTAAACGTTTTTTGTGGAAGTTAGCTTGTTCATGGCCGCCATTTTGAAGCCGCCATTTTGAATTTCAGATTTTTTACTTCAGATTCGTAATCAGCGACCCTTCAAAACCCTGTATACAAAATTTTACTTCCATTAAACGTTTTTTGTAGAAGTTAGCTTGTTCATGGCCGCCATTTTGAAGCCGCCATTTTGAATTTCAGATTTTTGACTTCAGATTCGTGATCAGCGACCCCAAAAACCCTCAATGTACAATTTTTGTCTCGATAAGTGGCCCCTGTCAATTAATCGTCACTTTTGGCATAAAGTACCCCACTGTGCGCTGTCCATCTGAGTCAAAAATATTAAATTTGCTTTCATCAACAAAAACAACTTTTTTCCAGAACTCTTCAGGCTAATTTATATATTCTTTTGCGTATGCTAAGCGTTTAAGAGCATTATTTTTAGATATAAATGGTTTCTTGCGAGTCACGCAACCTTTGTAACCATGTGAATGTAAACAATTTCTTATTGTTTGCGGATTAACGGATGGACCTCCATGTTCTACAAGGCTTGCCGCAATTTATGGGCACCAATTTTCGGGTCCGCTTTTACCATTCGTTCAATTAATCGCTCCTCTCGTATCGACAATATTTTTTTGCTACCTCTTCCAGATGCAATATCAAATGATATATTTCGTTTAAAATTGTTCACAACAGATTGGATTATTGAACGAGGTCTATAAACAATTTTACTTATTTCTGAATAACTTTTCCTTAATTTTTTAACTTAACGATTAATTTTTTTACGACTATAGGCACATTTTTGTGTGTTAAATTCATGTTTAAAAAATTGTAGGGTAAAGTAGGCAGTTATGGACAGTCGGTAGTTGTGGACACCCCTGTGTAACTTTTGACACAGAGCAGATTTGAGAGATCTGACAAATTTCATGTGTGCGCTATAGTAGCACGATGTTTTTGTGCCAAATACAAAAGTGAACAGACGTGTGTGCTTTGTGCTGCAAACAAATTATTTTTTTTACCTCGAAAAAAATCACAAAAGTTGTTTTGAACGTTTTTTAAAGTGTCACCGTGTGAAGTGTGTTAAGTGAGAAGGTGAGTGCAATGGATTTTTTTACGTGGAATTTAGTTTTCTTTCAGATTCAACACCGGGTTCGGACACAATCTACACAACAAAAATTTTTTTCATATGATTTCAAAATGGCTGCTCAAGGGAGTTGTGGACACTTGAATGTCGGGTGTTGTGGACACCCAATTTTTTTTTGACAAATCGTGAAATATTGTCGTTGATGTCAATATAAATTATTTTGATAGTGTTGTTATGCATTTTTCGATGTTTTTAGTCATGTCGTCGAGGAAAAATTCAAAAAAATCGTCCGATTCAACGGGAATCGATTTTAATGCGCTGACAAATGCCATTAAACGATGCTTGGTGGAAAAGCAATCCGTAAAACCTACTGCTGCGGCGTTTGCTATTCCATCATCGGAGGAGAAAGATGAGGACGAGGACTTCTGCATCATTTGCATGAAGATGTTGCCAAAAAAATTGACCGCTTCAAACTCCGTTCACTGCAATGAATGTGATCGGCCAGTACACTTGAAGTGTGCTGACATGCGTGCCAGCTACTTCACATGCGCAAATTGTGCTTCTGACGTGGAATGATGCCCTCTCTCGTTATTATTTTTGCCATTGATGGCCTTTAAAATTAATAAACTTTCATTATTGATTAATTTCATTGCGTTTAACTTCATACTTTTTATATTTTAGCTCATTTTACAAAGGTGTCCACAACCCCCCACCAAAAAAAAAATATAGCAAAAATGACCATTTCACAAAAAATTTGATAATTTTTTTTCAATGAGAGATATCAATGTAATTCTTTCAAAACTAGTTAGCTGAGGTTTCTAGCTTTCTATTATTATGCATATGTCCGCATAATATGCCCCAGGTAAAAAGATATGATTGAAAAACAAAACTATGTCCACAACTGCCTACCTTCCCCTAATAATCTTTCGTAGAGAGTTTTTAAGCACGACAAATTCCTTCCAAAAAATGGAATTCCGTTATTAATTTGGCGTAACAGTTAAAATTTTGACATTTAATCGAGCTTTTTACCAATATGATGTAAGTGTATGTGCAATTAATTGAGTTGCAATTATGGGGATAGCCGCTTTCATGAATTTTCGTAAATTACTCAACTCAATAAGTTAATTGTTTTTGTTTTTAATATCATAACTCATGAATAACTAAAAAATATGAAACATGCCTATACAATATATGTACATTATTTTAGAAAATACAATGGCTTAAATAAAAATTATCTACTGTATGTGCAAATTTTTGATGCAGTGTAATTTCAATCTTATCTGAGCTATCTTTCTGCCTTTCCACTCAATCAGTAAAATGGACCCAAGTTTACCGATAATTGAGGGATTCGTTCACATATAATAAAAATGGCTTACTTTAATCTTTATATAGCTTAAGGAACATCCTTTCAAAATGAACCCTATGAAAAAGAAAACCCCTAAATATCACACCAGAAGCATGTTCAGAAAAAAAAGTACAAAAAAGAAAAAAAAAGCTCAAGCCTGTGTTAGATAACACGGGCGTATAGGTCAGACGTAGAATACGTTAGTCATTAGCAGCCTTATTCAATAGATTTCCTTAAACAACCTTTAAACGCTTATTTAGTTACGCACTGTTTAAGTCTTTACGCAGCTTCTATGCAACCTTGCTAACATTGTTATTCATAAACATTTTTTCATTTTCTGCTTATAGCCCAGTATGCTGTAGAAGTGGAAAGAAACTTTCCATAAGGAATGCATTAAGTTTTTGACAGCGAAAAGGCAGCGGAATTTTTTTTTCGCTACTTAGTACGCTGTAGAGGTGAAAAATTTGTTCAATGCTAGCAAGTACAACTACCATGTGGAGAGTTGAAATGTCAAAATTTCGCTGTCGATTATATGTCCGGGCATTTAATTGTCACCAGAATTTTGACATTTCAATAAGAAAACAGTACGACCTCGCTTTACGCAACACTCGATATCGCAATACTCAAAAATTTATATTGTTGACTCAATAAACGCAACTTAAAAAAAAATGCACAACTATCGCAACTTCCATTTGCGTATACTTCCATAAACTTTTATATTATTTACTTTCAGTTCTTCTTTTCTTGTAGAATATATTTTTGATGTACGAAAAATCTCTTAAAACAATATTTAAGGAAAAAAAGTGCATATCTTAATACATAAAACCACAATATCTAGGATTCAGAACCATAAAGCTTTATGTTGAGAAGTTTAATTACGTTTCTTCAACATTAACTACGTCAACTGGCCCAATTTCTATTAGTTGCATTGAGCTAGGTCGTACTGTAGTTGCTTTTTTCTCCACACAAACATTTTTGACTCTACACTAATCTTTCGGGTGTAGAATTATATGCCAAGAAATTTTCGTTTCTACAGCATACTAGCATTGAGTATATACTAGTATATATAGTATATATATATATATATACTCAAAGATACTAGGCTTATGATTGTAAGGTTTGTGTCTGAACTATAGAAAATCTCTACAAAAATTAAGAATTCCTATGGATTTACAATGGCCGCCGCATAAAAAAATGCTGCAAAGGGCGCATATGGAGCATGTCTTTGATATTAAAAGAAAAGACAAACAAAAATCATGGTTGTATTTACGTAACCTTTTAACGCCAATTTCGGCGTTTAAGTTACGCAGCTCTAAAACAACTACGAAAAATGTTTATGAATAACGTTTTCTTGTTTAAAGCCCGTTTAAAGTTACGCTGCCTCTAAAATGTGTTTATGAATAAGGCTGTAAGACATTGAGGATGTCTTAAAGACGTGGCCAACTGGGTAAGCACAATTTTGCTTCTCTGCTTCGCTTATCAATGTTGTGTATGTACACATCGTTCGCTACTTGGTCGTTATACTTCTTCTCTTTCACACACTGGTTCTGTGATGACCACACAGATAATCGTACTGCTCTTACACATGATGTTATAATACATAAAATACAAAGCATATGAAAATTAATACAAAATTTGAAGGAGTTAAATTTTGATTTACTTATAGAATCAAAAAAATTATATGTAGCAATATGATTATTTAAATACAAATCAAAAGAAGACATATTAAATATGTTACGACCATACTTGAATTTTCTTCAATGCATGCATAAAGTATTAAAAACTTATAATGAAAGTGACAAACATTTTCTCAAAATTTTGTGCTCCAGATCAACACCCCCGTATAACGTATTCTACGTTAAAAAAAAAAAATTATGTATTAATATTTTGAAAAATAATAATTCTGGTTGTGCGATAGTTCCAGATTAACTTTCCACGGGCATATCTTGAATAGCAATCAAAATAATAAAAAATTATCATTTAAATACACATAGTTTTTTTTCAACATTGGGTACTTTTGGATCAATCTGTATTTACTGAGAGAGAGAAAGCTCTCAAATGTTTATAAGCAGAATTAAATGTCAAGCTGCTTACCACTTAAACACGCAAACTTTCTTGTTGTTTTAATCTTATTCTTAAATCTGGCCCAAAAACAAAATAAATATTTATATAAACTTTTTTCATCATTGTCGAGTGGAAAATCTTGAATCAATTAAATAGTTTCTAATTAATTAATAGCCACATTTTCACAACACGAAAATCAAGACTAAGACACTATCGCACCTAGTGGAAAAACTAAGCCAGCGTAGTGCTTATTAGTTACGGAACTGAGAGCAGAATCAAAAGCTTTGAAGATGAGAGTAAGTGCAGCTTAAAGCACTACTAATTTGCAGTCATACCTGCGTCGTCAGACTTCACATTTTTTCGTTTTTAATTTAAAATATGTCAAAAAGATGCACATGAAACGATAATAAAAATGGCTGCAATGACAACCCAGCCAAATGAAGTTAATGAAGAAGATGCTGAACGAAGCAAGCAGAAAGATGCGCGACGATTAAGTGAAATGAAAAGAAAGGAAGTTTCACTTTTCTTTAAAATAAGTAAGTTGAGTGCTTAACAAAGATTTAAGTTGTAGCAAAACATTTATTATTTCTTTTGGCACAAACTGAAGAAACTTCACAAGAAAACTCACAATAATTTATATTTTTATTGGAATGATCCATGTTTGTAGCTATTATTTATTTCTTTGTCAAGCCGGCAACACTTTCACACATTGAATGCAACATGCAAACAATGATGGAAACGTTTTGCTCGTTGTTTTTTTTTTGTATTTTTCATTTTGTTTTTTATGTCAGTTTGCTCAAAAACCAAACTTCACATGTTCATTAAAGTTTGAAGAAAATACAAAATAATGTTAAGTTTAACAGCATGTTTTGTAGGGACAAACATATTAAACTCTAATTTATAGTTTATTTTGGCGCTAACATACTTTGGCGGCAACTTGACAAGCCGGCATTTTTATGATTTATGTGGAAAATAATATTTTGTTTGTTTTAATGTTGAAACAAACGGCCTTTCAAGGTTTTTTTTTCCAAAAATAAGTTAACTCAAGAACTTGAGTTATTAATGACTGGCTTAACACTAGTAGTAACTTTTGTTATTGTTTGTGATTTTCTCAAATTATTCAAAATGCACGCATGGTTTTACTACTACTTTTATTTTTTGCTCATTCAAGGCTAATTCATTTTTGTTAATATTTTTTAATGAAGCAAAATTGCTTATACATTGTTATCAACATTTTTCCAAACACTTATGTTTATTGCAGGTCATGGATTCTTGTTGTTAATTGCTTGTTATTCTTTTGTGAACATCATTAATTTACTGATTAATACAATTATAGCGTTGGCAGTGATTTTATGTATGTAACCCTTGTCAAAGCGTATTTGACTTACGAGTATTATTTTTACTCATTGAGAAGTTTTCCCAGCATTATTCAGAGAATTATGAATAATGGTAAAACTGTCGCCTTTGAGAATTTATAAAGTAAAGGTCGTTTCCTAAGGTCAAGCTACTCTAAGACAACTCTTAATCGGTAACCAAGTCATTAAACTGAATCAGTTTAAAAAAATTCTTTTATTAAAAACAATAATCTTTTGTTTTGGCGTGACAATCAGTTTTTATATGAACATGAGGATTATCGAGAATACTTAAAAATTCGATTCGAAAATGATTCTACTGAAGACATGCTCTATTGAATATATTTATAACTGTAAAGTTACGATGTAAAGTGAATATCTTATCATTTCAAGAATTTCAATAGAAAATTAGGTTATGTAGGCTGCTACTTATATTTCGGGATATGGCTACACTAATGTTATTCCAGTCAAATTGGCATTTTCATTGGATAGTTTGACATTTTTAGCTTATACCCAGCGGGCTTTGGAGCGCTCTTTAAGGGCTTTACGAGTGCTCCTTTTGTAATACGAAGCGCTCCGTCTATATTCCCATCTACATTGTAATTTTAACATAACATGTCATTGGAAGGGAGCACTACTGCTCCATTCTAGGCTTGGGCATTTTAGTTCACCACAAAGATCGCTCTTTTTAGTTCAATCGTATGTAATGAACTAGTTCGTTCATTTAGTTCTTTTAGTTCGTTCGTTCATTTTGTTCGTTGCATATTTTACTTCGTTTGTTCTCTTAGTTCGTTAGTTCTTGTAGTTCATTCGTTATTTTAGTTCGTTAGGTCTTTTAGTTCGATTTGTCTTTTAGTTCGTTTCGTTTACTCGTTCATGTCCAGGTTCATTACCAAATGAAACAAAATTGGTATGAATATGTGATAGCCATCAAATTCAACATTTCTATTAGTGCAGACACAAAAAGTCTCCAACCTAGTCTTCAACCAAGGACTCAAACCATAGCTTGGTAAATTTAGTTATTTTTGATCTCGTTCGTTTTGTTCCTACTCGCTGCAATATCAATTGAACTAAAATTAACTAAAAGAACGAGAAACACTGAACTAGTTCACATAGTTCATGAGTGGGAATTGTTCAATTGAACTAGTTCGTTCATGAACTACCCAAGCCTACTCCATTCGTGCTTCAAACTACAGTGAAAATATAGCACTCAATACTGTGCTCCGTTTGTGCTCCGAACTGCAGCGAAAGTATAGCACTCAATTGTTCGTTCTATTTATTTTTATTTTGTTTTTCTTCTTTAGTGCTCCGAAGCTTCTCCAAAGCATAGCAGGGGTGGTTGTACTTCTTCTTCTTCTTCTCCTGGCTTCACACAAAAAAGCTCAGAAAAGAGTGCTCTTTGAGCGCTCTTGTTGGAAGCACTCCGATTTCGGCCCGTTGGGTACGTACTCACAACGAGGTGTACGTGAGCTCTTTGTGTTGTTTACAGTACTTTTAAAAGTGCATTTCAGCAAAAAAATGGAATTAACACGTGAAAATTTTCGTGCGATTATTTTTACAACTTTAAACGTGAATTATCTCAGCAAAACTGCATCGATGAACTGAATTTGACTTTTGGCGCTAAAGTATCATCAAAAACCCCTGTATTTCGATGGTATACAGAAATCAAGCGGGGCCGTACTTTACGCACTGACGAATTTCGTGAAGGGCGTCCAAAATCTGTTATTGTGACAGAAAACATTGATACCGTGCGCGAACTGATAATGTTTGATCGTCATGTGACTTGTCGTGAGATTGACGCATCCCTCGGCATTACTTCTCCCAGCAAACATACCATTTAACATGAACACATAGTTTTGAAAAAGATGTATTCAGGATGAATTTCACGTAATTTGACCATCGTTCAAGAAAAAAAAAGGTTCGTGTCGATTGATGCATAGAAACGCTCTAGAAATACAATCGCGTTGCTTAAAAAAACGTATTATTGACCACTAGAGGTGCGTCTTTATGCATTGCATGTTATAGTACAAGGTGGAGCAAAAGTAATCACACTATTTGAACACCCTATAACTTTTGCAAATGGCGCGAAATGTCAATTCGGTTTTGACATTTGTGAAGTAAACAAACGCAGAATACAAATCGACAAGCCATGAATCGGTTTACTCCGCTACAACGCGGAATAATTGTTTCCATTTTTTTGCGCAACAATTTATCGGTTGTGTTGGCGCAGCGTGAATTTCGTCGCAGATTTCCTGGCCGTCCGACACCGACTGGGCAAACACTGCGGTATTTTGCCACTCGCCTTGAAGAGACTAGGACAACACGAGATCTTCACAAGGCTGGTCGGTCCCGGAGCAGCCGTTCTACTGAGAATATCGCTGCTGTTACCCAAGATCTCGAAGAAGAGCCCGGAACATCCACCAGACGACGTGACAAGCAATTGGACATTAGCCGGCAGTCCCTACGCAGAATTTTGGTGAAAGATTTAAAGATGTTCCCTTACAAAGTGCAGACAGTGCATCAGTTGTTAGCTGTTGACCACCAAGCAGGTGTAACCTACGCTCAAGCCATCCTAAATCTCAATGAAGAGGTACGGTTTTTCATCGAAAATTATCATGAGCGAAGAGTCTCATTTCCATCGTTGTGGTTACGTGAATAAACAAAATAATCGTTTCTGGGGCATCAAAAATCCGTGATACACCCATTCATGTATCACCCAAGAACTATTATACCCACTCAAAGTTACTGCGTGGTGTGCTGTTTACGCTGCAGGAGTCATCGGGCCATTTTTTTTTGAGAACGCCTTGGGCCAAACGACGACTGTGGACGGCGTGCGCTACAGAGCCATGATTACCCAATTTTTTTCTTCCTCAATTGGATGAATTGGGACTGGAGAAGATGTGGTTTCAACAGAACGGTGCAATGGAGCACACTGCTCGAGCCACAACCAATATTCTGAAGGAAGCATTTAAGGGTCGCTTAATCTCTCGTTTTGGTGATTTGGACTGGCCGGCCAGATCACCCGATTTAACCGTGTCAGACTTCTTTTTATGGGGTTTTTTAAAGTCACGGGTGTACGTCAAAAAGCCTCGGGCTCTTCAAGCTCTTAAGGAAGTACTGGCAAGAGTGATGAAATATGCCATAAAACCATACAACGAGTCCGTATGGTCATCAACTCTGGCGGCGGTCACTTGACCGATATCATTTTCTCAACTTGTTGGAATAAATTCTAATGGATTAAATTTTTATTAAATTAACAAATTGCACAAGCAAACTAAACGTTTTTCATAAAAGAAAATTACAGCAAAAGAACATTGGGTGGTTACTTTTGCCCCACCTTGTAAAAATACATTTTTTTAATGAGAAAGTTATTATGACGTAATTACTGTTGGATTATTTGGATTAAAAATTTTTGCTTAATCGAAAATCGTTCAGTTTACAAAACGAATTCCTCTACTAAGTATTCTCGAACTACACATAAATAGAATGCTTTCGTTAAGACTCTCAGCATGGCTGCAGCACAGCTGCTAACATTGTTTTTTTTTAAAAACTCAAATCATCATGAAAAAAAGTTGAATCAATAAAACTAAGATTTACGCTTAACATTCAGGCTAACGTAAACGTTACATTACGTTAGCCAACGATTGTATAACTGAGAATGAGCAAATCGATTACGGCGATTCATGGCTGATATAATAAAAATAAAAACAATAACAATCAATAAGCAGCAACAATAACAACAACAAATACAAGATATAGCTAAAAAAAAAACAGCATTAAAACAACGGACCAGGAAATATTACCGTTGTACATCCAAGTAAACAACACCAACAACGAACAATCGAACCATCAATCGATACATTCTTGGCTGCCAAAGCCAAACAGGCAGCCAGTCTGTCAAGTCAGTCAGCTAGTCAGTCAGTTAGTTGGTAGCCTACATTTTTAGGCGACAATCAAGTGTGGCAACATTGATAAATGCTGACTTTGCTGAAACGCGTCGCTGATAGAAACTTGTTGCGCATGCGCAACCGCAAGCAGCAAAAAAACAGAACAAAACAAAAGGAAATAAAAAAAAAAATTTAAAGAAAGGTAGGTTGAATCTTGAAGCGTTGTTTAGAAAAAGTTGGCAGTTTGAATGCGGCTCAGATGGCAGAGATAGTTTTTATTTATTTCACGCTCGCAGTCATGGATTTAGAAGCAAGCCTAGAAGCCTGACGATGACGCTGACGATGTTGAGCATGATGATGATGATGATGATGATGATGATGATCATTGTGTAAAAATTATAGCGCGGCAAGAAAGCGGCAGGTACCCGCAAGGTGCGCCAACCATGCGTTTGTGTCTACTTCAATACACAGGCACACATACACGAATATATATTTTTTTGCTACTTCTTGCTGCTCATCTGCTGTTATTGAATTTTAATACGGAATTTCTTGGACATATTTATAGCCACTGCTCCAGCAATGGTTTTTGTAGTTGTGGTTTTGACTTAACATCACTAGCTATTAATTGACATAAAATATTATTCAATCAAGTTGACAAAGCATAAAAATAACCGTTCAGAGTCGATTTTTTTTTGCATCGTTAATTATACAGCACAACAGCATTTTTCTAACATAGTCTGTACATTTCTGTAAGAGGAAGTCCTACAGGCCATTTTTGGTGACCAAATTTAACCACTGAAATGTTGATATGGGAATTATGCTCATAGAGCAATGTATAAAATTCACAAAAATTTTATTCTCACAAATGAGTGCTGTAAAATAGTTGTACATAACATGAAATCCATTGTTCGAACGGTGCCTGAATTATCTGTATAACCTGGAAACACTTTCAAAAAAGCTTTATTGAGAAATCGATATATTTATCAAATTCATTTTATGCTTTATAAAACTTCAACAAAATCTTCGAGAGCCGATACTTGTCCTATGTTTTTAGTTTAAGTATGGCGGCCTCTAGGCGGTTTTAAATTTAGAAGTCCCCGTTATTATTTTGGATGAATTACACGGTACAACACGAAAAAAACCCCGCCCACTTTGTTATCGGTTCTTTATATTTTCGTGTACGCTGATCACGAATATGCAATTATTTTTTTCGGGTCACCTCTAGTTTGGTCCCTACAGGACTTTGAAATTTTCAAAGATTACTATTTTTGAATAATTGTTTAGTATAGAAGTTTATGTCCTATCATAACCAATTTGGTATCAAATTGAAGAGAATAAAGTAATGAAAATTAAAAACATATTAATTGAAAAAATTGACGAAAAAAGGATATGAAAAATGTCCTTTATATTCTAAAATCCTTTATATCCTTGAAGTTTTTTGTCCAATTAAAACAAAAAAAAAATTGTTGAAAAAATATAATATATTTACTATATTTCTGCAAAATTTCATTAAAATCGCTTGATCAGTTTATTTTTAATCAATTTTTAAAGTATGTCGACTTAGGAGGTAACGCTGATCAAGAATATATATACTCTTTCATACCGGCCACGCTTTCTTTTCGGTGTTATAAACGTTTCCACAGAGTTAAAATACCCTGACCTGTTAGGTGCCGAAGTCCTTTTGGCACATATGTAGATCCGCCACTGATTGCAATGCAACTACCATGTTATTCTATCCTGATTCAGTCTTTTTGTTCACTATCGAAGTAGTCATTTCAATTTCATTCAGTTAAAAAGTCGGTACGATTTTGAGATTAGTTAAAAATGCAATTCGAAAGTTTTAAACATAAAAATTGTGTAAATTGTTTTTGCAATATTTGTGGTGAATTTACAGTTCTTAAACAAAGAAAACCAATTAGTGATTCTTTGCGATTAATTTACTTGAGGTACTTTGGATTTGAAATTCTTGCCGGTGAAAATGTGTCTTTTGCTCCAAACATATGTTGTGATATCTGCTTTAGGAATATGCTACGTTGGTCTAGTGGAAAATTAGAAAGCATGCCATTTGGTATTCCTATGTTGTGGGCACCTCAGTTGGAGCATGATGAAATGAACTGTTATTTTTGTGTTATCAATATAAGGGGTCATAATTCAAGAACAAAGGCAATAATAAACTATCCAAATTTGGATTCAGCAATTCGACCGAAGCCACATGATGAAGCAACACCAGTGCCAAGTCGATCATTAGGTATCCCACAGCCAAGTTTACATAATTTCGAGCTTGCACCAACTTTAAGCCTTCAGCAATCGCAATGTTGCAACGATCCATCATATGCATCATCATGTAATTCTGGCTGTACTCATATTCCATTTAATACTGAAAGTTTTGACCATTTCGTCAGAGTGTTGGGTCTAAGTAAAACTAAAACTGAAATTGCGGCTTCTATTCTTCGCGATCACAATTTATTGGATACCAACGTGTGCGTTACAGCTTCTCGTCGTCGATCCCATGAGTTGCAGTCGTATTTTAATTTCTCTGACTTAATTGTTTATTGCAACGATATTGCAGGACTAATGGAGGCTTTAAATATAAAATATGAAAAAACTGAGTGGTATATGTTTATTGATTCCTCTAAATTAAGCTTGAAAATAGCACTTATTAATAAAGGAAAAAATCTCCCAACGATTCCAATAGCATATTCCGTGAAACTAAAAGAAAACTACTCATCAATGAAATTAATTGTAGAAAAAATAAAATATAATGAACATAATTGGTTGATTTCCGGAGATTTCAAAATAATTGGCCTTCTCTTGGGATTACAACAAGGTTTCACAAAGTTTAATTGCTTTTTATGCGAATGGAACAGTCGAGAAAGGGAAATGCATTATACAGACTTTAAGTGGCCACACCGACAATCCAATATCATTGGAAAAAAGAATATAATTGATGAAGCTTTAGTTCCAAGGGAGAAAATTCTTCTTCCCTCTCTACATCTAGAGTTAGGTGTAGCCAAAAACCTTATAAAGGCTATGGATAAAGAAGGTGAAGGATTTAAGTACCTTAAAAATAAATTTCATTGGATTAGTGAGGCTAAGATAAAAGAAGGTAATAATAAAAAAACTATTTTTTTTTGTTTCGTAACAATTTTTTATCTTTAGGAATTTTAATTGGTCCCAACATAAGAGCCATTCTAAATGATCCAATGTTTGAGAGCAATTTAAATGTCACCGAAAAAAAAAGCATGGTTGAGTTTCAAGGCTGTCAAAGAAAACTTTTTAGGTAACCATAGATCAGAAAACTACAAAGACTTAGTTAGAGAAATGATTTCGACTTTAAAAGAAATGAAAGTTTTAATGTCTTTGAAAATTCACATGTTTCACAACCATCTTGACTTTTTTCCACCAAATATGGGAGAATTTTCGGACCAACATGGAGAAAAATTTCATCAAGAAATGCTTCAAATGGAAAATAGATACAAGGGAAAAAGCTTGATTGCAATGCTTGGAGAATATTGTTGGAGTGTTAAGCTAGATGACTTAGAAAACTCTTACAGCCGTCATCCAAAAAAGAAAAAAAATTACTAATTAAATTACATTGAATATATACAGTGGTGTTCAGATGAATAGCACATCACTGAAATTCAAAAATGTTTGGATAAATATTACTAGTCTATAATCTTAGGATCCGGAAATCCCATTATCATCCCTATATGAACTTTCAACACTGGTTCGAAATCTTTTCTTAGTTTTTCCTATATGGTCGAATTTTTAAGAAACAGTTTAAAATTTTAAATTTAAAATATTTTCTAAAATACAAAATATTACTTTTTCTTTTATGGTGTGTAGTTTAGATTCTAAATAAAAAAAAAACTAGGAATGGTCAAAAACGATTAAAACAACAGGTATCTTGTAAATTTGACCATATAGCAAAAAACTGAGTACAGATTTGGAACCAGCGTTAAAAGTTCATATAGGAAAGAACATATTTGGTTTTAGTGCGATGCTAATTAGTTGCACGCCACTGTACATAAGTCGGTACATATAATATTTATTATAATAAAGTAAATTGAAAAAACCTAATAAAATGTTTTCAAAAATTAAAATATTTAAAGTTTAATTTTATTGCGTGTTGAAGTTTATTTTACGCGGTCATAAACATAACAACAGCGAAATTCAATTTGTATAAAGTAACTCATACGACATGTTGCACAGTTGGAGATTTGTAAAATACTTTAAAAATTGATTAAAAATAAACCAATCAAGCGATTTTAATGAAATTTTGCAGAACTGTAGTAAATATATTATATTTTATCAACAATTTTTTTTGTTTTAATTAAACATAAAACTTCAAGGATATAAAGGATTTTAGAATATAAAGGACATTTTCCATATCCTTTTTTCGTAAATTTTTTCAATTAATATGTTTTTAATTTTCTTTACTTTATTCTCTTCAATTTGATACCAAATTGGTTATGATAGGACATAAACTTCTATACTAAACAATTATTCAAAAATAGTTATCTTTGAAAATTTCAAAGTCCTGTAGGGACCAAACTAGAGGTGACCCGAAAAAAATAATTGCATATTCGTGATCAGCGTACACGAAAATATAAAGAACCGATAACAAAGTGGGCGGGGTTTTTTAAAAGGTGCAAATTGTTGTACAGTGTTATTTGGGATGAATCACGGTGTGATCAAGAACATTTACTTGAAATAACTCATAGTTGAATAAATAAGGTTGTCGCATGGGTGAGAGCGAGTGCCCATAAATGTCAAATCGAAGTTGACAGCTCATACAAAATCTGAAAGGGGAAATTATTAACATGCAAAGCCGATGAAGTTGTTGTTGTATCTTTTCATTGATTTTGACAATTATGGGTACTGAGGAGAGAGTACGATCAGCCACGAGACAACCTTATTTATTCAACCATGAAATAACTTATATCACTTTCTCGTGTATTAAGGAAATAAAAAAAAAAAGAAAAAAAAAATCCATCTATGTAATAGTTCCGTTCGGAGTCGGCGTTAAGCATGTAGGTCCGGTTCTCGGTCAATTGTGTACAAACTTAATAACACGCACAACACAATTGATCATAAGAAGCTAGGTCAAAGTCCTTTCAAGGGCTGAAATGGCCAGTTATTTATTTTTTTATTTTTTATGTAATAGTTTGCTTAATTATTGAAAAGAGTGAGAGAGAGAGAGAGAGAGTTTAACTCTTTTTATAAATTTTCAATTGTCAAAAAAAAAAAACAGCACTTGAAATCGTTGCCGTTCTCTTTGACGTATTTTCTCATTTTGACAGATAATCAAATTACTCTAGAATACTCGAACATCATGGTATATTAAAACAAAATAGCATTGACAACTGCTTATTTTCCTTCTACAAGAAAACATCTGCTGTCAAAAACAACTATTTGTGAAAATGTAACTGCAGCTGTTGAGGTTGTTTTTTTTCACTTCAACGTTTTCAACATTGCTTGTGTTTTCAATGGCCGATTGTAAGCGCTCTCTTCTTGAGTATATTTTCTGTCAGGAGAGGGTTTCCTAAGCTACTGTCAATGTTACCTTGTATTATTATACTATGCTCGGACATTAATTGAAGTGAGTACGAAACACACTCAATAATCTAAGTATATCTATATCTGTACTATCATAAAAAAATAAAGTTAATATTTTTTGTTGCCGCTAAACTCCAAAAGTACTAGCCCGATTTTTATGAAATAAGTTTTAAAATATCATATTTGTGCTACAAAAGGATATAGGGGTATTTTCTTTACGAAGCTATTTAAAAAAAAAATCATTTACAGTGCCATGCATTGCTTGATCGTTAGCTTTTCATGCGTTTTTGCTGCGAGAGTTTCGATAAACTTCATGTTGCTTTCTACCCCATTCTCTCTTTATTGTCCGCAAGCACAACACAACAAAATAAACAAACAAATACATATACATGCCCAAGCTGCCGTTTTAAAATATATAATAGGAGTAAGATTTTAGTTTTTGGGGAGAAATTTAGAAATTTTAGGAATGGTTTGATACTTGAAAATAGAGACAAAGTAGTACTGCATCAAAACACACTAATAATGATATGAAAGTTATTTTTTCTTTTTATTTATTTGCCTTGTTTTTTGTTTTTTTTTTTTTTTTGAATATGTGAAACTCTTTTAACATAAGAACTCAATGCTCTAATTATATCATACAAAAAAAAATATAGACATATCTTTTTATCTATAAAAACTTATAAATTAAAACTTACTGAAATATTAAATAAGTACAAAATTAAATCATAGTTTTTACTTTATTTAATACACATAATGTCACATATAGCACAAATTGTTCTGTCTAAGTAACACTTTTAACGATTTATAACCAAAACATTAATTTTAATTCTTCATGTATTTTAAAATTAATCCTTTAGAAGGAATCCAATTCTCAATGTGCTTCATATCCATTAATTCTTTGTCAATTAAAATTGAATGAACTGTTGTATTCAAAAGGCAATTTCTTTTTTATGTTTTATTACATTTAGCTCGGAGGAAAAGAACATGAAAATGTAACGAACAAAGTGAACGAAAAAAAGGAGACGTTCAGAGAAAATTATTTTTTAGCAGTAATGGTGAGAGCTTATTAGGCCATTTTCAGCTATTTAGAAAAAGGAGTAATTTTTGGGTTTGGGGAGTATAGTGGTACTCACGACTAAATAGGAGTAAAATACTACAATTTTAGTACTTTCGGCAGCGCTGATACATACATAGGTACTTTGCTGCGCTTAAAATAAAAGAACAATTGAACTCACCACACCAATTGCCAATTGGATCGAAGTAGATTCTAATATGTTGAAATTAGTTTTGCTGTGGTGAATTAATCCAACACAGTTTTGTTAAAAGGGGATTCACTAACCACCGCCAGAATTTTCAAGAATTTTTTTTATGGAGTTTTTCGGCTTTATCTTTTTACACTTTTAATGAGACTCAATCCGACTTGATGTATAGTATATATGTATGTTTTATTTGTTCCGTGACATGCAAATTTTCTACACATGTGGAAATGGAATGTACACATAACCGTTGTTTTTCTGTAATTTATAAATGACCAAGAGAAACAAACGGTTGACTTTTTACTTTTATAGAAGTGGTGAATCATTGTGTGATTCAATAAGTTTTTTATAAATTGATAAAGATAAAGTATGGATAAAGAGAAAACGTCCGTGGCGCAGGCCACAAAGTGGAAAAAAGCGTCTGTTTTCCTTTGCTGCCCGTAATTTTCAACCAATTTAGTTGATTTTTTTTTTAAATGCAGATAATTTTTATGCGAAGGTTATAGGCTAAAAAAATAGGGTTGTCATCTAAATTTTCACTGGGACACTGAATGCGAATTCAGAATTTCAAAAACGATGTAATTTTTTTACCATAGAGTTGCCACCTTAATTTTAAAATTTTTACGAATTTAAAATTACGTATTTTTTCCAACGGGCTGGCTGCCACCTAAATTTTTTTACTCAGACGAATTCGGTGCTGAGGCGAATACTAGCTAAAAATGGGTCACTGAATCCGAATCCATTGTCAAAATTTCAAAATTACGTAAAATGCCATCGAATATGCAGGCAAATGACAAGCCCATATGTAACATAACTAAAACATCCATATGTTTGTCAAACATAACATATGTAACATAATTGTTTGATATGAATGTTCAATGGCTAACAAAAAAACCATTAAAAGCATTGGATATAACTATCTATGAAACATCTACGAGGAAATCAAGTCTTGTTTGGTGGTGCTTTGATACTGTTAGCTGGAGACTTTAGGCAAACGTTACCAGACATTTCTAATTCTGCTGCTGACGATGAAATAAACGCATGCTTGTAATATTGAATTCTGTGGAAAATTGTAAGAACACTCTCATTAAAAACAAAGGTACTCGTTCAATTGCAAAACGATCCATCAGCAGCTGAATTTTGAAAATTGGAGATTTTGGGGACTGAAAAGTGGGAATTGCTGAAAATTGGGGATGATACAATGCCAGTTAACAGGAAGACAGGAATTATAGCACTACCAAACGATTTTTGCAGTTTAACTCAAACAAAAGAAGAACTGGTTCATAGCGTGTTTCCAAACATAGCACAAAACTACAAAAATCATGCTTGGTTAAGTGAGCGAGCAATACTGGCCGGAAAGAACAACGATGCCAATTATCTTAACGAGGCTATTTTAAATGAAATACCAGGTTTTTATTCACAAATCAGTGAATACCATAAGGAATGAGGATGAGGTGGTGAATTATCCTACAAAATTTTTAAACGCACTTGATTTGCCAGGAATACCACCGTATGTATTGCAGCTAAAAATTGGAGCGCCTATTATTATGCTTTGCAATATCAAAAAATCAAAACTTTGTAATGTCACCAGGCTTGAATTAAAAAAAATATCGAGAAATTTGATAGAAGCAACAATTTTGAATAGAAAATTCAAAGGATTGCCTGGTTTTGATTCCTCGCATCCCAATGATTTCATCTGATGTGCCATTTGAATTTAAGCGTCTTCAATTTTCTGTTCGCTTTGCATACGCCATTACCATCATTAAGTCGCAAGGACAATCTTTACAAATGTGCAGTATAAATTTGGAAAATCCAGTTTTCTCCCATGGCCAACTCTACGTTGCTTGCTCCAGAGTTGGAAAACCATCTGCACTATTTGTTTTCACGAGCGATGGTGAAAACACAAAACCAAGAATGTTGTTTATCTAAAAGCAAATATTTTAATTTTATACAAATTGTTCGAAAAAGCTTTTTTATTTGCTTGACGAAGCGGGCGACAATTCAGCTAGTTTTCCATAAAATTGAAGTTATCAATATTACTATGAACGAAATTTATATGCTTTCTCTTTGTTGATATATCGTAGACATTAACAGTTAATTATGTTAAGCTGCTCCGCTAAAATATTTAAATTTAAGCAGCAGCTAATGAAAAAATGCATTAATGAGAAGTTGACAAACTTAATGTATAAATACCTTAAAAGTGGTTGGACATCTTTTTTTTACAGTGGTACCAATAGTGAGCTATTTTAAACAACTGTCTATTCAAAGTATTCGTTTCTAATATAATGCAGTGAAAAATCTTTATCGTTTCAAAGTTTATAACTTCAGATATCCAAATACGAAGGCCAATGACTTTTTGCTTCGCAACACCCTGTTTCTTCGTGCGCTCTCTCTCTTTCTCTCTCTATCTCTCTCTTACTAATCACTCTTACTAATAGATGCTATTGCTAATAGCTTCTAAAACATCCTCAAATAAATGAAAATTTCCTAGAAGCATAAAGCCCCGCCTTTCTGCCATTTACTGAATATCAATGAGAATAAAGAAAAACAATTTATAAAATAAATAATTCTGATGAGTTGGTATCTTTTACAATAAGCAGCACAATAATTGCTAATTTAACCTTTCTTGCGGAGAACGTACTTAATTGACCGAATATTCAAACATTGTTAGACTTTTAAAATGGAAAAGATATACATTTTTCTAATTAAGAATTCTGTATTCAAACTGCGTAAAAAAAGCGCAGTTAAATATTTTACATACCTAATTAGATGGCAGCATTGCCAGCTGTATTGTGAGTTGAAATTTTACAAAAACGGTCGGGTTGGCTTCATTGCGCTATGCATATTTTTTGATGTTTTGTATATTTTTATTTTTTTTTTGAGCCTTCTTGCACTTTCTACAACTTTAGTTAAGGCAAGAATATTTGGAATGCGTCTTGAACTAATTTCACTTTCATTGAAGTTGATGAAATGCATGTGAATTTAGTAATAATTTAAAATGAAAAAAAAAAAAATTCATTATATTTAGGTCAAAGTTTCTAATTTTCATGTGTTTTAATCAGATTATTACAAAAGTCAACAGTTATACAGTTAAATACAATAAAAAGTCAAAAGTAATAAATAAGACTGAAATATTTAAAGAGCATTGTTTCAAAAGGGATTCTTCGAATTTATGAGCGTACGCATTTCCCCCCATTTTATAGAAATTACTTGTGTATACAAGTTTCAAATTTCGATAAGCGAGCTTGCATCGGTTGCTTCGCTTCATGTTCTTGCGAAGTAAGTATCGAGGTCTTGAGAGTATAATCTCATTAAAGACTCGCAAATGTTACCTACGGGAAGTTGAGAAGAAGAATCTCTCTTAAATTGTGAGCGAATGCGTTATTCTCTGCCGAGAGAGGAGAGAGAGAGATCTGCTTTCGAAGTAATTGTGAAGGCATATGTAATATTTTAGTGAGTGAGCTTGTTTTACTTGGTTTACTAGGGCTATTGCGAAGAAATTTATTGAATTCTTAAGACTATAACCTCGCATTAGTTTCGCAAGACGGAGAGACTTCCCAAACTTGTGAGCGAAAACATTTTTCTTCTTTGATAATACTTCACAAGTACTTGTGAATACAAGTTCCAAATTTTGGTGAGCGAAGAAGCTTGTATAAGTTCTTCTAAAATAAAGTCCAGGTCAAGGTCATGAGAGTCTAATATCGTAACAACCTCGCAAAATCTTCTTAGCGGTAGTTGAGAAGAGAAGCCTCTCTAATATTATGAGCCGATGAATTATTCTCCCGCGATATTAATTTCAAAATACTTGTGAAGATACGTTTTAAATTGGATGAGCAAGCTTGTATTTAAGCAGTCCCATTTTTCTTATGAGAGCGAAACTGTTCACTTGAGAGTGTATCGTCGTTAGTGTGCTTCGTATAGCTTTTAGCGAAGCACATTGTCAAAGTTCAGTTCGTTAATAAAGAGTTAGATTGTTTGATACGAAAGTCTACTTCTTCGCCAAATGACATTCGAAAAAACTTTGTACGAGTACAAATCACACACATTTATTTTTGGCCCAACTAATTATTGAACTTCCAAGAAGCTATTTCGAAGAACATTTGTTTTCCCTTCACACACTTCACACAAGTAATACAAGTGTATTGATCCTTATGAAGGATATTTTTAAAAGAATTTTTGATGATAAGTAAATAAATTTAATTGTTTGGACAAGAAGTAAAAATAATTGAAACAAAATTTGTGTGGAGATTTTATAATATGAATTATTCCGTTAAAAGCTTTATTTCCTTAAAAGCTTTTTTTTTTTTTACATTTTCGTCGTCATTACAGCTCTTGTGAAGCTAAATCTTAAGTCATGACTTTTATCTTAAATCCTCATTCAAAACCCAGAGGAGAAAGTTCATTTATTTGATTAATTTTTCTGGGATTTTTTACAAGCTTCTTTAGATGATTTTAATAAGGCTCAAAGTGAATGAGGTCGCTTACTGTTGCTTGAGTATTGTCTAAGTTCTGAATACTGACAATTTGAATTAATTTTCTTACAATGACAATTTTATAGCTATATAATTAAGTTTTGTATTAAAAATTTTTAATAAATACTTCTTAAATCTTAGAGTTTGAAAGGAGTTTCTTTTCAATTTATTTGACCTTAAATTTGGTATTTTACACATCTTGTTAGAACCCTGTCTAAAGCAACTCAATCGAATATGTGTGTGTGTAAAATTCAATTAAACTCAGCATGATGCATTAAATTGCAATCTTCGATTAGCATCGTCAACAGTTAGAAAAGTCTAAAAATCTAGCACAAATCAATAACAGCACTAACAACAGCAACAATTTGGCAAAATACTGACATACATATTTTTGCATGTACAACATGCTAGATGAACCGAAAACTTGACGGTAACAAATATAATTCTTCTCAAACAACAATTCAAATGAACGATCCATAAACAATTCGAGTTTTTGTGCATTAACTCGATTTAACGGGAATGCAACATGTTGTTTGGCTGCATTAACCACCAATACGCCAACGACAGCTAGAGCCAAACAAACAACCAACAAAAACAGCAAAAACAGCCATGACAATGAACGATGTCATTAGAATTGTATATCAACCTTGACCCTCATGCCAACCGGGTTCGGTTCTAAACTTTCTTGTGCTATTTTTCAATAAAATCTTGCTTGTTGTTCATCGTTTTATTTTTCCCAACACTTGTGCGCTGTAGTAGGTAAAGTGAAGGAGTTTCTTGTGGGCAGATCGGCAGGCAGGCAGGTAAGCATTTGGCATCATCCCAGTGACCTACTCTCTGTCGTTGAAAGCGTGTTTCTTGCAGAAACAACCATTAAAGTTGTCATGCTCAACCGCACCATCGTTATGGCAATAAAATTAATGCTGTGTGATTTTGTTCTTTTTTGTTTTTTTTTTGTTTTTTTGATTCTTGTTTAACTTGGTGCAGCAACATTTGCTGATTGTTAGCAATTTGTGCAGTTTGCTGTGTAGGTGGCTTTGCTGGCTGGAATTGAGTTATTTTATCATTTATTTCGTTTTTTTTGTTTTGTTAAACTATTTTTGATTTTATTCAGAATGCAATGCAGCTTAGTAGGTCTAACTGTTATGTTTACTATTTTTCTGACTGCTTATTTGGGTTATTTAGCTATAAGAATGCAAAGTTTTGTTTGACAAATAAATGGTTGAATAACTTAACTGATGAACTTAATAGTTGAACTCAGAGAATTTGAATAAGAAATAAAAAAAAAGTACCGAGTTTAACAAAGGAGATGGAAATATACTAAGCTTGTAGCTGAATTTCGTTATTTTTTGGCTAATATTGCTTGTGAGACAAAGTTTCAATTTGTTTCTTAACTCTTCTGAACAGAGAAAATATTCAACCGATGAAACGATGAAACAAAAATATGTATGTATCTGTTTCTATTAAAGAACATTTATCAACACTTGGTTATTCTTTTCTAAACAAAAGACTTAAGCAACGAACTTGCTTTCGATATTTAGGTCTCTGACTTGTTCAGAGTTGTAACTACGAATATATTTTATCATTTCGCCACTCTATTTATTTAATAGGCATTGATGCGAGGTTCTCCCAAGCCAATTAACTATTTTTACGATGAAAGTGTGATTAATTAAATTAGGTTAAGGCTGTGCAAAGCTCTTAAAATGTGCAAAGATTTAAAAAATAAAATAGTCGCTCACATGAGTTTACTCGGAATAACTTTGAAAAGCATGTTATTAAAATTAATTTTAGTATTTATTTTTTGTCTTCTTAATCACCACATTTTGAATCTATTATTAAAAAGTTATTGTTAAAAATCTAGATGTCGCTAACTAGAAACAGCGCCACAAAGTCAGAAGTTACCCACAGGCAAGCTTGGGGCTGAAAGGATTAAATACATCCTTTTAATTGATCTATATTTCAGTTAAGAAAAAGTTTTTGAATTTAACGAATTCTATTTTTTTCAAAACTATAAAATTCTACCAAAAATGAATTTTTATGCATTTTTTTTATGTTAGTTCCGGTTCATAAAATTCTCGGTTAAACAATTTCGTTGTACATTTAAAGATATGTATACCAGTAGCTTGAAAATTGTTGTTGTTGTTATTGTTTTTCATTTGTGCTAAATTTGAAGACTTTTCTAGCTGTTGGCGATACTAATCGAAGCTCTTCTGCATCATGCTTAGTTTAATGGAATTTTGGACAAACTTATTCGATTGATTTGCTTAAAGCATAATTCAAACGATACATGCTATATTTTAAATATGCGGTCAAATAGATTAAAAAGAAGCTCCTTTAATTTTTTTTTGTTTAACAAACATGAATTAAAAATTTAAAATTTATGTATAAAAATTAATTACATAGATATAAACAACCAAAAATTTTAATAAAAATTGTCAAGCAACATTGTCAAGCAGTCTGTTCTGTTGAATAACAGCAATAGTACACGATCTCACTCACTTTAAGCCTTATTAAAGTCATCTCGAGGAGATTTTTTAAAACTTTAGAAAATTTAATCAATAAATGAACTTTCTCTTCTGAGTATTGAGTGAAGATTTAAGATAATAGAATTGACTTAAGATGAAGCCTCAAAAGAACTGCACGATAGTACACTGGCGAGCAATGAAACTGACTCACTTTATTTTTTTTATTTAAGTGCTGTTTTCTGTGTTTTGCTTCCTATATAAAAGATCTTAGTACACCACTTAAAAGACCGGGAAATTTTCTGTTTGAAGATACAATTTAAAAAAAAAAAAAAAAAAAAAAAACAAAATACAGAAATTAATCAAGTAAAAATTACTCGTATCTTGCTTCAGCAAGAAAGCGACGCACCGATATTGCCACGTGGGAACGAGCATTATCCTGCATAAAAATAAAGGAGTCCCCTAAAATTGCTCGGAAAGGCACAACATGTTCTTGCAGGATTTCCCGGATATTGCGTTCAGCCATTAAACCACTTCCTCTGCTTCCACCATGTATAAAAACCAGATCTGTTTTATATTCCAGCCTACATCATACAAGATCCTCCTCCGTACACCACTGTTCTTCTAATACAACATTGTGCATAACGCTCATCTGGCCTCCTATAGACGCATTTTCTTCTATCGCTGCCATGTACGCATATTCTGGACTCACCTGAGAAGAGAACTGAGCTCCATTGTTCTAAGCTCCAATCTGCATGCTGTTGAGTAAATGTAAGGCGGGTTTGATGGTGCACTGCAGTCGGTTGTAGGCCTGTTGCCGGTCTTCTTGGGATGAGGGAAGCTTCTTTAAGCCTTCTTGTTATAGTCACTCACTAACAACTAATCCACGCACTTTTAACAGCTCTTTCTGGAGGCTTACGCCGGTGGCATGGCGATTTATTAAGCTCGATGTGACTCTCTTGCAGAAGTAGCGCGTTGTCCACTTGATCTTCGGTAGACTCTAGATTCTGAATATTGGCTATGGTACAATTAGCGGGAAATATAGCGCTGACTAAAGCCTTGTTGCAATAATGCCACTATTTGAGCTGTTTTAGTTTCTGTTGTGTCCATTTTCGATTTGCAAACATTAAATTTTATATAATCACAATTTTTACAAAGCCTGCATTTCAGTTTCATTGCTCGCCAGTGTAGTTGCAAGACAGCCATTTTTCTTCTTCTTTTATTTCATTTTGAATTCATTTGCAGGAAGATATTCTTGACGTCGAATCTTCACCTAAAAGGTGTCGATTCAGTGATACTTTCGAAAGGTTGGTAGTAATTGCAAAAAATATATACAATTTACTGATTTCCATAAAATGCGTAATAGTAGAAAAGTTAAAACACAAAAGTTTTATCCCTTAAACTATCAATAAATAAAAATAGGTTGGATCAGAAAATAAAAAAACATATTGAAAAAGAATTGCGAATTATTTTTCGGTATTTGAGAAAAAAGATGGAGTTACATAAAAAAGGTGTTACAAGGAGTTACATAAAAAAGGCTATGGTTTCAAAGAAATAAGTAAAAGTCTTAAAATTGATAAAAAAAACTGCGGCATCATTAGGAAAAAAAATATTAAAAAACAAAATAAAATAAATGCAAATACAAGGGGAAGAGTACGAAAAAAATACCACTACCAAAATTTATGCATATATTTTGAGAGTAATAAAAAAGAACTGACGTTTGCCAGCACTGCGTTGTACATTCTTTGGTTGTACCAAACAAAAGACTTAAGCAACAAACTTACTTATCATAAATAATCTTATAGGCTTCTTTATTTATTTTAAATATTGTTTAAAACTTATTAAAATAAATTAAGTATTTTATTATGATATACAAATCTTTTTAAAATCTTTAAATGTTTTGAAATTTTAAAATATATTTAAAAATAAATTTTAAATAAAATGAAATTTTCCTGCTGGATAGGTAATAAATAAATAAATACCTGGCCATTTCAGCCCTTGAAAGGACTTTGACCTAGCTTCTTATGATCAATTGTGTTGTGCGTGTTATTAAGTTTGTACTCAATTGACCGAGAAATGGACCTACAGGCTTAACGCCGACTCCGAACGGCGATGAACGGAATGTTCTTATTCTCAAGAAGCTTTACATGGCATTTTTATTACTCTCTGAGGTTTGCCATTGTCTGCAGAGAGGTGGCGGCCGTACAGAAAAATTATTTTAATTCAAATAATTTTCTGTCGCTGCTGGGGTTCGAACCTGGGTTTCCAAAGTTCTTTGACATAGCGGCCACGCACTTTAACCAACTACGCCACGGACGCCACTGGATAGGTAAGCTTCAATTTATTTGAGTGCACGCCATCCAAATGAGAATGAAATGAGTATAAATGTTTTAATAGCTGCGTTCTTTCTTCAGCCTATACTCAATTCATGTCGCTTATTTCAAAATTTGTATGTGAAAACAACAAAAAAGTCTATAGCTAGTTGAGAATAGAGTAGGTCAATTATCAGTTGAGTTGAGTAAAGTTGCGTTACCAAGTTCTTATTTTTTAGTTGGTTTGTGTACGGAATAAGTAAAATGTAATAGATTTTGTCAAAATGTGATGTGAGTACAAAAACAAAATTAATTTCCTTTAGGGGGAAGATACCTCATAATTTCGGAAAAATTTCGAATGTCTTTTTAATTTTTCTTTCAAACAAGTTGTAAGTCATTTATATTGGTTGGAAATTGCATAGTGACCCAAAGACACAGCGTGATGTGAATAGGGTTAAAAAAAAATTATAAGCTGCGTGTAGTGACGATATACGCACAAATCTTTTGCATGGCTACAGCTTTATTGGAATTTTCGAAGTTTTTACTGCACTATAACAATTTTTAATTTGTCCTGTATGCAAGCACGAAATAAGTTTTGGTGAGTCAGGGTTGAGAAGCCTAGGTTTCAAAATTTCAGCTAACATTGCTGCTGGAATATTTAGTGAAGGCTACACCTCCATTCTGAAGTTTATAAATGAGCTGGGTATAATTATTGGCACCTATTGCAAAGTTTTCGTCGAAAATACCGATAAGGCACGAGTAGCGAAACAGAACCGAAAAAGACTCTCCAAGACAAAAGCAGTTTGTACAGCTCGGATGTATCTTCTGGAAGGATTTACCTACAAGTTAAAAGATATCGTGAGAATAAATAGTTTTGTTTGGTGTCAAAACTGTCGAATCTCGACCTTCGATTAAACAGCCGAAATAAATTTTAATTTTTAACTATTTTTATTATATTACAGGTTTATCTTTCCCTTCAAAATATCACTACTCGAAGAAAAAAACCTCTTTTGTTTCATATAAGTGAGAAAATTTTGGCAGCTACAGGAGATACTTTGCAGATCCACCATTTACTAAAAATATAGGAAAATAAAAAATTATCCAATTATGTTATCAACTTGAAAAAAATTATTGAACAAAACTAATTTCACCCTGTCTATGGGTATCTCCCCCCCTTAAGAAGTTTCTTCGTTTTCAATTTAATTTATTGGCAGACTTTTTGTGGTCTGTCAAAACAAAAGTGCTGCCAACTATTTAGTAAGTAACAGCTAAGTAAGTTGCCATTTTTTTCGTAATTGAGTTGAGCACTGGCGAATCAAACGCAGAAAATTTTTAAAAAGAAAATTAAAAAAAAATAAATTTTTACCTACTTGATACGTAAGCTATAATTTATTTGCGCGCAAACCAACCAAATGAAAATGAAATCAGTTTATTCGTTGATTCCATATTTATCTTTAAACTTTTCTTAACAATATCTAAAATGTTAATTTTCTTTTTTAATGAGGAAACTGTTTTGGATTTTAAAAATAAATAATAAAAATAAAAATAACAAAAAAATTCTTTGCATTTCCTTCAAATGGTAATATAACGTAAGTTTAAATCTATCTGTTTTGCGTTTAAAGTTAATCAACTGCTTTTATCATAAATGAAGCTACGCCGACTAAAAACCAACAACGCTAAAAAAACATTAAAAAAATCTAAAAATTTATCCATAAAATGCAAGAATATAACAACAATATTGCACACTTTGCTGACCCAAATCAAAATGTTCATTCTTACTATGTAATCCAATCATGCAAGACAAATATTTTTGCTATTTTTTTTAAAAAAATTTCACCCATTTTGCCACTTGAACCAATTTCGGACACCTTACGCTGTGTGTTTGTCTTAATGTATTTCATGCTTCTTAAGAACAACAACAGCAGCATAGCAACAACAATAATATCTTGAAATATTTTTATAACTCTGCTCTAGTGCTCCAGTTAAAGACAGTTTTTATTGGTTTCTTGTTTTTGTTATTTGTTTTTTATTTTTTTTTTTCATTTTACTTTGTCGTCACTCTAAAGAACATGTGAAAAAAAAACCAACTGACCATGCTGCCTAGTAGCCAAGAGTTGATGGCTCGCATAACTGCAACACATCACGTTAGCACCAATAACGTGACGTAGAAGTGACATTAGCCGCCGCAGAGGAAGTTGTTGTCGATGGTTTTAATAGGCAGACACATGATATACTAGTAAAAAAAAAAAAAAAAAAAAAAAAAATTAAAAAAGGCAGTAAAGAATAAAAGCAACAAAATTTGATTGCTTAGCATAAGAAGTCGAAGCGTAACATGCACAAAATGTGGGTCAATCGAGTTTGAATGGTTAATGTGAGTATGTGAGTGTATGTGAGAGTGTATTTATATGCGAGTGTGTGCCTAATGGGTGAGGGTTTTTGTTGTTGTTGTTGTAATTGTGCTGCCTGTGAATGACCACTTAACTAAAAACTTGTTCTGCTTTAGACAAGAAATTAGCATGAACCACTTAAACAGCTTAATAGAAACTGCTAAACAGCTTGGTGGGTTCTTTGTGTTTAGTTATCTTTTTTTTGTAACTACAAATTGTTTACAGATAAGTTTTTTTATATTTAATTAAACATGTATTGAAAATATAAAACCCACGCTCGCATGCCTAGAATATTTGAAATATTGAATAAATCAAGTCATATTTTGAGTATAAATCATTTAGAAATAAGTTCTATAAATATTTTCAATTAAATTAAAATTAAAATTTTAACAAGTTCGAACAATTTGCGGCACTTTTGCTCACTTTATTTCTATTGTCCGAGCATATAAAACAAAAGACTTAAGCAACGAACTTGCTAAGTTACAAAATGGAAGAAATGCTTTTATTTTTTCATAAAACATTTCATATAAAATCGTGAATGGAAAATTGTGTAACTTACCACAAAATGGGATACCTTCCGGCATCCAGATACCCTTGTCACATACACGACGTGCTGGTCCCAACAGCTCGAAGCCACGCTCGCATGAATAGGATGCAACCGTGCCATGCGTCAGATTGGCGTTTGAAAAAACAATGGTGCTGTGCGCTGGCGAGCCCGGAAAACTACATGACGGTTCTGTAAAGGAAGAGAAGAAAAAAGGAAAAAAAACATGAAAACATGATAATTATAAAAGTTGTTGCTTTATATCTGTATGTAATTAAAAATGAAGACATAAATATATTCAAAATAAAGAAGTAACAAGTTAGCTGCTTGTTATGCAAGCAGCTGATTGCAGTCAAAAAGCAAACATTTTCCACGCATTTCGCTGATACATAAAATGTACATGCTTAATGCGTGCCCAACTTAATTATGTTGCCATGTTTTAGCTGTTGCTGCTCTTGTTGTTGTCTTCTTTTGAGTTGCGACAGACCCGAAAGCAACTTTATGCTTACATCATTAAAATGACTTCCTGACTGAACATTTTTGCCTATGTTTGGAGTTGTAATGGTAATCTTACAAAAACAAAAATATCATAAAATTAGCTGTTACTGATAGTCTTTCAAATTGTGCTTCAAATGCATGACTAGGTATAAAGTGCATTAATTGCCAATGGTTGTGACTTTACAAATAAATACAAAATCTTTTTTATTCTATATTTAAAACAAATTTGAGTATGTTGACAACAAGACAACATGAAGACAAAGAAGGCAACAACCAACAACAACGGCTCTGTATAGAGCATACCACACAG
Organism: Pherbina coryleti; assembly: GCA_943735915.1. Lineage (NCBI taxonomy): Eukaryota > Metazoa > Arthropoda > Insecta > Diptera > Sciomyzidae > Pherbina > Pherbina coryleti. The sequence continues at coordinate 13,284,884 of OX030951.1, forward strand.
CTTAACTATACAGACTGTTTCGTTGGCCGCTACACCAACTCATCAGTAGTCTTGTATGACTTTTTTTATTCTAATTAATATGGTTCTGTTGAGTTTGTTATAAATTTGCAGTTTCTGTCTTAAGGGGGTAGATATGTTTAGGAAAACTTTTTTTTTGTGATTTTTATGATATTTTTTTTTTTACAAAGAATGGATGTGTATAATTTATGAAAACTTTTAATACGAGGTGCTTTGAAATATAACGGGAATTTATATTTTTTACAAATAATTTTATTATTCATCTTCATGAATGTTATCCCATTCAAAGTAGTCCCCAATATATATTATTACTTATGCTAAAGCTTCTTCCGATTCCCAAAACATTTCTGGACCGCGTTCCTTGGGATAACCTTGAGCTCTTTCAGCAATTTACTTTTAATTTCATCTACGCTAGAAAAACGACAGATCTTCACGTTTTATTTTTTTATTTTTGGGAACAAAAGAAAAAAAAAATTCACACGGGAGGGCTATGGAGGTTAGGGCATGATAACAGTGTTGTTTTTTGCTTAAAGTTCACGAACAAGCAATGAAGTGTGAGCAGGTACATTATCAAAAGTCATGAATTGTTCTTCTATTAATCCGTGTGTTTTCTCGGGATTGCTTCAAGCAAACTGCGTTGAACTAGAGGTAGAATTCTTTAGAGGAGATTAAAAGAAGAAGCCTTTCAGAATTCGTGTTCCAACAAGAATGCTGGCTGATACTAGAAGACTTCGTATTGAGGCAAGGAACCGCTATAATGCAGTTTTAAAACGCGAAAAATTTCTTCACGAAACTCGCATTAGAGAAAAGGTCTTCTTTGTCCCAAAGGGAGTAGCGCAAACTCTCCAAAGTCAAGGAGAGTGTAATAAACTTCCACCTTATAATTTATCTAGAGCGCAACGAATTGCTTATTGACTGTCAATATGGCTTGCGTAGGGCTCGCTCTACTCATGGCGTTCCTCACGGAGAAATGGAACCATTGTATTCACTTCTTCGGTGAAAGCAGGGTTTTTGTTCTGGATATTTCTAAGGCGTTTGACCGAGTGTGCCATAAAGCTCTCGTGACAAAAGAAATTGCATATGGTGTTGGTGGTAGGTTTGGTAACTTTTTGTGGATCACGTGTTGTCTAAAGGACAGGTCGATTCGTATCGTGGTTGACAGCATTTCGTCTGGTGGGCATGACATCGGTGCTGGAGTACCGCAGCGTCCAGTCCTATTGCCAACTATGTTTCTGGTTTTTATCAACGACGTTGACTTACAACCCAATTCATTCGTTTGCTGACGACAGCGGCATTTGTCATTCAAATTCCTTCAAAAAACGCCCGAACTCTTTGGACATTGAGAGAGAGAGAGAGGCAACACATGAATGAAACATTGCTTGGAAAAAAGCTCCGAGTGGGGGCTTGATAATAGAGCTGAGTTTAATGCTAGCAAGGCTCAGTGTCACAATCACATTTTCGATGTGTCGAAAGAAGCGGCTAAGTGCCTAGGTTTTTTAAAACGCTGTAAGAAAAACTTCACTCTAAGTGACCTACGCATGATCTATACCTCATATATTAGGCCAATGGAGTATAAGCACTTGGGCAGGTGCTTCAAGATCTTATTTGGAGCTTCTGAACCGAATTTAACGATGTGTGATATATCTGATTAGAGATGAAAACATTTCATGGTTTAGTCTAAAAAAAAAAAAAACAAATTCAAAGACAAAATTTAATTAAAATTGAAATCCATTATTTATAATTAATTAAAAATCGCCAATAGTAACATAACACGTGTTATTCTTTCAACAGCTGACAAAAAGTAAACAACCAATATGACTAAACATTTATACAGAAATGCTTTCTAGACATGCGGGCCAATACAACAATAAAAAACATATTGCCAACCAACCGGACCAACTTAGCCCGCTAAATTTAAAAATTCGCGCTACTTTTTGAACACACCTCAAACACAATTTAAAAAAAAAATATTTTCGACTTAAACGCTTTTGAAGAAACACATTAACAAACACAAAAAAAAAAAAAATACTAAAAATAAAAAAATAAAATATAAGATCTGTCAACGTTCTCTCTACCCTTTCAAATAAATTAGTAACTACCTTTCAAGTACATAAATGACTACCGGAGAGACCACTCCGTTGCACAGTGGTCCCAAATATATTTTTTGCGGCATAATATATTTCGAATTGACCTACATATCTTAAAGTTTTCAAATAGCATTCTTTGATAAAGAAAATGTTCTTCTGAAAAAATAAACGAGCCACGCCTTCTATTGCAGGTAGCTGCGATACAAAGTGGTAAACCAGTACACAGTTTTAAGGTTCCATTCCTGCCACAAAAATTGAGATTTATTCTGAATTTTTTTTTAAATATTTTACTATGCTTTAGTTTATATTTGCACGAAAAATGGGCAGGCCATGCCCACTATTTCAATTAGCTACCATACAAAGTGGTAAATCAGTGCACAGTTGTAAGGTTCCATTCCGGCGACAAAAATTTAGATACATTCTAAATTTGTTTTTAAATATCTTACGATGCTTAAGTTTATATTTGTCCAAAAAATGGGCAGGCCACGCCCACTATTTCAGGATGCTCCCACATAAACTGGTAAGCCAGTGTACAATTTTAAGATTCCATTCCTGCCACAAAAATTGAGTTATATTCTGAATTTTGTTTGTAAATATATAACGATGCATTAGTTTATATTTGTATAAAAAATCAGCAGACCACGCCCATACAAAGTGGTAAACCAGCGTACAATTGATTTACAGTAAAATTAAGATAGATTCAATTTAATACAGTTACACAAATTTCGTAATTTTTTTGTGATTGCAAGCTTCACATCTTGGCTAATTTCATTTGAAATCTTGCTTTCGACAAAACTGCAAATATCATAAAAAACAAACAAATTTTTTTTAAGTCATCTAGACCTATTTACCCCCTTAAGACTTTTGTTTGAGTGGGTCAATTTTTTTTTCTATGATTTTGTTACTGCTACAGTTCACTGCTTGTCAGCTATTGTGCTAGTTTTTGATGTCTCTTCATATTTTGCAAACATTGGACATTAACTGTTTTAATTAAGAGACCTCTTAAAACCTAAAATTATGCATTTCCATTGTTTTTCTTAGTAGCCAATCATTGCAACATGGCCCAAATTGCATACAACCGGTGCAGTAGCAAGCTAGCTGACAGTCTGCCTATTTGTGGTGATGTTATATGTAATTTTTTTTTTGCTTAGTTTTATTTTCAAGTATTTTTGTTGCTAGCTTAACCGATATGTTTGCAACTATTTAAAGCATAAATTATTTCAGTTGATTGTTTGCTAATTTAAGCTGATGAGTTGCTAGCATGAGAAAATATTAAAATAATAGTTAGTTTGCGAATCATTATTGCAAGTAAACAAATCAGCTGCATCACAAATTAGCTAAAACGCATTAAGTTTTAGTTAAATTTAATTTAAATGTTAATGTTAGTGGTGATAGTAATTTTTAGCAACTAAACTCTATAATCGAATTTCTTTCAGTTCGATTATGCAACGCTCTTGGCAATCATTGTTTTTTGTTTTTTTGTGCTACTTAGCTCAAATGATTTAATTTGTGTTACCTGCCCTAAAGTTGTGATTTTAATAGCAACAATCACTTTTGTTTTTCATCGTCTAGCTGGTTGACTGTTTATGATTCCACTTTTCTAAGCTACTGTAAGTTAACACTGTCTTTTTTTTACTTTATGTTTATCTTAACTTTTGCCTTACAAACACCTGTGCTTATATGTTGCAAGTTTTTCCTTACAGCATATAGCACATTTTTTTTTTAATACCACCGACCATTTTCGATATGAGCATTACATTAAAATTTATATAAACAGTTTGTTGAAACTGTAAAATTCAATTCTATGTTATTGCTTTGACTGCTGGCACAGCTGTACATTGAAGTGGTTTTGAAGCTTTTATTTTCTCTTTGCAGCTATTGGCTGGTTAGTTGCTCTTACGTTGCAACTGTTGCACTTGGTTCACATGTGAGCCAAGCTGGAGAAAAATTGTTGTTTAGAGCAGTTTTTGAAAAGCAGCTAAGCAAGTAGTTGTTGCTGTTTAAGCATTGATCTGAGGCAAGATTTGAATTTTTGGCATGTTTTGGGCTCTAGTCTTTGAAGTTTCGATTTTTTTTTTTAATTTAAAGCTAAAAATGTCGATATGTTCATGTCCAAAGTGTTAAAAATGCCAATAAAGAAAAAACAAAAAACAATAATACTAAAAAAAAAGATATGTATTTAAGAAAAATCATTTTTGCCTGTGCAATCGTCAAATACCGCGTTTTGATTACGCCCTTTCGCCTAAGTTTAAACAATTTCAGACACATAAAAAATGTGTATGAAAGAATTCTTGACCATTAGAAATCTACTTAAATAAGCTCAACTTTATTTGTATGTCTTTTACGAACGCTCTTAATAAGTACGAGATCGCTATGAAAAGTACCTTTAAAATGTTCGAAATTATTGTCGAATAATTTATAATACTTATATAATATATATGGGGCGTTCTTTATCAAATCGGCTAACCCCTCCCCACCTAAACGTCTGAATTTTTGAGATAAAAAGTTCCACGACGCCTTAACATTTCCCTTGAAATCTTTATTTTTTGCCGCCATTTGGAGCTCTTGAATTTTTTTATAATTTAGAGGTGTTTTGGGCACTCTTTTGGACAAAGTCTGCGCAAAAAAGGAAACGTTAAAAAATTGGCTTAGGTTAGTTTTGACGTAGAATACGTCATTCTCGGAGGTAAGTAGGGTGGTTGATAGTGATCAGGTGACGGTATTTATATAACTTTTTGAGCCTTTGGTGGGCCTAAAGCACTGATCGTACAATGTTGATGTTAGCACTTGTTGGTCTGCTTGATCCTCAATGCGACATAAATTCATGTTAGAACTCTCTTACTTATATAAATTTTACACAATTACATGAAATATAAAGCCAACATTTGACGTTTTTGTTTACTTAAACTTGCTACCTATATATCGAAAGTTTCCGGTTTTATCGACAAAACCATAAAATTTGTATGGGAGCCCCCCTAAGGAGTGGTCGGAGGGAATAGGTGCCAAAGGCAAAAATGTTAATTTTGCAAAAGTAATGGGGTTCGGTCATACATATTAACCCTTTCTGGCACTCTCTTAAAGGTCATATGCTCAGGTGTATGGAATAAATAAACAAAAACCATAAAATTTGTATGGGAGCCCCCTTAAGGAGTGGTCGGAGGAAATAGGTGTTAAAGGCAAAAATGTTCCTTTTGCAAAAGTAATGGAGGTCAGTGATACATATTAACCCTTTCCGGCACAAACACAATAAAATTTATATGGGAGCCCCCCTAAGGAGTGGTCGGAGGGAATAGGTGTCAAAGGCAAAAATGTTTATTTTGCAAAAATAATGGGGGTCAGTGATACATATTCACCCTTTCCGGCACTCTTTTAAAGGTCATATGCTCAGGTGTATGGAATAAATAAACAAAAACTATAAAATTAGTATGGGAGCCCACCTAAGGAGTGGTCGGAGGGAATAGGTGTCAAAGGAAAAAAATGCTCCTTTTGCAAAAGTAATGGGGGTCAGTGATACATATTAACCCTTTCCGGCACAAAAACCATAATATTTGTATGGGAGCCCCCCTAAGGAGTGATCGGAGGGAAAAGATGTCAAAGGCAAAAATGTTGCTTTTACAAAAATAATGGGGTCGGTCATATATATTAACCCTCTCCGGCACTCTCTTGAAAGTCATCCGGCACTCTAACCCTTTCCGGCACTCTCTTAAAGATCATGTGCTCAGGTGTATGGCATAAATATACAAAAACCATAAACTTTGTATAGGAGCCCCCCTAAGGAGTGGTCGGAGGGATAAGGTGTTAAACGCAAAAATGTTCCTTTTGTAAAAGTAATGAGGGTCTCCGGCACTCTTTTAAAGGTCATATGCTCAGGTGTATGGAATAAATATTTTGCTAAAGAGTTTTTAAAAAAGATGTCATCAAAAGCGAATTTACTAATTCTACGTCTTATGATACGAAATAGTCGAAACTACTGTATCTTTTTTTTTCTATTTAATGATAGAATCTTATTCCTTTCCTAAAAATATATTGCAAAGTGTATATTTTTCTAAAAAGTTAACCCTCAAAAGCAAAGTGGGTCCAAAAAATATTCAGTGTTCACACGTAAACGATTTGTTATTAAAAAATAAGGTGTCTTGTCCTTGTGAAAGAACACTTTTTCTTTGCCAAATGCAGAGAGATTTTGATTTCAATTGGCATTGAATCGATCCTGTAGCTCTGCATTATAATCGTCGGTGTTTCTTTTGCACTTTTCAAGGTAATTGATGTTGACGATTCGGATTGTATTTCAAAAAACTGTCGCATAGATTTTATTAGCAGTTTTTCATAAATTCTAATAAGAAACTGTTCTTTATTTGCAAATAATTTTTATTGATTTTTTGTTTTCTCAAAATATGGGACATCAGTTTATATGTTTAAAAAATTCAAGTGTTTTAAAAAATTTTAAATAAAAAATGCAATCTCTGATTTTCCTTTTTATCATATTTCACAAAAAATTTATTTATTCAAAAAAATAAATAAAAACTAAATAAAAAAAATAATAATTTAAGTAAAAAAAATTTTGAATATACGTTTTTAAAACGAACTAAAAAGTATAAAATAATTTCTGCTAAAGCGGGGCTTTTACTTATCTTAAAAACATTAGACGCATGCTATGAGTGCTGTATTATTAACAATTCTAGTACGTTAGTGAACAAATGATTTCTTAACTCAGGTCCCTTGACTGTCAGGATAGAAGTCCTTGCATGGATGGCAGATTTGAGTTTGCAAACATCTATTGCGTTCAGTCCAGTAAGTTCTACTTGGGTTTCTGAATTCTTCAATATTAATGTTATCGAAGTTATCAAGACTGACGAGTTTTTTTGTTAAAAATTTTCCTATCTATGCCTATCTTTGATGAATTGTTTAGAAATTATTTGTTAGCAATCAAAAATTTTAATATGTTAGTGGACAAATGCTTTTTTAAGCAAGGTTATCTTTACTCCATAATATTCCCTATAGCACGTTTTTATGAGAACTAAAAGCCCCACTCTAACAGAAATTATTTTATACTTTTTAGTTCGTTTTAAAGACGTGGTATATTAAAAATTTTTTTACTTAAATTATTATTTTCTGGTCTTGTGAAAAATTTTACAATAGGTTTTATAAATAATAAATTTTGAAAGTTTTATGATCTTATCAGTACAATATTTGTTTTAAAAACCGAAATGGTTGCATAAATATTAAGCAAAAAAAAAAAGAAACTGAAGAAATTCATTGACATTGTCGAGGCTCGAACTCTTAACCTCACGATTTTAAAGCAATCGCCATGCGCTCTGAGCTACAGAACCCATTTGAAGATATCATCTAAATAACAATTAATTAAAAAAATTACATTTTACAAATTTTTTTCCACCTTGGGTAGTGAATTTTTGAAAATTTGAATTTGATTCATAAAAAAACAAAAAATTCGTTAACATTGTCGAGGCTCGAACTCACTACCTAGCGTTTATGAAGAGATCGCTTTACTCTCTGAGCTACAGAACTCACAAAAACATGTTTTCTAAATGAGGTAATAAATTCAATTCAGTTGTGAATTTTTGAATATTAAAAATGTCAATGAGCTTATCAATTTTTTTGTTTGATTTTTAATATATCTGCATGTATGCTTAGTTTTAATAAATTCTTATACTTTTTTTAAATAGCGGTCTATATATCGATCAACATTGACAGCTAAATCGGATTAAAAACACTGGTTCTGACATGCCAAACGGACTGATAACCAACCACAACAAAGCTTTTTTAGGGAATTTTATGTGCTCTACATACTTAATTTTGTCATCAACAGACTTACTACCCTCAAAATAATGCTCACCTTGTCGTTATAGGATCTATGAACTCCTTATATTAAAGCCTATGATTCTATAACAAAAATTATGGTTCTTTTGAACTATTTGCGTTTTGCGAACTGCTCCGAAAAAAAAATCAAGAATTCTTTGACAAATTTATTTTACAGGAATTATGTATAGACCTAAATTATCATTAAAATGAAGTCACAATAACATTTCAAAGTTTCAAATATCCTACTTTTCCGATACTGATGTGAATTGATATTTTTCATAAGAGTCCAAAGTACCCTAAATACTTACTTCTATTGACTCAGCTAGAAGCTAAATTATTCTCTACTCTACCCTGTTTTCATTCTTGGCATTTATTGCCATGTGCTGTTTACGAACTTCTCATGAACCTCAAAAGTCTTAGCGGCGTTCACGTTCATGAGGGCGAACTTTATGGTTTAATTTCATCTGAACGTCTCATCTCGTAGAGACGAGAGCGATACTATTTTTAGTACTTTTTATTAATGCTATTTTTTTTCCGTGAGCGCAAACGATTATTAGTGTTTCTAAATCTTACGCCCACAAAGGCACGCAAGCGGACGATTGTGTGCTTTGACAAAAAATCAAAAAAAAAAAAATGCAAGCACTAGAATTATTCAAACCGTAAACTTTTTCAATTGATTTATCTAGAAATTTAGAGAAAATATTTATATTGTTGCTTAACCGCTTCCTAGCAATTAATAAAATTATAAGATACTAGCAACTTGTTACGCATTTTTTTTTCTAATTAGTATTACAATCTGGCCTATCATCCACAATAAAAAAAACATTGGTTTACGGAGTGGAGCAGAGCACCACCCAGGCACCATCACTGAGGCAATGTTCGAATTACAAGAAGAAATTAGTTAAAATCAGACAACTCTACCGTTAGATGAAGAACAACATAATAAACAATATAAAATCATGAAAGGCAAGCAAGTGAAACACACGCATACACACACACATATACAGGCCTGCACTAGAGTATGCGTACGCCTTTAAGTCAGCGAATTGGAACAGCAAGTTTACGCACACGTACACACTGACTCGCACACACTCTCACACACACACTTGCAATCAGCTATGGCTGAAAACATACAGTTAAACTCTGCCTCAACTATTTTACGAGTGGGAAGTTTTAACTGCGCATGCGTAGCGCACAATTCTAGATGTTATCGTAAAGTAACAGCTCTAACCAAATGTGTAGCTGCTTGAATGAAATATAGTTGTGCTCTTGTGAGCTAATTCAAGAAAACATTAAGTTTCATTTTCATTTGGTTTTGTGAAAAAATGTTGTGGTATTTTCTTCGTTTTTAAATAATTTTGGAGTTTTTTTGCTACTTTTTTGCTTTGCGAGTGCTATGGAATTCACTCCCACGCTATTCACTGAGGTTACACTCAAAGGTTTCGGTTTCGGTTTCGGTTTTGCTTTTATTTGACGTATTAGGTTTTAATGAGTGCGTATTTTTATGCCTAAATTATGTTGTACTCATTACTAGGCAATTGCGAGCACTTGTTTTGTTTTTGTTTTTTTTTTGTTTTTGCTTTTACTATTTTGGTAATATTTTGAAGTAGTGAAAGTGAGGTGCTGAAGCGTTTTGTTTTACAATTTGTTTTTTTGTGGTAGCTATTTTTGTTAATTTTTAATTTTTACTTTTGCCTCTTATTAAAAAGTGAAGCTTACATCTACGTTAAATTTGTATATTTTGTTGTATATAAACGCTGGTTAAATTTGAAATGTAGGTCACAATCGCTGATAACGAAAGCACGAATTGCAAATAAAAACTTGAATGTTTTACTCCAAATTATGAAATCCTAATTCTTAAATTGCTTGATATTTGGGGTACTTTATTGTATCTGTTATTAGGATTCTTTATCCTAAATCCTATTTCTGTGGAAGATGTCAATTAGATATATTCCAAGGTAGTATCTTGTCTAAAATAATTTCTTTTATATTCGGTGTTTAATCAGACAATCACCTATGTCCACATCTTTTTAATGTCTTTATTTAACATTAATCGCGATTGTTGAATGGCATTCTACATCTTAAAAAAAGTGCAGGTCAGAAAGTCTGAGTTGATGTTTATTATTTTGACAGTCGAAACTGGTCGCTTTGGAGCAACGGTGTTATCAACATAAGCTCAATCTCAATGTAAATTTCATAAATAATAAATAATTCTAATTAAAACGACCTGATCTATCTCTCTGTGTCTTTAACACTTAATTCTTCTTCCTCACTTTTGTGCCTTAAGTTATAAGAATTTCCCCTTAGTAAATATTTCCAATGTTTGTACTAGTGCACTTTAAAAAAAAAAAAGAAAAATCTATTTTTTTTAGATATAAAATATAAAATATATCAGTATTTAAAATTGCATTAAAAAATTTTCAATAACAAAAAAGTTATAGCTGTACATAAACATATATTTACTCGCGCCGCACAGTGGTTGAAAGGTGGAAATAAATACCAAAATTCATGTTCTCTTTTTAACATTTTTTTAATTTACATCGTTTAAGAATTGTTCAATTAGTATAAATCCAAAATATTTTTGAACAATATTCATTGCTTTTTTGTCTAGAGGCCCTCGAACAATGCAAAAAAATTGGAAAAATTATGTAAAAAGTTGATATTTATACAAAGTTAGTACAAAAAAACAGGAAGAGATATTCCCCTCCTGTTCTTTGTATTTATTTAAAAAAATGTTCAAAAATAGTTCTGCGTATTTGAAATATATTGTTTACCACTATTTTTTAAAAAAACTCAAATTTAACGAGGATATGAAAAAAAACTTAAATTTATTTTTTAGCAGAATATTACTTTGTGAGCTCCAAGTTGCGCTAAAAAATCTTTCAACGGAATATATTTATTGATCTTTTACGTAAATGTTTCCAATAATAAAAGTTAGCTCTTTTGAGCTTTTTCACAAAATATGACAATAACTAAAACCGTTTTAAGAAAAATATAGAGTTGCTCAGTCTCAAGGCTTAGTTCTTTAGCAATTATCCTAGGTATATTTTCAGGCTTGCCTTGTTAAGCCAAACTCTTCGTTCAAAAGTGTGACATGCTTTATCTTGTTTATTATGGAACCAGCAATATTGCACTGTCTTATTGACCATTTAAAGCTCACAAACGAATTTTCATATTTTTTTGCGAATATAAAAAACTATAAAAAAAGATGAAAATCTTTCTGAAAGATTAGCATGTGTTTATACGCATAAAAAGCTACAACATGAACTACGGATATGAAGATTGATAGCAGGTTTTACATTTTCCCTAAAAGTATACTCAAGTTAATTTTGAAAGTTGCTATCATCGCTTATGCAATAATTATTAATTTGTTGGAGAATGCAAAAAGTTCATTCAAATTTTATTAAATAAAAGCGAAACGGGCAGTTTTATTTTGAAATTTTTTTTTTCATTGCCTTACCAAATAATTTTAAAATAATATCTTAAAGTAACATGAACATATTATTTTAACGGCTTAGATGCTATATCACCTTAAAGTTTAAAATTTGAAAAACAAGTGAAGTGAAAAATTTTTTGGAGGAGGTGGGTATGGCCGAAAAAATGTTTTTTTTATTAATAACTTTAATTTAAGATTTCTGACAACGTGGTTTCATCATAGGATAAGTCATATAAAAAATATAGCTTTTTTAATTTTTATGTTATATGGGAGGTAGGCATGGTTGTGGGCGGATATCAAAAAATTTTTGTTTTTATCTTGATACATTCAAACTGAACTCATGTACCTAATTTTATTGATTTACGACGACTACTTCTATTTTTAGACATTTTTGGTATGGGGCTCAACCACTGTGCGCCGCTCCACAATGTATGTATGTATATGAAAAGTAGATAAAAAAGTTATTGTTTTTTGTTTTTGTTTAAGTATGCAATCCAAAACCATATGATTTAGTTATATTGTATAAAATTAAAAAAGATTTTTTTAAATTTATTTAAAAATAAATAAATGCGAGGCGTTTATACAACATCTCTTTATTTAAAGATAATCAGGCACGTAGGTATCTAATTTAAAACTAAGTTAATATTTTAAAAAATTTTGTATGTTTTTCCAAAAGTACATGAACTAAGATTATTTCAAATTGTATTTTGGTCATGTTTCTCGTTTTTTTTTAATAAATAGTTTTTTTTCAAAAAATGTTCTTAACCTTCAAAAAAACACATTAAAACTCAAAAATTTGCGAACTTTGATAAGATCCCAGCAGGTATTTTGGAGTCAATTGGAAAGTTCAATTTTTTAATTTCTAGCGCAGTTCGAAGCTGCTCTAAAATAGTACAAAAGGCGTTTAGAGTAGAACAGTTCACTTTGCTTTTGTTTTCAAAAGTTTTGCTGAAAAAAATAAACGCGTTCTGGCTACTTTTTAAAATTTACCACGCACAAGAAAAAATAATAACAAAAAAAAAAAAAAAAAAAAAAAAATAAAAATATTTATAGACATTTATTGACAAAATTTCTTCTTTAATAACTTTTGTGGATGGGAAAGATCGTACAAATCAGGTCTTTAGAATCTTTGCTCCAGTACACTTAATTTTTACACTTTTGAAATGTTCACTTTAAAAATAGTTAAAAAAGAACCATTTTCAGGCTACTGCGAAAGCAACCAGTTTAAAAATATTCCTAATGCAACAAGTTCAATTATGGAGAAAAAGGGTTGTTTATGGGGACGATTGTGTTTTCCTATTACATCAACCCGCAAAAAGCGTCAGTTCGTTCAATGTTAAAGGATATTGTAGTGGAACTAGTACTGGTCTTTTTTGGAACTAGTGCAAAACTATTTCAAATTTGGTCCACTTTTCTGCTGGGATATAAACAACATAAAGATTGTTGGATTTTCACAAAATTTTATCTGCCCAAAATATTATCTGCCACTTTTCATAAACAAGAAAATCTTGAAGGTTTCAAAAAATGAGTTTGTGCGAAAAATGGTTAATTTTGTATAGAAAAATATAAAAAATTTAGCAAAATTTCTCAACAGCATGAGTTTCTCCTTGTTTATGAACATGCTGGTATGTTGCTTTATGGTCCCGTTATTTCTAATTAGTGACATGTAAGCAATAAAATTGCAAATAAATTAAAAAAATACTTTAAAAATAGCTTTTTGAAATGGCAACGAATTAATCTAAGAACGCACTTATCATATCGGTATAAATCTTGGTGCATTTTGTTCGTTTAAGGGGAGGTTCTAGTAGAAACGCTAGTCTTATATGCTATGACTCGTAAAATAAATTAGATAGGGAAATATTCTTTTGACTACATATTTTCAAGATCCTAAGGATGAAAATAAAGCAAAAAACAAAAACAAAAATTTTCCGTAGATTTCTACTAGAACATCCCCTTAAGTGTTTTTTGTAAAACAATTCACCACATTTAGACCAAAAAATTTAAATATACATTTTTACGGATAAAAAAACATAATTTTCTTGGTATCCTATTTTTATTTTTTTTTTAATTTGTGTAACTAAATGAGGTGAATTGTCTTAGAAAAATACCTCTCTTTTATGTTACCTCGGAAGTTTTTGATCTCGGACTTCTGGTTTCCGAGATTAAGTGTGTGCCGTAAAGTGGTGCCTCTAGCGGCACTAAAAAAAATACTTTATATAAAAAAATTGTTTTTTCTTATTCTTGTAAGGTATGTATTAACCCATTAAGTCCGGGAAAAGCACAATTTTAATATGATGTTTGAGACGTACTTCTGCCATAGAAAACTGGAATAAAAAATTCCAAACATACCTATTCTACTATTTTTGGGGTCGCTCTTTCGATTGTTGCAGTCAGATTCGCATAAAAATTACTTTAGAAACCAATATGGCGCGTTTTAACTAAAAATATATCGAAATTTTTTGCGGTAATTTTTTTTGTTAATCTTATTCGCATCAGTAAAGTAATTGAATCGGTGCCAAACCAAAACCAAAAGTGCACAAAATATCTATAGTACAACAATTTATTTATTTATTTATTTAATTTAATTCATCTACTGGGTTTAACCCTTACAGATATAACTTAACCTAAATTAACTAATAATAGTTTAACTATGTATGATAAATATACAATTTATGATTTCATTGAATCAATCATTAAGAATAATATAAAGATCGTTTAAAAATATATGTCTGTTTAAATCAAAATTCACATGACTGTTGATTGAGTTGAACAAAGTTAGACATCTTGATATTGGTTCATTCAAACCATAGTTAGAACTATGGGACTGTGGTAAAAATAAATTTCTAATTCGCAGTGTTTTCTGCGGCGCATAAAAATCGATAAGAGCTAATAATTCAGGTGAATCAATTTTATTGTCAAGGACATCCTTAATGAAAATAATGCTCTGAGCCTTTCTTCGTTGATTTAAACTGTTTAAATTTAATAATTCGCAGCGCGATTCATATGGGGGCATATTCTCACCAGAAAAACTGCGACGGAGTGCAAATTTAGTAAAACGCTTTTGTATTTTTTCAATTCTTTTTACCGTTATCTCATAAAAAGGATACCAAATTATGTTGGCATACTCTAAAGTCGGTCTTACTAATGCGACAAATAAGGATTTTAAGGTGTTTGGGTCATTAAATTCCTTTGAGTTCCTGATGATGAAACCAAGAAGAGAATTCGCCTTAGAAACCATATAATCTATATGCGCATCAAACGATAGTTTAGCGTCAACAAGGACGCCTAAGTCTTTTACGACTCTATCTCTTTGGAAAAAACAATTTAAGTCGTAATTGTATTCGTGAATGATAGCCGTTTGTTTACGCGTGCAAGTTAGGATTTTACATTTGCTGAAATTTAGATATAAATCGTTTTGATTGCACCACGTTATCAAAGAATTTATATCTTGCTGAAATAGGCAACAGTCATGTGAATTGTTTACAGTTGCAAACAGTTTTAGGTCGTCGGCATATAGCAAAAAATTACATGACTTAAAGATAGTAGTAATATCGTTAACGAATAATAAAAAAAGCAGAGGCCCTAAGTGACTTCCCTGAGGAACACCGGAATTTGTTGTTATGATTCTGGAATAACTTTCCTTCACCTTTATTAAGAGCTGTCTCTCGGAGAGATAGGATTTAATCCAAATAAGTAAGTTGGAGTGAATACCAAGCTTTTTCAGCTTTTTTAATAATAGCGTATGGTTTAGGCTGTCAAAGGCTTTAACAAAGTCGGTATACAAGACGTCCACCTGAGACCCACCTTCGATAGCACATAACGAATGATTTGTGAACGTCGCTAAGTTTGTGGTAATAGACCTACCAGGGAAAAAACCATGCTGCTTCGTAGAAATAATATTTTTAAATTCGTAAAAAAGCCGTTTGTTGTTTAACGTTATATGATAAATTATGAATATTATTAATAAAATCCACACCTCTAATGATATAATTGTCCTAAAAATATATAAACAAGGAGTTTTTGAAATCGTTGATTACAAATTTGAGATTTGATTCTCAAAATTTACGTTTACGAATTTACGAATTACGAAATTTTGTTTACGAATAAAAATTGATTGTTTCCGTCCGTTAGCCGTTTTTTTACATATTGATATATTGAAGAGGTTACGTTAATTCAAAGCAAAAAAATTTATTCGTTGTTATACTTTAGATATTTTGTGCACTTTTGGTTTTGGTTTGGCACCAATTCAGTAACTTTATTGATGCGAATAAGATTCACAAAAAAAATTACCGCAAAAAATTTCGTTATATTTTTAGTTAAAATGCGCCATATTGGTTTCTAAAGTAATTTTTATGCGAATCTGACTGCACCAATCGAAAGAGCGATCCCAAAAATAGTAGAATAGGTATGTTTGGAATTTTTTATTCCAGTTTTGTATGGCAGAAAGTATGTCTCAAACATCATATTAAAATTGTGCTCTTCCCGGACTTAACGGGTTAAGAAAAAAATAATTATGATAATTACTAAAGTACCTCAAAAAACAAAATATTGCAAAAGTTTTTTTTTTGCCGTATAAAGTGTACTAGTACCATAAATATGCCGTTATTGATTGATGCATGATGTATGAATTTTCGATCTTGCAGCGGCTCTTTCTGCGGCCTTATGAATTCATGAATTTTTTGTTTATTGTTGTCATGATGTCGCTTAGGCAGCTCTCTCCACGTCTCAATGATGTCTTTCAAAAATATTATCCACTATTGTGACATTACTTTTACTCGTATCATAACCTGTGCCATATACTCATTGCGTGACAATTTCATGCAATACAGTTGCATTTTAGAAAAAAAGTTTTTTTTCAATTATCTTGAAAACCTGCTCGGTAAAACGTTACGTTATCTCGTTAAAAAAATATTAGATGCTTAAACAAATTTTTTGAGAATTGTCAATTTATCTAAGAAATTAAAAAAAAAAATAATAAAAAATTTTCTTTACAAATACAATTATTATTGTTTACAGAACAATTGTTGTTTTTTTTTTTTTTTTTTTGTATACTTCAATAATTAAAATATTCTAAAGTTAAGCAATACTTTATAACATTTTCAGTGATAAGAAGACACTTTATAGTTATTATTGTGTTATTTCACACTCACACACATACGAGTATATACCACATTTTATGCATAAACTGCTGAAAATCGCATAAATCATTTAAATGCATTTTGATGTGCTTACCAATAAACAAAATGACTATTTGACTGAGTGGTCACTGGACAATAGCTTTTTTAAAAAGATGCAAATGACGATAATGATGATGCCCGGCTTAAGTATCTAAGCATCAATTAAACAAATTTAAAAGCTTAAAAACTACTTTAAAAGATCACTCCACTCACAACAACTTATAAACTATTGTTGTAGCATTTTGGCGCTCAGCACGTTGGTGCTTGGAAGGTAGGGTCATCACACGCTCAACTGACTTAATATATGTAGGGTGTAATAATAATAAATTGTTCGTCATTGCATAAGTCGTTAAAATTCCAACGTGTTCGGGATTTTCTTATTATTATTATTTTTTTTTTTGAGTGTTGCAGCTGCGCTGATTGCAAATTACTGTTGATGCCACTGTTTGGTTTTTTTTTCATTAATGCCACATTTGTTGTTTTTATGTCAACATTAAGCTGTCAAATGCAAGGGAGAAATTCGTTTTTACTGCAGCTAATGAGCTCATAATTATGTAAAATGCAACAAATTTAAAATTGCATAACAAAAAAAAAAATATATGTAAAATATATATATATGAAAGAAACTTAGCTTAAATATGTCAAAACTTATAATAAATTCCATTTAAAATGTTATTGTGAGCACTTAGCAATGAAAGCATTTGAATTAAAGCAAGCAAAACAAAAGACTTAAGCAACGAACTTACTAGTTGAGGATTACTTTTTAACGTATTTAAAATTTTTTAAATTTTCTAAATTTTTATTGTTTATTATTTTTCAAAACTTAAACATTTTAATACAAAAGGCTTTTTTAAGCTATTTTAAGCTTTAAAAAGCTTCTTGAAAAAAATAACTGATGTCAAAGACATAAGTTTTTTTTTGTTTTTTAAAAAAACTCATGGTAGCCTCAAGCTAAGAACTTGATTTTGAAAATCAAACCATGCTGGTAACTTTTTGCTTTAATCGTGCTTTAATGATTTTGTACATTCTTACATTCTATTTGCTGAACTGTTTGTCCAGCCAAGCATTCAGCCATTCATTCAGTCATCCATCCATCCATCTATCCATTCAAGCAACCAAACTCACTTATCATCATAATCATCATCATCATCATCATCATCATCAACATCTCTCTATATATATATATCTTTCTAGCTAGTCATCCACTTTTTTTTCACGTACCGTTATGAAATTATTGATTGTATAATAATATAGCAGCAGCAAAACTATTTGTTTCAGTGCTCAAAAATGTTTCAACTACAACAACTTTAAAAGAAAAAAAAAAACTAGTTGCATTTGTTTTTTGTTTTTGCCATTTTTGCTCAGCAATTACAAGCCAGAAATGTGTAGCACACATTTTTGCACACACAAGTGCAATTCTATGTTGTAGCTGTTATTGTTGGTTATATATTTGTTGTTGTGCAGTGCCTGTCTAACAGTGCCTGAGTTGTTTCTAAGCTTGTTTGTGTACATTTAAGTCGGCCACAATTTCCACTTGCCTCAATATTGCCAGAAAATGCAATGCAACAGCTATTGCAAAGATAGCCAAGCAAAAGAAGAAAGAAA
Source organism: Pherbina coryleti (assembly GCA_943735915.1). Classification (NCBI taxonomy): domain Eukaryota; kingdom Metazoa; phylum Arthropoda; class Insecta; order Diptera; family Sciomyzidae; genus Pherbina; species Pherbina coryleti. Next base: position 13,303,024 of record OX030951.1, read on the forward strand.
GGAAAAAAAAACAAAAACAACAAAAATATTGTGAGCAGTTTTATAAAATTAAGTCTAGCGCTTCGGAGCAAGTTAGAGAAAAGCGGCAATAAATTAAAAAAGAGCTGGTTGTTATGTAAAGTCTTGCAAAATGCCGCAGACATGGTGAGTCGGGAAACTGCTGCTGCTTCTGCTGCTGGAGCAGCAATTGGTATGGACATTGTGCTGGCTAATGGGGTCGCTTCGGATGCTGTTGCTGTTTTTAAGGAAATTGGGAAATTAGTTTGTCGCCATTTGCTGCAACTTTTGGGTCAACAATAATTAGTACTGACTAGCTTGAAGGGCAAAGTGAAGGCAGTTCAGTTTTTGTTTTTTTTTCTCATAGTTAGGTGAAAATTTGATGAAATGCTATATAAATTAATGTCATAAAACTGCCTCAATGCAGAATTTAAAATTAGTCCAAGGTTGGGTTGAATTTTCACGTTAACAAAATTTTATTTTCTATAAGAGTGAAAAAGTTAGATACAATGATACAATCTTTCTATGATGACAACTGGTTCTTAACCCATTTTTTTCTGGTATGTAAACAGACTAACTTATGGCCGTTTTAAGCCAATTTCCATCAAACTTTTTAAATTTTGATTGTTTTTGATTTTGATCAAATAAGAGCCATCAAAATTCTCACTAGAATAATATGGCTCACTGGTAGGGTCACTCATCATTTTGTCCTTTCAGCTATTAGGCAACATATTTCTCCACAAGTTGATCTTCTCCGACTTATTTCTCCAAAATTGATATTATTTCAACAGGGATAGTGAACAATGCATTTTCTCTACGTTCCTTTATGAAACGTTTATACAACTGTACTTTAGATTATGAATTAAAGATATACAAACATTTTTTTGTTTTTAGTATTCAATTTTAGACTTAAAAAATCGTTTTGTAAATACCAGTAAAATTAACTTTTTCCTGCTTTTTCAAATGATTTTCAATTAAAAACTGGGTCACCGAGCATAAGCTTTTCACTTTTACTTTTATTTTATTGCTTTGATGGTGGAATTTTCTGTATGTCTTTTTTTTTATTACCTTCTTCCGAGCAACGGAAATGATCCTAAGTTCTAGCATGACTTTTGATTTTGAGGTACTTACAAACTATCATACTGACAAGATCTTTCCAATGCCAAATCCTTAGATTACAATTGTAGCCTAAAGACAGTTGAAGAAGAAAAAACAAAATATATAATCAGGGCATGACGTTTTATGGCAAAGCAACAAAACAAATACCAGGCAAAAGTAAAACTTCAAAATAAATAAAAAGAAGCAGTCATAGAAGCTAGAGAACAATAAAATCAAGCTACGGCAAAGAGCTGAGGAGTAATAAACGTATAGGTGGAAGCTTAATTGAATTTCCGTGGAGCTACTAAAGCTAATGCTAGTCAAAGGTGGCAAAAGCAATAGTAAAGGCAAAAATAGCAGCATAAGAAAAAACTGCAACAAAACAAAAACAAAAAAAAAAAAAACTAATAACAACATCTACAAATAGCATCTAAAACGCCAACAACATAACGATCTTTCAGGGCTTCTATGAACAATGTATGGTTTCTTAAGCTTTTCTCTCACTTAAGAGTTTAATGATGTTGTTGCATTTATACATTGTATTGTTGTCTATTTTGCCTGCTTAATTTTGTATTTTTTTGTTTATCCCAACAGCATAAGTTTCAACTATTCGTCACAGATGAAAAATGCAGCTGAAAAATGGCACTGAAGTGTGAACTTGTCATTTACGTGCGTACTAGGGATGGTTTGTTGCTCTTGCTATTGGGCGAGTTGTTGTTGCTGTTGCTGTTAATAAAGAAATCAAAGCGAAGAACTACAGCTTGAGCTAATGCTGCATAAAAAGAAAGTATTTCTTTTACTGCTTCAAAAATTTGCATTAACGCTGCTTTTGTAGCTTTTGTCAAGGTTAAAAGCACGCTTTTATCACTTATCATTAGCATTGTTGTTGCTCTGTTTGTTTTTATTGTTGTTGGTGTTGTTGTCGTTGTCTTTTCTAAAAGCAGTAACAATGCTGCATAAGCTGCTGTAAGCTATGAAAGCTCCATTTTGTTAAATTATTATTATTATTTTATGAATAAGTTGTAGGCGACAATTGCTTGAGGGCCAAACAAAAGACTTAAGAAACGAACTGAAGGTTGAACGGAATATTTGCTTGAAATAAAGTCAGCACCTAATGTTTGGGTGGGACAAAATTATGATGGAAATTTTTTCATCGAAACAACGAAAAAAATCATTTATTTTTATATTTGCTGCATACCAATGTGTACAACATTCAAATGTGGGCCGAGGAAAAATAAAAAAAAGTTCAGTTATTTTTTAATAAGGAGTGTAATGTGCTCATCAATCAAGCGCTTTATTTTTATGAAATCATCTTTATTTACAACTTTAAAAATGTTCATAATGGACTTACATGTGCTAATATAAATTATTGAAAAATTTATTTGTTTTGAACGTGCTTGAAATAAAATTATTACTTGGCTATTAATTTATTTATAGAAATGATTTAATCTGTAGAAATATTTGTAATTTTGTTTTTAGTTGTTAGTAACTGTTTTTCATGCAAATAAGTTACTTGCTTAAATTTACTGGTATTATAAAGGCAATAAAAAAGTAATGCGATCATTTATTAGTTGTGGAAAACTTGAGTACTTTTCTTGAATTGCAGAAGGGCGATAACTTCGCGATTACTAAAAATAACGCATTTTTCATAGAGAAGTTATCTTTAGGAAGTGGTCCTTATTAGGGAATTTCGGTAGTCGAGTAGTTAGCGCTCTTGATTGCCATCCCAGGGATCCCGGATACGAGTTCCGGCATGGCCATGGCCACATGTTTTAATAATTCTGATTTTTTTTTTTAATTTTTTGTTTCTAGTCAACTGAAGTAGAGAACTTATCAATATAAACATCATCTAAGAATCTTCTGAATACTGGTGGGAGTTTTTTCCCCGTCGATAATACATAACAAACAGAAGGGCAAGTTGAAGTTTTCTCCACAAACAATAAAAAAAAAAAAAAAAAGTTTAAAAAATGCTCGCTAATGTGCTTCATAAAGATTTAAGCGAAGCACAATTTTGGAACACAGATGGATTTCAAAAAGCTTTTAACCCATTTTAGATTGTTTACATACGTAACTTAACCCTTAAATGCATGACCTTTTTTTTTGCATTTAACATTTATTCACTTTTGCTCCAAATAATTCAGTCAGCTGAATTCTGTAAGTATAACCGTTTGAAGAAAACGAATGCTTTAAATCGGTGTGACCCAAAAGGTTTATCATTTTTCCGAAAATTACTCTTGTTCAGACATGGGGATAAATTCTCCGTTCTTTGGTTGTGCTTTATATGACACACTATGCATTAAAAGGTTAATTTAAAGAGGAAGGATGGCACGACTAAAAAAGAGAATCTCTGAATTTAAAGAGTTTCAGGAATACTGACTCAGTTAAACCTCATAAAATTTTAGGAATTTGCCAAACAAGGTGGCTTTCTTTAGAGGGTGTAGTTTGTCCATTAGTTGAGCAATGAGAAAGCCTTCGACTGTATTTTATTTCTTGTTTCTTTGAAGTCAATGGTATAAAGCCTTTCAAATTGGTGCAAGAAATGGATTTTAAAATGAAATCATATATTTTGTTTTTGGCTTATATATTGCCGATCATCAATAATTTAAGCAAAGAATTCCAATCAGAAAGCTCTCGGCTGCCATATCTTTATACAAATATTAAATCTCATTTTCTTCTGATTTCAAGTAATTTTTTCGACCAAAAAACGTATCACGATAATATTGACATTGATATACTAGACAGTAAGAACCACATTTCTATACAAAATGTTTTTATAGGAACAAAAGCAGAAATGTATATACAAAAAAAAATTACATCCTATTGAAATAGTTGATTTTAAAAAACAAATATCCTTCAGTTTTACATTGAATTTTTGGAGGAATTAAGAAAGAGGTTCGAATTTAAAAGGGAAGATTTAAAGTTATTACAAATAATAACACCGAATAAAGTTCTTTCCAAAGATAACTCGACAATATTACTTTTAATTTTATGTTTTAAAAATTAAGTGGAATGTGATCCCGATAAAATAATAACGCAATATAATTTACAATTTTACTTCAACAGTGATATAAACATAAATGAATTTTGGAAAAGGATTTCCACTATTAAAAATGGTTCAAACGAACGTTATTTTAATGACCTTACTAAGTTTTTTTTTAATTTAATATCACTTCCCCACAGTTTGCTACAGTAGAAAGAAAATTTTCTGAATTGTCACTTATAAGTACAAAAATCTAAAGCACATTATGTGTGGTCTGCAATACGAGATCTCAAAAAATAAAACGTGATATAGTATTTATTTTTCTTAAATATATGTGTCTGAATTGATTCTTTTTATTTTATTTATTCATATTTTTTTAGATTGACAAATGCATGATACAAAAAAATAGAGGTAGATGCAGACCTGACTGTGCTCTCTTTTAATACTGCCATAACTGTCAAAATCCATATAAAAAAGTTGTTTGCTTACATTTAATTTCTATGAACTTTTTCATAGCTTTGAGATTTTACATGCGTTGCCAACTTCGTGTTGACATTCACGGCAGTACGCTGTCATCTAGCGAATCTACCTGTATTTATTGTAGCACGGAGAAATGTATATGGATTTTATTTGTTTTGTTTTACTTCAATAAAATTTGTATTCTATTTAATATTTTTTAGATATTTTGAATTTTTGGTAGGCTAAGAGTAATTTTGGAAGGTTTTCGGAAAAATTTTGGTAGTATCAAATTCTCCTAAATGGCAACACTGGCTTCTATATTACTTTTTGGAGCTATTTCAATCGAGAGTGAACGTCTTCAAATTAACTTCAAAAAAAGCTTTGCACAAAAGTTTACAAGGTAGGGGAAATGTTCCTCGCTTTGTAAAAGTTTGATTATTATTTGAAATAACAGTATAGATAGAAAAAAAATGGCGGCCGTGACTGATGGCGCTGAAGTGTGTAGATCATTAAATGCCAATTTTACGAGCCGCGATGTCCAAGGTTCGAATCACAGAATATTTTTTAAATTAAAATTCATTTTTCTTATTGTCCGTTACTTCTCTGCAGACAATGACGAATCCTTAACGAATTAATTAAATGTCATTGTGTTCGGAGACTGCATAAAATGAGCAGGTACAGCTCTCGATGATTTTTGTGATGACATAATGGGAACACCAGAAGTTTTATCAAAGTACTTTTGAGGGCTAAATAGGCAAGATCATTGATGTTTCTTTTTTTTAGAAAAAAGTGTGGGTTTTCGATATTTATATTAAATAAATTTTTATTAAAAGCTTAATTTATTTTCAACGCACTTGTACAGAAGAGATTTACGAACTTTTTTTTTGTCAACCTACAAATGAACTATTTTAATAAGAGACTTTAAAGTTAGAATAGTGTGTTAAATCTTTAAACATATCTAGGTTTTTGACTTCAAAACTAACATTTGATTTTTTTTCTGTTACCAATAGAATTGAAAGAAAAGCCACCTCCCAAAGCAAAAGAGTTTTATTGTAAAAAAAGGGAAATTTGAAGTCTTTATTTTTAAGTCTTAAGTTTGAAATGGTAAATTGCTTTGTGCACGTGTCAATTATTACAGTTAAAACACCTGGCATCTTAATCTGAAATAGTTATTTATGAAGCAAATATCAAATATGAAGTAAATAATTACTTTCACTTATCCAGAGTCGAATGATAAAAGGAAACAAAAGACTTAGGCAAGCAACTCTATTAAAAAATTTGCTCTATTCAAGTTATATTAAGTTCCAACTACCAGCCACACCTGAGTCTGACTACAATACTACAATAAAAATATTTATTTTCTAATAAAAATATAAATTATTCATTACATAACCGCAATACTGCTCTAAGTCATACAATTAATGAATTCGACAGTTTGTCATGAAATATCAAATGTCAAAATATGTAGGTAAAACAAAAAAGAAAAAAAAATAACAAAAAAATGTATGTTAAACAAAAAATATCAGCCACCTGTGCCACATAATAAGCGAGTGACATATTAGTTTCTTCGATATTCTCTAGATAAAACGAAAGAAATTTCAAAAAAACGCCTAGCTAGTCAGCTGAAAACAGTTATAAGTTTATATATTTACATAAATTGTTAAATTTTACTTATTTTCGATAAACATAACTGTTTGAAGTGGCTCATGTGGCTTTGTTGTTCTTTTCTCTATTTTCAAGCATCAACTTCAAGTGTGTGCGTGTTTTATTTCTTGCTACTATATCTGTCCGTCTGCATATATTTGTTAGAAGTGCTAAAGTTGTGGAAGCTTAAGAAAATATCTATCTTAATGATTAGCTTCATGACCCAGTTATGAAGCTTCCCATCAGATTGTTGTATTAGTTAAGCGTATATTTCTCATTTATAATTTTATTGGTATTTTTTTTTTCGCTCATTTATATTAACTGCTTAGCAGCACGTTCTTTATTCTGTGAACCATCTTGAGTGTTAGTGTGAAATTTTTGAGTTAAATTGAATTAATTTGAATGAAGTAAAATGGAAAATTTTTGGGTTAATTATTATTTATTTGAAAAGCTTTGTGTGCACAAGAAATGCAAAAGCCATCAAAAGCTGTTAATCTAAATATGTAGAAAATTTTTTTGTTCAGCGTCTAGGGCATGCAAAATAAATTGCTAACAAGCATTATTTGAAAAAAAAAAATGTTTAAAATAATGCGTTAGTTTGATGCATTCCTAACGGCATGCACAGTTTTTCTGTTTTAAATGATTCTTTTGTTCTTTGATGTGGTCTGAAATGCCTGTTTGTAATTCTAATTTTTTATGACAATTTTTGGTGTCATAGCTTTGTATATTTTTCATTAAAAATACGATTTCAATAAATCAGACATAATTTTTTTTAACAACCTTCACGTTTTATTGCTCTTCTGCATCAGAGGAAGTTCGTTGCTTAAGTCTTTAGTTTTCTCCCTGATAATTAAGTTTCTCAATCTTGTCCAACAAGATAATTTAAGCTTAATTTTACAAAATGCTTGGTTGTTGCTTTAAATGCCCTTTGGCCAGCACGCTACTTTTTTATTATTTTCTTCTTTTTTTTAACGCTTGCAATAGTTCTCCAGGCAAATTCTTTTTCTCTCAGAAAACATTCATTTCCTTAAAATTCTAGCAATAAAAGACTTTTCTTAATTATTTTTATACTGAAACGAGCGATTAGACGCAACATCGTCTTAAAAAACATAACACTTTTCCAACATAAACTATGTTGCTTGTTACTACAAAACATAAACTTTATATTTTATCTCCCTGCTGTCAAATTAATTTGCATTCCACTGAATAGCCGGTATTTTGTTTAAAAAATAATAAACGCTGTATTTTTCACACCATCTGGCATGAGTGAGATAAAAAATCTTAAAGTATTTATTCGTTTATTTTTTTTAATGATTTTCCACGGGCAACATCAGTTTCACGCTCATGACTGTGAAAATTTGAGCTGTAATGTTGAGCATTAAACTGTTCATTAATTTTAATAAAATAAGATATCAAGACAGTTTAACAACCTATCTAAGAAAAACAGAAAAAAAAAGAAACTTCTAAGCACACAAACAACAAAGCTTGAGAAAAACAAAAATACGTCGAGCTTTGGCATAAATCATAATAACGGTTTCTCCACAAATACACAACATATCACAACGCAGACTCCATGTTTGACGGAGTGTCAAGAAGCAACATAATTTATTTATAACATATTAAGTAGTTAGAATAGCTGAAGTTGTAGGAACTAAACTTTGGCAAAAAAAAAAAAAAATGTGTAAGAGACCAGCTACTTGAATCTTCTTGATTGTATTTAAGAGTAATAAGCTCCGTTTGTAAGCTTGGGCATGGAGTGGGACGACTTGTTGTTAGAAATAGATATGTAGAAATGGTTGTACAATTTTTGACGCTAAAGAGCCATGAACATATTATAATAATCATTTGAAAGAAGCGCCTGAAGTGCTGTCAAAATAAATTTTTTGACTGAAGTTCGACTGCAGCAACAAAAGACTTAAGAAATGAACTCACAGCAGATGATGTTGGACTGGCTGTTTTTTTTTTAATTCTTTTTAAATTATATTTATAGGAAATTCTATTTTTACACTGAAAAATAAATGTTTTAAAATTGACGACAATTGTTATTAATTTGACGAATTTTGTGTTTAAAAAATAGCTTGCAACAAATTTTGTCAAAGTGAGAGCAAATGTGCTTAAAAATTTTGAAAAACTTATGAAAAAAGGCAAATTATAAACATTTTTTTTTACACATTGTATTCAATTTTAAGCTAATGTTTTTTTTTCAGTGTAAATAAAAGTTATTACATGAAGTAGTGTTTGAAAAAGTTTTAAAAATAATTACAAATAATAAAATTAATGCAAAGCATATAAGTAAATGTTGGATAATTTCAGAAAATGTACAGTACAATTATAAGGAAAAAACATTGCAAGAAAACTATGTTGCCAGAAAAGCACGATAAATAGTTCTTATGGTATTTTTCAACGATTGTGGGAATTCTCATGGTGTTTTGTGGTAAAAATCTCTCGCGTGGGGAAAAAAATACCACATGTGAGATATTTACCACGCGTGGGAAAAGAAATACCTCAAATTACCACAAAATACCTCAAAATACCATACAATACCTCATATTACCACAAAATACCACAAAAGAAAATTTGAGGAATTTTGTGGTATTTTGTGGTGATTTGAGGTATTGTGGTATTTTGTGGTAATTTGAGGTATTTTGTGGTATTTTGGGGTATTTTGCGAGTGTGGCGATTTGTGAGAAAAAGAGAATTTGGGTGACAATTTCATCTGGCGACACTGCAAGAAAATGAACTTGTCGTATACCTACACATCCGGAGGTATTAATGTGACATTGCCAACGTTTTACCTTTGCTTTTGAGTTTGCTTTTCAGTTTGCTTTTGCTGTTGCTTTTGCCTTTGCTTTTATTTTCGCTTTAGATTTTGCTTTTGATTTTGCTTTTGCTTTTTTTTTTTTTTGCTTTTACTTTTGCTTTTGCTTTTGCTTTTGCTTTTGCTTTTGCTTTTGCTTTTGCTTTTGATTTTGCCTTGCTTTTGCTTTTGTTTTTGTTTTGCTTTTAGTTTTGCCTTTGCTTTTGCTATTGATTTTGCTTTGGTTCTGCTTTTGTTTTTGATTTTGGTTTTTTTTTTGCTTTTGCCTTTGCTTTTATTTTAGCTTTTGTTTTTGTTTTTGCTTTTGCTTTTGCTATTGTTTTTGCTTTTTCTTTTGCTTTTGCTTTTGTTTTTGTTTTTGCTTTTGCTTTTGCGTTTGATTTTGCCTTTGCTTTTTCCTTTGCCCTTGCTTTTACTTTAGCTATTGCTTTTACCTTTGCCTTTGCCTTTGCCTTTGCCTTCGCCTTTGCCTTCGCTTTTGCTTTTGATTTTGATTTTGATTTTGATTTTGATTATGATTTTGATTTTGATTTTGATTTTGATTTTGATTTTGATTTTGATTTTGATTTTGATTTTGATTTTGATTTTGATTTTGATTTTGATTTTGATTTTGATTTTGATTTTGATTTTGATTTTGATTTTGATTTTGATTTTGATTTTGATTTTGATTTTGATTTTGATTTTGATTTTGATTTTGATTTTGATTTTGATTTTGATTTTGATTTTGATTTTGATTTTGATTTTGATTTTGATTTTGATTTTGATTTTTTGGATTGATTTTGCTTTTGCTTTTGTTTCTGCTTTTGCATTCGTTTTTACTTTTGTTTTTGCTTTTGATATTACTTTTGTCTTTGCGTTTGCATTGCTTTTCTCTGATACATTTCATCTTTCCTTGCAACGATTGTGTACTTGCATAACATAGCGCGGTTATCTGAGAAGCGTCGTGACGTCATAATTTTTTAACTTTGTTTTTACCATATGGCCAAAAATCTTACCTAATTGTCGGTCAATAAAATATACTGTAGCGTCCAAAGTTACTGAGTTATAATTCCATGCAATGTTTTTTCATTGTTGTTGCATTTTCACTGCATTAAGCTTTTGTTATCGTGGTGCCAGGGAGCAACATTTTTTTTTTGTTTGTTTTTATTATGAGGTCACACTACAACACTTTACTGTCGTAAAATAAAATTGACCGTACTACCTCCATGAGACGAGTAATAATTCCATGCAACAATATTGCATTTTTGTTTCAGAAGTTACCTGATGGTATGATAACTTTTTTTTTGATTATAAGCCAAGTAAATACAAATATTTTATTTTCATTTAGAGCAGTTCTATGCAACGATGTTGCATGGTTGTTGCATTTTCGATCTGAGAGCAGCTCTCTCTGCGGACTCATGATTCCATAAATTGTTTGTCTATTTTTGTCATAAAACCTAGGAACTTATCTTAACTAGCGTATAATATTTTCTGCTGTAGCATTTTCACTTAGTAATGTATAATTCCATGCAATAACTGTGCAGTTTCATTGCTTAAGCTTTCCGAAGACGTCTTTAATTTTTATCATAAAGTCAAAGAATTGACCTTAAGTGTTGTAGTATTACTTTTATCTTAGTACATATACGAGGCATGAAATTGTTACCATGCAACGCCGATGCATTTTAGAAAATTACCTTTTTCGCCTTTCTTTGGAAACCTGCGCGGTAAAACGTAACGATGTCACTTTAATATATCTAGTAATCGAGTAACTGCCTAACACTTGCCTCGGTATATAAGCTATTACTAAACAAAGTCTAATTATTAAAAAGTTAATATTTTAATAGTTCAAGACATATAAAATATAAGCCTACCAAATATAATTATTTGTCAATTCAACTTAATTATATCGTTTCTCTAATAATTCCAACGCTTATTTGATGAATAATTCGCTTGCAACTTTTTTTCTTGGACATACAACTCTGCCACATGAAATTCCAAATTTTTATTCTAATCAAATATCAAACATTAACTGGGTCAAGACGACTTAACAAATCAAATCGCTTTGCAGGTGGCTCTCAAATTATAATGTTCAGGCTAGTTGTTGCACTTCTCAGCAGCATTGCTAAGAAGGCATAAGAAACAAAAACAACAACAACAACCGCACAAGCGTGCTTAATTTGTAGCTGTCAGGCATACACGGACACACACACACACAAGGTGACGGCAAGATTTTCTCATCTTAGCCGCTAGAGTTAGAGTAAAACTCAAAATATGCAAGGCTGAGAATTTCAACAGAAAAGTGTAGAAAAAAAAAAATAAACTAATATTAAACAATGCTGAGCATTGTTCCACTTGCAGCATGTTTACTTTTGCATTTGACTGTGTGCCTATTTTGATGACCACAAAACCATTTTTTAGATGTGAACATGTTGCTGATTTTTCTCGCTGATTATTTTAAATAATTTGTAGATTTGCAGATAATTATTTTTGGCAGCTCTGACATATTGGAATTTTTGGCTTTGTTACGAAAAAAAAAATAATAAAAAATAGAGAACAAAAATTAAATTTTATTTTGTTAACTCTGCAGAATTTTATGCAAATTTATGAACACTTAAGTTATACTTAGTATGCTTATTTCCCTTTTGTTCGTTTGCATTTAACTTCTTTTTTTGTTACTTTTTGGTTCAAAACTATTAAATTTTCCTGTGCTTTTAAGCAAAAATATCTTATTTTGATAAAACAATGAACATTTTGGGCTACAGTTTCAAAGAACAAATCATTTTATAAATAAAAACAAAAGACATAAGCAACGAACTTGATTGTTGATAACTAGGTTATTTAGAGATTGAAGAAATTTTTGAATATACTTAAAAAAGCTTAGCTCTATATTGAACCGATTTAGGTCGTAATATTTAGCCGCTTTATGCTTTATGGTCCTATTTTGACTGCGCTCTTTGTTTTAACAGCTTTTTCATAGAATAGTGTTTCATAAAATATGCGCGTAGCTAGTTTTTATTATAGATCATTAGACGTGCTTCGCATGAAAACCAACGGTTTTTGATATCGAGTTTTCAACAAACGAAAATAATAAAAAATTGGTTTAATTAAATAACGCATAAATTAAGCAATTATTTTTATTATGATTCCATTGCCATGAAAAAAAGCAAGCTCTTTACTGTATATGCTACATGTAAGCAAATAAGTAAGAAAAAACAGCACTCGCTGACTTTATATCTAAGCATCATAAATAAGCCGCTTTTACTTGCGTTTTTCTTTGCACTCATCGAATTTGTTTACCCCCCGTTGCTGGTTAGCCACACATTAAGCCACAATATGTTGCGGCTATAAAGTGCAGTGAACTTGAGTATTTTATTTCAGCTCTATTTGAATTTTATTTGCAGTTTATTTAAACGTTTAGTATGCGTTGTTACTGTAAATATTAATAGGCATGTATTATCTTTGGTTTGGCTGAAGTTAAAATACCCCTGAACTCCGGTGCGATATATCCGAAGATAAGGTTGGTCGTACTTTTCATTAAAAATAACCAATTTTCTACCTCATTGCATGTTTTAAATTTTTTTTTTTTTTTTTTTTTTTTTTTTTTTTTTAGCTTTGAACCAAGGATTTCAGGTGGAATACCTATTCAGTCAAGTCTGCCTTGGTTCGAAATGGGGTGATAGATTAGTGGGAAGGAAAGGGCAATCAAGTGAAACATGTGTAGGATGTTCTAAGCGTGGTGGAAAGCCAAAGAAACATGTGAATTTGAATCAGAGGCAAGTGTTATGCCTTTACCTCAGTCAATTCAAGTTATAAGGCAATCTTCATCCACAAACTTCCCTACCATCAACTACAACTTCAAGTCGTAATTAATGATTAATTTTTAATTTCAGTTGATTAGAAATGAGGATTGAAAATTTAGAAAGGTTTAAAGCGAAGGACCATGGCCTGGCCGGGAATCGAACCCGGGACCTCTGGGGTAGCAGTCGAGCACGCTACCTACTCGACCACCGAGGCCGCCGAAAATTATTGATGACGTCACTTTGTATGGGGCGTAGAATTGCTATTCATTCGATTTTGGCTAATTTTGAACTAAAAGTTTTTGATATCAAAGGCGTAAGGTTCAGGATTTCAAGTCTTTAAGTGATTAATTTTGTGGTATTTTTAGAGATTTTAACATTTTGATGACGTCATTTCGTGTGATAAGTAGGTGTAGTTTCCATGCGATTTTGTCAAATAAGACAACATATAAGAGAACAGTGTATATAAACAGAGATTATACTGGTACTTATAAAAAACTATTACTTTTGACGTGATGAAGTTACGTTATACTGCTCTAGTTTCCAAAAAAGTTGAAAAATGAATTTTTTAAAAATTCATCTGCGTTTCATTGAATTGTTACTCGCTGGGTATAAGAGCTATGATTAAAAAAATAGTATGACCGTAAAGGTTAATTCTTTGGCTATATTGAAAAAACAAAAAAAAATTTAATACGGCATAGGGACGTAGTGGGAGCTGCGTAAGCAACGCAACTGAAAATTTGTTACATGGAATTATTACTCGCTGAGTATTAGCGCTAGGATTAAAAATACGATACGCCAATAAAGGCCTACTGGAAGCCCTCACAACAAAATTAGACAAAAAATTTGTGACATCATGGGACGCTGAGAGAGCCGCTCAAAGATCGATAACGCAACATTCATGCAGCGGCGTTGCATTGAATTTTTACTCAATGAAAATATAACCTACGATAAAAGTTTAAAAAGGAAAATAAAGCTTTTATACATGGCTTTACGACAAAAATAAAAAAAAAAATTCCGGCGTCGTCAGGTCGTGAATATAGCAGCTTATGTAACAGAAATGTAATATCGTTGCATGGAATTATTACTCACTCAGGAGGAGTGCTACAGCAAATTTTGTTTTACGAGAGCAGGGATGTGTTATTACGCTTCACAACTAAATTACAAAAAAAATTTTGTTGTCATGATTTCAGGAATGCAATCACATAATGCAGTAAAAATGCTACAGCCATGAAAAAACGTTGCATGGATTTTTAACTCTGTGACTACTGGTGCAACGGTAAATTTTAAGGAACGAAAACAAAGGTGAGGTCTTCGGGCATATGACAAAAATAAAAAAAATTGGACGGAGTGTCAAAAACCCCCAGGGAACCGCCTAATGTGACGCATATGCATCACTTTTGCTGGATTAATTGAAATTAGAGCACAACCAATGGGGAAGCAAAAAAAAAAGCTAAACGAAAACCACCAACTCCAAATCCAACAACAACTCCAACACCAATACCAACACCAACACCAACACCAACACCTACACCAATACCAACACCAACACCAACACCAACACCAACACCAACACCAACACCAACACCAACACCAACAACAACACCAACACCAACACCAACACCAACACCAACACCAACACCAACACCAACACCAACACCAACACCAACACCAACACCAACACCAACACCAACACCAACACCAACACCAACACCAACACCAACACCAACACCAACACCAACACCAACACCAACACCAACACCAACACCAACACCAACACCAACACCAACACCAACACCAACACCAACACCAACACCAACACCAACACCAACACCAACACCAACACCAACACCAACACCAACACCAACACCAACACCAACACCAACACCAACACCAACACCAACACCAACACCAACACCAACACCAACACCAACACCAACACCAACACCAACACCAACACCAACACCAACACCAACACCAACACCAACACCAACACCAACACCAACACCAACACCAACACCAACACCAACACCAACACCAACACCAACACCAACACCAAAACCAACACTAACACCAACATTAACACCAACACCAACACTAACACCAACATTAACACCAACACCAACACCAACACCAACACCAACACCAACACCAACATCAACACCAACACCAACACCAACACCAACACCAACAGCAACACCAACACCAACACCAACACCACCACCAACACCAACACCAACACCAACACTAACACCAACACCAATACCAACACCAACACCAACACCAACACCAACACCAACACCAACATCAACACCAACACCAACACCAACACCAACACCAACACCAACAGCAACACCAACACCAACACCAACACCACCACCAACACCAACACCAACACCAACACTAACACCAACACCAATACCAACACCAACACCAATACCAACACCAACACCAACATCAACATCAACATCAACATCAACATCAACATCAACATCAACATCAACATCAACATCAACATCAACATCAACATCAACATAACCATTAACATCAACATCAACATCAACATCAACATCAACATCAACATCAACATCAACATCAACATCAACATCAACATCAACATCAACATCAACATCAACATCAACATCAACATCAACATCAACATCAACATCAACATCAACATCAACATCAACATCAACATCAACATCAACATCAACATCAACATCAACATCAACATCAACATCAACATCAACATCAACATCAACATCAACATCAACATCAACATCAACATCAACATCAACATCAACATCAACATCAACATCAACATCAACATCAACATCAACATCAACATCAACATCAACATCAACATCAACATCAACATCAACATCAACATCAACATGAACACCATTATCAACATCAACATCAACATCAACATCACCATCAACATCAACATCAACATTAACATCAACATCAACATCAACATCAACATCAACATCAACATCAACATCAACATCAACATCAACATCAACATCAACATCAACATCAACATCAACATCAACATCAACATCAACATCAACATCAACATCAACATCAACATCAACATCAACATCAACATCAACATCAACATCAACATCAACATCAACATCAACATCAACATCAACATCAACATCAACATCAACATCAACATCAACATCAACATCAACATCAACATCAACATCAACATCAACATCAACATCAACATCAACATCAACATCAACATCAACATCAACATCAACATCAACATCAACATCAACATCAACATCAACATCAACATCAACATCAACATCAACATCAACATCAACATCAACATCAACATGAACACCATTATCAACATCAACATCAACATCAACATCACCATCAACATCAACATTAACATCAACATCAACATCAACATCAACATCAACATCAACATCAACATCAACATCAACATCAACATCAACATCAACATCAACATCAACATCAACATCAACATCAACATCAACATCAACATCAACATCAACATCAACATCAACATCAACATCAACATCAACATCAACATCAACATCAACATCAACATCAACATCAACATCAACATCAACATCAACATCAACATCAACATCAACATCAACATCAACATCAACATCAACATCAATATCAACATTAACAGCAACAGCAAGAAACTTCGTCACGTCAAAACCTACGGGTGTAGGTCCACGGCACAGCCAACTCTTTTTTTTTGTCAATAAAATTAATCGATTTAGATATGGTCCAGCCATATTTCCCAAACTAGATGTCGTAGAGAGGTACCAAACATAAAACTGTACGAGGGGTACTATTTATATTTCGGGAATAGCAAATAATTTGTACCATTCAGCCGAGTAGGTAATGAGGTTGCCCAATTGTACCATACTTTATAAAATTTAATCTTAACATGGCATATCTCCAAAACTTAAGGTCGTAGCTAGGAGATGTGCTTGGGCCAAATTTGGTCCAGTAGGAAATAGGGCTGCTTAAACGTAAATAACATATTATGGGCTTCGTAAAATCACCTAAAGTAAAAACTTTAACTTTTTCGGATGCGATTTTTCAGTTAAAAATTTATTATAGTTAAATTTTATTAATCGATTTTTTTTTAATTTTGATGACTTTATTAGTTGGTGATTTTACGAACCTATTAATTTTTACTATTAATTATTAATTTCTTTACTATTATTTTATATCAGAACAGAAGTAGTTTTAAAAAAAGTTAAGACTGACACTATAAAAGGAAAATATTAAGCAATTTGGATGTTTTTTTTTGGGGTTAATTGGGAGGATTTTATTTACTATTTTTTTTTATTATTGCTGCAATTTAATCCAGGAGCCGATTTTTAGTTCAAGTACTTACAATAACTATTTTGTTATTCAATGAAGGTCGAGGTCAAATTTGAGATCAATGCAGTCGAAATCAATCTTTGACACTGTATACTAGAAATCAAAAATGAATTAAATATTAGTGTCCCTTTATTGAGAGGTCAGACCAGGTATAATACACTCGCAGTAATGAGATTGTTTTTGACAATATTCACGAAGTTCGCAAACGCTTTTATGTTGGTTGCCTAGATGCTAAAGCTAAATAATTTTATTGTATAACATTCTGACCTAATTTAAAATGATAGTAGCTTGATATGACAATTGTTTAGCATATGAATTTTTTTTGAATTTTTTAAAATACTGAAATTTTTTTTTTTAAATGCCATACGTTTTTTTAAGTTTGTTTTCAAACTTAAACTATTGCAAATTGCACTTTAACCATTCGAGCCACAGCCTCACTGCAGTAACGTAGAGCCAAATGCGGTATGTCATCATCCCACGTCGAAAAATTGTTGTAAAATCCATTTTGGATATATAAGCTAAGAACTTTACATGGTTACTATTTTTGGTCTTGTTGAACATTTTGTGTAGTTATTTTCTAATATTTTAAAAATGGCTGACTTTAGGACCGCGGCCAGTTTAAAAAAAAAGTGAAAAATTAGCTCTTTTACTAAAAAATTCATAACTTTTACAGTTTTTGATTTAAGACCTAAAAAATTTATGATTGAAGGTATCAAATACGTTGTCACAAAGAAAAAAATATTAGTCATGGCGTTGGTTACAAAAAACATATTTTTTCTGCCAAAAAACTGCACCCACTTTTTCAAAAAACGAAAAATAAGATTCTTTTTACACCAATAAGATTCAAATAAACTCGTTCAGTGTTGTTTTTAAGAATTGAAAATATTTTTTTTAAGTAATTTAATGATATATTTAGAGAAAAAAGTAGTCAAATTCACTCCAATTCAAATTCAATAGCTCAGACACTTATACATTTTTACACAAAAATACATTTTTTTTATTTTAATTTATCAATTTATATTCATACATAATTTAAAACAATAAAAAAATAATTAAATTCAAGAAAATGAAATATTTCAGTTATCTCTAAAAATATACACTAAGCCACACGTGGGGTATATGAGAACTCCAGTCGATTTTAAACGAATGCCAATGGCACACTAACGCATCCCTGACCTTCTAAATTGCTGGAGAGTAAAGCTAGTTAAGTTGTGAACATCCAGGTGGGGTAAGGAGTATGCATAAAAAGTTTTTGATTTAAAAAAATAGGGTTTTTAAGGCATCGGGCAATGAAAAGCACCAGTGTGGCTCGAAGGGTTAACATAAAGAAAAATGGATTCTGTATTTTTGATTTTTCTTACGAAATCAGGTTTTTTGTGATATAACGTAAGGAAACTCCAAGTTAGAAAACAAAATCTATTAATTGAATATTCTCGCAAAAATATCAATTCGGACACGTTCTCAAAACTTTCACTTATCGCCAAACCTTCGCTTGTGACTCAGTGGGTATGATTAAGATTCATATTTAACTATACTACAAATTATGTTGCAATTTTTTTTTCCAAAAACAAGAAGAAAGAAAAAAATCAAAATTTTATTGCCAAGACTTACCTACTTATTTAGTCATTTGCTTCTCTGGCAATTTCTAAGCATCCCAAAAGATGTTATCAACTATTTAAACTTTAACGCCTGCTTTAATTGCGTACACTAAAGCTATGTCAAAATCCATTAGAGAAAAAAATAAAAAAAACACACAAAAAACTACGTAAAGCTACGCATTAGAGCTTGCAAAAAACAATGCTTAGCTAGTTACTAGCAAAAACCAAATGAATGAAAGTAAAAAATGAGGCTTAGCTTGAGCAACAACACAAAAAAAAAAAAATAAAAAAATTACAAAAATGTTTAAAAAAAGTAAAAGTACTTTTTCCCTTTTTCCCACATAAGATGTGAAAATATACGACAATGGCGTATAAAATATGTTTGTATGTAACTATGTGTGTTTGTTTGCAGCCAGCAGATGTCGCTGGCCGTATTTAAAGCAGGCTATAATTATGAGCAGAAAATAATTCAGTTTTTTTTATTGTAATGCTTCTGCCATACAACTTGAGTTTGAGTTAGGGGAAGGAAGCAAGCTAGCAAGCAAGCAAGCAACTGGCCAGAGACAATATTAAAGCATATCGAATAATGGGAAAAGCTTAAAAACAAAAGCATTAAAAAATAAAAATAATTTAAGGCGGAAGTTTTAAGCGCTAAGCCGAGGGAAATAGCTTAAATTGCAATAAAGCGCAGGCAATGAAAAAAAGTGAAAATTGAGAAGGAAAATTGAAAATAAAAATAAAGTTATAAAAAGCGCTTGGATAGAGCAAGTGAAGATTTACGGAAGCTAGGCTATGCAAACCAAACTTTGCGGTTGTAATAAGTAGCAACATAAGCAGCAACATAAGCAGCAGCAACAGCAACAGTAACAGCGACAGCAGCAAGTTGCGAGACAGTCTAGCACGTAAAACGAAAGACTTAAGCAACAAACTTCTTCTCGATTGCGTTCAATGCATATAATTTGCGGCTGCTGTTTAGTTGCTTAAGTTTTCAATTTCACTTCAAATAATAATGCTTATAATAATATTGAGCAGTATTCAGGTGCTGTAACTGACTGACTGATTTGTAAGTGTTGAATTATTATTTGAAAAAGAAAAAAAATAACACAAAAATCTCGTTGTTTATCTGGAAAATTATGCAAATTCAACAACTCGAACAACAACAGCAACAACGATAAGCATTGCAATGAACACTATGTACATAACCCAAGTAACCTCATTAGCTTGATTTTTTAAAATGATTACTTCACCTTTTTAAGGTACTAATATGGTTAACACGTTCAAAACTATTGCAGCCAAGAGTCGCTGCATTTTTTTTTTTTTAAGAAAACCTAACTTAAATAATTAACAATCAGTAGAAGCCTATTTGTGCAATAGTTTGGTGCAATAATTTTTTTTTCAACTTACTCATACTATTCATACATATCTGGTAGAAGTTGACTTTTAAGGCGTTTCAAAAAAAAAAAAAAAAAACAAAAATAATTAAAATAAAGACCGTAGCTAAAAAAATAAATAATGTAACGTATTTAAATACTAATTGCGATTTTGTATGTACAGCAGGTTGGCATGTCTGGCCTTAAGGTTGAAATTTTCAAATAATGCGTGAACATATTTTGGGCAGTAGGCATGTACATTTAAGCAACAACAATTTTATGCTTAATTACAGAGTTGAGACGGTCAACAATGTTTTTGTTTTTTCTTAAAACTAATTGTTCACTAAATTTGTTTCAGAATTTTCTACAGTTTGGCAAATGTAAGTATTTATAAGAAAGTTTTTTTTATTTTGTTTGTTTTTTTTTTAGTTTTGACGGATCAATTTTATTTATATCATGCATGCAAGCTATGGCAAAACTCAAAAAATCCACAATTTTTTATACTTTATAAAATGCGAAGATAACTGATCATTTAAGTGGAATGGAACACCTTGCTTCAATTTCCCGAAAATTATGATATTTTGAGTCTTTCTTAAAAAAAAAAAACAATAAAAGTTTTTTTGTGTATTGTTTAAATACAATTAGTATTTGAAAACAATCTTCAACGTTTTTTGAATTTAAACAAATTTTGACAAACAAAAGAAAAAGTGTTTAAATTTTTCACTTAAAAAAAAAAAAAATCGTAATTATATTAGGTCCAATATTAGCTGCTTTTAGTGAAGGAATGTTACAGCAATAATTGGAATTCATCTGGAATTGCCTTTCATACAACCACTACTAAATTCCCAAAGTTCTTGCTCACCTTTAGGAGTTTCAGGGTATTTTGTCAATTTCGCTTTGACATAACTCCAATAATTTCCTATCAAATTAATATAGGGTGGTCATGTAGGCCACTTTAAAACTGAAATTTTTTGATCCTGTGGCCATTTTCTTACTATTTTAGAAGTATACTTCAAGTCACCTTCGTGCTGAAAAATCGCGTTTTCAGACGAAAGACCCGTTATTTCAATAGCGACTGGCAAATTATTTTGTAGAATGGATAGAAAATGCCCCTTATTCATACTCTCTTCTATGGTCCAACACCATTCATACGAGGGGTACTATATATATTTCGGAAACTGGCCACACTAATGTCAATGGCTAAAATCTGGCATCATCGTAATAAAGTTTGACATTTATTCGCATAAATGTACTCACAACGTTTTGATGTACAAGTGCTATTTGTTTTGCTTACAGTGAGTTAAGAAAATCAATTTGTTCAAAAAATGGAAATATCTAGAGAAGGTTTTCCTTGGATTATTTTTCACAGCTTTCGACGTGGATTATCTCAACAAAGAAAGTGTCGATGAACTTCTTTGTATGACGATAAAGCACCATCAAAAACCACAGTATATCGCTGGTATAGTGAATTCAATCGTGGTCGTAGTTCGATCGCCGACGAATTCCGTGAAGGTCGTCCAAAATCGGTTGTTTTGCCACAAAACATCGATGCAGTACGTGAACTAATAATGCAAGATCAACATGTGACATATCGTGAGATAGAGGCATATTTGCACATTAGTTACACTTCAATATATTCGATTTTGCATGAACACTTATCTGTAAAAAAATTTGCTCTCGTTGCATACCCCATAATTTATCAATCGCTCAAAAAAAGTCTCGCGTCGATTGGTGTAAGGAAGTGATTAAAAAGTTTAATCCTGGTGTTTCAAAAGACGTGTATAAAATCGTGACAGGTGACGAATCATGGATATATGCGTATGAGCCAGAAACAAAACAGCAATCGACCGTGTGGGTACTCCAATACGAGGCTAATCGAACAAAAGGTGTTCGCGCGCGAGGCACTGCAAAGCAAATGGTCGCCTGTTTCTTCCAACGAATGAGTCATGTGGCCACTTGAGCAACGTAGGACGGTCAATTCTGAATGGTACACGATCATTTTTTTGCTGGAAGTCTTCGGAGAAATTTGCAAAACCAACCGCCAAAGACGAATCATTCTCCATCATGGCAATGCGAGCTTTCACACATCTCGTCAAACATGTGCATTTTTGAGCAGTCAAAATGTAGAATTGATGACTCATCCTCCATACAGTCCTAATTTGGCACCCAATGATTTCTTCTTGTTCCCAAATATCAAGGGTAAACAGCGTAGTCAATGATTTATGAGTGCCGCAGAAGCAGTTGAAGCGTTCCATGTTTTGAAGGTGTCTCAAGAGGAATGGAAAAACTTCTATGAAAAATGGTTTGAACGAATGCAAAAGTGTATTGATCATCAATTGGAATGTTTTGAAAATCAATAAAATCATTTTCATTTAAAAATTTTATTATTTGTTATTCCCGAAATATAAATAGTACATCTCGTACAGCGAGTTTCTGAACACTTAATAATGAGTTTAGGACATCTCTTAAAGTACAACTATTACAAAAAAATTGCATTATTTTCAGTGCAAAAATGCACTGTAAATACTACAACCATTTATAGAAAAAATACATTTTTACATACATACACATGATACACATTGTGCATATTGCAAGCATTTGCCCACGAATAAATTAATTATATTAAAATAAAACCCGATTATGATTCAGTTGATCTAATGACTTCATAAGTACTATATTAACATATATTTATTAAAAAAAAATTATATACTGATTTGAGCTAACTATCCCTCTTTTGATACTTTGAAACTTTTTGAATTCGTTTTCGAAATAATTTTTTAACGAAAAAGCTTGTGCGTAGCTATGTTCATTAATATTCCACACATAATATGTATTTTTTTTTAATCACAATTAAAGATCATGAGCAATTAAGGTTAAATATTTTTATCTCTCAAAGAGTTGCTTTATGACTTATTTTAATTAATAATTAGCTTTGCGTTATTTCACTTGTAAACTTAAGACGCGTTCGCTGCTTAAGTCTTTTGTATTGAAAAATTATATCATCCAAATTTCTTGCTTTTTTTTATATATTATATATATTAAAATCTTAAATTTCTAACCAAAGTATGAAATTGTTTCATTTAACCCTTTTTTCAGGAAAAGTGAAAAATTAAGCCTATTTTAATAAAAAAAAAAATCTTTAACCTCAACCGAAATAACTTATCGTAGTAGATCTTAATCAAAACAATATCAAGACTGCCCATAAAACTTCATTAGCAATTAATCAGCATTGACAATGCCAAAATTTTGAAACAATAAAAGGAACAAGAAAAAAAGAATACCTTGTTTATTTTTAGATGCAATAAAAACGCAGAATTTCGCAATATTTCCTGCTGCTACTACAAAACAGTTACACCAAAAGCTAAAAAAAAAAAAACAAAAAAGCCAGCCTTCACTGCTGCAGTTTACACGTTTTATGGTGTAATCTTTTTTGTTTTCATTTAGCTACTCTAAAAAACGGTTTCAATATGCTCAGTGGCAAGCGAAAAAATCTTGATATTTTATTTTTGCAACTTCTTTTAAGCGTACACTTGGAGTGAACTTTGTTATTTTAATACGATTTTTTTTCAGTTTTTTTCCCAAATAAAACTTAAAAGAAAAAGTTTATTTATATTTTCGTGAAAATATGGTGCAAGTTTATTAAATTCATTGTTTGTTACATAGTGACGCTTCCGGCTGAAACAATACTGAGCTGATTTTAGTGGACATAACTAGGTGAACATTTATAATATAGGCAATAAATGTTAGCAAGTTGTTATATTTTGAATATAAAACGAATATGTTTTTATTTTTTGCTAAGAAACAGTAAAATCTTAAACAAAAAAGTGATTTTGTAGCTTGAGTTTGTTGTTGTCATGAATAGTGTTTGTTTGAACTCAATTTTAGGTG
Source organism: Pherbina coryleti (assembly GCA_943735915.1). Taxonomy (NCBI): domain Eukaryota; kingdom Metazoa; phylum Arthropoda; class Insecta; order Diptera; family Sciomyzidae; genus Pherbina; species Pherbina coryleti. The sequence continues at coordinate 13,327,041 of OX030951.1, forward strand.
TACAATTTAATAAAACTACCAAAATTTGTTGATTCATTAGTTATAAATTAGAGTTTTGTTACTTATAATTTAACAATTACTTAACATTTTAAGTTAGAGCAAATTATATAGAGCTTATAATATAAATAAAAAGAAAAAAAATATATATGAATAAAAAGTATTTGAAGTCTGTGATATATAAATGTAAGATAACGCTAAAGAATTAAGGTTTAAATAACCATATATCTGTAAATTGTGCGATAGTATATGTTTTGTAACGTTTTGATTTTTTTTCTACTAAATAAATAAAAAAAATATATATGAAATACGACTTATCTTATCTTATCTATCTTATCTTATCTTATCTAATCTTATCTTAAAAAACAATTATGATTTTTTGCAAAACCAAAAATAAAAAGACAAAACATCTGATGTGGGCTTTCTATTTAGAAATATCTTTGAAAAGCAGTTTAAGAGAGCTAACAGGATAACAGAAGTGTTTTGAATCTATGATGTCATCAAGGTGCCCGCCAAAAGCTCGTCTACTTTTTCGTTTTCTTTGCAGACCTTTCGTTAAAAGCTCTCTCGCTTCCACGGTGCACCATTTTTTCGGTTAAGCCTAGAGTGCATAATAAAAGCTTCCAACAAAGATTAATGAAGTTTCGTCGCAATTAGTCCTTGTTGAAATGATATTAAAGATATTGAGTTTGGATGAATAACCTATTTCCAAGCTCTTCATTCTTCAATTTCTCTTAGTCTTAGAGCAAAACAAGCTGCTATTTTCTTAGTATCCAGGTCAAATTGTAGGTTCGAGTCCCAGCCCGGCCATGATCTTACGCTTTGATCTTCCTCATTTTCTTTCCTCTTCTCTCATGAACTGAAATCAGAAATTCACCCATAACACTCAAAAGTTGTAATTCTGGTAAGGATGGCTTAGGAACTTGAATTGACTTGAATAGGTACAGGCGTAACACTTTCCTCAGATTCAAATTCACAAGTTTCTATGGCTTTCCACCACGCTAAGGACCTTCTACACTTTCTGTTCTGTGTTTCACTTGATTGTCTCTTTCTTCCCACTAACACTGTGTTACATACATTCTGTCCTATGAACTAAACATACCTTTTCGGAAAGGGGGGGGGGGGGGGGGCAGGAATAGAAATACTGTTTTAAGTTCTGTGATACAGTGAGATGGCTACACATTCGAGCTGTTGGAATTTGATTAAACTTAATTTTTTAAGGGGGGCATATTCATAGGTTACAAATTTTAAAACAAAAAATTTTTTTGGTAATTTTTTTTTATAGAAAGAAAAAATTATCGTTTTCAAATTTTGCACATATTTTAACTTTCATTTAAAGAATACAAAAAAAATTGTCTCAGAATTTTTGAAGTGGTTTTTGACCTTATTTGATTTTTTTTTAAAAAATGCCAAAAAATTGACGGTGTACAGGATAATCACCAGTCTGGAACATCTGAGGAAAAAAAAATGAATTAATAATTATTTAAGAGGCTATCGCCTGAACTAGGATAATCTGTTTCCGCCGAAAAAAACAAAATGGTCGCCATTTAAAAAAAATCGATTTTCGAGGTAACTAAATCGGCCGCCAGTTTGTTGTTTTTCGGCAGGAAAAAATTATACAAGTTCAGGCGATAGCCACTTAATCAAGGATTAATTCATTTTTTTCTTTGTCAGATGTTCCAGACAAGTGATATCATGTACACCGTCAATATTTGGCATTTTTTTTTAAAAAAATCAAATAACGTCAAAAATTCTGAAAACATTTTTTTTGTATTATCTAAATGTTAATAATGTAAATGTAAATGTGCAAGATTTGAAAACGATCTATTGTCTTCTATGAAAAAAAATTTCCAAGAAAAAGTTTTTTTTAAATTTGTAACCTATATGCCCCCTTAAAGCATAATGGTACGCTGGTTTCAAAATTGGTATCGAGTTTTTTGAATCGGTTTCGGTTTGTTAAAGAACCGATTTTTTTTTGTGTTCATGAAAAAAAAACCGATACACGTGTATTTTTATTTTTTCCCTCCTTTCCAAACAGGTTATTTGGTTCATAGGACGGAACAAAACCTTATTTTTGTAACACGGTGTAATCCATCAGCCCATTTTCAAACCAGGTAGACTTGACTGAATAGGTTTAACACCTGAAATCCTTGTTTCAAACTAAAAAAAATCCTAATTTTGTAATTTTGTTCATATAGCTGTTTTAACTAATTTTTATGCCTGTGGCGTCCTTGGCGTAGTTGGTTAAAGTGCGTGGCCTCTATGTCAACGAACCTTGGAGACCCGGGTTCGATTTTTCTGTACGGCCGTCACCTCTCTGCAGACAATGGCAAACCTCAGAGAGTAATCAAAATGCCATGAAAAGCTTCTTGAGAACAAGAACATTTCGTTCATCGCCGTTCGGAGTCGGCGTTAAACCTGTAAATCTGGTTCTTGGTCAATTATGAACAAACTTAATAACACGCACAACACAATTGATCATAAGAAGCTAGGTCAAAGTCCTTTCAAGGGCTGAAATGGCCAGTTATTTATTTTTTTTTTGTTTTAGCTATTTTACAATTGTACCGGACGTGCATATAATTTACGGCTAAGATTTGCGTTATCAAGAATGAGTTGTAAATATTATGTACTTATTGTTAATTGTTAATACTATCCATAGGGGATAGTACAGACACATTTAACATAACCGGGTATGGGCACCAGTACATTTAAATCTTCTGTGTTGTTTCTGTGTTTTGTCTTTTGCCTTTGCTTTCTTGTTAAGTTTTGTGTTGCTACATAAGCCTTTGCTCTCAACCGCTCTGAATTGCTCTCAGCTGGCTCCAAACATGCTCCGTTCCCATAGCTGAACATGACTGGTGTTGAGGATATTTCATGGATAACAGAACAAACTTTGGTTTGATCGAATTTTTTTCTAAGATCACGGGGCTTTGCATAGCGTTCAAATTTGCAAATAACACTTTGAAGAATTGTAAAATCAGAACCCATCTCTCTAAAACATAAAGAGAGAGAGAGAGAGAGAAAGAGAGAGCGAGAAAGAGAGAACGAGAAAGAGAGAGAGAGAGTACCAATAGAGCTCTCAGTATTTTTCAAATAATATTTCTTAAGTGTTTGTTAGGTTAGGTTAGATAAGGTTAGTTTAGGTTTGGTAAAAGGTATGAGCAACTGGGGTTGTAGACAGAGAGGCTTGACAGTCAACTCTTGAATTTGTTGATGAGAGACGCGGACATCAACGTGACAGAGGGTAAGTTTAAAAGGGAATAACAAAGAATTGATGTCAATTCTTGATCAATATAAAAGGGGTATATTGGTTAATTGGGATTCGGTATGTTTGTGGGTTGATTGGTACTCGGATTATGTACCCAAATCAGTTGATGCAAAGTTGGTTGAAAAATTCAGTGTTCTTAATGAATTTAAATATATTCAAAATACCCATATCAATGTTGTATCGACGAGCTTCTGCAGCTATATTTATGTAAGGTGTGTTTCCTGCATGTCGACGTTCTTTGGAGATAAGGTCACTTTCATAAACGATGTTTGATTGTTAATGTATCGTCAATAGCTACACAGTCACTTAGGGAGCACTACTAGAATGTGAGTTTCATTTAAACATTTAAACGTAAAAATATGGATTTAGTCCTTTTTTTTAAGTTTTTGGTTGAAGAAAGTTGGTGTAGTTGTGTTAGACTAGGAATTGTACCAGTTGACCCGTTGTTGTATTAGACCAAGAAGCTAAATGGTTTATATTATTCTTGCCTGCACGAATAGAGATCATGCCCGACATATGCAATGCACTAAATATTCTCTTAAAATTTATAAATATTAAATCTTGGTTGAAGTTTTTTTAATAAAAATGATGCATGAAGTCTTGGTTACAGTTTTTTTAATAAAAATGACTTCATGCATCATTTGCAACCAAGACTTCATCTTATATATTAATACGCAAACATCGAATGTTGTCGTACACTTTTTCAATATTTATTTTAGAATAAGGACAATGAAACGCATATCATTCGAAAGGTACTGCACCATAGATGTGCCGAATTATGTTAGATTTTAAATTGATGACCTTTGACCTGAAATATCAACGTTGAAAGTTTATATTAATTTTAGTTAGGGATCTCAGAACTGGGAAGAGGTAGAATGAAGAATGAGGTATCGGATGAGAGGTCTGACTGCACAATATGATTGAATATAAGATTGGTGACCTTTGACCTCAAATATGAGCGGAAAAAGAGCATTTATTAAATAAAAGCTAAACTATAAGAGATGGCAAAACATGATATAAGAGAGAAATTTAGACATTCATAAGATGTGCAAAAAAAAATTTAATATTTTTCACCATCGTTTACGGTTACCCTACAATAAGCACTTTTTCATGTAACAAGTGTCAATATATATTGTAATGGTAAAATTGCTTACAAATAGTAAACTATGAAAAATTTCCGTTATTTTGACATCAAAATTATTGTGATGTCTCGAAAACTATAGATGTTTTCAGTACAACGTTTTTTGTATGAAAATTCGTTGGTTGAGAAAAATAACGGTATACGAAAAATTTTTTACTAATATTTTCCACGAATAGTTTGTTAAAAAAATTTCCCGTTATTATGACATCAAAAGTATTGCGATATTTCGAAAAATGTAGATTTTTTCCATGCAATGCATTTCTTAAAACAATGTCATTGCCTTAGAATGAAAAAAAAACAATTGTTATTTCAAATTTTGATTTTGCATGCAAATATCTCAGCCATTTTTCAATCGATTTTCCCTAAATTTTCTTTGTCTGAAAGTTTAATTAAATAACTTTTGAGAAATAAGAAAAGATTTACCGTTATCTCACCAATTCAATTTCTTATGCTGTTTTCAAAAACACTCTAAAATATTCAATTTTTGCTCAAAAATTAGAACAGACATTCTTTTGTTGTAATTTTATTTTTGTTTTTCTCTTTTCTTCTCTCACACTCTTTCATATACCATATCATTTATTTGCAAAAATTGCTTTGTTTTGACACATAATTTAATTGAGTGTTTCTTTCATCGAAAATCATGAGCTACCCCCTATGATTTTTTTGATGAAAATTACATTTTTCAAAATGTTGTTTTTGTATTTTTTACAAAGTTCTACAGCTAAAAAAATAATTTCTGTGGATAAATTTTTCAAATATTTCAAACCACTCCAAAGTTATATACACAAATCTATGTTTTAAGCCATTTCCTTATCTACTTTATATATTATATATATTATTATTATATCTATATATAAATAGGCGTAGGTAGAACAATGAAGAACCATTTTCTCCCGTGTCAACTGAATTTGATAATTTTTTTTTTAAATCAATAAGAGTAGGGAGAAGGAGTGCACCGGATATCTATAGTGGACGTGGACAATCCCATACAACCCAAATTTGGCATATCGAATAGCTTTAGGTATATCGAACAGGTCACACAGCCTTAAAAATCGGTATTCGGCCTCAAATCACACGTACGTAGGGGCGTGGCACTTTTCAGCAGCCCAAATTTTCGGTACAACTTTCGAACTATAAGTAAAAAATCAATGAAACGAGGTAGGAAATTCCTATTTAGTGATGTTCTTCGACTGAAAAATTTGAGCGAGCTTTAGACAAAGGGACGAGGCACCACCCATACAATTCAGAGTTTTTATATCGAATAGCTTTGGAAGTAAATGCCGTAAAACAATGAAACTCAATATGGAGTTCCCACTTGTTGATATCCTTCTACTTAAAAGTAGAATATGGGAAGTACGGTACTGGGACGGGCATTGGAAAAAGGGGTGTGGCATCGCATATATAAGTCAAATTTTTGATATTGAATAGCTTGAAAGTAAAAGTCACAGAACATGGAAACTCAGAGTGAAGTATTTTGTGAATTCCTGCTGGTGGTGCGTATGGTGCGGTATGAGTTTAGTTACGTTTACAGATGTGTGAAGAAAGAAAAAATGTTTTCAATAAAAATAAAAAAAAAATCCATTTTTAAATGGTCGAATTTCGACCAAAGGCAATACTAGTATTTATAAATTTTTGTTAAAATATTATGAAAAATCTTATCTTTTTATGTCCTTATTAAAACAGATTTTAAATTATAGTGATAAACAATATTAAACATTGCCATTCTCACTTACAATTCTTATTTTCTTTGCTATTCTAACTATTATTTATATATTCCTAAGAAATAATGTCAATATCATATAATTAATTAAGGTCTAAAGTAATACTTTCAAAAATTAAAAAAAAAAAAAAAGGGAAACAGAATTTTTCGGTATAAATTATTTTTCCCTAGCTTTCGCCATATAAGTTTGCTACTTAAGTCTTTTGTTCGTTGAAAAATTATGCAAGGAAAAGTGTTTGTAAAGAATTTCAACTCTTCAATAAATTGCAATTAAATGTCATTTGAGATTATTTATGACGCTATAAATCATTCACGGAACAATATGAAAATTCTAACTGTTATACGTGCCTACACTTCAAAGAAAAATTCATATAGGACAGAAAATAAAAGGTAAATGTAAAAATATACAACATACAAAGACCGACTAAGACCAAGACACCAACAGTGCAATGTTATCTTCTAAGCAGCTTCTTAAGCAGCTTTCATTATTGCTGTTAAGCGTGTCGATGGTGGATTATGTACCGAACACAACTATTTGAAGCACGAGTTCTTAATGCAAATCAATGCTTTATTGTATTTGTTTTCAAAAGTCAGGAGAAAACTAAAACTGAAGATATTCTTGTGTACTAGCTGGAACTTGTATTTGTGAAGAGCGAATGAAACACCTGCATAGGTGAAGAAGAAGAAGAAGCATAAGATGCCAATGAATTATAGTGGCTCTTAAGAGAAAATTTGGTAAAGCCGCCTGCTGCTAATGTACTGGAATTAGCTGGAAATAGCTTGTCTGGAGAATATTATCTGCTAAAGAGTCTGTTAGACGTTATGAAAATTTATGGGGATAATGTGTTATGAAAGTAACATGCAAACGTAATGAAACATGAGAGCAAAAAGTGCTTGCTTGAGCATGCATGATATTGAGCAGTAAAAAAAAAACACTCTAGAGACTCAGTTGCTGTTAAGAACGTATAAATTTATTTGTATCTTTGTTTATAAAACAAAATCCATTTCAGAGAATTCAAAGTTTTATCCTCAAGCTTCTTCTTAGCAATGTTGCAAAATAGTCGCTATGCGTTAAAGAACTAAATAGAATTTCAGATTTGAGTCTGACGTCAAAATAAAAGAAAAAAAATCACTCTTAAAAACTAATGTTATCCCAATATTTAAGCAAACACAAAATACTTAAGAAGCAAAGTGTTTGACAACTATTTGTCTTAAGTTAAGCATGAAAAAACTATAAATGTCTCAATGTCAGCCAAAGTCAGAAGAGAAAATTGTAAAAATTTTGTTTCTAAAGTTTATTGGTAGATGCATAAAAAATCAAAAATGACCCAAAGGCAGCTAGTAAGCTCACACAAGCATTTTTGCTGATTTAAAACAGTTTTGTGTTTGATATTAAAAAAAATGTGGATTTTTGTTATTTTTAATTAATTTTTTTTCCCCCTTATTTCTTAAAAAATGTTATTTTGTTATGTTATAAAAGCATCTAAAAGCTATTTTCAGAACAATAAGCTTTCTGCGATACTTTGTTCAACTCCAGAACAGCTTCAATTACATGTTATACAAAAGACTTAAGAAACAAACTTGCTGCCAGTTATTGAACTAAGACATGATTTAAAAAATTTTTATTAAAATTTAGATGAAATAAATCAAATTATAAAAGCTTATAAAAGTAAATTGGAATGTATTTGCTAAGCTTTTTCCCAAACTGCAGCTGTAGACTTTAAAATCGCATTAATTACAAACGCGCAATCCAGCAAACAACAGTCCAGCTATTTTAGCTTTGAAATTTCCTCATTTTTCCATTAATAAAGGCACAAAAAAAAAATACATTAAAATACAACAACTAATGGCTGCTGCAGTTCATATCTCATTGGCTTGCATGTGTTCAAGTTCATGGCACATGCTTTGGCTTTGATTTTTTTTTTTTTTTTATTTTTTCATCCACTATCTTATTTCTACAACTAGCTGCTCAAGAGCTGCTCTGTCTATTGCTGCTTTTAAGTTTATAAAAAAACTTTATTTTTTTTTCTATGATCATACTGTGCTAATAATTTTCCAAACTGTGCAGTGCAAGTGAGCGCCTTTTGACTGGCATATAATATCGGTTATGCTTGAAATCTGATGCTGCTGGAAACAATTGTTGCTGTCTGAGTGGTTCTTGGTTGTTATTTTTTCTGTTTTTTTTTTCTTATTTTTTTCGTAGCTTTTGTGCTAATAACATTATAGTGCATTTTAATACTTATTCTGCTGCTGTTGCTGTGCATTCATTTGAAGTTTAATGTTAAGGAAAAATCTAAAGAAGTTTTCTTTGAAGCTGTAGTCTTGCTTTGATTTTTATTTTTATTTCTTATACATCTTTTTTATTTTTTTTTCTTATTTTTTTCTTATTTTTTTTTTATTTTGTTTTTCTTATTTATGTTTTTTTTTTCTTCATTTCATGTGGAAATGTTTGCGCATTTCCATTAAATCCAAAAAAAAAAAATTTTTGTGTAAGTGAGCAGCAAATAAGTAGTGTTAACTATATAAGACATCATAACAAATGTTATTTTGCTTTAATGAGAGCCATTGTGTTTTGTCTCTTATACGAGCAGTTAAAGCTGAAAATTGTTTAAAGTTAATTGAGTAAATTTGAGCATTAAGCAAAGTATTTTTGGATTATTTTAAGACTGATGTATTTTTAGTTGGGTTTGAAAAAAAAACACACAAAATTTAGTTATAAAATAAGACATTAGCTTATTTGGAGACATTTGCTTAATTTGAGTGGCTTTACTGTACCGAGTAATTGAAGTAGCTTGAAGGGCTGGTTAAGTTTTTTTTTTTTAATTTATGATTTAATGTAATCTTATAAAGGAGATATTTTGAAATTGATTTACTGATCAATTTTTGTTTTTATTAGAGAGCAATATTTATAATAAATATAAAAGCTATTTTAATTTTGTAAATTTCAAAAATAATTAATTTCTTAAAAGTAAGAAGTAACTTAGAAAGGTTGGAAATCTGATGGTGTTAGAGGTTATTTTTATTTGTTTTTCTTTAAGATTTATGAAATATCTATTTTTCTGCAGTTTAACCCATTATATTTGTTTTGTTTTTGCTCATAAATTAAAAAGTTGTAGTTGAACATGGTCGTTTTTAAATTATCCAGCCTCAAGCTTATGCAATTTTCGTACGTATAATTTATTGTACGTATTTAAAATTCATACGGTTACGTGATAGGTGCTTTTTTCTAACTTAGCCTGTCTCAAGCTTAAGCAATTTTTGATGTTTTATATGCACTATTTTATTCAAATTTAATGCTTCCGATGGAAGAGTTGAAACTATTGGAAACACTTTCCAAACTAACTTCCCAAAAACATGCGCGAAACAGTCCATTAAAAATTTATTTTATACATTTAAGAATTCCATTTATAACTTCTTAGCCATAAGGAATATAAAGTAGGTTTGTGTGATTTTTTTGAGTCAAATTTATGTTTATGTTGTTGTTTCAGGAGGATTTTGACAAGTGCTTTTTAATTGCAATTTTTAAATGTATAAAATAAAAATTCAATTTCTTATTTCCTTGGAGTAGGTAGACTGTATTTCCTTGGAGTAGGTTTGTTCCAAGGAAATACAGTCTGTTAAGTAAAACCGTGTATGGCATGATTTATCTAAAAATTTATTTTTAGAAAATTTTTCTTTACATACATTCATTAAACATGTTCCGAAGCTCATGTTCTCCAAACGAGTCGAATTTCTCGGAAAGCTGTTTTAAAGTATAGATGGGACTCCCTCGAAGCTTTTGCATGACGTAGCCCCAGACGTTTTCTATGGGATTAGCATCAGGCGATTGTACAGGCCAATCTAATGTGATGATGCCTTTTTCGCGTTTCCAGTCGCTGCAGAGGCGGCTGCGGTGTTTGGGGTTCTTGTCCTCCTACAGAATCCAGTCTTCGTTGTTGATAATAAATTGGCATTTGCAGTCGGTAATAAAGCTTTCTCATAAATTTTGACCATTCTGGTAGCATTAAGGTTTTGGGTAAAGAGGTGCAAAGAGTGCCGAAACCCTTTTTTGAGAAGCATCCCCAAAGATGAATTTTAATGGGATGTTTAACGGTGTGCTGGAGAAAATTACCAAACAGGAGACCCAAACAGAACATTCGTCAGAGAAGAGTACGTTGCTCCAATCGCGATCAATCTTTTCTGTTGCCCAAGCCATTCTTTTAGTAACGTGTTTTTCGGACAGCAGTGGTTTCTTCATTGTGCTTCGCCATTTCAGATTATTTGCACGCAAAAGGTTACGAAGAGTTACGTGCGATATATTTAGACCTTTTTACCTCAATTTCGCTTGCCCTTGACGCAAGCTTAAGTCAGAATTCCGCGAAAACAAGCTCACTATAATTTTTCATCTTTCTTGGTCACGTTTCCTGTTGATCCACGATCAGGAAGGTCATCTACGTTTCTAAATTTCTTAAAGCGTTGCACCCACTTCTGGACAAAAGCCTTTGACTTTTTCAAATACTTTACTGCCGCTGCATAGGACATTTTTGGTCCTTTTGGATGGATGCAGAGGGAAACTGCCTCGAAGCGTTCTGCGTATGCGGCACTCATTATACCTAACACTTCCTAACACTTCCTAACTACCTAACTTAAAATTTTCATTTTTTGCTAAGTTAAAACAAATATTACCATAATTAGTATAATTACGATTGTAACGTAATAGACCAAGTTTCAACCAAATATTAAATTTTTAGCTTCTTTTGTCACTAATTAAATTTTTTATAAATAATGCAGTGATTATCTAAAAAACTGATTATGAGCAAATATACTGAATGGTATGGAAAACATAAAAAATTTTAAAAATATAATGTTTGCCGCTTGAATTGCATTTTGAGGTTGTTAAAATTCGAAAAGCCTTAGAAAAGTTAGAAAGAGCTGTGTCTACATAGAATACCGTTACTTAAAATTGAAACCGAAGGTATTCAAATACAAATCGACTATAGGTGAATAGGTGGACTATAGGTCAATAATGTGACCAAAAGTTTCTATACTTAAATATCACAGTTCAGCCAATACGTTAGGTTAGGTTAGGTTAGGTTGACGCGGCTGTCTCTTATGAGACACACTTAGGCCAATTAGGTCCGTTGTAATACCAGGGGTTTATTATTTTCCACTCCAGCTGAACCAATTGGAGCTATTTATGAAGCTAAGTATCCGGTGTGGACCGAAGATTTTGAGAGTTCATCTAGGTCACTGTGGTAGGTAACCAGTTACTTGGGAAAAGGTGGCGCTTTCTGGCCAGCGCTGGGCATTTACAGAGAAGATGTGTTGTGGATTCTACCTCCTCCTCGTCTCTGCAGCTTCGGCATTGTTTGGTGGAGGACTTCCAAGCTCCCATTCATTTCTGGAGGGAATCCATTCTGGACATCAAACTTCTTGTGGAAAAGAAGTTTTTGCGTGATATAGTCTACGGTCTTAGGTTTTGGAGGAAGAAGTTTCCTTATGTTAGAGTGTCCTATTGTACCTGCCTTCCTTTGGGAAGTGGCTTCTATACGGATTACTGTGTTTACAGCCATCTGTTTTGTTAGGATATTTACTGGTGTCAGGTGGAGCATAATGTCGAGTGCATCCGTTGGAGTGGTTTTCAGCGCTCCGCTGATACACAGCTAAGTTGACCGTTGAACTTTTACATTGAGGTGTGTTTGTTTGTAAAGTGCGGGCCACCAAACTATAGCACCGTAGAACAATATTGGCCTTATAACAGCTGTATAGAGCCAGTAAGTAACCTTAGGTTGTAATCCCCATTTGCTTCCCACTGCTTTCTTGCATGAATATAGGGCTATATTGGCTTTTTTGGCTCACTCGAGCAGATTAAGATGAGACCCAGGTATTTTGCTTTGCCTTGCGAATACGTTAAAATATTGTAATTTTATTGAATTGTTCTATTTTATAAAATATCAAAATCATTCCGAATAATAGAATATTAAAGGCAAAAATCTCATTCAGTTGTTGTCTTTAAAATGTTTACGTATTTTAAAAGCAACATAAAATTAAGCGATAAAAAATTTGCGATTGACACTGGGATCGTATTTTCCTTTTCAAGATAAGTATATATTTCCATACCTGGATGAAGCTCAGGACACTATCAGTAGTGAATTAAAAATTGTTATCAAAGTTGTTTTGAATTCAGATTAGATTCAATACAACACAGTCGACGTAGTGTAAGTAACCGAAGAAGAATGTTATGTGCAATGAATAATAACTAAAAAAAAGAGTTGACTTTTTCAAATTCTAATTTATTTTTTGTGCAATCTTAGGTTTTATTAGAAGAAAATCAGTAATAAACAATGGAAAACAACGTAGCCCGTAATAACGTTTTTTTATTTTAAGTTACTCATTATTGCTCACTTTCAACTAAACACTTTTCTTAAAAGAGTGTGAATCGGGAAAGGGCCTAAATCGGCATAACGTACAAATCAACGAGTAACTTTGGGTAACAATTTTGTAATTTTGCAATTTTACAAGAAAAAAAAAAGAAAAAAAAATACAAAAAAAACCAAATCTATTTGTGATTGCGCACAACAATTTAGTTGAAGGCAGCAGGCAAAAAGAAATCGAGTTCGTTTCTTAAGTCTTTTGTTTTGCAAGTGCAAAAAACACTGCTGTCTGTTTAAGTCAATACAAAAACCAGAACGATATGAGCAACAAAAACTAAACCAAAAATATTTTTGTTGTTTTTGGGTTATTTGTTGTTGCTGTTGGTGCTGCTTCCGTTGTTCTAGTTATGAAGAAAAACTGTTTTTTTTATAGTTTCTTTAGTTGCCAAAAAGGAAATATTTAGCCATTCGCAAAGAAATTTTGATTTCTCAGTAAATGTCCTTTCAATTATTTTTCCTTTGATTTTTTTTTTAAATTTATTATTCCTGTGTTTCGTTTAAGTTTTAACAGTACGTAATTGCAAATTATTTGCATTTATTTTATTGTCACATTCTTAAAAACGTGGGAAAACTGTGCAAAGCTTATTAGCACACAAGGGCAAAAGCGGCAACAAAGAATGCAGCGCTAAGGAAAGAATGACAACTTTTCGTTGTTGTTCTTGTTGTTGAAAACAAATACACAGGTTGACACACTCACCTATATTTTGTGCATCGATGCGTGCGTAGTAGCCGAGAAGGCTAATGATCAGCACAATCAGCTGCGTTGTTATCCTGGGCATTGTTGTTGTTGTTTTCAAGCTGTACACGATTTATTGCAGCAAGTTAAGGTTTTTTTTTGGTTTTATTTGTGTTTTTAATTAAACTTTAGTTAGGTGCCACAATTATTTCACTCTATTCTATTTTATTTTTTCGTTGTTTTTGTTTATTATAACAGTTAGTTAGACACTTAAACTAAGAAAATATAGATATAAAAAATTTTTTTTAACATAAAAGTATTTTATTTATGAAATAATTTTCTTTGCTTTATGTGCGCTTGCAGGTTGCTAGCGAACAGGTGAAAAAGTATGTCACCGTTACACGCGGCAGTTGAGTGAGCGAGTGACTAACTGTTGCTTGGCTGTAGTGACTGACAGGCTGACGGTCTGACGGTCTGACTGGCTGACTGGCTGTATGAATGAAGATTGAATTTGGTTCGTATGCGGCTTTATTGTTGTAACTTTCTTTTTTTTTTGTCGCAGTCGCTTCTACAGATGTTTTGTTTCGAGCACTTTTTTCTTAACAAATTGACAAACTTATTTAATAAATTGATTAAATTTTTCAATATTTTTGAAAGTATCCTTTTATTGTTGTGGACGTTGAAAATAATAAAAATTCTTTGCTGTTATTTTTGTGTTCATTGCCCAAAGTTTCTTTGGATAATTTGAGAAAAACGTTTCTACGCGTTTTTTTTTATTTCTACGCTACGCACATCCGCACCCGTTAAGTTTATTCGCACGACTAAAACTTGTGCAACATTGGCAAGCGCTGCTTAACTGAACTTTCTTGGCCAAAAGCATGAATGTGAAAAAATCAACGTGAAAAGTTGTTTTTGAAAGAAACAACATAGAAAACGGCTAAAAGACAACCGCTGCGCTTAAGTGTTGCTTGAAAACTACTTGTTGGAAATTAGCTGGAGCGGGTCTCAAAGTCGTGCCAAGAAGTTGGTAAACGTAGCGGAACAGCTGGTAAGAAACACCAAACGAAGGCAGTGCAGTACAATAGTGAGTAAAACTATCTTGTAGCTGCTACCTTAACTCGACCCGGCATCTCTTGTATTGTAACGTTCAACATTTTCTTACAAATAATTTATTGTCGCTGCTTGTTTCATTTCGTTGTTCCCTGCTGCTCTTTGCTTCATTCCATTCATTCATCTTCCACTTGTTGCTTACCTGCACAATTCTTAAGCCAAGCCAGAGCTATGCCAACTATTTTTACTTTTTGGGCTTTGTTTATTTTGGTAATAATTTTTTTTTTTTTGGTTTCTTTTTTGTTTTGTTTGAATTTTTAGTTTTTTTTTTTCAATTTCATGCCTTATTTTACTTGTTTTTATTTACTTGCTGCTGCTGCGCTTGGCGACGAAAATGTGTTAAAAGGATCAAGCACACAAGAGCTGAACAAGTGAATGCCGTTTGGTTGTTGTTTGAAATTTCTGTGTGTGTGTGTGTGTGTGTGTGTGCTCGTATTTTGTGGTTGTTGGGACTGTAGCTGAAGAAGCATGTTTTTGTAGTTGTTGTTGTTGTTGTTGTTTTTGTTGATTGTGCTCAACTTGTTCATTAATGAAAATAATTTTTGTGTGCCTTTCTGGCGCTTATGTAGTACTATAAGCTAGTATGTTGGCCAAAACAGTGGCGTTCCTTGGAAATGTGAAAAAAATGTCTGACCAGTGAGAAATGTTATTTATTTTAATCAGTTTTTGATGTTCTGTAACTTTTCCTTACCAATGTATGGATTTTGGTCTACGTTCAAAATTTAAGTAGGAATTGTGTACCTGTAGGAACCTCGAACCTCTCAGCTCGAAAATTTGCACCGAGTGGTTCACTAACTTTGGAGGAACGCGCACCAAAGAAGGCCAAGGTAGGTCTGTCTGCCAACAGAAATTTGCAAGGTCATTTGCATCATCATTCACATCGATTACCTTGAAAAGGGTAAAACGATCATTGGCGAATATTATTCACAGCTAATTGGACAGATTTGACATTGATTTGTAGTAAAAACGACCGCATTTGGCGTACAAAAAAGTGCTCTCTCACATTGACTACATACTGGCGTACAGGTCTTTAGTCGCCATGGCATACCTGTACGCATTCCATAAATTTGGCTATGAACTGCTACGCCATCCACTATATTCTCCAGATTTAACACCGTGTGACTTTTTCCTATTTTCTAACCTTGGCGGTAAAAAAGAAATTGGGTCAAAAGAAGAGGTCATCACTGAAACAAACGCCTATAGTAGGACCTTTCTAAAACTTATTATTTTGAAGGAATAAAAAATTGGAAAATGCTGAACTAAATGTATAGATCTAAAACCCGACTATATTGAGAAATAAAAGGTTTCTTTGGGGAAAAAAAATAAAATTTTTTCTTCAAAAAGTCACTGATTTATCAAATTGCCCTTGTATTGCTGCGTAATGGGTATATTACCTCTGTCACTCTATTTATAACGTCCAAAAGGAGGTGTAGTACTAGATCTAGAAACGCATAACTGGTAAGGAAAGAAGTATTTTTATCCAAGCCGTCAATAAATACTCTCTATCTCGTGTGTAATAAATATTATTCGATGTTATGAATGTTTCATTATTTGAAGATGTCAGTTCGTATGAAGGATGGTGGTGGTTTCCATTTAATTTATATTTTTAAATTTCAACCTCTTTGTACTTTATAAAAATTAAAGCTTATGTGTAAAATATCTAGTCAGAATATTTATTATTGTTAAATTTTTGAAGGCTTTGCTATTTGATGATGTCACTTCATAGAGGAGGTAGTCGTGGTTTCCATCATATTTGAACAAATTTCAAAGTGTGTATTTGGAATAAAAGCTTGTATGCAAAGTTGCAAAGCTATAGCCTTGAATTTTTTTTTTGTGTAATTTTTAAGAGATTTTATTATTTTAATGAAGACACTTTGTATAGGAGTTGACCTGGTTTTTATCCGATTTGGCTCATTTTCAAACTTGATGTTCTTTTTAAAAAACAAGCTTGTATCTTTATCAAATATTATAACGAAATCTTCAAAGTTAACATACAGCTGTAATGTCCGACGACGGACAGACGGTTACTTACTTACTTATCTGGCGCTTACAACCGAAAGTCTGTTTTGGACACGTATAAGAAATTGCGCCAGCCATTTCTGTTTTGCGCTTGTTGGCGCTAGTTGGAAACACCAAGTGTAGTCAGGTTATCCAATACCTGATTCTTCCAACGAAGATGTGGGCATCCTCTTCTGCGTTGACCACCACCGGGCACCGAATCGAATATTTTTTCGCTGGAGCGTCGTTTTCCATTCGCTCAACATGACCTAGCCAGCGGAGCCGCTCGATTTTAATACGCTTAACTAGCGTACTCAGCGTACAGCTCATACAGCTCGTGGTTCCATCGAATTCGGTACTCGCCTTTGACGCAGATTGGACCGAAGATCTTACGAAGGATCTTTCTCTCGAAGGCTCCCAAAGTCTTTTCATCAGAACTGCTCAACGTCCAGGTTTGTGCTGCATATAATAGGACGGGCATGGTTAGTCACTTATAGAGCGTGAGTTTTGTTCGTCGAGAGAGGGCTCTACTTCTTAATTGCCTACTCAGCCCAAAGTAACATCTGTTGGCAAGAGTTATCCTTCGATTTTTCTCAATACTGACATCGTTGAAAGAGTTTACGCTGGATCCCAGGTAGTCCTTAACAACCTCGAAGGAGATGTTGTCAACAGTGACGTGGTTTCCAAGACGCTGGGACTGTTTATTTGTTGACACTCGGTATTTCGTCTTATCTGCGTTCACTACAAGACCCATTCGACTCGACTCTTTTACTAACCTGGAGAATGCTGCGCTGACTTCGTGCGTATTATAGCCAATGATATCGATATCATCAGCATACGCCAGCAGCATAATACTTTTGTAGAATATAGTGCCACTGCGTCTCAAATCAGCAGCTCGGATGATCTTCTCCATCATTAGGTTGAAAAAGTCGCACGATAAGGAATCACCTTGTCTGAAACCTCGTTTAGTATCGAATGGAGAAGTGCGGTCCTTTCCAATTTTAACTGTGCTACTGGTGTTGCTCAGTGTCATTCTGCAAAGGCGGATGAGCTTTGCAGGAATACCAAATTCAGACATGGTGGAATATAGATGATTCCTTATTGGACTGTCGAAGGCAGCTTTGTAATCGACAAAAAGATGGTGTGTGTCGATTTGTTTTTCTAGGGACTTCTCCAAGATTTGTCGTAGCGTAAATATCTGGTCTATGGTGGATTTGCCAGGTCTGAAGCCACACTGATAAGGTCCAATCAGCTGGTTTACAATGGGCTTCAGTCTTTCAGTCTAGTACGTTCGACAGGACCTTATAGGCGATATTAAGAAGGCTTATCCCACGGTAGTTGGCGCAAATTGTGGGATCGCCTTTCTTGTGGATTGGGCAGAGCACACTAAGGTTCCAATCGTTTGGAATGCATTCTTCCGACCATATTCTGCATAGAAGCTCATGAATGCATTTAAATAGAGCTTCGCCTCCATTCTTGAAGAGCTCAACAGGTAAGCCATCGGCTCCTGCGGCTTTGTTGGTTTTAAGCCGAGCTATAGCTTTCAAGACTTCACTATGGTCGGGCAGCGGAACTTCAACGTTGTAGTCCAAAATTGGGGATTCCGGGATATCATCTCTATTGGTGGGATTGTTGTCGTCGTCGCCATTCAGAAGCCTAGAGAAGTGTTCCCTCCACATCGTCAGTGTACTCTGGATATCTGTCACCAGATTCACTAGAAATTGACTTAGATGGTGATGTTGATCAGGAGTTCTTGTGTCCCTATTATTCTGTGATTATTCTAATGATTATTTTTGAATTATGAATAGATAGTTTTAAAAAGCGTCCAGCTAACTCCAATTTCATAATTTTTTAATGAGAAAAATTAATTGAACATTTATTTTAATATAAGGAAATTGGGGCATTTCCCTAGTTCTCACTTTTCAAACAATTGCTAATAAAAAATTTTGAATAATACAGAGTTGAAACTATTCTGTAGTTGATTATGTAAAAAAATTCTTTACAAAATGCATAACAAAAATTTCAATTATATTTCCAAAAGTATCTTGAACAGCTGCACAAAAAAAAACTAAACAAGCTTATTCAAGCTGAATAACAGATATTGGCCTAAGTACTCTAAAATATTACAAACATTCGTTATTTTTTTTTTATATTTTCTAGTAGACATGTGTATATAATACCTACAAGCTTACAACAGCCCATAATTGCTACAAAAATTTCGCTTACGCCAACCTAATTTCTTGATTGTCTGAATAAACCTACTCGCAAAAATTTAACTTAATTTTAACTTGGTTACGTGGCGGAGCAGCAGCGAAAAATAGCTAAAATTTTTATAATTCTTTATTGCAGTTTTGATTCCCCCCTCCCCACTTTTATTGTGCCCAATTGTGTTAAATTGTTTCGGTTTTTTTTTTCTTGACTTTGTTACTAATTTGCTGTGCTTTGCTGGAATCACCTGGTAGTTAAGCTTAACACAACTTGCACTTGAATGTGTTGCAGTGGTATAGAGATGAGAAAAGCCTGTGATGTTACCTTTAGGTGCAGCAAATGGAACGGCCAAAAGAGGTTAATAGCCAGAAGCTAAGAAAAGTAAGTGTGTGAAGTTTAATCGATTCGTTAACTTAAAGAATTGAATGAATGCAAGTTTGTGGCTTAAGTCTTTTGTTTTACTCAATAAATACTAAAGAGAATTCAAGTTTGTGGCTTAAGTCTTTTATTTTACCCAATAAACCACAGCGAAGGCAAGTTTGTTGCTTAAGTCTTTAGTCGCCATCTTCAAATCATGTAACTTTGTGCTGGATAAACGCCTGAATCTATTGTTTACTTAAGATTCATTGAAATAAATGCAAGTATGTCGCTTATTCTTTTGTTTTTTCTTAAGATTCATTGCAATTGATTCAAATTTGTCGCAGAAGTCTACTCTTTACAACTCAAACGAACTTCATTGGATGCAAGTTTGTCGCTTAAGTAAAAATATTCATGAAATTTACCAAGAATTTTTGGAGTTTTAAAGCATAGTTTATTATATCGCCCAGTTTTTCGCCATGTTATTAAATTCAAGTAGATTTTTGTTGTTTTCCTAAAATATCTTTGGTCAGCTAATTCCAGTGAAGCCACTTTGACAAGCAGATGATATTTAATATGATGAGACAAAATTTTAACTTGATTTTAATTCCTTTCGATTACTATCACTTAACATAAATTGACATTAACTTCTTGCAGCTCCGAGTTCTACAAAACATTGATTCCAATCTAAGCCAATTAACTGTGCTAAGTCTGCTCAAAAAAAAAAAATCAAGTGTCTGTGCATAAAAAGTACATCAACTCAGATGCAGGTCAAGTGATGGAGGCTTTAATATCGTCAACCAATTATAGTATAGCTGCTTCACCAACAGCAACAGCAACAACAACACATACAGGTTATGCAAGCATCTGGACCAAATTTTAGAAAAGTTGCTTCAACTTCAAGTTGCACAACATAAAGCTAACAAGAAACAGCACATTTGCATTCTTAGACTGTTGCAGCGGCAAGCAGCAAGTGGCAGCAACAAAAAAAAATCAACAAAATGCTCGATTAACGATTTGGCGCAAACGCAGTAAAACTGGAGCAAGCCAAGCAGTCAACAATAAAATGATGTGAAATGCAACTTAAGAGAATAACAACAACAAAACCAAAAAATTCTTGTCAACCAAGAATTCAATGCATTGAAGTTTTTCCACACAACTTCATAATAAAACGACTTTCATACAAAACCTTTCAACCGTCAATGAAATCATGCAAAAATAATCGTCAAAGAACTTGCACAAGGTGAGGAAAATATTTATGACTAGATATAAAGCGCCAATAGCAGATATTGACGACATGCAGCAAAAGTTGCAAGTCACTAGTAGTTATTGTGGAAGTGGTTTACTTCTAGACTCTCTGGTTGTGGTGCTATTTAACCTAGTTACATATGCCTCATAATGTGTGAACCATTAAATTGTGCACTTGCAACTTCGTAGATTTTGCGTTCGATATTATAGCTGGTTGTAAGTAGAGGTGTATATATATTTGTGTGTGTGTATTCAATACGCGTCAGTACTCGATTACTGATTATATGGGCCTTATTGTTGCCTATGCTTAACCTAGTTTAGCGAAAATGTTTCCGTTAATTTATTACGCTTCATAAAGTACGCAATTTTATTTTGAGGTTCAAGAAAATTATGAACTTGGAAAGCCATGCATAGTAGGTAGAAGTAATATAAGTACAGGTTAAAGTGAAATTTAGGTAAATTAAAAAGAAAAAAATCTAATAAATAAAAAGTTACCCAGTTTCTTTTATTCATAAATGTGTTAAAAAAAAAACAAAATATTTTGCGAACATTCATTTCATAGAAGTGTTTTCTTTAAAACTATCTGATGTTGGTATGAAAACATACATCAGTAAATTGCTATACAGTACACTCTCAAAAATTAGAACTCTCACAAATTCGAACTGTCCAGAAATTAGAACATTTCATTTCAATACTGAACGCTCTGGTTCTAAATTCTGGAAGTTTTTTTATTTTATTAAATTCATAAGTGATTTTGCTCATTAATAAAAATAAAAAAGGGGAATTATATGAGTTTTATGTTAAAAAATAAAAATTCTCTTGCGTTAACATAATTTTTTTTTAACCAGTTTCATTCTTTTCTTTAAATTTCTGTGAAAGAAAGTCCAAAAATTAGAACATTTCAGATATTAGAACTACCCGTGGAACAAAGTGGTTCTAATTTGTGAGAGTCTACTGTATTGCTGTAGAAACAAATAACAAAGTATCAGATATAAAACATGTCAATATGATGGGGATCGAAATCATGTCCTCTGTGGTGCAGATATTAGTCGACGATATGAGTTATTGAAAATAAAAGGCGCAGTGCACTTATTACCTACAATCCAAAGAGGATAGATGAAGTTTAATTTAACATATATTTTTGAAATTAAACAGCATGCTACATAAATATAATTCCTAAACTCATTTTTTATCCAAAAAAAAAAAAAAAAATAAAAAAATAAAAAAATATAAACCCGAAAACGTTTGCAAAGCTCTCACTGTACGCCAAAAACTCATGTGAAACTGTGATTTACATGAAATACAGATGTAATGAAAAAAATCTCAGTACGCCATCTTGTTAAACATACTTGATTTGTGTAGGATCCACTATCAAACTTCTTCAGCTTATTTAAATGTTCAGTGTAATTAAGGGGGGAAATATACCCAGAACTTTTGTTTTTTTTCAAACAATTTTTTTATATAAAGCTTTAAGTCTCCAAAATATGTGGTGAAAATTTCAAGTCGATATCTCAATAAATAACAAAGTTATAGCCTGGTTAGTGAACCGCCTTCTAGAGCGCGCAGTGCTGGCCCTTATTTTCAAACGCGTTTTTCTCGAAACCATGTTTTCAAAGTCGGTGACCAAGATTTCGCGAAGCTCAGTGAACCGATCGTTTTGATTTTTTTGCAGGCCTATTTTATTCATAATAATCTCATACTTGTCATAGGATTTTTTTTTTCGTAGCCTCGTTCATTTTTTATAGGCAAAATAATGACCAATTTTTGGTCGAAAATCGTTAATTTACGTTCGGAAGTCCGCCATTTTGTGAAAAATCAATATTTTCAAAATCGGCTATGACAAGTACGAGTTTTAAGTATCTAGTTTAATAATATGCATTTTTTTGTTTCAGATGAATTTAGGAGGAGCAATCTTGGTCACCGCATTTTCAGAGAGTTCTACAAAAAATGCTGTATCTACCATAATATTAAATTTTTTTTAATAAAAAAATACTGAACAAACTCTTGAATATGTATATTTTAAGGTATAAAAACCCTCATTTAAAAATATCCCTTAGGTTCCCTTAAAAAAATGCACAAACATTACCTTTTTTTGGTCCCTGGGTATATTTCCCCCCTTACTTAAAAGCTTTTGTTTGGGAAGCTCAGTTTATATCAAATGGGAATGCACTTAAATGCCAGAAACACCCTAAATTGGTCTTAAGAAACCTGCCTCGATTGTTGTTTTTGTTGTCTAAAGATCGCTGTGTAATTGATATAATAGCTTCAGTGCAAAATTTCAAGTGTTTAACCCTTCGTTACATGATTTTTTTGTCCCTGTGTATAAAAATGTTTTATGTCTTTATTTGTAATTGGAGAGGTTTAGAGAATGTATAAACGAAATTTGGATGCTCTGCAATGAATAGGAGCGAAGTTACGCAACATTGCATATGTGCAATTTCATGCAGGCAAGCAATAAAAATTAGTATATGATTGTTTAAATATTAATTTTTATTAATTTGTATTTTACATTTTTGAAATGGAGTTATATGTTTTTAATAACTTAAACTAAGATATATTTCCCAGTTTTTTACATAGTTAATTTAAATTGACAATTTTAAACAATGGAAAATAGAATTCATTAAATAACATTTTCATTACTATTTTGATTCTATTTTGATATATTATTAAAACATACTCTTGTCTAAACTATTGAGCAGATAACATGAGTGTATCCATTGTACCTTGGTAATTTACATGTTAAACGCTTGTTCTCCTATTGTGGCCAGAGATCAAACTGGTCCAAAGAACTTCTATTTGAGATAATAAGAAACTTCTCGAATGTTTCGTCATTTTTTACAAGGTTTTTTGATAACTCGGAAGGTCTTCTACTTTTTTTGGATAGTTTTCCTACTTTGTAAGGATTTTCTACCACTTACAAACGAAAAATGACATATATTATGTTTTCATGATTACCACTTTATTGTTACGCACGCTTATGCAATAGCAATGCATTTACTTATATTATCGTATAGCGTATTTTTATCTTGCAGCTTCCATTAAATGAGTGGAACAAATTAACTTCCCCCATATATGTATTGTATTGTGAAACAATATTCGTACTCTCAATGGATATTTTTTACACAACTTTTTATCAAATCGTTCAGCTATGGTCTCAGGACTTTTACCACAATGGTTTGACATTAAATTTACAACTTTATTATCTCTCCATGAAATCAAATGTACGTTAACATCATCATGGTAAGCTAAATATTCCACAGACTCTCCTCGAGATGTATTCGTTAATATGGGAACACTCGGTAGTTTTGAGTTCGAAATTCTGTTCCGACGGATTGTACCCAATAAATACCCCTTTTGGCGAGTTCAATCATTAGTAGTAGTGTTGATATAATGATTATCATAAAAAAGCTTTGGTATTCATATGAGAAGTACTTTCCGTAAAACTCTTTTATAACAATATTTACACAAGCCCAAGATAATTTTCTTCGTAGTGACGACGACAAGGGCTGTTTTCGTGGCCCAAGTAATTTATTTTTAAAATTAATTTATTTTTAATTTTAGCTTTAAATATAGTTAAGTGCATGGAATTGCACATCTGCAATATAACCTCATATCTGCAATGTAACTTCAAAATGTCTCAAATGCATGATATTGCATATATGCAATTAAGCCATTTATTTTATGAAATTAAAGTTATAATGCACAAAAAAATTAGTAGGCTTTAAGAAAATGAACTTATATTCTGGAACATTACTTACATTTGAACGTTTTTTTGATATTTCTCGTATAATTATTAAAAATATTCACTTATTTTTTCTACGTATAAGACAGACCTTGTTCGAATCAATATTTTAGACAAATTAAATCACCGATTCCACAAAAGAAGACAACAACTAATAAAAAACTAAATTTATTTTTAAATAAAATCCCGTAAGGAATATTTACAGGGTGTGTATGCTATATCTCTTAGAAGTCAACAATGCATAAGTGCAATCCCATGCAACGAAGGGTTAAGTAAATTTGTGTAAATTTTATATATTTAACCATTTCGATGACGTTACTTTGTAGGGTGGTAGGTGTGGTTTTCATCCGATTTCCACAAATTTCATGTGTGCGCATATTTAAAATCAAAGTTTATTTGCAAAATTTCTAAGAATTAGATAAGTTTTTGTGAAATTTTAAGAGATTAACCATTTCGATGACGTCATTCGTATGGAAAGTAGGTGTGGATTTGATAGAGCTCTTATAGAGCTAATCAAATGTTATTTGCAAAATGAAAAGGATTTAGATTATTTTTTTGTGGAATTTTTAGAGATTTTATCATTTTTATGACGTCACTTTGTATGGAAAGTAGGCGTGGTTTACATTTGATTTAAAAAATTTCTTATGTAGAGTGAATTCTTAAAATCAAAGCTTATTTGCAAAATTTCGAGGATTTAGATATTTTTTTTTTTTTTTTGAATTTTTAGAGATTTTACCATTTCAAAGACGTCACTTTGTATGGGAGGTAGGTGTAGTTTTAGTCCGATTGTCGAAGTTGAAAACAAAATATTAAAATTTACTACTATAATTTAAAAATAACGGGTGTAATCGTGACGAGGTCAGACGGACAAGCAGGTGGGTGATACTGATCAAGAATATATATACTTTGCTTTAGCTACCACGCCTCCTGATGGGCTTTACAAATGAAGAAACAAACTTAGTATTACCCTTACGCATAATGTGTGGGTACAAGTATAGTTCTATCTGGAAAGAACATGTTAGTTGTAATAATGTGCGTTTCGGCCTCGGACATCAGAATCTCCTCCAAAGAAAATTTATCTGGAAAAACAAATTAAAAAACCAATTTTTAAAATTTTTAACTAGCTGAAGTTAACAAGGTAATCGTTTGTACTAATGCATGGCGGAACCCATTAAATAGTCGACAGATTGCTTTTCACTTTGTGAACGAAATTGCAAAACATTCAAAGTAAAGATTACCGATTAGTTTGTAGTCGTGCTGTTACACGAAACTGTTTTGAAAAGAAAACATGTGTGACCTTGAGAAGATCAGTGTAATAAATGTGTTTATTTGTTTTTTTTTTGTTTTCAATTAAGAACATAAAATTTTAGCTAAGTCTACATTAAGCTCTGAACGTTTAGGTTTTAGTAACTGATGCGAAATTTTTGATATATGAGCGTCCCACACGTGATCTGAACAATTGAGCTCAATTAATTATTTTATGCTCGAACATTTTTTGTATGAATGTATTTAAGCCAATCTCAATAAACGAAAGCAATTTTTCTGAAGCTTTTTGGCATTGTTGTTAAAAATATATTTAATGTTTTTTGTTTTTTTTTTTCAAAGTACTCTTAAGCCACTTACAGTTTTGACGCTAATGACATTGCACAGATTATGTTTCAAAAACTCTTGTTATCCAATCGATTTTGTGAGTATGTTTCTGTTTTTTTTTTATGTTTTTTTTTTCTTTTGTTGCTATTTCAATTTAGTTTACTTAATGGCTTCTATTGTGTTATAAGAAAACCAAAAGAGGCAACAATTAACACGAATTTAAAGCATTAACTGCTAATGTGGCCCATTTGGCAGAAATGTTCAAGATTGAGTAAAAACAAAATGAGCCGCATTTTAAGACAGGCAAACAAAAAAGTAAATCTCGCTTTGGACCAGGAAACAACAATTGTTGCTATGGTTATTATTGCCAACATCATAAAAAGCTGAGATCTTGAGAAGAATGGTTTTAAATTTTTGAATTTTTTTTATCTGTGTTGCATGTAAAAGGAATTTGAAACAGCTAATTATGAAGTTTGACAACAAAAACTAGAGCAATAGTAGCAACAATTGTTGCAACAATAGCTTAGAGATAGGTATGCAGCTAGAACAATGCATTTATTGCGAAACGATTGGACACATATATGACGCATAGGTCTTAAAAAGCGATTTTTAAGTGGATGGATATTTAATGGGGGGAAAAACTAGCTAGGTTATATATTTTAACTCAAAAATTTGATTTTCCCTTAATTGAGTTTTACAAAGTAAATAGATTTCATTTATAAAAACCTAAATAACTGTTCATTTAGTAGTTGTTAGACTTTCATTCAAAATTTGACCTCATATTTGACCTCAAAAATCGACACTAAAATATCTTCAAAAAAATGTTCAAGCTTTTGTAAAAATTGGAGCTTAAATGAAAGCCCAAGTGCGTAACTTATGAGTGAATCCAAGGAACAACCATATTAAAAAAAAAGAAACCAAAACAACAACAACAACACATAGAAAAACAAAGTTCAAACGCAAGTGCAGAATATTAAAGAACCACCGTTCGTTAATGGCAATAATAACAATAAATTCAACAACAACAACAAAAACAACAAACTCAACCACAACAACAACAACAATAACAACATTAAAAACAAAACCAGCTAGCTATGTAGCCAATATTAATAAAACCAACTGCCAAACCGAAAGAATGCTAATGAATCACATGCTTAAAATATATTAACCATTCAAACAAACAAACATTTAACGCCATCTGCATGCATTGGCCTAGGAAAACTTTTTCTTTTCTTTAATTTGATATTTTTTTTTCTGTTTTATTTTAATTAAGCCCCAAAAAGTTTAAAATATTTTAGTTAATAGAATTGAATTCAATGATTTCTTGTTCGAAATTCTTCACTAACCGCCCGTTTCAGCGCGCATTACAATAATTTCTCTTTTCATTCCCTATATTAATGAATTAATGTAACGACTTTTGGCTTGAAGGCCATTTGTTCAGCCAAGCATTGTCCAAGTAACGGCAAAATAAGTTTAACTACAATAAAATGGCTGAATTGCTTTTCCCCGACCGCTTTAAGAACACGTGCTAAATATAAGCAAAAAAAAAAACAAAAAACCATCGAATGAATTTATTATTAAATTCAGTTAAGTGCATATAAACGCTTTTGATTTCTGCGATATGATTCTATGACAGCTTTTTTAATGAAGATAACGTGACTTTTTGGCCAACAAAAAACAAAGCAAAACTAAAGAAATTTTAATGTTTTCCATGGCGAAGAAAGTGAATTCTTGAAACCGCATTCACGTATGACAGAACATGTGTGCATAGTTTTGGAATTCATTAAAAATGATTGTAAAAAATTTCACTCGTTCTGAATTTCTTTTGATCAATACACAAAGATACTCGTCATTTAGTTAAAAACATAAGGCTTAGGTAAGGATCTTGCCTTGGCCTCTCAAGTCTGCCTTGGTTCGAAATGGGGTGATGGACTAGTGGCAAAAGAAGAAGTAATTAATTGAAACAGGTTAGATTGTTTTTAACATGGTGAGAATCCGTAGAAACACGGGAATTAGAATCCAAGACCTTTACCTCAGTCAATCCTACACCGAGAAAAAAAAGGCAATAGTGAAATCACCTAAGCCGGCTTGGGTGGAAAGAATTTGCATAGAGATTAAAAGCTTATGCTTATTCACCAAAGTAATATATTATTTATACATTGCTTTGAAAGCACATACGATATCCTGTAAAAAAAAATTGTTTTTTGTGATTTACCCAAGCCAAGTATACAACATATTAACCAATGGTGTAGGTAAACTATCGAAAACTTTGACTCTTTATCAGAATGGTGTGGACTTAAACACTATGTTCGTCAGATTAAGCAAGCACACTACTATAAACTGTCGAAGATAATTTAGGGGAAAGGGCTGGGTTGTGTTTTTGGGCTTTAACTGTTCACAGAATAAATATATTGAATAATCCAAGATACCGTTGGAAAGGTGAATAAACAACGCAACTTTTTTATGCAGACAGATTAGTGTTTTGATTAAAATTTAACTCTCTACTGTCAATTTTCTAAAGACGTGATTTTTGCCTCTTCCAAAAAAGTTGCTGGACTTTGAACCATCTGGCAAATCCTAATAAAAGTCGGAAAATACGAAGTAAAACACCAACAATTTTATAAAAAGTTGAGATCTAGGCTAAAAAATCGTTTAAATGGAAGTTTTCAATCATAATTTTCTTCATTATCATCCAAAACGGTGTCGCAATGTTTGCAAGTGAAAAAAAAAACTCCTTCCCATATTGGTGCAATTCAAGTGAATAGGGCGGCCACATGTGTTCGATTTGATGTAGTTTTTGGTTATTAGTTCTTTAGGCAAAAACCTCAAACAAATGGTGCAAAAATCAATATCACCAAATATTGGCTCGTAAAATAGAACCAAAACACTAAATAAATATGAATAACACTCAAGTTTTTGGAATAAATTCACTCTCTATCCAGTGCTATCCAGCACTTAGAAAAAATAAAAAAAATTTTTCGCACTTGATGTCTGTCGCTGGCACAATAAATACATCTGTACACTTCGGTGTATCTGCAAAAATGGAGTAATGTCAAAAGACATTTATCAGTTGAAAGATTGGCGATATGTCAATTAGGGAAAGAAAAAAAGTAATGGTTCACAATCCAGCCCTCTCCCCTATAAACTACAAATTACAAATTAGTTGTAGCAACCTGTTGCTTCATGAATTATTTGGCATAGAACTTTTAATATAATTCTTAAAAAATATGATATCCAAATCAATATCGGTAAGTTAAACATGTAAAACATGTAAAACTTAGATGTTTTTTGAGAATTATAAAATTAAATAAACATATAAATATGCCACAATTTTATAACTCGTACAAATTACTTAGTTAACTTATCCAAATCAATATCGGTAAGTTAAACATGTAAAACTTAGATGTTTTGACGAAAAACTTAGGAGACTGAAAACTGCCAAAGACATCTTTTAAATTATACTAGGTTTTTTTGTTAATTTTGCATAAGCTTTTTTCTCGGTGTAGTTATGAGGCAATCCCATTCGAAAACTTTTCTACCACCAAGTACAACCTTTAAATCGTAAAATTTGATGAATTTTTTATTTCACTTAATTAGATATAAGGAAAGAAATGCAGACATTTTAAAGCATAAGACAATGACCTGGCCAGTATTCGAATCCGGGACCTCTGCGTTGGTAGTCAAGCGCGCTACCTACTCGACTACCGCGCTACCTACTTTTTTTGCTTTTGTTCTTGAGTTTGATTTTGATTTTAATTTTAATTTTAATTTTAATTTTAATTTTGATTTTGATTTTGATTTTGATTTTGATTTTGATTTTGATTTTGATTTTGATTTTGATTTTGATTTTGATTTGAATTTTGATTTTGATTTTGATTTTGATTTTGATTTTGATTTTGATTTTGATTTTGATTTTGATTTTGATTTTGATTTTGATTTTGATTTTGATTTTGATTTTGATTTTGATTTTGATTTTGATTTTGATTTTGATTTTGATTTTGATTTTGATTTTGATTTTGATTTTGATTTTGATTTTGATTTTGATTTTGATTTTGATTTTGATTTTGCTTTTATATGGTACATTAACATTTACCTTAGTGCCATATAAGAAATCCATACCACCATGGCGCATATACTCTTCACTGAGCGCTGCCCTGAGTGGCTTTATGTCACCTTTAATTTTTGGTTTATTTTGAAAATGAGGCCAAAGGACTTCCCTATATTGTCGTTTCAATAAACGACTTGGTACGACTTTACATTTTTATAGCGCCTATAGTGAGCGAGTTATATAGGGTGTTTTTTTTAGGGGTTTGTTTTTCGAATTAAAATAAAACACAAGAAAATCGTTTTAATGTCCATCAATTTGGCTTTATTGGAAGGATAATTTTATGCCATTAATATTTAAATATGATTTCGGGCGTGTGGCCGCCGCGGCTGGCTCGAATAAAGCCAATTCTACAGGTCCAATTTTCAACCACTTTTTCGAGCATATGGGGCCGTATGCCGGCAATAACGCCACGAATGTTGGCATCCAAGTCCCCTAACGTTTCTGGTTTGTTGGCGTAGACGAGCGACTTCACATATCCCCAAAGAAAATAATCCAATGGTGTCAAATCACACGATCTTGGTGGCCAATTGACAGGTCCATTCCGCGAAATTATGCGCTCATCGAATGTTTCTTTCAAAGAATCGATTGTGACGTGCGCTGTGTGGCATGTAGCGCCGTCTTGTTGGAACCACAACTCATCCAAATTCATGTCATCCAATTCGGGAACAAAATAGTCGGTTATCATGGCTCTATACCGGTTTCCATTAACGGTAACTGACTCTCCAGCATTATTTCGGAAGAAGTATGGCCCAATGACTCCACCAGCCCATAGAGCACACCAAACAGTCAGTTTTTGTGGATGTAATGGCGTCTCAAGGATCTCATGTGGATTCTCTTCACTCCAAATGCGGCAATTTTGCTTGTTGACGTAGCCATTCAACCAAAAATGAGCCTCATCACTGAACAAAATTTTGCGATGAAAATCAGCATCGAGATCAATCTCATTTTCGGCCCATTTGCAAGCGTTGTTCTTTTGTTAACCTGTTCATGATGAAATGGCAAACCAAACTGAACATAAATGACATTAGAGTTGCCAGATTTGACCACAAAATGCCAGTTTTATCTATATTCGAAAAACAAACTCCTAAAAAAAACACCCTGTAGTTCCATGCAACGCTTTTGTATTTTTGTTGCACTTTCTGTGTATTATGCGGTTAGTTCCACTGTTGTATACTATTAATTTTGTTTTTTTTTTTCGTTATGAGGTCAAAGACCAAATCAATAAAGAAAATTTAGCAACTACACTCATCGAGTAATAGTTTTATGCAACAATATTTAATTTTTGTTGCATAAGTTGCTTCCTTCAGGACGTTATAATCTATTATTTGATTTTTTTTCGCAAAGCCGAGTGCAAGTTCTTTGTTTACGACTGATAAAATTCACCGTTGCGCATGTACCCACTGAGTAATAATTTCATGCAAAGTCGTTGCTTGATTTGTTGCATTTTCGATCTCGGAGTGACTCTCTCCTCGGCCTCATGACGTCATACATTTGTGTGTTTTTGATGTTATACCTATGGAACTAGCCTTTTCTGTCGTATAATATTTTGAACCAAAGCATCTATACTCAGCGAATAATAATTCCATGCAACAACTTTGCAGTTTCGTTGCTTGTACAGTTTATCCGTCCCAATGACGTTTTCTTTTTTTATTATTTTTATTATAGGGTCAAAGAACTAAGTTTCATAGTTGTACTATAATTTTTATCTTAATACCTATACTCATAGAGTAACAATTACATGCAATTTCATTGCATTTTGGACAAATGCCTTTTTAAATTTTTTTTAAAACGAGGTGAAACGAAACGTTGCTACGTCCAAAATAATTTTCAGCCCATCAAAATAAGTACCGAATGATCTTTAATTGTCCAAATATTGAAAAACCTGAAAACTTGTTTGAATTGTGGGATTTTCCTTATGTTTTTCCTTTTCCTAATGATTTTTTGTAGGAAAAAAAAATCGTTAATCTTTATTTCTCGACACATTTCGCTTAAATTAGTTAGTGTTTTAATTTGTTTTTTTTTTATAAGTTATGAGTGCGACTGCAATTGAAAGGTTAAATGAACATTTTACTTTATTTTTAAACTTTGGGCTTATTTGAACACGTTTTTGTTGATCGTTTCCAAAGCGATAAATAACAGCGCATGCAAGAGCAACAACAACAGCAATAAACCAAGAGAAGGTACTTATTTCAAGTTGCAGGTACAACTTACCTGAAGAAAGTCAGAATTCAGCTGACAGTAAAAATTATAACATGTTTTGTTTTTTTGGTTTCTTCTTTAATTTGGCAGTCATGTGAAAATATTTCTGCAGTTAAAAGAAAGTGAATTTCAATTGAGGAGGGTTTGCGGAAATAATAAAAATAGATTAATGTGCAATTGTACTTTTGTGAAATGTGCACTACTTATCTTTATTGAATATTTTTTAATTCTGTAAGAATTGTTGTTTTTGATAGAAAGGAACTTCTTTAGGATCTGGCAATTAAAAAAGTTATTGTAAGTCCTTCATAAAGTGTTTCAGACTGCAGATGTTCCACCATTGGGTTCATCGGTTTATTACGTAATTGAATTTTGAGTACTGAAATAACATTAAAAACTAGGTAAAGAGTTAATTCCGCATCCTAATGTGTACACTGGACCGCCTCGAAAAAATAAATTTCGCCGCACACCAGCTAATCTGAAGCAGTATTGAAAGAAAGTTTCGAAAAAAATTGTCTCTTTATTTTTTGATCGAACGTAGGGGTCGCGCATCGACATATTCCTGTATAACTTCGGTATTTACTGTTCGATCTTAAAGAATGTTATATCTATGTTTTTGTCTCAGAGAAACCTATTTTTTGTTTCTAGAACTCATTAACATCAGTTGACCCCTTATATTAACACAAATTGATTTTGATCAAAATATTGATATATGAAATATGTAGTATCTTAAGTCATTTAATGTAAAATCGAATGTTTTTCCTTTATTCCAGGGTCAAGGCCCAAAACATAAATTTTTAAATTTTTTTAAAATTTTAACCTCGGCATAAGACAGTTAAAACTCTTATAATGCAAATTATATTCAAATATTATAATTTAAAATTATGTGTGCCCACCCGGATCCAATTTCGAATCCCCAATTTTGGATTTGAAATTGCCACTATTATAAATTTTAAGTAACTTTATTCTAATTAAATTTAAAATTGTTTTAATTTAAAAGTGTCTACACTCGGGACTTCTATATGTCAATTTAAAAATTTTGACCTCGAATTTGAAGTAACACTTCCATATTCCAGAATTCATATTTTAGCTTTGGTTTTAAAAATAAACACGGTAAATTTTTTACTCAAATTATATTACTACGTGAATTCGGTAATTTTTATAAAATTATAGAGTCTAAATTATAGGTAGACTTTCCAAATTATGACTTCGAACTTGAAGTAAGTACCAGAGATCCGCAATGAGTACTAGTGAAATTATTATACTCATGGGACTAAAATCAAAAAATACTCATAGTACTTCTACACACATGTGTATCGACAAATTATTACTCTATTGGTTCTGGGTTAATGATCTGACGTGACTCACTTGTTCATGTGAGAGGAAAGTAAGTATGACCCAGTTGAGTATTATTTTGTGTTTTGCCTTTGCTTATTCTTTTTACTGATTTGTTAACTTTTTCGTCTGAGAAAATGAATTAGTTTAGTATTATTTTATGTTATGCCTTATTCTTTTTTCAAAATAATTATAGTTTGTTTCAAAAAATTCAAATATCAAGAAAGCTGCACTAAAAATGATTCTAAGTAAGTCATTACACTGAACTAATGGTGTTTATTGGTGTTATGAGTCATTACGGTATGCAAAATAAATACATTTACTCAATGAGAGAATTTAGCACTGCACCGGCTCCAAGAATGATAGAAACAAGATTACGCGTTGCGCAGTCCCGTTATCTAATGCTCTCTTTCTCAACTGAGAGCATGACGTCAGACAGTACTTTTGCTTGACAAAAACGCATGCAAATGTGCGATCTCTTAGGCAAATTGACGAAATTGAAAATAAATTCTTTTGAAAAAGTAAAGTAAAAATATCTACTCTTCTGTATAAAAATGTGAATATTTTCGTATACGAAAAATATTAATTTTTCTAATTTTTCAAGATTTTTATCTCCTATACTATTCGAGACTGACAAAATTTTATTGTACCAATGGGTTAAGGAGGTCCATATACATATTATAAAAATAAGACTTAGGCGTGGATGTGGGAGTAAAATTATTCCAAAGTCTGGCAATATCGCTTGTGACGTCATGCTCTCTCTCTCTCTCTCTCTCATTTGCGGAACGCGTTATCTGGTTTCTATAATTCTTGCACGGGTTCAAATCAGCTGATAACATATTCTTTGTTACTTCGTGTGTCGTGCATGAACGAGAATGAGTGCAAATTCTTCTTTGACTTAAATTCACTAATACTTTTTTTTTGTATTAGTTAACCAATGACTTAAAAACGAGAGTAATTGCAGGTCTCTGGTAAGTACCGACTTGAAGTAAGTTATTTATATTACAGAGAAAAGTTCAAAGACCTAAATTTTCCCAGGTTTCAAATTTAAAACTCAGACGTTATCAAAACATAGTTACAAAATTTATATCAGACAAATTTTTCGGTTCAAATTGAGTGTGACAGGATCTAGTCTAGGGATCTCTATCTTCAGTTTTTTAATTTCATCCTTGGAATTTAAATAAGCTCAATTATTAACTTATTTTCATTTAAAATCAATTGAAATCCAATATTTTTCAGTCACAAGCATTTATTTTTTCAAATTACGTTATAATCCAATATTTTTCTAAAATGAAGGGGGTGTAGACACGGGACCTTCATTTACTAAATAGTTTTAAAATTTTTACCACGAACTTGAAATAGGTATAGTAACAAGATTAAAGCAAAGCAAATGCATTTTAAACACATTTTCAAATATCGAGACCATTTTGAATTTTTAAATTCTAAACTCAGCATTTATATTGGTACTCTTGTAAACTTTTGTACTAAGCTGCATCAATTTGTATTCATTTTTCTTATGAAACGGAGGCCAAATTTATTGAAATTAAAAAGTCTAATCCCGGAACCGTCATTGATCAGTTTTTAAATTCTTATCTTGGACTTATATACGCATTGTCACAAGCATTTATTCTTGCAAATTCCATTAAAATCCAATCTATTTTGCCTTGATCCGGGGCCTTTATTTGCTAGTTTTGAAATTTGTATCTTGAACTCGAAGAAGGCATAGTTACAAGATTATAGTAAAGCAATTGTATTTTAAACACATTTTTTTATTACCGAGACCCGGAACCTCCATTTTGAATTCTTAAATTCTCAACTTATCTTTTATATTGGCACTCTTATAAACTTTTGTTTTATGTTAAGCTGCATCCATTTGTGTTCGATTTTCTTATGGCACGGATTCCAAGTTTATTGAAATTAAGAAGAATAGTCCCGGGGCCACCATTTTTAGTTTTAAAATTATGCTTTTCAACTAAAATTAGCCCAGTCACTTCTTTTCTAACAAAATCTGTTAAAATTTAAAATTTTTATAAAATGTCGAAGGTACCTTCCATTTGCTAGTTTCCAAATTATTACTTCGGACTTGGAATATACATATAGTAACAAAGTCTTACGTAAGCAAATCTATTTTAAGCCCATTTTTTGGGTATGGAGACCCGGGACCTCAGTTTTGAATTTCATATTCTGACCTCTGCTTTATTGATATTGGTACTGTTATAATCTTTTGTTCTAAGCTACATCAATTGTATTAGCTTTTTATTATGGCACGTTGACTACATACTACGATCCGTTATAAATAGAAATAAAAGCCAAATATAACCTTTAATATACTCAAAATAATTCTATATTATTGTCACTTTCACCATACAATAAAAAAAAAAAGAAAAAAAAAACTTGATTCCAGATAATATAACACATAATAAGATACATATATAGGTTCCTTAATATTTATGTATGCTAATCATAAGCATAAAATTCCGAAGACAACTTAATGCTTATTTTTCATTTTGTTTTTTTTTTCGGTAAAAATGTTCAACCATTTTTGGAATTTCACATTTTTGGCCCAATGCCAGAAAAAGACAAAGACAAATAAAAAAAAAAAAAAAAACTGACAACGCGCCATGGATGTGTCTCTTTAGCCAAACCCAATAAGAAAAGTAATAAGAAAAAAATCGCAAACATAGCTTAGCTGCCAAATACCGAAACTTTCTTAAACATGTTGGTAGATATTTTGTTAAACTTCCACTAAAAGTGGCGGACATTAAAGTTCGTTAACTCTGGTCGCTTCAGACGTGCTCTATTCTTTACATTTTCGTTGCTGCTGCTATTGCTGCTCTTGTTGTAGTTGCTCATTTCACTATTTATGTTGGCAATATATTAAGTTTAGTTTTTTTTTTATTGTTATCACTTCTTGTTTAATTTTAATTTATTTGTTGACATTTTTTAACAATTTGTAAATACAGAAAATAATATAATTTTTCAAAATAATAAAGTGAAAGTTCTTTGCGCTTTAATGTGTGGACAACAGTAGCAGTCATGGTTGCGGTTGTCTTGTAATTGTTGTTAACACTTGTTGTTGTTGTTGGTTCAGTATTATTGCTTTTGTTAACAACTGTGCGCTTTGTTGACTGATTAGTTTACACAATTTAACCAGCTTTGAATTAATTCACAGACACACCTGACCCTCCATTACTACTCAACTACTTCGATAGCAGAGAGTTTCATCTATTGTTTGTTCCGTTTTGCAGAAATAATTGCATATTTCAAAATATTTACATAGCTATTTGCAGAAATTAACGCTATGCTAAATGATTTTAATTGTTTTGGCAAAAGTAAAAGCGTTATGAATGACAATTTCCCCAAATTAAGATTAATTTCCACAGTTGAGATTCATTTTCACATTGATTATCAGCTGTAGCTAATTATGAATGTCAAGTTGAACTGTTGTGTTGCAGTTTTATTTGACATTAAATTTGCAACTTTTTTACCGGATTTCATAAGGTAAAATCTTAAAACTCTTGCTTTTCGAGCTCTTAAAAAAACCACCCAAATTCTTGACCTTCAAAAATGGCAATTTTATGATGTACATACATATATATGTTTTTAGTTCGAAATCTGAAAGATATCTCTTAAAATTCTACATTTTTTTTTTTCTGATAAACCTTAAAGTTTTATTTTTTCATCAAACCAATGAAGGTTTTAAGCTAAAAGTTTAGTAAGTCGAACTGAATATTGAAGTACTTTATATGTACTGATATCCCTTGGTGGTGAAATTTGAACACATAAAAATCAAATTTTTTTTCTTATTGAAAAACCATTGGCAAAGTTAAAAAACATTCAATTGAGAGATACTTTATGGTAATACAATGATGAGATTAAAATGAATTGGTATTAAAGTAAATCCAGGTTTAGTTTGATATATTTTGTAAAGATTGTATTGGTAAAAATTAACTGCCATGCATGAACTGTGAACTGTGGTTTATGTTTAGGTTTCATAGTCTTTTGAATAACAACAACAATAAACTATCCAGAAGAATTCGACTTTACAATGCATTTTATTCAAATAAAATTTGAAATTTTCATAGCATTGAAATAAAAATTAATGTGAAAAATATAGTTTTCCATAAACTTTCACTTTAAATTTCCTTATGAATTCGCCACCAGTTCTCTAGCTCAAAAGAAAGCACTATGTGAGCTGCAAACTGAAAATAAAAAAATCTCTGCACAAAAAGAAGTTTGTTTCGCGTCTAAAAATCCTCTCTCGCTCCGAGTTGAAACTGTCAAATCAATACAAATAATATTATGCGTCTTTTTGCTGTAGTTCGTAGTTCGGTACACTGAGAAGAAAAACGTTTTAAAATTGACAAAAATTGTTATAAATGTAACAAAATTTGTATTTAAAAAATAGCTTGCAACGCATTTCGTCAAAGTAAGAGCAAATGTGTTTAAAACTTTTGAAAAACATAAAAAAAGGCAAATTATGAACACATTTTTTGAACACATTGTGTTCAATTTTAAGCTAAAGTTTTTTTCAGTGTAGTTTTTGATAATTCTGATACTACAACTTATAAGAAATATTGTTGAAAATTTGAACTCGTTCGGAGCAAAACTTTTCGTGTTATAATCGATTGAGGCTTCGGGTGCTCGCTCTCTTCTGAACTTGTAAAAAGCTCTAATCGGAGTTTTCTAAAAACTTTTTTTAAGTCAATAGTCAAAATTTCTCGAAAACCTTTAGACCGATTTCACCTAAACTTTACATACTTCTTTTATATACAAAATACTCGGTTTTGAACGAAGGATTTGTTTTCAATTAAAACATATTTTTTAATGCGACGAAGAGACCCATTTTTGGCAAAGATCAGAGTTTGTTGATTACGCCTTTATCAAAAGTGATTATTTTGTTAATTCCTTAGTTCAGATCCAAGATTAAATTGTGTAGTAAAGAAAATTTTCTGCATTTTTAATTTCAAATGAAGCAATCAAGAGCTATCCTGACAACCGCAAGTAAATTTTTTTTTTTGAGTTGCCTCGGTTTCAGAGCTGTAAAAGAATGCAGTCATTTGTGATTTAAAATCATTTAATTCCCATTCAATGATTTGGAAAAAAATTAATGCATTCATTTTTTTCAATTATTGATTGTGATTTGAAATTTCAAGTGAATTGAAATTTTAAGTCCCAATCAATGATTGAAAAAAATTAATGCATTTATTTTTTTTTTCAGATCATTGAATGGGAATTAAATTAAATGATTTTCACAATCAATGATTTGAAAAAAATTATTGCATTCATGGAGTCCCAATCAATGGTTTGTAAAAATCATTACATTCATTTATTTACAAAGCATTGATTGGGGCTTGAATTTGAAATCACATTCAATGATATGAAAAAATGAATGCATTAATTTTGAATATAAATCACATGATCTAAAATAACAAATGATTGCATTTTAACAGCTCTGCTCGGCTTACACCACTACCACTGATTTCATTTTAAATATTTTGCTATGAAAATTTGACAGAATATTCTTAAAACAATGTTCAATAATGTACAAAAGTTGTAAAAACATTAAGAAATCAGAAACTCTAAAAAAAATCACAAAAATATAATTTACCTTTTTCCCCCCTTAACTAAACTTTAATCTGAAAATTACAAAAGCTTACAAGATTCTATTGTTGGAAAACTGGTGATCGTTGCTGCGAAAAATCCAAATCTGAGACTGGAATTTGCAAATTAAGTCAAGATTTTCAGATATTCGAGGTTTTATATCCGAAAAATGATCTTTGACATTACTTTGCAAGGAAAAAATATCAGTAGTGACCATTGGATTATTCATTTTTAATGAAAAGATCAGTACTCTACAATGCAGTTGGTAGAAAGAAAAAAAAACCTTATGCATCCTATACATAACCTCAAAAGAATATGACTATCAGCCTTATTCCAGGATACGTCGTAGATGTGATTTTCTTTCGGATTCGTAAAGTTGTATTCTACGATCCGAATCGTTACGTCGTTTTCGAAATTCGTAACATTGACATTCCACGATCCGAACGCATCATCATTTAATAGTTATTTTCACGGATTTTTTAGAACACCTTTGCGTCGTCGGAATTCATTGGGAAACCAAAATTTTAAAGTAAAGTGTTGTTTATTTTATAAAAATAAGCTGCATAAAGGAAAATATGTTAGTATTTCTCCCTTAAATCAACAAAAAAAGGTTTTACTGCTTGTGTAGGTAAAAAATCCGAAATAAAAACCAAAACACGCGTTTGGTCAGCTTAATGAGTGAAATTGAATGCATCATCATCAAAACCGAAAATGTTTTGAAACATTTTTTATTCAAACGTTAGAAAAAGTTCATTACACCAATGTCAACACAACCCCAAACTTGTGTCGAAATTTCCCAAAAGTGTATTGAATGGGTTTTGAAAACACACTTTTTTTAGTTGCAAAAAAGCTTATTTTGAAAACTGGCCAATTCGTTGCGGCGGGAAATAATCTAATCTGGAGTCGATTCGCATGCCTGATAGTTGATAAAACAAGTTGATGGACGTAGTTGACACATTTGAAACGATTTTATCCGATGACGAGTGCCGCAATTCGGACACAGATCGAATGCATTCCTATCGAAACAAAAACGTCGTCTTCTCTGACGGTGGAATGCTGCTGATAGTTTTCCATCCACCAAGTCAAGCACTTACAAATGCTTTGAAAAGTGCACCACCTACATTTTGTTAACCTTTTAAAAATTATCGCTGTAATCTCGCAATGCCGATTACAATATATCATGCTCCTCATGCTGTGCAAAAGTTTAAATTGCAATGGAATTAATTTTAATTTAATTTTTATTTGTAAGTCATTAAACTTAAACTTGAATTAACCACTTTTTTTTTTAATTTCAAGTCTTTTGTCAAAAACAGCTGTTTCCGAATTTTCGAAATTAAATTTCAATGAGGCAACATTCCACTTTGTTTTTTTCGGAACCAAGTATAGCAATTTTTTTTTTTTTATTCGTAGCGTAGACTTACGTTCGTAGATTTATTACGACGGATCCTAGAATAGGGCTGTATGCCTGAAATCCAGTCATTAAGGGCTTTCTTACGAACGTACATGTCAGCTGACATTGTATGACGACAAACTAACGGGAATATTTTGTTGAGCTTTGAAACGATAGGACATGTACGACGACTTCATTTCTTTGCAGACTCTCGAGCGTAACACATCGGTACAACAATAATAATAATGGCTAAACAATTTTTTGCGGCGATTATAATTGACCAAATTTTCAAGGAATGGAGAAAAGAAAGACCAAATTATACGCACACTCGACTTGTTAAGAA
Source organism: Pherbina coryleti (assembly GCA_943735915.1). NCBI lineage: Eukaryota > Metazoa > Arthropoda > Insecta > Diptera > Sciomyzidae > Pherbina > Pherbina coryleti. The sequence goes on from OX030951.1 coordinate 13,367,485, forward strand.
GCTTGTGTTAACTTGTGCAGAAGATTTCAAAAACTGCTTGAGAATGAAACTCTTAATTTTCCATATTTCATGAAAATTTTTATATATCTCTATAAACTCTGTCCAAAATTGTACGTTCGAAACACTTGCCATTTTGTTTTGTTTTTCACCGAAGTAAAAAAACCTTTTTCGCTTTGCCTAAGCCGATGTTTACTCGATGAAAACTTTATAGAAATGATAAATGCAGCAATTCAGACAGATATGCTTTCACACGTCGGACATGTCATACAGACCGGCAGAAAAATCAAAAATTGTCATTCTTATTTGCTTTCGAACGATCATACATGTCGTCGGACAAGCCCAAGTCGGATGACATGTACGTTCGTGTGAAAGCCCCTATTGTCTTTAATTTTTTACGCTTTGGCGCATTCTCTCGAGGTTTTGTTGTGTTTTTGACATTGATGATCGTATCGCTTATTTTCGTGTATTATCTTGTGTATGTATTCTTTATTGTGCATCGTAAGCAGCCTACCTACTCACATTACTGTGTAAGTTAGATGTCATCAGTGTTTTAGTTGCCATGTCAAATAATGAAATGGAAAATAAGGAGTCCTCGCAGCTATATTGTTTCTAATGAATAGTCAGTCAGCTTTATCATGTGTCCGTTAACCACGCTAGCCACGTCCGTTTAGAAATATAAATAAATAATATCCCCAACAAACTTACAATGTGCCACAATCTTACAAGTGGACGAGGAGTACAGTTTTTATCGTAACTGTAAAACATTGAATAACTTAAATATATGTAAAACCCTCACAATTCGAATAAAAATTTTACAAATTTTAACTTGAATATTGTCAAATGTTATTTTATAGTTATTTGCCGTTACTAAGCTAATCTCTCTCTAAATAGGCGATTAAATTAATTACTTTTTTAAAATATAATATGTAAAATTAAAAGATGAATATAAAAAATTACAAGCACCTCCTCATCACTGCATTAAAAATGTATCACTCGTCAAAAATTTACCGCTTTAATCAGTGGTCCAAGATTTTCACTCTTAATTTCAGTTTAAAAGTAAGCGTTAAACTTTCTGCTGGTCAGCTTGAGTTATACGAGCACATTTCGTGAACAGGTTATCTTTAACCAAAAAAAAAAGTTTTTCACTTTCATTTGGAAATGAAAAACCATTACAAAGCGAAATAAAACGCTTTATTGCCCAAAATGTATAAAATGTTTGTACCTTCTGGACATTGGTTTGGCAGTTAAAGATCTGAAATTTGTTTTTTTTTTTATTCTGTTTTAATTGCAGTTTTATATAATTTTACATATTGACGGACAGGAATTTCAAACAGATATGCAGCTTATACTACGTAACTACGTAACACTTTTAGGGAAGTCTGCAGTTTAAACGGGTTTTTAGTGTTTCTTTTAAGTGTTTCTTTTTTGTTTTTTGGTTTGATTTATTTATTTTAATTGTTTTTTTTTTAAGTTTTTCTATTTTTTTTTTAATTTTTTTTATTTTTTGATGACACGTACAATTTCTAAAACTTGCTTAATGGTTCGCTTGGTTGTGTATTGATTCATCTTTTATTTTACTGTTCATTTTGCCACCTACCTTTTAACACTTTCTTTTGTCTCTGCACCTTGTTGTTGCTGTCGTTAGTTTTTGGTCTTCTTGCTTCTTGCATTTCTGTGGAATTTCTTTGTCGATCGTGTCGATACTTATTTCATAACCCGTTATGCTGGGATCTTCATTCATTTGCTCTTTATTTTAGGTATTACTTTTGTTAGTTTTTTTTTTTTTCATTTTCATTTCCTCTGCCTTGTTCTGTGTACAAATCATTTGCTTTTCGACCTGTTTCAGCCATTCGACCGAACGACCGACATTCCAAACTTATTGTCATCCATCGCCTTCCACCCATCCATTAGTATCGGTGTCGTTGACGCCATTGTTTGCGGTGTTTTTTGGTGTTGGTCTTGTTGTTGTTGTTATTGTTGTTGTTGTTGTTGTTGTTATTGTTGTTTTGTTTATGTTTTTGTAATTGTGCTTTGTTGACTGGAGTAACACTGCGACTCATTAAACTTACCGCTGCCTAAAGACGCTCCGCGAGTTGAGGTTAGGTTAGGTCACAAGTACGCATACAACAAGTGAAAGTTGTTGTTGGATTGGTTGTTGTTGCTGTTGTTGTATTTGTTGTTGTTGCGCTTAGTCTGGCGCATTTTGTAAAGTCTCTGCATTGCATGGAATTCTCTCAAGCTATTGGTTGTTTACTTACCTTTTTTTTTGTGTCTTACTTGTTGACAGTTTTTCGGCAGGTTGGTCAACTAATTTAACTGTGGAACTCCTTCGTTGAAAATACATATTTGCTGATTATGCAAAAAATGTGTTAAATCTACATAAATGCTTGAAGTAAAAATTTCACACCGCAAAATTTAGAAAGGAATGAATAAAATCATCTGTTAAATGAAGCTTTTTTTTTTTTGTTGCATAAGCTTCAAATATTTGATGGTAATGGCAAATTTTAAGATTATATAAATATTTTTTTGTTGGTATTTTGATGATATTTTTCGCATATTAAACAGGCATATATAATGAGGGTATTGTCCACTCAAAGCCTAAATGAATTTATGAAGTCTATTAACTATGCAAAAGAAGAGGCATTTTACGCATTTTTCGCACTATATAAAGAACAAATATTTTAATAACCAAGCTTATCAGTTGTTATTTCAAAATTTTGCAATTTATTAAAATATTAACTAAACATTGGGTCATTATTTAAACATCTGAGATTTATATTGAAAACAAATTTGAGGCTTAAGCCAAGTTATGTTGACAACAAGGCAACATGAAGACAATGAAGGCAACAACCAACAACAACAACAACGGCTCTGTATAGCGCAAGTCACACAGCAGACTAGACAGACTGTTTCGTTGGCCGCTACGCCAACTCATCAGTAGTCTTGCATGACTTTTGCACTGTGATGCGCTCAAACTACTAAAATCTTACTTACCTGCTACTTATACTACTTTATGTAAAAAGCGTTCTCTCTGTCAAAATAAACTTCCGGGTAACTTTGTCCTCATATTGCCAGTATAAGTAGAACCTAAGTAGTTTGAGTGGATCACAATGAAAAGTCAACCAAGACTACTGATGAGTTGGTGTAGCGGCCAACGAAACAGTCTGTCTAGTCTGCTGTGAGATTTGCTCTATACAGAGCCGTTGTTGTTGTTCTTGGTTGTGGCCCCCATTGTCTTCATTTTGTCTTGTTGTCAACATACTTAGCCTAAGGCTCAAATTTGTTTTCAATATAAATAATGCAAGGTCATATTCAAATTTAAGATTTCTAAGATTCTTAAAAATATTTCAAATATCCATTTCATATGAATCTTATGAAATTTTTTATGTTATTTAGATCGATTTGTAAAAATTTTAAAAATTAAAGCTCCTTGGTACATCTTATCAAAAATCATTAAAAATATTCAAAATCTGCTTAACTCAAAACATAATTTTTGGGAAGAATAAAATAAGAGAAACGAACAATGTTAAAAAAGCTGATTTTTTACCCCAGGGATGGTCATAGAATTAATCGCGTTAATTAGGTTAAATTAAAAGCTCAGAAAAATGTCGATAAATTTCTTGAAACAAGTCAACAAATTTTCTTAGGAAGAAAAATTAAATAGAAAGTTCTTCGAATATTCCAAAAAACACGATTGAATACTCAAAAATACCAAAATTTAAGCATTTTAAACCATATTAACAATAACGTGATTACTTTTCACCAACAAACGAAAGTAAAAGCTTTTCAACAGGCTCCTCGAATAAATCCTCAACACGTTAGGGTTGCGCAAAACTTTTACTTTTCACTGGCAAGAAGAAGAAAAACCAGTCAATGTATAAGCAAAAAACTTTTGGCACAATCCTTTGTTGACATTGTTTTAACAAAGCAACTTGCATGGGCGCAGCTGCAGCAACATCACGAAGCCGCCAGTCAATGAATTTTACGGTCAAAGACATGAGCACGATTCCTTGAGGTGAGAAAAATATTTAGATGCATGCAATTTTTTTTATATTTTTTTAATAGTTCCTTACTAGTCTCAATATAATTTCCTTACCGTGTTGATTCTACAAAAAAGTTGAATGAAAGATCGTAACGAATCATAAGAAAAAAGAAGAAAGTTGAATGAGTTTTATGTAAATAGTAGTTGATGTGTATTAAGGTGGATCGAAAGATTTTTTTCGACACTCATATTTTGGGAGCTTGATTCAAATATATGTTAAATCCAAAAGGATATCGAAATCGGTGTAACCTTCAGCGGTTTTAATTTGAAAAACATCACTTTTTCGCCAAAAATCAACGTTTTTTTCGCCATAAGTTTTTAAAAAAAAATAAAAAATTAATAACTGGCCATTTCAGCCCTTGAAAGGACTTTGACCTAGCTTCTTGTGATCAATTGTGTTGTGCGTGTTATTAAGTTTATACACAATTGACCGAAAACCGGACCTACATGCTTAACGCCGACTCTGAACGGCGATGAACAGAATATGTTCTCGTTCTCAAGAAGCTTTACATGGCATTTTGATTACTCTCTGTGGTTTGCCATTGTCTGCAGAGAGGTGGCGGCCGTACAGAAAAATTATTTTAATTCAAATAATTTTCTGTCGCTGCTGGGTTCGAACCCGGGTCTCCAGGTTCGTTGACATAGAGGCCACGCACTTTAACCAACTACGCCACGGACGCCGTAAGTTTTTATCAAGCTAAAATAACACCCCAAAATTGGGTGTAAATTAAAGGTATCTGGGGCCAGAAAGTTGTGTATAGGAAGGTTGTTAGATTCGAGAATTTTTTAGTGCAAAAGTGATTTGGGTAAAAATTCTGGTTATTTTTCGCAAAAATCGCTATAATTTTTTTAGTAAATTTTAGAAAATTGAGTTTTTCTAAAAAAAACTTGATGCAATCGGCTCTCCCCAAAATCACCCAAAGAAAATAATGAAAAATCACCCAATTTTTTTCCATACGAATTTGGGTGATTTTTCGTATGAAAAAACACCCAAAAAAATGGGGTGATTTTGCATTTTTGTTGGGTAAAATTGGGTTTTTTGCTTTTGGGCGAAAATTCACCCAGATATGTTGGGCGAAATTTCACTTTTCGTTTTTGGGTGATTTTTCGTTTTTTTTTGGGTGATCTTTCGTTTTCAATATTGGATAAGAAACGTCAATCTGTTCTTAAAGATAACGGTATTTAAAGTAAGAGCAGCGGTTCTTCTTTTGTTTTTCTTTTGTATTTGCATCATTTACTTGGTGAAGTCAAAGGAAATATTTAGTACCGCGTGGCGGTATGGAAAAAAATTGTGTGATTTTTCATTATTTTTTTTTTTTTTGGGCGATTTTTTTTTGTGCGATTTTGCGGAGAGCCGAATTTCGAACTTGTGTTGGAACACAATGTAAAAAATTGGGCGATTTTTCATTTTTTTGGGTGAATTTACGATTTTGTTTTTGGGTAATTTTTCCAAACATTTTTGGGCTTCTTCTCGTTTTTTTTGGGTAAAATATCGTTTTTTCGTTTTGGGCGATTTTTCATAAATTTTTGGGTAATTTTTCATTTGGGTAATTTTTCTTTTTTTTTTTTTGGGCGATTTTTTCTTGGGCGACTTTGCGGAGAGCCGATACAATCTATTGATTTATAAAAAGCTGAATTTTTCATATACGTAAAAAACAATTTTAGTGGCTACTTGCCAGACATTAGATAATGGTAGTATTGTAGAAATGAAAGTCTATGAAAATCCTTTAAAAAAAAAATTAATTGTACTATTTTGATTTTTGTTTTATTTATCAATAGATTACATAAAGTTTTTTCTAAAAATACTAAATTTTCTAAAATTTACTGAAAAAAACGGATTTATAACAATTTTTGCAAAAAATATCCAAAATTTTTACCAAAATCTGAACACTTTTACACTAAAAAACTATCGAATCTAACAATCTTCCTATTCACAACTTTGTGACCCCAGATACCTCGCTTATAAATATATCCAATTAAATGCCAACAAAATGAAGCATTGCACCTTGGCTAAACATCTAGGTTATATCATTTTCATTACAAAACCCAATCGAGAACTATAACAAGCAGTATTCGCGACAAATTTTGCTCATACCATTTTGATAAAGTGTCAAAGTTTTCGGTGGTTTACCTACACTATTGGTTAAAATGTTATGTACTTGGCTTGGGTGAATCAAACATTTTTTTATTGGCAAGGTATCGAAGTATGTGCTTTCAAAGTAATGTATTAAACAATATATTACTTTGGTGAATAACCAAAAGTTTCTAATTTCCAAACAATTTTCTTTACCCAAGCCGGCTTTGGTGATTTACTATTGCTTTTTTTCTCGGTGTAATAGAACCAAATAGAAAAATTTTTACAAATATTTTAAAAAATTTAAAAAAATTCTAACTAAAAAGGTAAATATCTTGTATTCGAACTATTACATTTAATTACCTTTAGCTTTAGAAAATCCTCGGAAATATATAAAAAATATAATTTTTTAATTTGCTCTTTTTTGAAGTCGCGTGATCACATGTTATAAAGACTCATTTTCGTATTCTTGATTTTCTCCTCTTAATCACCACATTGCATTCAGTCTATTCTTAAATATTTATTAAATTTGTTCAAAATCGGGGGGTCTCAAACTAGAAACAGAGCCACAAAGTCAGAACCTTGGGGCTGAAAGGGTTAAACGTACAATTTTGCAGTTTGAATGTAAATTCTGAACTATTTTTGTTTTGAATAGAATGCAGGAACATAAAGTATTATTTTATATTCATGTATCAAAAGCTCAAAAGCTTTAAATCTGAAGTAATTGTGGGAAAAAAATGTGTGAGGTAAATTGAACCTAAACACTTACAACAAAAACAACAACAACAAGAACAACAACTACAACACATAACAAGAACTTGTATAACTCTATGAAAAATTCCTTAATAATTGACACTTAATGCCTACCGTTACAGTCGTTTCCGCTTAATTTAGTACGCAAAAAAAATAAAACAGCTTAAAGTGCAATTAACCCGATCGTTTGCCCAACACCCAGTTAATTACATAGGCATGCCTAGTCTTACAAATTTTTAAGTCAGAGGACAAGAGTTTTGAAACAGATCGGCATCTAATGTGTTTGTAAACAAATAGTTCCAGTTGCTAAAAATGTTGCTGGTTAAAACCAACATTGTTTAAGCTTGAATTGAAGAAAATTGTTTAGTTAATTTGAGGAATTGATTTATTTAGGTGCATATTAAAAAATATTACAGTCAAGATTACAATAATAAAGAAAACCTGCATGAATTTCATGCTGATTCCAATCGGCTTCATGGCTGATTAATTTACATATAAATTTAGAAAATTTATTTTTATAGCAAACAATGAAGAATATTCAGGTTGGCAACGCTTCAACACTTTGACCAGCCAAAGCTTTCTGCACAGCAGCGACTTTCTTTTGACTTTTTTCGACCATTTGGCCTCCGCGGGCATCGTTCATCATTTTGTCCATCAGCAAGCATTTAGTTGCGCTTCGTGAGCAACTGAATAATTGCCGCATGAATTTATTAAAACAAAAACCAAATTCGCAGCCTAGCCATGCTTGAGCAGCAATTAACACATTCCATTCATAACTAAAATCAAAATTATATGTTATGAATTCGTACGCATGCGTTAAGTAAGGAAGACTTATTGAAATTTTTTGGTTGCTACTATTTTGGAGCAAGCTTAGCCTGGCCTGGATTTCATTAAAAGTCAATAAGAAATCATATAGGAATGAGGTCAATTGTCACAAGTGGAATTCTTATTTTGTTAAGTCAACATGAAGCGTGTGTAATAAGTAATAAGCTTAGGTGTAAATGAGCTAGGAAAAATTTAAGCTGGTCTCTTTGATCCTATGAACAGATAACCCATTTCTTTGAAAGGAAATTCGTTCTTTTCGTTCGCAAAGTTCTCTAATAAAAAACTTGCGGTAGGTATGTCAAAAAAATTTTTCCAAAACTGTAAACAAAGCATAACCACAACCACACCCATCATTATAAACATAACCATAACCCTATCCAACACCATAATCACAATGATAACCATAACCATAACCATAACCATAACCGTAACCATAAGCAAAATCATAACCATAACCATAACCATAACCATAAACATAACCATAACCATAACCATAACCAGAACCATAAACATAACCATAACCATAACCATAACCATAACCATAACCATAACCATAACCATAACCATAACGATAACCATAACAATAAAAATAACCATAACCATAACCATAACAATAACCATAACCATAACCATAACTATAACCATAACCATAACGATAACCATAACAATAAAAATAACCATAACCATAACCATAACCATAACCATAACCATAACCATAACCATAACCATAACTATAACCATAACCATAACCATAACCATAAACATAACCATAACCATAACCATAACCATAACCATAACCATAACCATAACCATAGCCATAACCATAACCATAACCATAACCATAACCATAACCATAACCATAACCATAACCATAACCATAACCATAACCATAACCATGACCATAACCATAACCATAACCATAACTATAACCAAAACCATAATGGAGATTTCCTTCACTATAACTTCTAGCGATTTAAACGAATGAAGAAATACATTTTCTTCACAAGATCCCTTATTTTTCTATTGCTTTAATCGTAAGGACTCCTAGGAGAACAAAAAAAACCTTATAACATAAAGTTTCACTCTTTGCGATCTTTACAGCCATGTTTTCCACTTGAACACTGTTACCAAATATCAAAGTTATGATGAAAAGATCATTTTGGCTGTAGTTTCCATTCAAAAATTCATGTTATTTCATTCAAATGAAACCAGTATGTAAGCTCTTCCGTTTCACACAGTTATTCATTGATAAATATACGTCAACTTCACACCATTTTTTATCTTGCTTATCTGTTTTATTTTTTATTTTTTCTTATTTGTGCATAAACATAGCATAACTTTCATGCATGAATCACTTGTTTTTGCAGACGATTTTTGGTTTCGTTTTACTTGTATCTCAATTTTTACGAATATCAATTTCTACTTAACCATGACTAATGAGCTGAAACCAAAAAGCAATTTCTTACAAAATAAATTTGACGCTTTGACATCTAATTTTTTGTTTTTTTTTTTTTTTTTTTTTTTTTTTTTTTGGCAAGCTTTTTGGTATTTTACATCTTTATCGCGCATCTAATGAAGCGAATTGCAGCTGCCTACCACAAAATTCCCTCCGGCTATTGTTTTGCTGTTGTTCCTTCCAAAATTTAACCCAATTTATACCAAACAGCGACATGTTTTGTTTTGGTGGTTTTTTTGTTGCTCGAAATTTCACTTTCTTTCGAGTTTCGCATCTCTGAATCACCATCAACATGGTAAAGTAGGAGGAGACTCTCGAAACATGTGTTGGCGGTTACAATACAATGGACGTCATTGTTAAGTTGCTCATGTTGGGTTTGCGGTATAAGTTCGAATCTTATTATCACTCATGGTTACAACACACATTAACAGGTTTGTGATGATAAGTTTTAAACTCAATAAATATTAACTAATTTGTGTAGATATAAGAAGGAGATATATTATAACAGAAAATGTTTTCTTAGTTCAAGTATTATTTGGACAGCTGCTTGTTTTCACTTTCTTCGGAAATTAATTGGTTTCATTGTTGTATGGTTTAAGCACACAAAACACAGTTTTTGTTGACTGTGTTACTTTACCGATGGGTAATGTTTATCTCTTTGTTTTATTTCTGCAAAACTAGACCATGAATCCTTCGAATCTTGTAAATGAAAAAATTGTAAGCCACAAAAACATTTTCTTTATCAAATAATGATTACTTTAGTCTAACAATTTCTGCCATTTTAATAAGTCAAAATAATTATCAAGTTCAAAATGTTTAAATCCATTTTCTTTTTTGGTATTATTGAATCTTAGATTTTATTCCGATCACAGTTTTATTCAATGAAAATTAATTCATCTCCACCAAGCGACAAAAATGCATTTAAACAAAGTAGCAACGTTAAATGAATTACAAATCATAGAATAATTTGCTGTCACTACAATTTTATATCGTGCAAAATTTCGCTGGAATTGTGAGTGCAACCGGAGCAACGCAACCTGCGTCGAAAGAGTTGCCAACACGTAGCTTTTTGACAAATTTACGCGAAATTTTCTTTTCTACTGTTTTCTGGAGCATGTTAAAACTTAATAATAGCGATTTTATGCGTTGTGTTTAAGCACTGAAAAAAAAAATAATTACTTAATAGCTATCGTTAATAGATGAAGATACAGATATCGATATCAGAAAATATAGATTCTATGTCAGAAGATATAGATATATGTATATATAGATATAGATATAGATATAGATATAGATATAGATATAGATATAGATATAGATATAGATATAGATATAGATATAGATATAGATATAGATATAGATATAGATATAGATATAGATATAGATATAGATATAGATATAGATATAGATATAGATATAGATATAGATATAGATATAGATATAGATATAGATATAGATATAGATATAGATATAGATATAGATATAGATATAGATATAGATATAGATATAGATATAGATATAGATATAGATATAGATATAGATATAGATATAGATATAGATATAGATATAGATATAGATATAGATATAGATATAGATATAGATATAGATATAGATATAGATATAGATATAGATAAAGATATAGATATAGATATAGATATAGATATAGATATAGATAAAGATATAGATATAGATATAGATATAGATATAGATATAGATATAGATATAGATATAGATATAGATATAAATATAGATATAGATATAGATATAGATATAGATATAGATATAGATATAGATATAGATATAGATATAGATATAGATATAGATATAGATATAGATATAGATATAGATATAGATATAGATATAGATATAGATATAGATATAGATATAGATATAGATATAGATATAGATATAGATATAGATATAGATATAGATATAGATATAGATATAGATATAGATATAGATATAGATATAGATATAGATATAGATATAGATATAGATATAGATATAGATATAGATATAGATATAGATATAGATATAGATATAGATATAGATATAGATATAGATATAGATATAGATATAGATATAGATATAGATATAGATATAGATATAGATATAGATATAGATATAGATATAGATATAGATATAGATATAGATATAGATGTAGATATATGTATAGATATAGATATAGATATAGATATATATATAGATATATCTAGATATTGATACAGATGTAGATATAAATTCTCTATTTGAATTATTTGAATAGATTTACTTTTTAATCTTTATGAACGTTTTTATTGTTCAGTTCGATCTATTTATTTCTGTTCAAACAGCGTTATTGACAGGTTTATACCTCTGCTAACTGTACAGTTATCAAAAAAGATTCATAAATAATTTCAGGGGATTGCATGCAACGTTGTTATTCGAACATGTACGCTTTGGAATGTATTTTTTATGCGTGACAATGCGTCTGTTGCTTCAGTTGTTGTTGCCTTTTTACTGTTGAGCACTCCCAGTTGCTGTTTGGCAACAATGCAAATACCTGTGAGAGTTGTGGGTGCAACAAATGCAGTTATCAGCAAAAATTAATTTAAAATTTTAAATTCAACAACAACAATAACAACATTTTCTTTATTGAATCGAATTTTGTAAGAATTAATTATCGATGCTGTACCGCTAAGTATGGTGAAAATGCCTTTTGTATGTGTGCAACGGAATTGTTTTGCAATCTTTGAAAGCAAATAACATGTGTCAGACATGTGTCAAAAATTTTGACAAATCTATTCAATGCTCTTGTTGCCCCATTGGCTGTGTGGCAACAAGCTAACAAATTCACACTTTAACCTGCATTGCGCGCATAGGTACGCCTGCGCAGAAGCGACTTAATTAATGCACAGTTCTGTGTGTGTGTTTTCTGTATTATTTTAAAAACTTAATGGTTCAATTATCGCTTTCGATTATACATAACCACATTCAATGCGCACAATAGCAGACATTTCGTCTCACTACTTTGGATTTTTTTTTTTCTTATTTTGATAGATTATCTTGGAGATATAATCAATTTGTGAATTAAATTTTGTAGGCGATTACAATTTGATGGTCAAAAAAAGTAAAATAGTTGCTATTGTTAAAACTGTTGTTTTTTGTGTCTGTAAGTCATGACCTACTTGTTGTTTTTTTGATAAAATCTTATTAAATAAATCTCTAATACGTTGGACAATGCGTTAATTGTTAATTTCTAAAAAAATCGTTAAAAATACATGATTTGAAGTGGACCCAAATAAATCTTAGTAAATACTAGGTTTGAGATTGTTAGCCGACACATCTTTTTTGACACATATTTCCTAAAAGATTTGCCAAGATCTTGGCACCATTTGCTTAGTTTGACTTTTAGCTTAATAATTTAAACATTTTGTAAGATTTAATGTGAGCAGGTAGATCTATCAATCGGTCTGTATCCCATTTATCACTTACCTTATTTTAAGTGAACCAAAAGTATTTTTAAATTTTTTTTTATTTTCATATCGAAAGGGTTTATGATCGATGACGTGTAAAATAAACTTTTTTAGCCATATATTTCAGAACTATGGGGACCAAAAAAAAAAAAAATAAAAAAATTAAGGTTAAAAAAATCAATGTAAATGCTTTTCAATTATGTATTTTTTTTTTTGTAAACTGCTGTTGTACTTAATTTTTTATATATTTTTGAATTGAAAAATTTACTAAATATATTGAGTAAGTTCTTCCGTGGAAACTTTTATAACATTGATTGGTATTGGATTTGATATATGCAGTGCCAAATAATGTCCAAGGAGTTGAAAAGAAAGTGCAATGGTGGGTGACACCTTTTATTGGATGCGGTACTTGAAATAAATCTTTATTTTTCACAAACATTATCGGTGATCGAAAATAAGCTCTACGAGTACTTAACTATAAACCTGTAGCGTAGGTCTAAGAGAATAGTACATAAACATTGTGTAGCCATAGCGTTTATGTTTCTGAACTTCACCGCAAACACAAAACATTATTTTGTAGAGTAAACCACACTTACACGGAGAGCAAGAATATTCTTAAATTAAGCAAATATTTTGCTTGATCAAAGAAAATGTAAAATTAGGCCTCATTTGCTCAAATCAAGCAATAAAAACTAAAACTAAGAAAATAAATTTTATAATGAGCAATTATTTTTAAAGTTGACTAAAATAAATTATTGGTTGAAACAAGAATAAAATACTTGATTCTAGAATTTGGAACAAGAATTGAATCAAGAAAATATTTTCTTAAATTAAGCAAACGCAGAGTTGGTTATTAAAAATATTCTTGAATTAATCAATTATTTTGCTTGTTTAAGAAAATACAAATTGTTTGAAAATTGTTTGATTCAAACACTTAAAAAATTTTCCATAGCTTTAAAATTATAAGTAAAAAACAATAAGCACTTTCCAACTTCTCATCTGAAAATGTACATATTGTTTGATCTATAACCTAAAACGACCTCAATTTTGTGCATAAAAAATGAAAATTTTCTACGCCCGCCATTTTGTTAGAAATGAATATTTTTCAAAAATCAAGGATTAAACGCCCATGAACTCTTTACTAAAAGAAAAAATTTTATAAATTTTAAAGAAATGTACTTTTTTCGAATAATTCCCGAAAAAAATAATTAATTTATCAGTTTCTTCATTGTTTTAATAACGCTTAAGCTACGCTAGAAGATAACGACGTATGAAAATATTATGATAAAGTTTTGTGAGTACGTCTGTCAAACGGTACGGATAAAAATATTTGTGTTTATTCTTTTTATGTGATCTTTTAAACAAAAATTTGTTCTACAGAATAATTAATAAATAAAAACTTGTGTGAAAATGAACAAATTAAGTTGGATAGAAATTTAAACTAAGATAAGATAGCAGGAGTTTTTTTTACTGTTTCAATTAACAGACACTATAATTACTCTTGAATTATTTATAAAACAATTCTGAATGTTTTATTATTAATGTTACATAAACAATTTGAAAAAAACAACACTTTGATGATTTTTTGAAAGCACATTGTTCATTTTTTCCAAGTAGATCTAGGTACATAGTCTAATAAATCTATTGCGTGCGCTCAAACTTCCTAACATAACTTGATTTGAAACATTTTTACTCTTTTTCGGTTAGGCATTTAAGTTTTAGTTAGCAACACTGCTGGAGTGTAAAATAAAAAAGCAAAAATCGTTGCAGAAGTTTAGGCATAACGATAAAACAGTTGCGTGTCGATGGTATTGTCACTGAGATTAGTCAAGACAGCAACCAGCAACCAAAAAAGGTGCGAACTTATATGGAAGAATATGAATTTCTGCTTGCGTTTGTTTTAGAATTCTTTTTTCAACTAAACGTGGAAATTATGTCACGGATATAATAATATAATAATAGTAATATAATAATAATGATATAATAATAATAATATAATCAAAATTACAATATATACAAAAAAAAATTAATGTACACCAGTGGTCACGCACATCTTACCATTGAATTTAGCTTGACAAACGCATGTTTGAATACATTTTATAACAGTAATTTTTGCAGTATCGCAATGATATGCATTTATATGTGGAAGTAGCTGCAAATTAAAAATAAAAACGCAATGTTGCGAAAGAAAAATTATTTATTAATCAGCAGTGGCACATTAAACATATAGACCTTAAAAATGAGTTCGAAATATAAGCGGTTGACTCGAGACCAAAAGGTCATTATTTTTACATTGGAAAAAAAAGAAGTAACCTGTTGCGAAGTTGCAAGACAGATAGGATGTATTAAAAATTTAAAATACAAATTAAATTAGATTGAAAATAACAGAACCAAGACGACCGTTTGGAGAGAGAGAGGGTTTTGTCATGCCTACTATGGAGAAGCAATACGGGCATTCTTGTGAGGCTATCTTTCAGGATGACTCTGTACCTTGTCACCACGCAAAATTAATTTTTTTTAGAAATACATAATCATCTTATCCGCATCTAAAAATAATAAAATCATCCTTTAAATCTTTTATACCGATGCAGAAAATATTCAAGGACCTTGGTATTCAGCAAATGGATGTCAATGGAAACTCCCAGGATTTCAATTCAACCGAGCATTAATGACACGTGATGAACGTAAAAGGACTTAGCATAAGCCACAGAGTAAGCTGGAGCTAAGCAGAATTTTGAAAAAAAAGTCTAGGAAAATGAGATTTCGAACAGGGAATTGCAAAAACAGTTTAATTGTTGAGTCAATACCTCCAAAGGGGGGGGGTCGACATCTTATTAGACTTAAGGTTACAATACCATTTTATTTTGTGTTCAAGTAAATAACAATTTGTTTTTAAGCGGCTTAAAATTTAAAATTTTTTGAAAACCGAAAGAAATATATGAAAATAACAATTATCCTTTTATTTATTTTATATGCAAAAAAAAAAAAAAAAACGAAAAACTTTTGAAATAAATCTAATTTTGTTTATACCTCTATTTGTATTTATGTAATCCATGTTTAAAAAAATTTTGCATGTAGTCCAAACATAAGTTGAACATTTTTAAAATACTGCGAGAAATGAAACCGTAAGATATACGTGACCGTAAGAGTAAAATCAAAACATTTTGTTTTGATTCAGTTTTTTTATTTTTTGTATTTATTTGTATACATTTTTTTTATTTTCTTTTTGGAAATTTTGAATATAATTTCCGTGCCATTATCCGCGACATTATCCGTGCTTGGTTTAGTAGTTGTGGTGTTTTGCTACCGAAAGGTTCGTTTTTCTCCGTGCCCTTTGCCTGCAGCAGCTTATGAAGATATCACTACGTAAAAGAAATCCATTCAGGATATCTCGGATGGTGCCTTTCCTGATCATTTTTTTCGAAAAATATCTACAGTGCCTATGCTGGCCTCGACTGATTTTTCTGACAATTGGATAATAGGCCAGATTGAGCGTTCAATTACAGATCTCCCATAAATACGGATTGTGTGCATGTTTGAATTTAACGGATGCCAATAGTAGAGTTACATCCTGACAGTTTTGCCAGCATATTTTTCAAGTTTTTCACATCTATTTGGTATTGACGTCAAGTTATTACTTCCAATATTGTCGATGGTGGTTTGATAAATTCTACATTTATACCAGTGATTTTTGATCTAGTTTCTTGATCCAAAAATCGCCTTGTGTATTGCCATCATTGGTATTGTCATACCCTGGTCTTGGAATATCAACAAGTTAACCCATATTTACCATAATTTTTTTTAATGCTCATCTTCCTTCCTTTGAGAGCTTCAATTTATAGATATACCTACATAATGTTAAAAGCCTTTTTATACACGAAGAGAAAAAACAACCATTCTATGCTTAAATCAAATATATAGGCTATCAGTTTACACTCAAGCGTAAATTTCTCAATTTAAGCATTATTTTGCTAGAATTGAGTAAATTTAAAACACATGATATTAAGAAAAAAATGTTTAATTCAAGAAACATTTGCTTAAAACTCAAGAATATTTTTCCTATATTCAAGACTAATATTTGATTGAATTCAGCTGAAAACTGTAATAATTAGCTTGATTTAGAAATTAGTTTTATTGAATTGAGAACAATGTGATTGATTCAAGTTAAGAATTTACTGAAAATTAGAATAATTTGTTTGATTCAAGTTAACAATTTTCTGAACATTAGAATGTTTTGCTTGATAATAGAAACATAATTTTCTTATGATGATGAAAATCCTTCAGCAAAGATGTAGGATGAAGGATAACCGATCATAAAAAACCAGACGAATATACTAAATATATCTTGTAGACGCTTACATGTTTCCAAGTAAAGTAACAGATAAGTCACTGCGCCTTCGAACCATGCTATAGTTTGTCAATCCGCACCATCTTAAACATGTTTTCATGTAAACATGTTGTGAATTATAAGAATGCCAATATAAGTTGAAGCGAAAAAATTAATGACACAAAATTTTGCGTTTTGAGAAAGTGATCTATTCTCAAAAATGTAAAATTTTTAAAAAGTCTTTAAGGAAAATTGCTGAAATTGTCGATAATTTTTTATATAAATACAAATGAAAGTCTGTATTCCTAACGGCAAACTCACATTTCAGAATAATTACAAAAAAAATCATTTTATTCGAGTATACTTTGAAATTTGGCTTAAGTCAGAACAATAATTTTTTTAAGATTTATTTTTTAACCCTCATCGCTTTGTATGCGCTACTTTACAAATTCAAAATTAAATTAAGTAAAAATATATTAAATCTTAACCGATTGACATGATTTTTTGGCAAATAGCTTTTTTCGATGGAATCTACTAATTTCACGAGATTACAGGTGGCGCTCACGTTTGGAAATGCTCGTGTAAACTTATTGACGTACAGGTTCTTAGTATGTGCACGCATACATGTCTATTCTTACATGCATTATAGTATGTATTTCGCGGTCGAGTCAGCTTCCGTCAGTACATTTCATCTAAGCTGGCAAAATATGGAATAAAAATGTGGGTTCTATGTGATTCAAAATCTTATTACGTTCACACTGCTCAGGTATATGTGGGGCGTGCTAGAAATGCTGCACCTGAGAGAAACCAAGGCCAAAGAGTTGTGCTTGATTTATGTGAAGGCCTTTCAGATAGAAATGTCACTTGTGATAATTTCTGCACCACATATCTTTGATGTGTGTTATGGCAAAGCGTATCAACACTTTGTTCCTCCCAAAAGCCGCGAACCGGCCCGCAACCTTTGTTAAAAACAATATTGATCAATTTCAAACAAAGTGTCAACGCACTTTGCCAAAGGGAGCTAAAGACGGGTAAATTTTACTAAAAGCCACTAAGTCCTATCTGCGTCCGTCGTCATCTAACTACACTCAAAATGAGAGCAAAAATAACATACTCTCACTGAGTATTGGTTAACTTGAGATAAGAATACAATCACTCCTATCTCAAGTCTAGCTACTGTCAATTATTTTACCTATTCAAAATATAGTCTGTTCTTATGTATAAAATATTAAATTACATAAGTAATAAACAAAAAATTTTTTAAAATAAATAACTGAGATAAAAATAAAAAGCGATTAAGAATAAAGAAAGAAGAAACTTACAAGAAATAATGAATAATATACAATATATAATAAATAACAATAATAAATAAAAAATAAAAAATTAAACAGATAATTTACTATCTGAAATAAAAAAATTGTTTGAATAAATATTAATATAAATCTAGCTCATCTAAATAAAAGAGAATGGTGGGTTTAAAAATGTGGGATATTGGGATAGGATTTTTTCCCATTGGCAGAATCGAACTGAGATTTCACCAGTTTTGAGAAATATGCGGAAAAAGTCTGTTTTTACACAAATAAAGGCGGTGTAGATACGCTTGATCAAATGGTTGGCGCTTATCGATGCAAGCGAAAGGTCAATCGATGGCCTATGGCATTGTTTTACAATTTACTTGATATAAGTGGAGTTAATGCGTACGTTTATTTCACTTCAATCAAAAACAGTAACAGGAATATTCCTCGTAGACTGTTCTTGATTGAGCTTGGAGACGCTATGGTTAAACCATTCATCGCGAAGCGAATACGTGGTCCAAGAGTGGCACAACCCGAAACACCAATAATCTCAACAAATGTCGCAAGTGTTCCAATTCATCCAATTCAGCATGCGTCGCCAACACGGAAGCTTGGTCGATGTTACATTTATACTAGCAAAAACAATCCTAATGTGTTTGCAACAAGATGTGATAAATGCAAGAAATTCATCTGTGCAGATCACAAATTCAATGCATGCTTGAATTGTGCCAATAAAATATCTTAAAATTATCTTATACTTGCCAAATTTTTTACTTTTTTCGAAATATTTCCAATTTTTGTCCGAATATCAATTTTTTTTATATATATTTAACTTAATATATGTATATTAATATATATATCTTTAGATTTTATTCATAAAATTTGTGATATTTTCATTTCTTTTTAAAGTTTTCTGTTAAGGAACCTTTTAGGGTTATGGGTCTGAGTTACCGATGAGGGTTAATTTTTAAAATAAAATAAACATCTCGATTATATGTAACTTTTGTTTTCTTTATTTGAATGTTGTTGGTTTTTGTTATAATTAAGACATTTCAATATAATGCAAGTTTATGAGTTGCCATTAAATTGTACATGTACAAATATATAGCAAATACTTAGAAGTAGCTTGAATAAATAAATTACAATAAAAAATACATAGTTATATATAAAATTATTTAACTATAAACTGATGTGTTAACAATTTATAAAACATAAATTCATAAGTGATTTACTTAACTAAGGGTTAATCTTAATCTGGGATTAAAAACGCACTATCGAACTTTAAAGCGAGTTTCAATTATGTAACATAGTGTAAAGTTTGTAAAAGCATAAAATAGAGACACATATGTACCTTAAAATATGTGCTTAAAATCAATGTACAAACTTACTAATCTACAAAGTTATCTAAATGTATGGGTATGTGATAAAGTTTTGAAAAATTTGATTTTTTTTTTTTAATGATTAATAAGCGATGATTTGTAGTTAATAAAATTACTTTGGTATTATTTTGCAGTTAGTTGTGTTGTTTTTTTAAATAATTGCTTTTTCAACATAGTGTGAAGTTGTAAGCTTGCATGTATGTGTGTAAGAGTGTGTTAGTGTTTGTGTAGGTTAAGGTCGTAGTGTCTTAATTTTTTTATGAAATGGTTCTTATGAGCGACCCTTTTTGTATTAGAACGTTTTAAATTTACTGAGCATCAAGACAAATAAGCATCTGGTGGGTCTTTTTAACAGTTTTATGCACTAAAGTCTCACTTTGAGGTTTTGTATAAATATCGGGAAATCTAATTTTTCATTTTGATGTCTTAATGGTTTGCTTGGATTTTTTTTTTATTGCGTGGTCATAGGCTTATATTGGTCACTTTTTAAAGGGTGTTTAATTTTTATTTTTTTTTTTTTGTCTTCATTTCAAATCGAGTAAAATCAAGATAATATTTTAATCTATTTGAACATAGTTGCTTTATTATTGAGCTATATTTTTTATTTTTTGTCCCCAAAAAATTCGAAGTTTTTTTGCGTATTTTTCAATGTAATAAAGCTCGTTGTGTCTGTGTTTGGGATTTTATCTTTTTTCTACTGTTGAAAATGTTTTGCTGATTTTGTTACTAAAGTACTAAAGTTGGAAAGTTTAGATATGATAAATCTACTAAGCTTATTTATTGCAATTTAACACTTGTGGAACTCATTCCGCTAGACATTCAAATTAATTTTAAAGATTTGAGAAATATTAATTTCTAATCAAATTGATAAACATTCATTTTTATTCAAAAATTATAAACAAAAATTATAGAATTAAAATTATATTTTCTTTCTGTAAGATTTTGTCTGATTTATTTAGCAGCAATCCGTCAGGTTTTTGTTTACTATAAAAAAAAAACTCTCCTTATATAGCCAAGATAAAAAGTCCCTTTGTACTTGTGGCGGACCCGTCGGTTACGCCATCCCTCGCTCTGCAGCTCTTCAAGCTAACCAGCGTCACTCTGTCGCTATGTTATTTTATATGTATAACGCACACATGGTTACCCACACTTTGACTAGTTTTACTTGGCTTATCACACAAGTGGTAAGCCAAGTAAAATATTCGTCATATATTTAAGTCGCCACTGAATTATATTTCAGCAGGCATTTGAGCCGTTACTTTGTAGCTCAAATGGACTGACGTTCTCGCTCTCTGACGCTTTGTCATAAACGGCAAACCGTCAAGCACAGTGATCGCACTAGCGTCACTGAGTAGCGGACGCAGTAGATGATCATATTGCTGGCTGCATTGCTGTTGTTGTTGTACAACAACAAAGCTTAGCTAGTGCATACTTAGCGCTCGCTGCCTGTGTGTTGGCTTAGCTACCCAACACCCAGGCGGCCGCGCTGCCAGTGAAGTTGGCTGGATTATGCGACGTCAGCATATTCCTTATCGCACTGTCCGTCTCGTCATTAGCGCTGATGACGAGTTGGAAGCATATAAATACCAGTGCCGTTAGCCGCTGTAAAATAATATATTGTTTACCAGTTCTTCTAACAATGCCAAAAATAGTGTTTATTGTGTTGTCCATGTGTGGGTTTGCAACGCTATACGTAGCGTTGCAATACATTTTTAATGTATTGTGGTGGCATGGTCTCTGGGCCATGCTACCCTAAATTAATTAATAATTAATTCAGTAGTTATTCACGCGCGAAAGAAGTCTGCAGCATATCTGCTGCATATTAATAAGTATCAGTGTAAAAAGATAAACTATTAAATAAAACATAATTAGGTTAAGGATAACCTTTTCTTGTAATTTATTTTTGTGGACAAATTAATTCCATAATTGGTGACCCCGACGTGATCTTCTGAGAAGACACGTAGTTAAACATTTATTGAACAATAATTAATAAAAATGTCGGAAACAAAGGAAGTGATTGTGAACGAAGACAACGCGTGTGAAACGGAGGAAAGCGCAGCAGGTGGTGCGGTCACCGCTCCGCTCCCTGCACCAGAGGTCCACGAGACCTCGTCTATAGCTACTCACAGAGTAGCGGTGCAGACACCAAATTTCTGGCACGATTCGCCAGATCTTTGGTTCCTCCAAATCGAGGCGCAATTCGCAAAACTGCGAATCAAGAGTGACAGCGAGCGGTTTTACACCGTTGTCGGCGCACTTGAGAAAGGCGTCCTGCGCCAAGTGAGCGATATTGTGCGCGATCCGCCGGCCTCTGAACGCTACGACCGCATTAAAGAAAAGTTATTGCAGGTATTTAGCGCGAGTGAGCAGGAGAAGCTTCGCCAGCTTCTCTCGGAATGCGAATTGGGCGACCGCCGCCCATCGCAACTGCTAAACGAAATGCGTGATCTCGGCGGAAAAAACCTAAGTGAGAAAATGTTAGAAAACCTGTGGACCGCGCGTTTACCTCCGCAGGTGCAAGGGCTACTACAAACAGTCAACGTGGACTTGGCCCAACGCGCAGCGCTAGCCGACAAAATAATGGAGACTGGTGCCTACCGACCAAGGCAGGTCGCGACTACCGCGGCAGCCATGGCCCAGTCACCAATAGATGAGAACTTGCTCAAACGGTTGCATCGGCTCGAAGACGCGTTATACGAGCGCGATAACCCGCGTCAATGCCAGTCGACTCAACAGACTCGTCGCGAACAGCGTAAACGCGAGCAGAACATTTTGCCCGCGGAGCTAGTCACCGATCACCCGCTGCAGGCATTCTTCGACCGAGATTTCGAGGACTTTTACATGCCTCCCGGCAGCGGCAGAGGTAAGCGCTACACTCAGCCGGCGGAACCACCAAGAGCACGCCCTCGCTCCACTGTTAATTTGCCAGACAGGACCGCGATGCAGCCGCACTTTGTGCGATACGGTCCAGCAGCACACGAAACGCAACTAATGCGACCGGGCACAACGTCATTTGCTGTCCAACCACGTCCGCCAACTCCTCCGACGCGAGCCAATCGCCATAGAGGCGGTAGAGGACAGCACCCGATGTGCTGGCATCATCGCAAATTCGGCGTAGACGCTTATACTTGTCGTCCGCCATGCTCTTTCAACCAAAAAAACTAAAGAGTAAGCCACCATTGCCAGACGACTCAGGTGGCGACATAAACATTAGTCGTCTGTATGTGACTGACGCTGCATCGAGCAGGCGGTTCCTCATCGATACGGGAGCCGATGTGTCAGTAATTCCTCCGAGTGGGACCGAGCGCTACAACGCTCCTCACGAGTTTAAATTGTTTGCGGCCAATGGATCGCATATTTCAACTTACGGCACCAAGCGAATCACGCTGGACCTGGGCCTTCGTAAGAGTTTTACCTGGGACTTCATAATAGCGGATGTCAAATCCCCGCTTATCGGTGCCGATTTTTTGCAGAAATTTGGGCTGCTTGTCGACATGAAGAACAACACTTTGGTCGATCGTGAAACCAAACAGCATATATCTGGCGTGGCGGTAAAAAAGGGTAAGTCCACTGTTTTTACATTCGATATAAACGACCCTTTCGCCAAGATTCTCGCGCAATATAAAGACATTACCGTAATGCGACAGAATGTTTCGACGCCCCGATCAGGTGTGACGCACCACATTGTGACCACCGGCCCTCCTACGCACGCGCGTCCGCGTCGTTTGGCCCCTGAAAAGCTTGAGGCCGCAAAAGCAGAGTTCCAATTCCTTATAGAGAATGGTATCTGCGAACCTTCTGACAGCAACTGGGCCAGTCCACTGCACATGGTGAAGAAAAAAGATGGTTCTTGGCGTCCTTGCGGAGACTATAGGGCACTCAACGAGAGAACTCTGCCTGATCGCTATCCGATCCCCTATGTGCAAGATTTCACGCACATACTGCACGGAAAAAAAATTTTTTCCACGATTGATCTGCAACGAGCATACCACCAGATCCCTGTGGAACCGGCCGATGTACCGAAAACAGCAATAACAACACCATTCGGTTTGTACCAATTTAAGTACATGACTTTCGGTTTGAGAAACGCTGCTCAAACTTTTCAGCGGCACATCAACCAAATCCTGGCAGCCGAATCACATTACGCATTCGTATACATTGACGATATCTGCGTAGCCTCTGAGAATCTCCAACAGCATGAAACACATTTACGTCGAATTTTTCAACTGTTGCGCGAGAACGGTCTTACCATAAATATCGCTAAATGCTCATTTGGTCAATCGGAAGTTCAGTTTCTGGGCCATAAGGTCAATAGCGAAGGAATTAAACCGGCCGACGAAAAAGTCCAGGCCATAAGAGACTTCAGCAAACCACAAACAGCCAAGGAATTGAAAAGGTTTTTAGGTATGCTAAATTATTATCGACGTTTCATTCCTAACACGGCCGCCACACAGGCAATTTTGCAAGCTATGATAATTGGCAATACAAAAAATGACACAACGCCACTAGCATGGTCTGCGTCGACAGACGGCGCATTTAATAAATGTAAAGAAGAGCTTGCTAACGCCACATTACTTTTCCACCCGGCCCCTCTGGCCAGACTTTCACTAAGCGTTGACGCCTCAGATTTCGCAGTTGGAGCCGTGCTACATCAGCGGGTAGGAGATGAACTCCAGCCACTTGGTTTTTACTCCAAAAAACTTACAGACCCTCAGAAAAAGTACAGCACGTACGATAGGGAACTCCTTGCAATTTTCCAGGCGGTCAAACATTTTAAGTTCATGGTGGAAGGCCGAGAATTCGCTATCTACACCGACCATAAGCCGTTAACATTTGCTTTCAAGCAGAACCTCGATAAAGCGTCACCTCGACAGGCGCGACATCTAGACTACATAGGCCAGTTTACAACTGACATTCGGCATGTTCCAGGCAAAGATAATGACGTGGCCGACGCGCTGTCTCGCATACAACAAATCGCGGCAGAGACCTGCATTGACTTCGAAGAGCTGTCAAACGAACAAGCCCGAGACATCGAGATGCAAAATTTCATAAATTCAAAGGCACAAGCAAGTTCTATGGTAATTGAGAAGCTAAAGGTACCCACCTCAGATTCTTCCGTTTTCTGCGATACGTCGCACGGTAAAGTACGCCCTTTAGTGCCTTTAAAATTGCGCACAGACGTCATGATGAAAATTCACGGCGCTGCTCACCCAGGTGCCAAATCTACAATTAAGTTAATTAAAGAAAGATTTGTCTGGCCTAGCATGAAGGCTGACATCAACGAGTTTGTGCGTTGCTGTATTCCTTGCCAGCGTAGCAAGGTAACTAAGCATAACAAATCGCAACTAGGCTTATACGTTAATCCGAGCGAACGTTTCGAGCATATTAACATCGACCTAGTTGGGCCACTCACGATTTCGCGAGAAAATCGTTACTGCCTGACCATAATTGACAGGTATTCGAGATGGCCAGAGGCAATTCCGATTCCGGATATGACAGCAGAGACTGTTGCCAGAAATTTGCTATCAGGTTGGATAGCTCGTTTCGGAGTTCCAATGCAGATAACAACTGATCTTGGAAGGCAATTCGAATCTGACCTATTTCGTCAGCTTAACTCTCTGCTCGGCATCAAACACTACAAAACCACTCCGTATCACCCGCAAGCGAACGGAATGATAGAAAGGTGGCACCGCACCTTGAAAGCAGCCATTACGTGCCATGAAAACGACAATTGGTGCGACATTTTGCCACTCATACTACTGGGTTTACGCTCTGTCATCAAAGAAGACATTGGAGCAACGCCAGCAGAAATGGTTTACGGCGAAAACCTTAAAATTCCGGGCGAATTCCTTACGCCTTCCACCAGAAAAATTGGCGAAGCAGAATTCATCATAGAGCTGCGTGAGGCAATGCAAAAAATTGCCCCGGCATCGGTCAGACACCATGACAAGCCGAAGGTATTTCTGCAGAATGAATTAAAAAACTGCACTCATGTGTTCGTGAGAATCGACAAAGTCCAGCGCCCGCTCCTGCCACGATATGACGGTCCATATGAAGTCGTTGAGAGAAGCGATAAATACTTTACCGTCAACATCAAGGGCAAAACAGCGAAAATTTCGGTTGACAGATTAAAAGCAGCATTCATGCCCCGAATGCTCGACGACCCTGAGCCAAATCGGTTTCCGAAGATTGCCAAGACTTTTTCTGGCACACCGTTGGACAACGAGGGACCAGCCGGCAATAAGCCGAGCTATCGCGACACGCTTCTGTCATTTCCCGTTCCGGCTTTCGAGCCAAACACTGTTAGACCAGCCAGAAAAAAACCCTCGTCTAACCCTCGACGTAAGGTCGTGACATTTTCCGACCCACCGTTGGACACCGCGGGACTTTTGAGACCCGCGTCCAACCCTCGACGTAAGGTCGTGACATTTTCCGACCCACCGTTGGACACCGCGGGACTTTTGAGACCCGCGTCCAACTCTCGACGTAAGGTTGTGACATTTTCCGACCCACCGTTGGACACCGCGGGACTTTTGAAACCCGCGTCCAACTCGCGACGTCAGGTCGTGACCTTTTCCGACCCACCGATGGACCTCGCGGGACCAATATTGAGAGCATCGCAAAACGCAAGCAGTGCGCCGCCTTCTCATCACTCTGCTATTCATCCCGACCTTTCATCGCCGGTCCGTACGAGAAGCGGCAGAAGAATTTGCAGGCCGCAGCGATTTACAGTATCGCGCCTTAAGCGCTAGGGGGGGAGTATTGTGGCGGACCCGTCGGTTACGCCATCCCTCGCTCTGCAGCTCTTCAAGCTAACCAGCGTCACTCTGTCGCTATGTTATTTTATATGTATAACGCACACATGGTTACCCACACTTTGACTAGTTTTACTTGGCTTATCACACAAGTGGTAAGCCAAGTAAAATATTCGTCATATATTTAAGTCGCCACTGAATTATATTTCAGCAGGCATTTGAGCCGTTACTTTGTAGCTCAAATGGACTGACGTTCTCGCTCTCTGACGCTTTGTCATAAACGGCAAACCGTCAAGCACAGTGATCGCACTAGCGTCACTGAGTAGCGGACGCAGTAGATGATCATATTGCTGGCTGCATTGCTGTTGTTGTTGTACAACAACAAAGCTTAGCTAGTGCATACTTAGCGCTCGCTGCCTGTGTGTTGGCTTAGCTACCCAACACCCAGGCGGCCGCGCTGCCAGTGAAGTTGGCTGGATTATGCGACGTCAGCATATTCCTTATCGCACTGTCCGTCTCGTCATTAGCGCTGATGACGAGTTGGAAGCATATAAATACCAGTGCCGTTAGCCGCTGTAAAATAATATATTGTTTACCAGTTCTTCTAACAATGCCAAAAATAGTGTTTATTGTGTTGTCCATGTGTGGGTTTGCAACGCTATACGTAGCGTTGCAATACATTTTTAATGTATTGTGGTGGCATGGTCTCTGGGCCATGCTACCCTAAATTAATTAATAATTAATTCAGTAGTTATTCACGCGCGAAAGAAGTCTGCAGCATATCTGCTGCATATTAATAAGTATCAGTGTAAAAAGATAAACTATTAAATAAAACATAATTAGGTTAAGGATAACCTTTTCTTGTAATTTATTTTTGTGGACAAATTAATTCCATATACTATTACGTGTGTTCCGTAAACTCAGAAACTATTGAGTCGATTGACAGTTCCTTCAAGTGACATAATACACAAGGGAAAATTGTCAGATGTTATATAAACCCAACTTCAGGTTTTTTAATTTTTTTTTTGTTTTTTTGTTAGAATATATAATCTGAATCTTCAGAATATTTTTAAGAATATATATTCGTATACTTCGATTTCAATAAGTTAATCAATTTTGAGAATTTTTTTCGAGATTTTTGTCAATTTTCAAAAAAGGTTTTCAATGCTTATTTCTGTGTAATCTTTGGGTTTGAGAATTAAATTTTCTAAAAGATTTTTCGAATTTCATCAATAAAAATATATTCAAAAATTAATTATTACACATATTTCCATATAATCTAATTATGATTTACAATGACTTTAAAGAGTGCCTAGCAACAAAATTTTTGTGAATGTAAAACTCTCTCGAGGTAAGCTTTTAAATTAAGGGGGGGACTTTATCAACCTTGTTTTTTTTTTATGCAGGCCGACCCGGTCTAATGTAACATACTTAGTGAGATACATTTTTAACTTTTTATAGTTTTTCAAAAAATTTTCAGTTCATTTCTGAGTTTTTAGTATTGCATAGTGAGGTACGATTTTAAAATAGGCTTTCCAAAGCCTATATATTCCAAATTTACGAGGTTTGGACGCTACTGAATCTAAAACTTTTAAAGTAATAATTTTTGTGATGTTGTGACATTGTGAATAAAGAGCAGAGATCTAATCTATTTTTAATTTTTTTTTTAATAAAATAATACTACTTTTTCAAATTGATTTTCATATACATATGAAGGAAAATTTCAATTTCAATTTCTAGTTCTTGGACAAATTAAAAAAAAATCCAGTTTTCTGGGCCCTTAGATATACAACAACATATTTAAATAATTTCCACTATAACTTATGCGAATTTATCATAAATAGGGAATATAGGAGAATATTATAAAATTAAGAATTTATGAAAACGATCAACGATTGATGTTTTCATCTCATCAAAGATTACTATGATTAGTTAGACTTTAATGATATTCTCTATTTAGTTATGATTGAAATAAGGGATATAACAAAGGAATATCAGAAAAGAGTAAACATTTTCCAATTCATTTCGAACTTTTTTATCAAAGGTTAATACATGATGGGTTTAGAATAAAAAGTCGTTTTAAGTACCTTAAAATATAAAAATCAAGGATATTTTTTTAAAAAATTTTTCAAGATTGTTTTTTGTTATATGTGTTCGATATTAACGTTCAAACTAAAATTAGCTTCTTAATGTTTTTCTTAAAAAAACTAAATTCTTTATACTATTTAGCTTCAAAACTGATGGACTCCACCGGATTATAGCAAAAAATTACCAAGTCCTATTACTTTGTTTTTTAAATCGGTTGAATATATTATTTTTAATAGGATTATCATCAGAAAACACAAAAATTTTAAATTTTCCATACATTTTTCATATATCGAGTCCATTTTATTCGAATACAGCAAAAATATTTTTTCGAAATTTGCTAGTCGTTAGTTTATATCGGATTGCATTGAAATTTCAAATAGGAAATATGCCACCTGATGGGGCTGCAGTGAGTTTATTATATCTCACCTTTTGTAAACTGACTTCTTTCCCCTAAAAAACCTCAAAGAACCATCATTATTCATGCCGGGTTTCCGGATAAAAATTAAGAAAGTAACAACATATCGAATTCAAATATAATACGATGAGAAAAGTTTTCCTAATCTTTGTGATTTATTTTTGTTATCCTGATCTTAAATTCTTGATCAAATACTACATCATAGCAGCACGAAAAAAAAAAAATAAATATTGTGAGGTCATGTGGCTTATCTCTCTGATTTTTTATTCCTGATTTCCTATTCAATGCTTGTGCTATATTGTCCTTAGCGCAAGGAACAAAGCTTCTTCTCATCAAGTAATAATATATTTAATTATACAATAAGGTAAATTTTCTGATCATGCTGATTGTCTCCTGATTTCCTGATCACAGTAATCGATTTACTTTTGAAGTGACATTCAAATATTCAGTAATGCCAAAATAATCTTATAAACCCCTCAAAATAACCAAAATAACCTCCAAAAGAACGTTTCACATTTGTGATTAAAATCTTATGGGTTAGACAGAGCAGCTATGGGCACGGAGCAAACTTCGGAACAAGCTGAAAGCAATTTAGAGCAATTAAGACCAAAGGCTTTTGTAGCAACACAAAACGCAACAACAAAGCAAAGACAAAAGACAAACACAGAAACAACACAGAAGCTTTAAATCAGGCCTAATCAGCGAAATGAATAAAAGGGCCAAAGCCTAATTAAGAAAGATAATCGCCTGATTAAAATAAACAACAAAATACATTAACAACAACAAAAGCGAACATGTTAGCGTCACCACCATCGACGGCAACCTAAATTGTTGCTTTTTGCAAGTGCAAAGAAAGTGTTGATAAAAAAAATCCCAAAAACAAAATACAAACGCGGCAAGCATGCGTAGCAGGACACGAGATCGTCTGAATTTCTATTCCACTAACAAAACACACGCACAACAACAATGCTGTATGTTTGGTGGTCGCGCCGCCGTTTCGATGCGTATGTTGTTGTTGTTTGTTATAGTTAATTTTCGCAAGTGCATTTCGTCGTAAATTTGGCGCAAGCAAAATGTGAGTTTTATTCAATGGGCCAATTATTACAACAAGGGCCACAAGGGCCACCTTTGTGATTAGGCCTGCTTTAAATCTAGTGGTGCCCATATCCGCACATGAGACATGAGACAAAATAGAATTTTCTTCCTTTTCAATAATTCTAAAAGTATTTCCGAAAGATTTCCGAAAGAAATTTTAAGTCATTTGACAAAAATTTTAAAACTTCGTAATTTTTAGTGTTTATTGTTAGTATTGTTGCTACTGGGAAGTTCTTTGGGTTCCGGTTATGAACTGACTCAGAATTTTGTGCTCTTTAATTAATTCGGGAACATGTTCTTCTGTAGGTGATTTTGTAAACAGTGACCGCGATAAAATTAAAAATTCAGGCCTTTAGAATCCTTAGTTGCCTAAAAGTTTTGACGATTACTCAAGAAGAACTCATGCGCTATTAATAATACTCGTCATATAGTCGAATTTACAATAACTAAGCAAAACTTTCCACTTTAAGTACTTTAGTTTATTCGCACTATCTGCGGATAGTTGTTGTTGTGTGTACAACTCAAGTTATTTTTCGATAAGAACAAAAAAGAAGGGAAAATTAAAACTTCTGTCCATACTTATCACGCACAAACAACTATTTCAATTCACTTGCTTCTGACCACCGCAGACCTTCAACACCTTCCTCACCCTACCATCAACTAACTTTTAATCTAAACATCGATGACGGTATCGTTTTTCTTCATTTCCATCATATGCGTTTGCTTTAGCTTCTCCTGCATTTGTGTGAGCATATCCTGCATGCGTCGTATTTCTTCATCCTTCTGTAGAAGCAAGCGATCTGTTTCCGTGATGGCTGCATCGAAACCATTTGTTGAGCTAATAGAGTCACGCTTCAATTTGCCGCGTTCGCGCAATGCATGCTGCGATATCTGTGAGATGCATTGAGCACGAAAATTCTCGTAGTGCACATCCTGTGTGGTGTCTTTGAGATCTTGCATATGTGTCGAGATGAGGAATGTGCGTAATTTAATGAAATCGCTATGTTCCGGATCCTCAACATCGACTACGCCCCATGGATACTGACGACCACGCACCTTACGGCCAGCAACTTCAAGCACGGTATTACTGCCGACGACGGCGAATGGTATAGAGGCTTTTAGTTCACGATCTTGCTGCTTGAAATCTTCATCTTCATCCGAATCGCAGTCGGGAAATTGATAGAGTTCAATGCGATTATCTTCGAGATCCTTGACGATACGCTCCTTAAGCTGTAGCACTTCGGTTTTGGTTAGACAGTCGGCCTTGCCAATGACAAGCACAATGTTGACCTTGCGATGTAGGCGCCTTATCAGCTCGATGTCCATTTGACGTAGACTGAAAACAGGACGATACACAAAAATTACTCAAAAGTTTTAAATCTAAATCATAAATGGGCACCTACCTGTGGCCCCAGGGCGGCACAAAATACAAACAGCAATGCACTCGATTATCCTGTATATTGCGACGATTCAGTCCACTCTCATCCGTAAAGTATTGACGAAACTGTTTGGGAGTTGGGAATTGATAATAATTTTCTAAAGTTATTTTTCCGAAATTATTACCTGCTCATCGATATACGCTGTGCATACTCGCCAGCTGTCCTCACAATTAATGCCATCGCCAAAACCTGGTGTATCCACTACGGTCAGTCGCAGACGTACGCCACGTTCTTCGATATCCATTGTCTTCTTCTCGATGTGCGTTGTCTTTTCCATGCGCTCCTCAACATTTGGTATAACGCGATTCTTGTACAAATCACCAAGAAATAAACTGTTAATTAAAGTTGACTTGCCCAATCCGGATTCACCAACAACCATGAGTGTAAATTCGAAACCACGCTTCACCGACTTGCGATGCACCTGCTCAGGCAATGTGGCGAAACCAATGTAGTCACGATCCTTGTCAAAGGATGGTGTTTTTGCTAAAAAAAGAAAAATAAGATGGTGGCGTTTTAGAGGAATGTTGAGATGTAGTTGATTCGAAAGGAATACGTTTCATATAAGGAAAATATAGTCTCACGTACAAAAGCCATAAATTATCAAATGATTAGTTAGTTCTAACTAAGATCAGTCATTTTTTCATTACTTCTTCATTATGACCCCATGGATTTATGTAATCTAAGGTTCGTAACATACTTATAACTATCTTTCCATAATTGTGTGATTTAAGAAACAAAATCAACTTTCCACACCACTGTTAAAAGAAAGTATGACGTAAGAGAAGTATGAGACAGCACTGTTAACTTTTTGCTTGATGTTGCATTTATCAGGAAAATTTATTCGCACTTTTAAGCAGGGGCCTCAAGATCTTATATGGAGCTTCTGGACCGAATCGAGCATGAAAACATTTCATCTTCTCTCAACTCTCTTGGTCATCGACGCAATGTTGGTTGCCTAAGCTGATTGTACAGGTACTACCATGGGAAGTGTTCAAATGAGATACATGACTTGACGCTCGCATCCCAGGAAGGTGTGTTTTCCAGGTCCACTCAGGCAGGTTACCAAGCCCATCCCGATGCCATTGTCTTGATGTCGAATAGAACTTTGCATTACCTGTGCACTAGACCGTACCACCTCCATTGCAAACGAAAAAAAAGTGCTCCGTAAACCAGCGAATATGACGTATTTTTGCAAGACAATTACGAAAAAAAATTTTTTTTTTTTATTTTGAAGAAAAAATAATTGGTCTCTTTCATTCAATATGATTAGACTTTTACTACCGCAGATATGATGAAAATGAAAAAAGGGAGCCCTACGTTCGGCAAAAAATTTTCAAAAATTTTTAAAAATACTTCTGCTGGAAATATCGATATACTTCCTGAGCAAAAGATTTATGATATTTTAAGAGCTTTATGTTTTTAATATTAGGGTGGTACATTAGGATGATAGAAACTGAGATCTGGAGGGTAAGTACTAGAACGGTACACCTGAGGTCAATGACTTCTATAAAGGTCATATTGGTCTCTTTGATACAAAAACATTAATATACCAAACTTTAAAATCCGACTATAAACACCAGAGATATGAAGTTATATGTCAATGCGCGACCCATACGTTCGGTCAAAAATAAATTTTTTGTTTTCGTAATTGTCTTGCAAAAATACGTTATATTCGCTAGTATACGGCGAACTTTTTTTTGAGGTACGGTCTACTGTGCACGCATTAATTGTGGAACAATCTCCACGCGAGCGTATTCCCCAACGGTATTTCGCTATGTAAATTTCAAGCTAATCTTCACCGACACTACTTCATCTTTCCAACGTTCAACTAACTATCACCCTACTTCAGCATCAAATGCTTTCGCATCTATAGGGGGCATCTCCTCTGAGCGTTTGTTTTGTCTAAAAAAAAAACAAATAACTTAATTGCGTTCGGTCACGACCACCAATACCAAAATAATCCTTCTGAATTCATTTAATAAGAAAACATTTAAAACTTTAAAAAGAAAAACTAAAGGTCAAATTTTTTTAAACTATTTGAAAATGTCGAATAGTTGGACTCTAAATTACTAGTTTTTAAATAACCTGAAATTTTTAATTTCAAGAAAATTTAAATCGGTAATGGCGGAAAATTAATTATAGACCGGTTTCTCGAATATCCCGAAACCAGGTTGGACAACTCTAAAATGAATGGCTTTTTTCAAAATGCATCGGCGTTGCATGGAATTGTTATTCGATGAGTAAAGATGCTATATCAAAATTAATGGTACCTACTCCAGTAAAAGTTCTTTAACTCTACACGCTAAATATAAGTGCTAAGATAAAAATTATTATACGCCAGTAAAGGCTTTATCTTAGCCCATACGACAAAAATAGGCAACAATTCATGACGTCATAAGGCCGCAGAAAGAGCCGCTTCTAGATTGAAAATACAGCTATCATGCAACGGCATTGCATTGAATTATTACTTGGTGAGTATTTTAACAACGGTAAATATTATATGTAAATGAAGAATATGTGAAAGTTGTGGCCGAGTTCGTTATAGTGCGTGAAACACTCGGTACAAATTTTCGAGCTGCGAGGTCTGAAGTTCGAATCCTCCACCAGACACAGACAATTTTTTTAATTGAAATGAATTTTTTTCTATCGGTTGTCACCTCTCTGCAGACAATGACAAACCTCAGAGAGTTATTAATGCCCTGTAAAGCTTCTTGAGAACATGCATATTAGCCGTTCGGAGTACGTAAAAAACTAGTAGGTCCAGTTCTCGATCAATTGTGTACAAACATTTTATAACAACCACAATACAATTTGATCGTAAATAGTTCGGTCAAAGTCCTATCAAGGGCTGAAATTATCAGTGTATACTTTTTTTTTTTAAATGAAGAATATATACATACTTGTCTTTACGTTTGAAATAGGAAAAAAGTTATGATGACGTCAGGTCGCGGAGGTACCAACTTATGCAACAAAAATTCAATATTGTTGCATGGAATTATTACTCGCGTATTAGGTGCGTATACAGGCGCAATGGTAAATTTTACTTTACGACAGCAAAAGTTGGGGGGGTAACACCGTGGAGGTTTTTACCGGTTAATGCAGAAAAAATGCAAAACAATGAAAAAACGTTTCATGGAATTAGCGCGACGGTCACAATTGGGAAAACAGGGATTTGGTCAAAGATTACGAGAAAATTCAGGCAAGGATTCAGACAAGGATTTAAACAAGGATTGGAAACGAATTAAAAAAGCATTAAAAACAAGAATTTGGAAAAAGATTGGGGCAAGAATTGAGACCAGAAGTGGAAAAAGGACTATGAAATGGATTCGAATAAGAACTAAGACAAGGATTAACCCTCTAATGCATGATTTTTGCGTGCAAAACGCTCACTTTTACAATTACAACTAACAATAATTACAATTTGCGCTAAACAGAAAAAATTTCCGTTGCAAAAAATGTTACCCGTAGTGCATAGAACCGATTTATAATCTACTAGTAGCCCGTATGGCGTTAAAACGCCAAAATGCGCTCACAATATCTTCGTTGTGAGGCTTAATAGCACATCTATTCTGTCGTTAACTAAAATTTACCGCAGCACGTCTCCTCAGCGAGTTATTCTGCAACGATATTAAATTTCTGTTTCCAGTAAAGGCTCCTGGAATAGCGATTTTGCATGAACTTGCTATTTTGTGGCTAGTGTATCAATAATATATATTTGTACGTTTTTCCAGGGTTTAAATTGCTTTCAGCAAAACAGCAAAAGCAACGAAAATTTTGCTGCGTAGTGCTACCTAAAGTTTTTCAAGACAAGCGTATGCTGCTCATTTTGCTTTGCTTTCTGAATCTTCGAAAGGCTAAGCAAAAGCAGCAGCACTAAAAAGAATTTGTTTTGCTGCGTAGTGCTACGAAAGCATAAGAAATAATTGTAGTGCTTTGATTTTCATTTTGCTTTTCTAATTTGTCGCAGCACTACGAAAGCAACAATTATGCGCTTTGCTTCGTTCTGCTTTCGGAAGCCTTTTATTTTCATTCGTTTGGCTTTCGGGATTTACTTGTCATCGTTTATATGCTGCATTTCAGAGACGCATGTTTTGTACAGAATAAACGTACAAAAAGACATGCGTCTCTGAAATACAGCATATAAACGATGACAAGTAAATCCCGAAAGCCAAACGAATGAAAATAAAAGGCTTCCGAAAGCAAAACGAAGCAAAGCGCATAATTGTTGCTTTCGT
This sequence comes from Pherbina coryleti, assembly GCA_943735915.1. Classification (NCBI taxonomy): domain Eukaryota; kingdom Metazoa; phylum Arthropoda; class Insecta; order Diptera; family Sciomyzidae; genus Pherbina; species Pherbina coryleti. The sequence continues at coordinate 13,403,118 of OX030951.1, forward strand.
AGTGCTGCGACAAATTAGAAAAGCAAAATGAAAATCAAAGCACTACAATTATTTCTTATGCTTTCGTAGCACTACGCAGCAAAACAAATTCTTTTTAGTGCTGCTGCTTTTGCTTAGCCTTTCGAAGATTCAGAAAGCAAAGCAAAATGAGTACAATTTTTTTTGTGATAGTGCTTTCTGCTTTGGCTGTTGCTGTTTGATTTTCAATAAGCACAGCAAAGTAAAAGCAAAAGCAATTAAACGTTTTTAAGTTTTTTAAACACTGCGTTTTTCGCTTCGCTCAACTGCTTTAATAATGCAATAGTATGAAATTGGAAAATTTGAGAAAAAATTTATCACATAATTTTAGGCATTAAATAGAAAGCTGACTTTCTTCGTAGAATATTGTTTTAGTTTTTCTTTTTCACATACACAATTTTTAAGAAAAAGTAAGACCTTATTGCACATCTACAGAGCAAGACCTTTCTATTGATACACTCTTTATAAAAATCGCATTTACGGTATAGATTTGATGGTCATCACAAAAAAAGAGCTTGCGTAATAATAATATAGATAGATGATTTGACTTCTGAATTTGGAAAAAAGGTTTTCAGTTCTAGATTTGAATACAAGCGTAAGTTTGCCTATAGGCATTGTTATGCAGTAGAGGGCTCAACATAGATTTAAAGCAGAATTTGGACAAAAATCAGGACAGGGAGTTAGACAAGGAAGGTGAAACATACGAATAAATATAAGAATTTAAGTTTAAGGACAAGGGTAAGGATACGGATAAGAATAAAGACGAGAATAAACATACGTTGTCACGTCAAAACCTACCATGTCCATGACACAACCAACTGCATAATTATTTTAACGGATACTTTATGCATGTCATTTTTATTACTTGTTTTCCATAATCCGACCTGCTTTAAGATTGGATTCGAGAAGCAAATTATGCAATCATGTCTTAAATGACTCTGATATGTTCACGAAATTTATAGCATATGCGTCAAATACGCTTGTTTACATAACATCGGGTCTTTTCCTCCTTCTGTTTTTGTAGACACTTAACCCCTCTCTTTAAACAATCGCTTAAATTGAGCAAATAAAATATTTGCTCAAATAAAGTGACAGCTTCACAAAAAAAAATTTTGCACTCAATCATATCGCATAAGAAAAAATGCAGCTTCCGAAGAATTGTCTCCGTGAATGCTGCGGAAAACTGCAAATTGTATGCATTTCCAAACTCATTAATCAAAGGACGCGTGCCAACCATACGTTCACCCTTATTTGCTTTAAGAACAACAACGCAGTATGAAAACAATGAACTTCAAATAAGTATAAAGGACTTCTGATTAACACATCCGCTTGCGCAAGGAGTGCACACGGTGAAAAAAAGAATATAAATAATGAGAAAGATTAAAGAAGCCACTTGCAATAATCATGGGAGTAACTGAAGGACTTGCCATAAGAACTCCCTCGTAATTAGCTCTTAAGTATAACAAGGATAATGGTTGAAGATGAAATGTAACAAAAAAAAAAAAAAAAAAAAAAACAAAAAAAAAAAATACAAAGAGCGCCGCCTTTTTTTGAAGAAGAGTTCTATATTATTTGTTTTGGTCACTGGTAATATATGCTGTCGAAATTCTTAAAAATTGTATTAATTCTTGAAAAATAATTCCTTCAGAATTATGTAATACGTCCAAAAAGGATGTGTTATATATTAACAGACTTACATACCCGACATTTTTGGATGTCTGTCAATTTTAATATTAACACTAATGGCAGTGCAGGAAAACAGCCAGGGTGTTGTTTTTCCCTTTATGTGTATCCTTTTTGAACGTAGTCGTCAATGTTGTTAATTTATTTTTTTTTCTTATGAAGGAATTTTTCGGCTGCCAATATTTTTATGTTTGTTATGCGCAATTTGTTATTCTTAATTTTTTATTATCTATCTTTTTAATAATGTTACTGAAATTATCGCTATACAAGAATTGTGTCCTTAGGTCACTATCGACACACTGAGGTCACTAACATCACAAAATATGCTCATTTATTTTTATTTTTTTTTGAAGAAAATTAGTTTTTCGTGTCTTTAATCGTTATTCTTAGTAACAGTAACAGTTAATTTTAAATTAGTAACAGTTTAATTTAAAAATATTATTGTCTTCTCAAGGAAATGCCTCATTTGAGGAACAATTTTCACTTTTTCTTGTGGAACTCGAATGGCCAAAATTTGAAGTTTTGAAAGTACTTTTCTTTTTTTTTATTGTTATCATTCCACTGTTTTTGCGCATGCTCTAGTTTAGGGTTTGTTTATACTCTCTATTCCCGCTCCCAATTGTTCACTCTCTCTGGCAATCACTTACAAATGTGCTCTTTTAACTCTCTCATTAACAAGTATGAAGAATACTCCCATACCGTAGACTGGACTACGCTAGAATTATAACTGAAATATTTCAAACTAATAGACATACCGCACACTTAAAAAATTACAAGACAGAACAACTCAAAAAATTTAAATTTTCAGGAAAAGTAAAAAATTGTTCATGTAAAAATTTTTGTAATATTAAAAAGAAAATATTGAGTTTCACTCTGAAGGAATTACATGTGGAAGAATGCTTGCTATGGTTTATCAGTTGTTCTTCATAACATTGACGCACCTAAAAATATTACTCTTTAGTTATGCCTGCAACAGCAACTCAAAAAAACATAAAAACAGTTACAACGGTATTGTACCGGTCACAGTTGTGTTGTGTTGTCACGATGAAAGTTATTCTCTACTATTCTGATTCGGTTTTTTGTAACGATTAATGAAATGATTTTGGTGATTATGACTTCAATCTTTTTTAAGAAAAAATATTCATTATTCTTTACAAAAAGAAAAAAGTTAATTGCTGGTAGGACTTATAAGCACGAGTAAATTCAAACAGCTGAGGTGATGATAGAAAATCGAAGAATTGGTTGTGGACAGTTCTTCGATCAAGACAGCAATAAAGCGACAAAAATATCTGGAAGAATATTTTCGAACAAAGAAATGCTAAGTCGGAGGGGCTCACAAAAGTAGGGAGCAATTGAGGATGGTAATAATTTTGTGATGCAATTGAAGCATATTTCTCTGGTCATCTTCGATTATAAAAACATATAAAATAAGAGATAAATTAAATGTAAGATAAATTCGAAAGATTTTATTTAAAGGAATAACCTACAATTGAAACTCTTAATTCAATGGAATTCTTAAATTTATGAGAAGACAAGCCTTAAAAAATGATTTGTATAATGAAAAAAAAAAACATTAGCCAAAAAATACCTGTAAGCATTTTTCAAACACAAAATTCGTCAAATTAATAACAATTTTCGTCAATTTTAAAATGTTTTATTTTTCAGTGTATAAATAACAGTAACTTAGAACTATAAATTATAAAATTGTATTAAAAAAAAATATCACAAAAATGTAACTGTTAATTGAATTTTACACTTAAAAAATATCAAGATAAATTAACTGTTTTAATTCTACTACTTTTTTCGCTTTAGTTGCAAATTTATCAAAGTTTTTCTTATGTGGTGAGTTTTTTTTCAAAAGTATAATAAAGTGCAAAAGAATAATACAATTTAAACAAAATGGAAAATAATTTATGGCAGCAAATCTTTAATTCACTACTTATACCTCAGAACAATTTCTCCTGTGTGCAACCAAAGATCTGATTTCATCGAGCTGTATTATCAGATCCACTTAAACTGTGAGCTATTGGCCCAAAATATTATATGGGAAATGATGGCGAAATTAGAGAAAAACTTATTTAATGTTTTCGAAAAAATTTCGAAAATCATTCATATGAAAAAGTCCTCAGATGTTTAATGGAAATGAAATATAAAAATAAAAAATTTAATTATTTTTCTTTCTTTTAAGTTTTTTTTTTAAAACATCATTCCCAAAAACTGTCAAATTATCATTTATCGGAAAAAGAAATAAAAATAGTTTTTTGAAAGAAAGTTTTCCATAGCAGAGTTTTTATTTATGCGTGATCAGAGCAATCTACCATTACCCTATAATAACCGCTCCCTTGCAAGCATTTTTAAACAACCCTCAAAATTGACACTCGCATAAAGTTAAACTGGTTTTCGCTCTGGCTACTGTTTACTGTTAACGGATATAACACCTTAAAGCAACCCTAAAGTTATCGATAACAACGGTATTTGTCCGCCATAAAAATATGACGTTGATATTTGTTCAGAAAATCGATTCTTTTTTGTTATGTTGGAAAGAAAATCAAAACAAATAAACAAAATAAAGTCAAAGGAATGCCTGAAACGAGGGCGTATAGATCAGAGTGACAACAAAGAGTGTGACGAAGAAAAAAAAAAAAAGAAAAAATTAGAATGAAGAAGAGGTTGGTGCATTTTGGTTGGTAAAGGGTGCGCAAAGTGGAGGGCTGCAGGGATGTTCTTATAGTTGCAACAAGAAGCAAGAGAATTGCAGTATAAGGTATGCAGCCTAAAAATAGGCTAAGTTGCAGTAAGAAAACTATCATGAAGAGATTTTCAGAACATTTAAAGTGTTATGAGTGGCATTTGAGCAATTTCTAAAATCTATTGATTAAGAATGTTTCAGGGCCAAAGACAATAATCTCTCGAACCGTCACACAAGTAAATTTTTTTTTCACATACATAAATTGTTTCATAATACGAGGGAAATTTGATAAGTCAGTGACTTTTGGAATAAGAGGTATTTTTTCTTCGACAAAACAGCGTTCTCAACATAGTTTCCTAAACATAGCGTTCTCCACAAGCGTTCCTACAATAGATCTCAACATAGATTGATACATTTAGTTCAGTTTTTTTCCAATTTATTTATTCCTTGCAAATAATAGACTTTATCAAGGTCCTCAAAATAGGCGTTTGCCATTTCGAGCCATTTCGCAAGTTTCGAAATAGGAAATAGTCGCAGGGGCTAAATTTGAAGAATATGATGGATGGGGTAGCAGTTTGTAGCCAAATTTATGAATTTTTTCCATGGCGACTAGAGAAGTGTGCCCCAGTGCATTTTCAGTGTGGAAGAACACTTGTTTTTTCGCCAAATGCGGTCCTTTTTGCTTCAAATTAATGTAAAAGCTGTTCAACAGCTGTGAATAATATTCGTTTTACGCTTTTCAAGGTAATCGATATGAATGACTTTGCATGCAACCCAAAAAAACTGTTGCCAGGACCTTGTTGGACTACAGACCCACCTTGGCCTGCTTCGCTACACGTTTATCCGGAAAACGTTTGATTGCGGTTGAATAGCGCCAAACACCCCTTTGAAGCAATCATATGGCTGCGCTTATGGCTGAGTGTGAGCAATCGCGGCACCCATCGCACGGATAGCTTCTCCATGTCCAAATATTCGGGTAAAATGGGATGTACCCGCTTAGTTAAAATGTCTACAGCTTCAGCCACCTCACGCACTTTCATTTTCCAATTGTCCAATAACATTCCATGAGTTTTATCAAAGATTCCTGGCGTGATGAACTCTTTTGGGCGAACTGAATGTTCAGAGTCACTTCTTTACCAATGAAATCAGTGGCGGATCTACATACGGGCTGAAAGGGCTTTAGCTCCCCTCCTCCCTTGAAGAATTTTTTGTATGGGAAAAAATGCAAAAAAGAACAAAAAACCGTTTTAGCCCCCCTTATACAAAACTGTACTTTCAGACCCCCTCTGATAAATTCTAGATCCGCCACAGAATGAAATGGGTGGTGCAGAGTCTCCAGAGTATTTATCAAGCCTTTCCTTGGTTTCAGTGATGGTTTTTTTACGCAAAATATAATGTTGATGCTTGAAGTGAACATGAAATCCACTTTTTTCATTTTCATCAAAGTTCACGAGGTTGTCTCGTTTCAATGACTGTCAAACACAAACTAAATGACGCAGCTTGCTCAAAACTTGACAGCAGTCTATTAACAGATGGTAGTTGAGAGGATCAGTTTACATTTAAAGTTACTACGCTGGAATTTCAAAAAGTCACTAACTTCTCAAATTGCCCTCGTACATCATTGTTTATATGTATGCCTTTATTTTTTTTATTTACTTCGTTAGAACGTATATATCTGGTGGGAAAGAATGATAGAAAATAACAGCGTGCTGACAAAAACAGCTACAGCTCAAGTTGTGAAAAAAAAAAAACAAACAAACCGCAGCAACACAAACACACACACACACACACACATGATCTCCGCTGCATAGAGAACCGCAGTGTGCAACGTCAGTGGATAAACATCTAGCTTGATAACTTCATTGATTTTGATTCACATCCACAGCGTGTAAAAATGGCTGCATTCCAAAGGCACCCCAAGACCACACGCTTTAACGCCCCTTCCCCTCGCCCCCTACTACAACTATTTAAATGCTCTTTCAGCGACCGTGGGTGTTCCAATGCACACGCACTGCAGTCACATGATGGCAAAAAGTAGGGGAAGCACCCACTCATAAGGCAGGAGGAACCCACGAAAAGATCGGAACAGAGAAAAATGATCCGAGGTCCGATATAATTTGTTATTTTTTCATTTTATTAACAATTAAGATTAACCTACATATGCAAGCATCAAACACAGACACACTCCGACACACACACCGACAGACAGACACAGCATTTTTATTAATACACAGACATTTTTAAATGAGCCTAATTTTTGATTTGTTTTGGCAGACATGTTGGCATAAACATTGGTTTTTTTTTATTGTTGTTGTTTGTATTTTGGTTTTATTTTGCTATCTTTTGTATATTCTTGGGATTCTCGAATTTTAATTTTCTTTGTATTTAAGAGTTCAAGCAAACAGCTCGTATTTCATAACAAAAAAAAAATTGTGAAGTAATTTTTCTAGACTTCAGCAATTTTTGTGAAATTGGTTTCTTAAAAATACAAAAACTACGCCCCGAATTATCGATCTGCTTCATCCACTTTGGTGTTTGCATCTTTTGTTTTTTAACCCATTTCCTCCCACCACAAAAGAAAATACATCTTGGCTTAGTTCTTTTTTGTTTTGTTCTGTTATGTTCTGTTCAGTACCTACCTCGACACTTTAGAGTAGTGGCAGAATAAAACCTCTTATCGATCGTTGCTCTTTCGTTTCGTCATTCAATATGTATTTACTAGGTATGCAGACTTAAGAGTCGGTTTTATTCTTTTTTTTTTTTATTTTTTTGTGTGCCATGGTAACTTTATACCATGCGGTGGTCTCCGCGTTTTACCAAGTGCCGGAAATGATTTTGCATTTTCTAAGTTTTCATAATAATTGTTTGAGACATCAACAGAAACAAAAACAAAACCAAAAACAAGAAAAAAAAAATAAAATAGCACATGAAGTTAAAAAAAAACAATACAGTAAAGTTCTTAGACCTCGTAAGCCTATGTTTTTTTTTGCAATATTTATTTTGACAAGGTTATCTAAGATAAGACTATCACATAGTACAACTAAAGAAATGATCTGTGTCAGGATGTGGATCATCTCTGTTGGTATTATATGTGCCAAAAGTATAGAAAAATTAATAAGGAATTATCTTCGTCTTGGCCAAAGTTTAGCTCCATTGAAATATATTCGAAGTTATTCACTGTTTTGGACTGGAATAAAATTTTGTATACAAGTTAGGAACTTAAAGTCGTGTCGCATTCTCATAAAGGAAATATATGGAAAGGTTTAAATGGTGGTCTCCCTTGCGTGAAAAGCCCAAAATGTAAATGTTTTTTCAGAAGGTCTAGTCGCAATTTTCAATGCATTTGCAAAAAAAAAAAAAATAAAAAACACAATTTGGTGTTAAACGGCAACTCTTAACTGATTGATTTATACATTGCAAGTTCACACAAGCGAAGCACATAAACTTACACTGTAATGCATGTATTGTGGTAATGCATTCTAAAAACAAGCACTCCCAATGGCGTAATTAAAGTCACAAATTTTTGAAATTTTTCGCCTTAAAGAAATTCCCGCATCGCGCAACTAACACGTCGACTGCTCGTTCAAATGGATTGAGAAACATTTGTCTATTTATGGAAACAGCATCAGTAGCGCAGCAATGCAACTGTGGCAATGGCAGCAGTTGCAACACAACAAATACGGCAACATTTGCAATTGGTATTCGATGATGATCAACATCAATGGATAGATCGCTCGAGAGATCGATCGATTGATCCAACCATGTGATCGGCCAGCAAAATGTTTGTTTGTATATGAATGAGGCTGATGTTGTTGTTGAATACTGCCATGTTTAGCATATTTCAGCAGCAACATCAGCAATCTGTTGTTGTTGTTTCAATGATTTTTTTTCTCTATTTTTTGATTTTTTCTGCTGCAAAAATCTGTTCACTTTGGCTGTGCGCTAAGTTAAGTGAATTTTTCACAAGATCCATTCAAGTGATTTTGTTGAATCAAAGCTAAATTGATTTTAATTGAAGCGATGATGAGGATGATGAGACTGAAGCGTCAACATGCTGACATGTGAGACACAAGCTTTGACATCATTGAGCGCTAGCTACGAACTGGTTATAATAAAATTAGAAAAATTCTTCCCAGCAATTGTTTAAAATTTATGACGATCAAGTCAAGTCAAAATGCACGCGAGTTATAGAGAGTAGAAATATTGAAGGTGCATTTATGTTAGAACTTAACATGAGGGATATTTAAGATGTTTTGACAATTATTTGATTTGTTTTTTTCCTCTACAAGGACGTTATTTAATAATTGCCACTTATTAAAAATGCCTTTTTTCGCCCCGAACTGCCCTTAATTGCCTTTGGTATTAGCTCTAAACCTTAAATTTATTTTAGAATGATGGTTGACTGTCTTATAAAAACCCTTATGATATATGAGATTTAGTGTTTTTGTTGATATTTAAAGTAAATAAATATATAAAAAAAGTGTTCATTTATCTCAGTCTAAGCATTATTTTTTTATTCATATATTTGAATTGTTTGAATTTTTCGAAATATTTGAATTGTTTCTAAAACTACATTGTCATCGTGTATATCTGATGTGCTATTATTTTTTATTAACAAATCTGCAAATTAAAAAATTATGTTAATAAGTTGTTGACATCACTTGTTCCACTTTTGTCATTAAATAAAAAACAAATAAAAGAATAGAGCGGAAATGTTTTATGCCTGCCACAGTGTTGGATAACGTCAAAATCAGAAAACGGAAATAAGCACATGAATACACAGAAAAAAAAAAAAAATCAAAAAAGGCTATTTACGATACGGTGCAAGGTGCAAACAGTCAAACATATTTATATTTATAAAATAGCAATCATAAAACCAAGTGTACTTAATTTCATTTGCTATGCCTTGCAAAAATGTTATACCGAATATTTACAAAAGGGCTATTCACTATGTCTAGCATATACTGTTGCAAGGTGCAAGAATAGAAAATGTACAATCTGCCATTGTTGTTACGTCATTGCACGGATTGTAATATTTGATTTCACTACATTGCAAATGCACTCACCTCAATAATAAAAAAATTCTTCAACATAATAGGTGTTGCATTCCATTGCATGTTCTGCATATTGCATAGCAATTTGTCAATAAAAATATTTTTCAATTGAAAATAAAAAAAAAACAAAAATACTAAAAAAAATCAAGATTATTTTGAAAATGGAATGGAGAAAACAAAATAATCAAACAGGAAAACCTTTAAAAAAGATAGGTACAGCTTAGATAGACACATTTTACAGAAATAGTTGAGTTAGAGGTAAGAAAATCTCGACAAACCGGTGGCTGCTTATTTATATAAGTGCTCAATGTTAATTGTATTTTCTTTATACTATTGCAAAGTAAGCCTGAGTAAGGACGACGTTCACAATCTTTGGCAAATATATGCAATTGCATAATTTCTCTACCACATTGACACCAAATCGTGAATAGCCTTAATATATTTTTATAATCGTAAAACAAAAAAGAAACAAGTGCTAAAAAATAGGGAAAACAAACACAAATGAATGGTACATCTTCTTAAAAAAAAAGAAAAGAAAAAAATACGTATAAAACATATAAATACTAAGATAATTGTATATACTTACAAAATAATTCATGGAAATTATTTCCACAAAATTTTTCAAATATTTATCGTAAATATTCATATTCAAAAGTAGATTCAAAGTTAGCAAACTCAAAATTAGTTCCTCAAAACGTATGATTGTTCTTTTTTTTTATAAAAATTTTATGCAAACTTGCCCGATTCGGGAGTAGTTTTTGAGTTTTTTTTTAATGAAATTTTAGTTTTTATCTTCAAGAGAAGAACGTATCACAAGACCGAAAAAATAACTTCGAAAAAAATGTTTCTCTCTTTGACCGAACGTGGGCCATATTCATCGATACGAACGTTTTTGATGCATATTTTATATAAATAATACGATTTGACAAAAAATTTAAAAATTTTCCCTACGTTTTGCAAAAAAATTAAAAAAAATTTTTTAAATATTTCTATTAGAAAAAGCGAAAAATTCCTTTTGTAAAAGTTAAATGATTTTTTTACGGGCTTTTCATTTCTGAAATCAAAATGGTTACTTAAGATGGTAGAAATTGAGGTCCCGTGGGTCAGTACTATAAGGGGTCAACTGAGGTCAGAGTCCTAAAGACAAAAAATAGGTTTTTTTGAGACAAAAACATAGACATATGAGTCTTTTAGATCGAACAGTAAATACTAAAGTAATGAAAAAATATGTCATATGCGCGACCCCTACGTTCGGTCAAAAAAATGTTTTTTTTTCGAAACTTTTTACATAGGCTTGAGATATTTCATATAAACTTTCATCTTTAATATTTGAATAAAATTTAACGATGAATAGAATAACGAAAAGAATAACGATTTAACGATTTCAGATGAAATCTAAATGTAAGAGACTCCTGAGCATAGTGATGTCATCAATTAAAACTCTTCATAAATCCTACACAGACAGACCTATTGACTTGAAATATTTTAAAATTTTCCTAACTTTCTGAAATATCAACATTAGAGTTTGGTTTAACTGTATTTTATCCTATACTAATTTAATTTTGCAATATTTATAGGTAATTTTTTGGTCAATTTTTATTTCTAAATAACCATTTAATTATTTAATTTAAAATTATATCTTAAATGTACAACGAAATAGATCGGTAATAGAAACCGAGAGAAAAATTATGGACATTTATTACAAAATATTAATTTTATGCATTTATTTATGAAATAACGATTTTTTTTTATATATATTTGAATTAAATGTATTTTACCTGAAATAATCTGAAGACTGTGAAATAGGGGACTTATTCCCAACTAATAACACGGAACTTGTTTCAACTTAAAATTGATTTCAATTTAAATTTTAATCTGAATTTGAATTTGAATTTTAATTTGAATTCGAAGTTTTTTTCAATAATTTTTTTCCAATACCTAAAACATATCTGGCGAAAGTCAAACCATTTTTAGCGTCGAACCTTTTCTGCAAATGAAGAAATTTAGAAAGCTTAAAATTATTATAATCTTTCAAAAAACATATTTTACATTTACCAACACTGTTTCATGACTCCCCGTCTCATATTGCTAGGCATTACTAAACACTTCTTCGCATTATATGGAAATCATGTTGCAATAAATGGAAGCAAACAAGCGACGCTGCATTTGAACGAATGAATCCATTCAATACACTTTAATTTGTTTATAATTTGAAATAAATGAATATGTTTTTAGCCTACCAAGCTGGAAATAAATCTGCATACTATTGAGTTAAACCTAAATGGCTTTGGCTTAAGTTTCCGTTTGTAGAAAGTAATCGAAGCGTTTTGATTTACCAATGACTGTGGATTTACTCAGACTGACATACTTTTAACATAATGGTGGTTAGAATTTAAAATCCACTCAATTGGGTGACATTGAATATGGTTGGGAAATAAAAATATTGTATGACGTATTCCGTTTAAGTTAAAGTATTATATGGTTTTTTCGAAAATGTAAATATATGTTAATATACATACTGTGAGCGTCAAAACAAAGTACATGTGTTATACCACATATTAGTCTTCAATACTGTGATTAATCCCAAAACTTATTTAGGGTATTCACAAGGTCTCATAAAGTCAAATGTCTTAAGTTGAAAACATAAAAATTTACAACTAGTGTGAACAACCTCTCATAACTTATTGTGCTATTTCAACTCTCAATCAGCTGATGCAAAGCAAATTAAAATAAATATTTGTTATCACAATGCCAAAAGAAAGCGAAAAAGACAAAATAATAGCTGGTTTGTGTAAAAAGCGTATTTTGGACGTTATTGAATAGGACACTCAATAAACATAGCTTTTAAGGTTGTAATAATTTAGTACTATTTTTATATGAAAGGCAACAACTACATTTTTAAACTAGTGTAAAATTTTATTACATTATGATAATATGACATGATAGCACACCTTGTGAATACCCTAACTATGTTTTGAATTCTTATTAAAGTCTCTCTTAATATAAGTATAAAGTCTTGCAAATAATTTATCACAACAATAAAATATTTAATAAAAACCAAAATAGTCCATATTTATGGCATCAAAACAAAGTGTACACCTGCATAGTAAGCTTAGCAATTTCAAATATTTAAAACAAAAGTAATGGTATCTCTCTCAAATTGGTTAATTATGATGTTAGTTAATGTTTCTACATCATTCTCCTTTGGTAAAGTGAGGAAGTAAGTTGTAGGAAAACATTTTTAAATGCGTAGTTAAACTTCTATTGAAACACGGTAATTTGTCATAAAATTCCGTAAAGCAGGAAAATCACTTCTCGAAATTGCTTCAATTTTTTATAGAGGTCATAATATCATCAAAAAAATCATTGGCAAATACAAAAAATTTGGAGCACTAGAAAATCGACCATGTGCTGGCAGACCAAAACAACTCTGCGAAACCACAATACGATCAGTAGTCAGAATTGTGTGAAAATACCCAGCTGTAAGGGCAGTGAAAATAGCGGATGATCTTTTTGCATCATCAGGAACCAACGTTAGTGCCAATACAATAATAGCATCATTTTATAAATCCCTGCACATCACTTCACGCTGCGTTGTTGAAATTCGCAATTTATAAAAAAATACATAAAACGCTTCACGCCGTGATCTTCAGCGTTGAGTAACGCAATAGCGTAGTGAAAACAGTACAAAGTTCGCATTTTATAAAACGCAGCACTTGAAATTCGTTCACTTGAACTGTCACTTTCATCACTTGCTCTTGAGCTGCCGTTAGAACGAATAAGTTGGTATTAAAAGGGTAATAACTGTTTGTTACACTAATATATTCTTAAATGTTTACATATATCGTTTGAATATACATAGGTTAAAGATAGCAACAACGAGCCAACAGTTCGAAATGTTGCTAAAAGAAATAAAAAAAATACCGCTGGTAGCAAATGGTGCGCCAGTGTTTGGCGTTTATTTTACAATTTCAATTTAATGATGACTGAAGAGAACAGCTGATATGGTTGCCAACAAGTCAGAATTTGGTGAATCTGAAATTTTTCAAAGATTTTCAATAAAGATGCTAGTTTTATTTTACATGTGACAACCCTAAACTGTTGATGACTGACAGTTCACCGTGGTAACGTAACATAGCTAACGCAATAACGTAGTGATTAATAATATGCAAATTTTTAATCCAAGTGATGCGACGCGTTAGTGTTGCGTTTCATCACGGTGATTTATAAAATGATGCCATAAGACGTGCATTAAATGCAAATGATCTATTTGGAAGAGTCCCTCGAAAAAAACCGTTTATATCAAGAAAAAATCAAAGGCTACGCATGGATTTTGATTAAATGTATAAAAATCATGAAATTTCATTTTGGAAAAACATGACTTTTAGTAACGAAAGCATATTCGAAATTTTTGGAAAGAAACAATCTACAAAAAATATGGAGAAGCAAAACTCAGGAGTTCAAGGACCAAAATATTACTTCTACAATGAAGCATGGTGGGGGCTCGGTGATGGTGTGCGAGTGTATGACGGCAAACGGAGTAGAAAATTAAACGTTTATTGACAGTACAATCAATAAATTCGATTACTTTAAGATTTTAAAAGAACATTTGCCGGCCAGTGTTAGGAAATTAGGACTGTATCGCTTATAGATGTTTCAGCAGGACAACGATCCGAAACATACAGCCAAGGTAGTGAAGGAATGGTTGCAGTGAAAAACTCCAAAACAGCTAGATCACCCCCCACAATCACCGGACTACAACCCGATAGAACATTTGTGGGAACATCTGGTTGGACAAATAAGAAAGCAGACGATATCTAGCAAGGATTCGCTGAAAGCCGTTTAACTCAAAGAATGGCACAAAATTTCATGAAACGTAACAACGAAATTTGTGGAATCAATGCCAGGACGGTTGAAAGCTATCATTTCAGCACGAGGAAAATAAAAAATATTACTAATTCTTATTTACAACTTTAAGTGTACACTTTGTTTTGACTCGAAGAATATGCATTATTTTTAGTTTTTGAATTATATGAAAATTTGTTGTAAAATAATTTGTATTTTTAGTTAGTATATAATAAGAGCATAAAAATTTAATTCCAAAAATACTAAGTTTTTTTTTACAAAAATAAAGTAAAAAGTATTAAAAAATATGGTGTACACTTTGTTTTGACGCTTACTGTACGTCGCAAACGAACTAAAAAAATTTATATAGAAATTTGATTAAAGTTGCACATATTCGTATAGAATCTGTTCAGCTCACATCCCAGCTTGAAAAATAAGTATTAAAAATGCTTATTTTTATATAAAAAATAAACTTTTAATCTTAATATTTGAATTCAATATAATTCAATATATAATTTTCAATATAAAAAATAAACTTTTATAGAGTAAACAAATAATTTTTGAAAATACTGCAAAAAGACTCATTAATTTATTTGCACAGTTGTTTTCAAACACGAAGTTGCTTGTTTGCCCATTCATTATGTAAAACACCTTTACTTTTGTTTTTGTTTTCTATTTTCCCATATTGACTGAGTAATATAAAAGCAGGTATTTATTGCAACTCATGCCTTTGAAGTTTTACTGTTTAAGTAAGCTTTCAAATTCAATTTGAAATATAAAATAATTTTACATTTTAACTGTATTTTATTAAAAAAAAACAACAAAAATGTGATTCTCTGTTAAAAATTACCGATAATCGCCAAGTTGTTGAGATCATTAAAAACACGTTCGTTTGAGTAGAAAAATAGTAATATATGATACTGTTCTTTCGCATACCGTCTATGAGTTTGAGTATAAAAAGTTTTTAATTTTTTAAAAATTTTTCAAATTATTTCCTATGCATTATGTAAGATAAAGATATTTATTTTTAATGAACATGCTCCTTACATATTTTTAATTATAGTCATAATGAGAATTTTTATGTTTGTATATCTCAGTTCGAAGTTAATATTTTGCATTATGTGCTAACACACCGTTGTGAATTGGTGCCGTTAAGGTGCAAATGAAGATTTATTTTCTCCTAAGACAATGGTGCTAAAATGTTTGTTAAATGTAGACACTTAACCTACTAAGGCCTGAACATAGTTCATAATTAGATTAAATTAAGATTTTCATCTGTAAGAAACTAAAGGTAAACCATGTTAAATTCTACTGTTCCAATTTTGTTTGCTTAGGCTTATTTTTCCTCTGTACTATTAATAACAAAGTACAGCACAATATCCCATCTAGCCCGTGCTAGAATTTTACGTGCTCGAATTGTGCTAGAAACGTGTCGAAACTTTCTTGAGTATTTAAATACCCATTAAGCATAAATGGGTTAAGGCAGGTTTTTGGTATTTTTGGCTTTAAAAACACAGTTAACAGCCGTAACTTAGTGCACATAACTAGTTATTAGCGCAATAGTAAAAAAAACTTTGCCATTTAAAATTTTCTCAGAAATTTAGGTTAGACATCATATTAATGGCTATGATTTCAGTCAAGTTTCCTGTTAACTGTTTTTACTTTGCAACTGCTTATTACTTCGGAGATGAAGATTGGCTATAATATGTATTTAGGCATTAAAAAATAACTTGATCTGATATTTGGCAAGGTCTGATTTCTTAAAAAATTATCTCAATTTTATTCAACAAGAGGTGCAGGGTTGCAGAAGTTATTTATTTAACTAATGGTCTCTTGGCATTAGTCAAATGTTGACATTTGTTATATAACGCGAAAAATGGAACCCATAAATCGCAGAGCTCATTTTTTTAATCAATTTTTTAATCAAGTAATTTAATTTCTTAATTCTTTACTTTATTTCAACATATATGTTTGTCTTTGTAATAATTTTCTTTTATTTATTCATCTATCATTTTTAATTGAAATAAATAATTAAAAGAAATCAAAAGACTGCATTTATCTCATTAATTTATATTTGTTTTTATCTAGACGTTTCCGTTCTCTTCATTTATTTTTCCTTAGCCCGTATCTTTTTTTATAAACTTTTTCTAACTTTTAATAATTTCTCTTTTCTTAGCTATTATTATTATTTGAATTTCTAGGTTTGGCCTTACCTAAATGGGCGCCTCGGTAGTCGAGTTGTTAGCGTGCTCGACTGCCACCCCAGAGGTCCCGGGTTCGATTCCCGGCCAGGCCATGGTCCTTCGCTTTAAAAACCTTTCTTAATTTTCTCTCCTCATTTCTAATCAACTGGAATTTAAATTCATCAATATTTACGACTTGAAGTTGTAGTTGATGGTAGAGAAGTTTGTGGATGAGATTGCCTTATAACTTGAATTGACTGAGGTAAAGGCATAACACTTACCTCTGATTCAAATTCACATGTTTCTTTGGCTTTCCACCACGCTTAGAACATTCTACACATGTTTCACTTGATTGCCCATTCCTTCCCACTAAACTATCACCCTATTTCGAACCAAGGCAGACTTGACTGAATAGGTATTCCACCTGAAATCCTTGGTTCAAAGCTAAAAAAAAAAAAATGTGCAATAGCAAGTCAACTTGCTTAAGTCTTTTTGCAAAATAGCACGCAATTTTCTTTCAGTGAAAGCTTAAAAGCTCGCTTGTGTTAAAGCAAAATGGGAATGTATTTGTGGGGCAAAGCTGTTTAACCCTTAAATGCACAAGGCCCTCGATTGTTATCGAAAAAATATATTTTATGTAAAATTAAGTAAAAAGAAAAACTGGGTTTTTAGTTTTGAAAAGTTATTTTTTTTAAAAAATTTTTTTTTTACAAGTAGTTGTATCTATAAAGATACAATGTGAATTTACCAACATCTAAAGTCCCTATTAAAATATATCAAAATAAAAGAAATGTGTTATGAAACTTGTATTAATTCATTTATTTAAAAAAGTTACAATTATCAAAAGCTGCAGGGAGTGCACAGTGTATCTTTAAAGATACAACCAACTTAACTGACCCAGTGAGGTGCCAAATGATCGAAATTTTTTCGAATGACTTAAAATCACTAAAGGACATGTTTTGAAAGCAGGCAGTATTTTTTCCTAATCAAAATTATTTATCTATTCCTAGAAGTTAAACTGTTAAAAATAGTGTTTATTTAATTTAAAAAAAATCTTTTTTTTTGACTTTGCACATATTTTTTTAAAAAAGTATGACAAATAGAAGTATAAACTATTTTTTTATTTAAGACTTATAATATTTTAAATAATATATAACCAATTTGAAAAAGATCCGTTCCGAGTGTACAGCTTTACACTAAAACAAGAAGTTGTTAAAATCTAGTGCACTTCTAGTGCAAAATCTTAGAAACACACGATGCCCGCGGGCTATGGGAAACCATGCAGAGCACCACTGCTATAGAAACTTTAACAACACATATGTATGTTAATTGTAATATTTCTATTTTTTAAACCAAATGCGAATTATAAATTCAATATGATTGGGCAACAACACAATAGCATTCATCAACCATATTTACGATCTAACAGCATGTAATACAAACACTGAAAATGCAAAGTTTTAAAATTGTACCACAAATATGCAATATTAAAAGAAAATGCAAATCGAAATCAAAAGATTACATTTTGATTTTGATTTTGATTTTGATTTTGATTTTGATTTTGATTTTGATTTTGATTTTGAATTTGAATTTGATTTTGAATTCGATTTTGATTTTGATTTTGATTTTGATTTTGATTTTGATTTTGATTTTGATTTTGATTTTGATTTTGATTTTGATTTTGATTCTGATTTTGATTTTGATTTTGATTTTGATTTTGATTTTGATTTTGATTTCGATTTTGATCTTGATTTTGATTTTGATTTTGATTTTGATTTTGATTTTGATTTGATTTTGATTTTGATTTTGATTTTGATTTTGATTTTGATTTTGATTTTGATTTTGATTTTGATTTTGATTTTGATTTTGATTTTGATTTTGATTTTGATTTTGATTTTGATTTTGATTTTGATTTTGATTTTGATTTTGATTTTGATTTTGATTTTGATTTTGATTTTGATTTTGATTTTGATTTTGATTTTGATTTTGATTTTGATTTTGATTTTGATTTTGATTTTGATTTTGATTTTGATTTTGATTTTGATTTTGATTTTGATTTTGATTTTGATTTTGATTTTGATTTTGATTTTGAGTTTGAGTTTGAGTTTGAGTTTGATTTTGATTTTGTTTTGGATTTGGATTTGGATTTTGATTTTGATTTTGATTTTAATTTTGATTTTGATTTTGATTTTGATTTTGATTTTGATTTTGATTTTGATTTTGATTTTGATTTTGATTTTGATTTTGATTTTGATTTTGATTTTGATTTTGATTTTGATTTTGATTTTGATTTTGATTTTGATTTTGATTTTGATGAATTCACTCAAAATTTTCTTAATATATTCTAACATAAATTTTTCGCATCGTGTATTTTTAATAAAACTCAACATTGATTTATTAATCATTGTGATCAAAAGGTTCCCATGCTCTATACTGCCAACTGAACTATGCGTAGAGCATCATTAGTTTTTCCTTCCTTTCTTTCTTTTCTCGCTTTTCATCCATTTAGCATAACTTCCGCAAAGTAATGCGAACCTTTTTAATGGGCGTCTACATTGAATATTTAACCAACCTTAACGACATGTCAACCCATAACGAACTAACTACTGTTATTTCATCTAATCATGTCTGCAATAAATGAGAAATCATGAAAATAAAACAAACAATCAGAAAAATAGTAGAGAAGTTCCTAGTCATGAATACTATAGAACAACAAAAAAGATGAATAGAGCGAAAGAAGATGCATAAAGTTGTTGTTGCCATAAATCAAGAATACAAGCTTCTAAACGTAGGGTTTGTGGGACTAGAACGGCTTTAAGGTTGTGCATTATACATAAATAAACATAAACACTGAGAGAAAAAATGTTTTAAGTTAATATAAAAGTTTGATGATATTGGCGAAAAAATTGTACCTACTTGTTATGTATTTTCTTTCTATGTAAGTCTTTTTCTGTTTATAAGACCCGTTGTTTTCCTCTAATATGCCACTATGTATGATAGGGAGTCATTAAGATGCATATCAATTAAACTTATCTACCAACAATAAACTGTGAAATTTGAAGATACAAATTAAATTAAGGCCAAAAGAATAGCCAAATATTATCCAAGACAAAGTCATTTCGCGGTGATTAAATAATAAAACGTCATTCTTTAATATTCCTAGAAGTGTGACTAATTCCTGTTTAACAACAAAAGCTAGTAAAAATTATACGAGTATTTACGAATATCAATTTCGTCAACAAATTTTTGTTTTAATTGTATATTTTTATTTTTTTTGTTATTTAAATTTTGAAATTTTTTTTTTAATTTTTACCTTTGCTCTGAAACTGTTGAACGCGCATTTTAATGCTGCTGTTGTTGTTGTTGCTGTTGGTGCTGCTGCTGCTGTGAATTGTGCTGCTAATATTATAGTTGCTGTTGCAGTTAATACTGCTGCTTAAACTGTTGCTGCTGTTGTTGTTGCTCGTATTGCTGTGACTGGTGACTGCATCGGCGATGTTGTTAACAACACCGCCAGCAAACATTTTACGATGCTGTTGAAAGGACATTTTACTCAATTTGTCTGACTGTCTCTGTTGATTTTGTAATGCTTCTGCCGGCTAATGACGCTTTTTGTTAATATTTTTCATTAACTCTTTAATATTTTATAACGAAGCTTTAAAGTTATATGCGTTAATAGTCGTTTATTATCATTAAAATTATTGTTTTTTCAATATTTTTTTTTTCATATAATGTGTTTTATATGTGGAATTTAATCTCTTGCTGGTCAATTATATTCTATCTATACATGTTGTTGTGGTTTTTTTGTTGTCATTGTTGTTGTTTGAGTTTTTTTTCTGTAGTTTTTTTACTATTTTTATTATATTTCAACAGAACTCTTATCTTGTTCTATATTTACCATCAATTTTTATATAGTTGTTGTTGTTTTTGCTGTTATTGCTATTTTTTGTTTTAAATTTGTTTTTTTTTTTTCAGTTGTTGTGTTTAATGTTGTCGTTACCTGTGTAATAATTACTCATTAGTATCACTTGAGTACTCTCATTATTTTGATTTAACCCACGTTATGTTTTCAAAACTTTTGGACTTCTTCGATACAGAAAGGTAGAAACAATTGTTAGCATTAAATTTTAAGCAAAATTCAGCGCACTCATTGAAATAATTTATTTTCTTAATTTCAAATACAATGCGTTATTGAAGATACGCCCCCAAATTATTTTTTAATTGATTGCTTAGAAACATTTGGATTTTTCAATCATTGATCAAACTTTGATTTATTCAAACTTTGTTGATCTATGTAGGGCATATCTTTCTCTAATTTTTTATATTGCAATTTCTTGAAAGTTTACTGTCCAAAATTGTTTATGGCTATATAGGACTCGATACAAGCTAATGTTTAGAGTATACTGTATAGAGTAAAATGTAGGAGCATAAATAAAAAGAAAATGATGTAAAACAAACTTCACAATAAAGTTGTAGATTTCTCTTCTTTCTTCAAATAAATATTTTCTTTTTAAAGGAATTCTGGAATTAAGAAGCGATATTATTACTTTTTCCGAAAATATCCTAGGATTATTCTCACAGTCCCCAAAGTAATTGATAATCAAAATTTTCGTGAAATTAAAAAAGAAAATTATATAGAATAAATTTGAGATTAAAAAACAAACCAGTTCTTTAAATTCTACCACACGTCCCTTAAATAAATACAATTCAATTATTTTGAAGATAACCAACAGCCAACTAGTCAAAATGGATTCCAGATTCGTGTTCAGCGGGTCAAAATACATGGGGATATATGGATCTACCTTCTTGAAAAATTGATTCAAGAAAAAACGGAAAAGTCCCAATGCCTTACAATTTGTGTCCCGATGCCATACGAGATAAATAAGAGATATTTTTTCAATGAAGTGACCTATAAAGATTATAAAGCTATAATGAAAGAGTAATGCTTTACTCAATATTCGTGGAAAAACTTTTATTTGTATAAATATATCAACACACGCAGAGATTTGTGTTACAAAATGTCATTTCACAAAAAAAAAAAAATTCTTCTTGTCCCGATGCCTGATGTGCTTTAATGCCTGATTCTAAAAAACTTTTGCACATTTCGTATTAATATAAATGTATTTGGTAAGGACATAAGTAGTTCTATTGTAGAAAAAAATTAAAAATATATTCCACAAATATTTCTGAACTTAAAAGTATTTCCATTTGTAAATTATGTACTCCAAATGTCCCAATGCCTTATTTGAAATGAGCGATATAACTTCCAGAAGAAAACTTAAATCTCGAAAAAGTTCACACCTTGGACTAGGAGATCCCATTAACAACTTTTACGATTCTTTAAATTTTGAAAAAATATTTGAAAAATAGAACAGAAATACTCTCTTCTGATTATCAACTCTAATAAGTCACAATAAAAAAAAAAAATAACAGAAAAACCCATTTCAGACGAAAATATATGAAGCATTTATCAAAAATGAACATATTTCTATATATTTAAAAAAATATTTTCCGTAGTCATACTTATACCGATTTCGTCTTTTAAAAAAAAATAGTATTAATCAATTGTACTTTAAAGAAGAAGCTGAATTATGACAGTATTTTTGAAATAAACTTTCGAATCAGCATTTATTTAACAAATGTTTTGTTGTATCACTGCTCAATAATTGAGTTGTGCTCAATGAAATGTGCCGTCATAGTAAAGTGTTGTCAGTATTGCTTGTTAACTCACAAACGAATGAATTGCTCCATGGCTCCCCTTAAAATGAAAGGGTTGGGTCACATGCTCTTGACATTCTTGGCATTTGGATCCAATCTAAAATTCGTTAGAATGATCACATTTTTGATGTGTCGAAAGAAGTGCCTAAGTTTTTAAAATGGTGCAAAATATATTTCACCCCAGCTGATTTTCACATTATCTACAACACTTCAAATATCAGGCCGAAATGGGGTACAATTCAAATATTTGAACTGGGGCTTCAAGATTTTATTCGGAGCTTCTGGACCGAATCCAACGGCGTGCTTTATATTTGATAGGGGATTACAATATTAATTTTCTCTCAACTTAACTCAACTCAACTCATTGCATAGACGCAACGTTTATTGCTTAAGCCTTTTGTATAGGTACTACCATGGGAAGTTTTCAATGGAGGTACAAAATCTGACGCCACCAACTCGAGTATTTCCAAGGTCCACTCGGCCAGCCTTCTAAACCCAACCCTATAGCATTGCCTTGATGCCCAATAGAACATCATTACAGAGATAGTTCATTCTTCTGTCGAACAGTAAGATTGTGGAATAATCTCCCTGCGAATGTGTTCCCCGACGGCTTCGAACTATGTATATTCAAAACAAACCTTCACCGATACAACTCAATCTTTCCACCCTCCAAGTAACCTATTACTATTACTATTACCATACTTTAAAATTTAGTAGGTTTAGTCTTAAAAAGACCTTTTCTAATCTAACTTAATTTAACCTAGTTTTACTTAATCTAACCTAACCTTATCTAATATAATTTAACCAAGTCTTACTTAATCTAACCGAACCTAACCTAACCTAACTGTACATAACCTAACCTGACCTAAACTAACTAATTTAACCTACCCTTATCCTACTAACCTGACCTATCAAGTTGCTCTAAACATAGCTTATCTTACATAACCTAAACTAATCTAACCTAAACCTGATCTAACCGAACTTCACTAGACCAAAAATAATTAAACCTAACCTAACCAAATCTGTCTAATCTAACCTATTCTTACTCTGCCTAATCTGACTTAACCAACCTACGCTAACCATACCTTACCTTACATTACCTATACTGACCTTACTAAACCTTATCTAGCCAACACTGTTCCAGCCTAAACTAATCTAACCTAACGTTACCTAACCTAACCTGACCAAAATTGATTATTTTAGCCTATCTTTATCCTACTAACCTGACCTCATCAGGCTACTCTAAATATACCTTATCTTACACTACCTAAACTGATTTAACCTAAACCTGATCAAACCAAACTTGACCAGACCTAAACTAACCCAACCTAATTTTATCAGACTAATCCAACCTACTCTTACTCTACATAATCTGACCTAAACAACCTACTCTAACCATACTTTACCTTGCATTAACCATGCTGACCTTATAAAACCTGATCAAGACAACCCTGTTCCAGCGTAACCTGTCCCAACGTAACCTGTTCCAACCTTACGTAACCTAACGTTACCTAACCTAACCTAACCT
This sequence comes from Pherbina coryleti, assembly GCA_943735915.1. Classification (NCBI taxonomy): domain Eukaryota; kingdom Metazoa; phylum Arthropoda; class Insecta; order Diptera; family Sciomyzidae; genus Pherbina; species Pherbina coryleti. Next base: position 13,426,836 of record OX030951.1, read on the forward strand.
AACCCAACCTGACCTAACTTAACCTTACTTTATCTAATCTAAGCTTAACTTTCCTTATCTAACCTAACCTAACTTAACGTAACCTAACCTATCCTCACCTAACCTACGTAAACTAACATTCCTTTCCTAACAAAATTTGACCGTTACCTGCATATCACCCATTAAAACTCAGGATAGCTTCTATGCAGCATAGATGTTTCTTCACTAAAATGTCGCTTATAAACATAAACACACGTTTAAATTTCATATGTTTAACTATAAAAATATTATTTCGTATGGTCTTTATTTCGTATTTTTTATTAAAACTTTATTTCTTTCTCATTCCCTCTTTTACTTTTAATTTACTGTCGGAAATCTTGTTTTAACTTAATTAACCAAATATACTAAATATAGCCGTAGATAACTGAACCTATATCATAGTCTTTCCCAACATAACCTAATCTAACTCTGTTCAACCTTACTTTACTCGTATAGTAAAAGCCTAAAATGACCTTGTATAAATCTTACTGATAAGAACCCAAATAAAAATATAAAAAAATTATCGTATCAATCAAAAAAATTTTTTGAAATCAGTCGCTAGTTGATTTCGGGCAGTTTTCTTTACTTTCTTTTCTTTCTTTTCTTTCTTTTCTTTTCTTTTTTCTTTACTTTCTTACTCTCCATTTGTTGTCAATTTTCCAATGTTATTAATAAAGATCTTTCATGGTCACGGAGTACTCATTTAATTAAGCTACTTTGCAGTCGATTTGAAAGTGAGTGGCATCCGAATTAAAAGTGAAGCATTCCAATTAACTGGAAAGAATTGAAGTGAGGTGTTGAAAATTACTGCTTTCATCTTTCATCAAGTGAGCAGTATTAATGAAAGTCAAAATATATATGATAAAAAAAGTATATTGAAAGGCGCTTCAAATTTGACAATTTATAAATACAATCAATAGCTTAGACATGGTTTCTAAAAATATACGTGTCAATATGTTCAATTCATGCTAACTTAATAATTTATTTTCTATAGAAGATTGATTACTGAAAGTGGCTTAATGAATACAATCTTTCCTTTGTTGTGATTGTTAATGTCATGTTTCTTTAATCTTCAGTATTCAGTAAAGAAATCAATGGAATAAATATTGAAACATGAAACTTACAAAATGTTACAAAAAGACTAACTTCAACGATTTTACATAACCAACTTTTTTTTGGTTACAGAAAAGTTAATATAAAAGAAATACTTTATCGCTTCGTATAAAATAAAATACATATATCATAAATTCAAATTTTTAATTAACAATACAAACTTTAGATAACTACTCTTTCCGTCACTTCAACTCGATCTTCTTATAACATTTTTCAATAAAATATAAAGACAATTTTTTCTAATTTTGAAGACTTTCTCATTTTAATGGCCTGACCATAAATTGTAATTAGATTATAATAAGATTTTTCCTGTAAATAACTGAAGGTAAAGTGAGAATATTAATCTGTTTCATATTTTTTTTTTTTACTGGGCACTTCCTTTACTATCCTTTACTCTTTACTATAAAAATATATTTCATTTAGAAATTTTTACGTCTCTACACTTTCTTGGGTATTTGAATACCCATTAGTCTGAAGTGGGTTAAAAACAAAATAAACTATTGTATATGGAAGGTTTGTGTAGGATAGGATAGAGCCGTTTTCATAAGGTCACTTTGTATGGGAGGTAGGCGTGGTTTTCGTCCGATTTTGGAATTTTATCTTTTTTTTTTTTGATAAAAGCTTAAATATCGAATTTTGTGATGATAGCATGAAAATTACGGCTGTAATTGTGATCACAGACAGACAAACGAACAAACCGACATGGCTAAATCGACTCGCGTGGTTATGCTGATCACGAATATATATACATTTTTATACCTACCACGCCTTCTTATGGGCGTTACAAACGGAATGACACAATTAATATACCCCTTTTATGTTTTTAAAACGTGGGGTGAAAATATAAATAAAAATTTTCAATAGTCATATTTTACAATATACATACTGAAAATTTCATTTTCATATTTGTCTTGTAAATTTATTTTTTTAAGATATTTTATTTTCAGGCAATTTTCAGGCAAAAATTTATGTGTACATATATAAAAAATCTAGACTGTGGTTAAAATACAAATTTCAAAAATATTCATAGATTTGCACTAAAATCAATCAACTGCCAACTGCCAGATATATTTTTTTGACATTAAGTTTTGTTGTAGCCATCTTAAAAACTCAATTTTTATCAAAATCTTGAAAAAATAATTTTTTATTTATTAAAATATTAGCTTATGTAAAAAAATTGTTTACATTATATGAAATTCAATGCTTTAGTCTGAGAAAATTTATATTTTCGACTACTTAAAGCAGAAATGATTATTTTTTGATTTTTGTTTCATTAAAAAAAAAAAAATAATAATCGAATGGGTGAAGTCTATTTTTGGTTTTAAGTTAAACCCAAGATTGTTATTCCAAGTTAATTAATTCACAGTTATGTTCTATACGGTTTGGAATAATTAACACATGGTTTTAGTTTTATATTTTGGCATTTTGCACTCTTGCAAAAATTCAAAAATTTTCTTCTAACTTCTCTTTTGCTCTTTAAGAATATTGTCATGTTTTTTTTTCATTTAAGACGTTTCAAAAATAAAAAAATTAAACAAATTATAATTTTTTCTAAAAAACTGTAAATTCTGTTTAGAAGCTGTACAAAACCTCTTATTCACATGAGAACTTGATTAGTGTACACTATCGCGGTGCAGTGTATTTCAGTGTAGCCTTGATATCGAACAAAAATGTTCTGTATGAAGCTAAACCAACAAAACAAGCATTGCATGTTTTGAAAGCTTTTCGTTAGTGTCGAAAAATGCTTGAGTTTTGTTATGAAATAAAATATGAAACCATAGAACGACAATGTAGTAACACCAACTTGGAAGCATAGGGAGCACACTGAATGCACTATGCATCAGCATCGATAATGTTGCAGCGATCGTTTTCAGTTTTCTGGAAGGGGTTCACAAGTAAAGACGGTCAGTCGATACAATAATGTAATCATAAAAAATTCGAAAAAGCGCCATATCTTAAAAACGAAAAGATAGAGGTGTCGAACTCGAGATGGCCAGGTAGAGTGCTTGAACGGTATTAGAAAAAATTAGAAAAAGCGCCATATCTCGAAAACGAAGCAAGATAGGCCAAAAATAATAGCTTTTACAGTTTTAAAACTGTTCTGAAATGATAGTCTTAAAAAATAAAAAAGTCATACCTCGAAAACGAACCAAGATAGGTTGATAACGATTTTTACGGTTTTCCTAAAGAAGAAATCAAAAATTAGACTCACAGATAGAGGATTCGTTCGATATGATAAACTTAAAAAATAAGAAATAACGCCATATCCTTTAAAAGAAGCAAGATAGGCCAATAAGATCGGTTTTTATGAAGCACACGTAGTAATATCAGCCGATATGAAACCATTGAAAAACAATTCTAAACATATAAAATTATGCAGGTGTAGTAAATACCATTTTTCTATAGTCTACTTTAGTTGGGATATACTACAGTTTTCTTATACAGTTGTTTTGATGTTATGTTGTTTATTTGTTCTGAATCAAAGTGCATATCAAAATATCTTCTTCCTACACTGCTTGTTTTGAAAGGTGACTGCGGAAAAGACAAAGTAATTGTAAGCATGGCAAATGGCTTGTAAGTCAATACCCTTATGATAGTGCAGCTCTCTAGTTCTGATGTGTATAATTTTTAAAGTAAGAATGCAATTCTTCGAAGAATTATAAGTTTCGATTTTGACTCGTAATACTCAAAGAGATAGTTTCTTTTCCTTCACTAAACATAACACGTGACATCTTTTAGGCTAGCATTAATAGTTTTCGACTCAAACATTTACCAAAAAATTCCAAGTTCATAGGAGGGTTCAAGCCTGATATGAGATTGAAAACTAGCTTTAAGACCATTTGAGAACATTCGTAGTATTTTTTGTCATCTAACGAAACCATCTTTTCCCTTCTACTATTTTGTATTAAATTCAATTTTACTGAACAGCGATATCCACCCTTGAACAATGCATGTTAGCTATAAAATACATATAGATGGCACCCTCTTTATGCTGTCTATAGTAAATGGTCGTCATAGCGTGATCACCCTCAAGAGTTTGTTTTACTATGAGGGTTTGATTTTTGCACTAAAGTCTAAAATTTTTGAATGTGAGTTACTTAAGTTAAGGGTTACTTATTAAGGCAGTTATTGTTGTCATTCTAGCATTTAAACTTATACAAGTTCCAGGTTAAAAAAAATTTTTTTTTACTCTAATAATCTGTAAACATTGTATCCTTAGATGTATGGACAGAATAGGTGGGTGTGGCATATATTAAATTAGGTCAATTTTCAAATGAGAAAAAAAAATCAAAGTTTAAATCTTATGTCGACAAAGTAACGCATAAAATATAAACCGTCACATTTCACATATGTTTAAAAAATTTTAGTAACAAAAGCACTTTATTTTGGTTTCAATGCAAATGCAAAGTTTCAATGCAAATTTTGAAATTATCCAGTGCTAACCATTTATTATAAGGTTTCAATAACACTTCACACTCATTTCCACGACTTCCATTGCATCTTTAAAACATTGGCCACTGAAGGGTTAATCAGCGGTTTTGCTTCTTAACAAAATGCGCCACATTTAAAAATCTTTAATATTTTCTTTATTATTAACCGCATGAATTTTCGTTCTTCACCAATTTTTTTATTGCATTTTAAGTATTTACCGTAGAACGCACACTTTTTACGGCCTTCCGCCTTACATATAGAGAAAATCACAGCAACACTTTCTTCCCGTTTTTTTCCATTTTCCACCCGGCCGAATTTTATATGAGTAACCGTTATCGTTGCTTTGGTTATTAGCGTCAAACGCGTGCGAACACCTCAACAATTTCCAATGAACTGAGGCAATGTTTGTCAGCTTGACAGCGGAAGAACCACAACCACGAATAATGCATGATTATAGGCATGACCAGGGAAGCGCACGATTCATACTTAGTAGCTTGGAAGGAACAGCTAAATGCAGTCAGTCACTTCATACTCAGTGTCAGCTGGTAGAGTGGGGAGGAAGGCAAAATGTTTTTTACTCTACTCGTTGAGCTGGCTAAAAGAAAAACAAAAACAAAATAAAATTTTATAAACAAAGTGCTCAGAACCAAACATATAGCAAAAAAGAAAGACAAGCTGAGCAGCTGAAATCACAACAACAACATAACAACAACAATAACAATAAGCATTTACGATATAGAGAAGAGCAGATAAGAAAAAAAAAACGAGCTTTGCTTAACAACAACTATTAGAAGAGAGTATCTTAAAAACTTGGAAGTTGCTCATAGTTCGGGTTGTCTTTGTTCTAGACGGCGGAAGCTTAGTAGCTATCGAGGCAAAGTGTTAAATAATTTTGATTATTTATTTAATATGCATGCAACGTTTCAGCATTTTTTTTTCCACATTTCATTGCCCAAAAAAGCACCTCTTCAAAGTGCGTCGCATTTTGCTGACCACCACTGTTTTGCTTTGAGTGTTTTTCATGGGGTTGCAATTTTTTTGCAACGGCTGCACCCTAAAGAAGCTGGAAGTTATGGGGTGGCAATTGTTGATGACCTAGTTAACATATCGTGGAATATTCCATGAAAAATGTAGGTATTACGTTTTAAAGTTTTGAGCTACTACAGTGAGGTGTATAAAAATAGATGCGTTCTAAGTATGCCCAACGAATGCATCTCTTCTCTCTGTAAAGTTCTGATATTTTTCAATTAAATTTTCAAGGTGGTCATACAAGGTGACTAACGTAAGTTTTAACCAAAATTTTGCACAAAGGAATACTCCAGCAATATAAATATGTACATTCATAAATAATCTCGCCAAAATAAATTTTCTTTAAAATATTTATTAAAAAAACGTAAAAGTAAGGTTATATAGTATGTTATGATAAAAGTTATAACAAATGTCACAACAGTGAGAAATAATTCTTTAATTTTATGACGAATATAACAAATATAAAAAAAAAATTAAACGTCCTCGGGATGCGAAGGAAGCTGCCTAAGCAACGAAAATACAAATTTGTTACATGCAATTACAACGCGCTTAGAACATACATAAAATTAATGACGTCATCAATCATGCATTAATGCATCAATTATGCGATGGCGTTGCATGGAATGCTCTAATACTCGATGATTACATCATGCGTTGCGGTAAATGTACTTGTCTCACGACAAAAATAAACTATGACATTGTCCGGTCGAGTAGGTAGCAGATTATGCAACAAAAATGCAATATTGTTATATGGAATTATTACTCACTGAGTAGAAGTGCTTCGAGAAATTTCATTTTATGACAGCATAAAATAGTTGTTTGACCTTAAAATTAAAACGACAATAAAACAAATTTTAATTTTTAAGCCGAAAATGAAAAAACGTTGCATGAAATTATAAATCCGCGACTATTGGCGCTACGATAAATTTTATGGAACGCCATTAAAGCTGAGCCCACATGAAAAAAAAAATAAATAATGGCGTTGTGAGGCCTCATAGAACCAGTGTTGCCAGATAGGTTGAGCTTCTTTCCCCTAAATCTGAAAAAATTTGCTGAATTTTCCCCTAAAAATAAAAAAAAACCCCTAAAATTTTTTTGAGTTAATTTATTGAATACTTCGTTTAATTGATGTTAATAAATACAATATCAAAATAAATTTTTGGACTAAAAAAAAATCACATTATTTTTTTTGTGCATAGTAATTCATTGAGGAACTTAAAAACACAAACTCAAGTAATAAAGAAATTACATATTTTGCATTTCATTAAGATCGCTTCAATATAAGAGCTATAACCGCCATAACAGACCGACACACAGACATCGGACGGACGGAAACATGGCAATACGCGAGAGAAAACAAAAATATATCTTACTAATTTTAAGTACCTTTGTTAATTAACACAAACACATCTTTTACAAACATCTTTTAGTTCAATAACAGAATTTTTCTTAAAAGTTAGTGCGTTTTGAGGAAAACTCGTTTTTTAAGCGTTTTTTTAAATGAAGATTTATCTTATGCGCAACTTTGCGCAGCCAATTTTTTAAGAAACATAAGGCAGATATACTATATTCTATGAAAGTATAATTCTTCGATTGTAATTAGGTTGAACTATTTAGATTTTTCTACTAATTTTAAGTAAAATAAAAACTGCTTAATAAATTTAGAGACATACTTCCACAGTTTTTCTAATTTTTGTTTTTTAACATTTTTTTTTGTTTGTTACAAATTCAATGATATGTAAGTCGTTAAAAATAAAAAAAAAAAAAACGTTTAAATATATGCTTTCTCGTCGTCAGAATTTAAAACAGCCTCACGTTTCACACATATTCTGGTACTATTTCGCTCATTCGACAAATAACCAGCTGCGAAGCAGCGTTGTTTCGATGGTACGCAATTGTTTTGACTCACTTTGACAAAATAAACCTTGTAAGAACACAAAAGGGTGCATCAAATGCAAAAAAATACAGTTCATAGTTGATGTTGCCGATTCTTTTAGAAACCACTAAAAATTCTCAAAAGACACCAACAGAAAAAGAAAATCCCCTAAAGTTTTCCCCTAAAGATTTTTGACACCTTAATTTTCTACTAAACCGAAAAAAACCCCTAAATCTAGGGGAAAATCCCCTAATCTGGAAACACTGCATGGAACCCCTTAAGTAACCTAAATGCCGCAAATACAAAAGTAAAAGAAAAAAAAAACAAAAATTAAAAAAAATTAAATTAAAATTAAAATAAAGACTGGTATTAGATCAAGGGTTTGGTTAAGGATTAGGATAAGGATTTAAGAAACGATTGGAAAAAGGATGAGGAGCAAATCAAAATCAGAACAAGGAATAAGATGAGGGTAGAAAACTGGTTTGGACAGAGATTAAAAAGATGAAATTAGATAAGGATTCGGATAAGAATTCAGACTATGGGATTGGGAAAGGACTATGATAAAGGTTATGACAAGAAAAGGAAAGAGGTTTAGACATACCAAAAATAATATTTAGGACAAGCTTGGGTGAAGACGAACGATAAATGGAATATATCAAGAATTTAGACTCACTACGAAGTCAACGATTTAGCAAAGGATTAGAACAAGGATAAGGTTATGAATTTGGACATTGATAATATGAATTTAATAATAAATTAATAATAAATTTGGATAAGGATAGGTATAAGGATGAGGTCAAGTACTTAAGTAAGTGCTTAGCAGACTCAGGACAAGATTTAGAACAATTATTTGGAAAAAAATGCGACATAAAAAAATGGAAAAGGAATTGGAACAATAGGGGTATTCTCGCAGTCTTGCAAAACCCTTGCAAAGTGTAAGAATTGCAAAAGTTGCAGAATCCTGCAATCCGTGCAATGATACAACAACAAAATACAAGGGAAAAAAGTTTTGCAATTCATGAAATTTGTGCAACACTGACACCCATGTTTTGGATGGGGGTGTAGTCGTGCGTCAAACACAATGAAAAAATTATTTTTTTTTGCTGAAATGGACACTGGTCCGAATACATTTTGGACACTTCCAAAATGAAATATGTTTGGGTTGGAGACGCACATTATTTTATAAATGGTTGCCCCATCTCCAACCCAAAATATTATGGCTATTTTTCGAATGGCCGCATTATCCCCATTTTTTGTTTTCACATGTTTGCAGCATTTCTTTTTAATATTTGTATTTTTGTAGGCTCACGCAGTGTTGCATGCTTCAGTATTGCAAGTTTACATTTTCACAAATTTTGCAACACTGCAATACTACGAGAATACCCCTAATAATAAGGTATGGAATTTGAATATGGATTAAAAAAGAGTTTAAACAAAAAGAAGGGCAATTATTAGAACAAATATAAGAATAAGGTTAAGAATGAAGACAAGTTTTGGAACAAAGGAAAGGATAGAGACAAGAATAAGAACAAGGATAAAGATATGCTGTCACGTCAAAATCTAGGGGTGTACCGGCAGTATAGCCATCATCTTTTTTTTTTTTTTTTGTTTTTTGTTTGACTTTGAACCAAGGTTTTTTTTAGGTATTACACCTATTCAGTTAAATTACCTATTCTTACACGAATCAAGTCTGACGTGGTTCTAAAAGGGGTAATAGATTAGTGGGAAAGTAAATGGAAGCAATGAAGTGAAGCATGTGCAGAATGTTATAAGCAAGGCAAGTGTTATTCCTTTACCTCAATCAATTCTAATTATAACTAATTATAAAGCAATCCCATCCAAATACAAAGTTCTCTTCCACCAATTACAACTTTCAGTTGTAAATATTGATGAATTTTAAATAGAGAAGAGAAAAGAAATGTAAAAAGGTAAAAGCGTAGGACCAAGGCCTGGTTGGGATTCAAACCCGCGATGAAAGTCAAGAGCGCTAGCATAAACCTCACAATAAGGCAGCAATAATAATTATAAAAACACAAATTCGTACAACAATATGAACCTATGATTTGTCCTTAAAGTATATTTTTTTAAAGCGAAATGAAATGTTTGGAATTTAATAAAAACAAAATGTGATGCTTATTTTTATTTTGTCAGCTCACAATTTAGGAATTTCTTATGGGACTCAGAATCACACTATTTTTGAAATTATTTTAAGTTCGAGATATTTCAAGTTCCAATATCACCATGAATAAGCTGTATTTTAACTTTTAATTTTTAAAGTTCAATTTTTTCCTTGTTAGTCTAAAAATGACAAATTTTATGGATAATATGAGGGTTGCCTTTTAAGTCTTGCGCCTAAAAAAAAACAGTGTGTAGTTAGTGAAAATGCTTTCATTGTTATTCAAAGTATTCTCCAAGAAGATAAATATACTATTTTATTTGTTCCAACCAATTTTCGAAACAGTTTTGCCACTTTGAGTTGGTACCTCCGAAATCAAGTTTCATCACCAAAAGTCGAACTAAGTTCGTAATTTTTCTTGATGCATTCTTTTCTTGTCATTCCAGGTTGAAAATAGTAAAAAAATAATCCCACGATTTTTGCTGAAATACAATTTTCGAACTAGCGTTGTCACTAACCGTATTCGACGGTTAATAAAAAGTGACGAATAATAATCGTATCCGATAACCGCTTATTTTTGGTAGGTTAACCGGAATTTCGGTTAATAAGCTCTAATACACAATAAAATGTTTTAAACAAAATTAATTTTTGACATTAAAAATTTGTAACTCCAATGTTGTGTGAAAGTTGCTTAAGAACACATCAAACCTTGATGTCTCATGTGAACATATATCATGCAACCCTGTTTTGTTATCGATAATATCATTCTGCTATTTACTCATCTTAGTTGACAGCTGTTCAAATAAATGTCGTTGTTCTAGCTACAAATTTAGTAAGACAAATGTTTTCATTGATTTTGCTTAAAAATTAAAGAGTTTTAACTGTGCACGTTTTTTCTTAACAGTGTGATGAGCTTTGTGTTGAATTATTTAAAGAAAAATGAAAAGGATTTTTCCCAAGAACACTGAAATACGAGGGGTCCTCTACGTCTGCAATGGTCAACCATCTCAAATTAGTCCATAAAATCAACGTTGTCAAGAAATCTTCCTCTTCCAATTTACCTGCTGAAGACGGCGCATCTATATCAAAAAAACACTAACATCCCTCGGTGATGCACCAATTGCTAAATATGTTCAAGTTAACAAAATTTGTGTTTGTTTTTTAATTTATACATAACCGGTTAACCGGTTAGTTTTTGGCAACCGTAACCGATAAGCGGTTAATTAATTTTTTCGGTTAATACTCTTAACTGATAACCGGTTACTAAAATATGTCGGTTAATTGACAACCCTATTTCGAACCATTGCACACTGCCATAGGCCAAAAATAAAAAATCGAAGTCAAAATTTTGATACAAAATGTGTTATCACTATATCCTATAAAAATAAGCTTTTCAAAATAATAAATGTTTTTGTTTAATTTTAACCGTACTCTTTAAGAATAGCTTCAAAAGAGAGCATTTAATAAGTTGCTTCTAGCAGTAGAGGCAGGTTAAAAGTGAAGTACAACTTTAAAACATTAAAAAAAGTATAATTTAATTTTGTATTGGAACAAATCAAAATGAATATTGAAATGAAAGGTATTAGCTTTGTTTTTTAACAATTTTCATGTACTTTACTTGTGTAATTTTTTTAAAAATAATTTATTACCAATACTATTGTTAGTGTTTTCTTGTTCATATAATTAAATTTCTGCTAGAGTTTTAGTTGTGTTGCCCTCTGATGCCCCTATTGAAATTTATTTCTTAATATTAGTTGAGGTTTTATAATTATAACATGTTAATATCAGCTGCTAGTTTTTTGCAAGTTTTTGTGTTATCTCCCACAAACTAAAGCAAGCTCGTTGTTTTGCTTCCACTTTCTGCTGTGCAACTGTAACTTGATGTGCATTGTTTTTGTTCAGTTTATTTTTGTTTTGTGTTGGTGTTTTTTTGTTAAGCTTGTAACAAAATGTGTTTGTTTTTTTTCATTTCATTTTATTATTTTATATCCATTCTTTTTGGTATAGGGTCATCTTATCAATGCAAATTCTCATCTTATCAATTGGTGCTCAAGTTGAGATACAAATACTGAAAAAGCTAAAGAAGTTTGCGATATCTTAAAAAAAAAATATAGAAAACGAAGGCTTATTGTGGAACTTATTCAATTAAAACTTTAGAAGGAAAAGCGAAAGTTCAAACGAGGAAAAAAATATCCACAATTCCGATTGAAAATGGGATTAATTGTCGACAAACCTAAAACAGGAGGTTGTGGATCTTCTAATGATGGAAACACGGCAAGAGAATTTTTCAATAATGCTACCTTGTCTGCTGAAATAACGGAACTCAACCAAGATTTGATTGAGAGATGTGCAACATTATTGCAAACTTTGTCGTCAGGATACAAAATAAATGTTCAAAAATTAAAAATCAATCCACTAGATACTGCTAAGGAGCTGACCAAAAAATATGCTTGGTACTACCTTCCACCTTTAGTACACAAAATTTTAATTCACGCTCCTGACGTTATAAGACATGCGCTGGTATCGATTGGTGAGCTCTCTGAGGAAGCTGCTGAGTCCAAGAACAAAGATATAAAAAAGTTTCGACTCCATCATAAGCGTAAAACTTCACGCGTTGCAACTAATACTGATTTCTTTAATCGTTTAATTTTAATTTCGGATCCCTTTTTAACAGGACAGATTTACCCCCCAAGCACCAGTCAATTTAATTGAAATCTGTTTTTGATTTGCTGGAATTATATTTGCCTGTTTTTATAATTTAAAGTTTTTTTTCAATTTTGCTTAGAGCGTGTGGAAAGGAGCGGCAGAGGTGGGCGTACAGGTGTTCAACCACGCCTATTTTATCATATCGTGATTCTCACATTTTTATACAGCCGTAACCAAAATTTCAAGTTTATATCTCTACTGGAAGTGTTTTTGGCCGCTGACTACATACAAGTCCGAACACTGTGCATTGTAAGCAATACAATAAGCGCATATACACTAAAACGTTGTGAGTACGTTTATGCTAAAAAATGTCAAATTTCGAAATGTAACTTTATTTATTTACTACATTAGTCTTTGAACAATATTTCTTATAGACTAGAACAACGAATAATTGAATAATTATGAATAAAATTACAAAATAGTATTAAGAAAAATTCTCATTTGACTCTTGGATATGGAGAAATCAACATTATGATTGCAACTTATGACATTAAATAGATTAAGAGATCTAAAAATAGGCGCATTTGCAGCATAGTTCGTGCGACACATATCCAAATAGAAAGGATAAAAACTTCGTAGAGTTCTAGCCGGTACATTAAACTTAATCATTTCCACCAATTCAGGACTATCAACGACACCAGAAATGATATCATGGATATAAAGTAGAGAAAGAATATTTCTCCTAATCTCCAAAGACTTAAGACCAATTAAGAGACATCTTACACCATAAAATGGAATCGAATCTTCGATATTAAAAGAGCGTAATGCAAACCTAGTGAATGATTTCTGGACGCGTTCAAGTCTCAACTTATGCGTCGTGTACTGGGGGTACCAAACCACGACCGCATACTCAAGTCTAGAACGAACCAAGCTAATGAACAACACTTTTAACGTATAAGGATCCAAAAAGCAAGAACTATTACGACGAATAAAAGCCAGCATGGCATATGCCTTTGGAATAATATAGTCCAAATGTGCAGCAAACGAAAATTTAACATCAAAGACAACACCAAGGTCTTTAAACTGATTAACAGATACTAACTCTGTAGACGCAATATGATATGATGACGGACGGACATTGTTAGACCTTGAGTAGGACATGGAAACACATTTACTCAAATTAAGGAAGAGACAATTATTAGAACACCAATTATAAAGTTTGTGAATTTCACTTTGAAGAAATTCACAATCCAATGAATTTTTGACTTTAAGGAAAACTTTTAGGTCATCAGCATATAACAGACAATTACTGTGAGGGAAGAGGGAAGTAATATCGTTTATAAAAAGAATAAAAAGGAGTGGGCCCAAAATGCTTCCTTGAGGAACCCCAGAAGTAGCCACATATGGGAAAGACTTAGCATTGTCAAAAGCAACAACACACTGCCTGTTAGATAAGTATGATCTTAGCCAGCTAAGAAAACTAGAATGAAAACCCATCCTCTTCAGTTTTTCAATTAAAAGAAAGTGGGAGACTTTGTCGAATGCTTTGGAAAAATCAGTGTAAATCACGTCTACCTGATATCCTTCCAAAAACGACGATAAGCAGTATTCAGAGAAAATTACCAAATTTGAAACAGTTGACCGCCCAGGCATAAAACCATGTTGATAAGGGGAAATAATATTCTTTACAGCAAAAAATAATTTTAACTTAACAATCGATTCAAACAATTTTGAGATGGTCGATAGTTTTGATATCGGTCTATAGTTTGAGACATTATTTTTTGAACCCGATTTATGTATGGGTGTTACAAATGAAACTTTCCAGCAGTCTAAAAAAATGCCAGAACTCAGCGACTTATTGAAGATGAGCATTAACGCATATGCCACACTGTACATACAGTTTTTTAGGAGAAAAGAGCAAAGACCATCAACATCTAATTTCTGAGACGGTTTAAGCTGAGTAATCCCATTAATAACATCATCCTCTGTCAGAGAGAGAAATCCAAAGTCTATTTGAGAAGCAATATCCCCTACTTGAGAAAGATCAACATCAACCGAGCTTACGGGCTCATAGTTAGAAAGAAAAAAATCAGCAAAAAGATTAGCAGTGGAAATAGCGTCATTTGAAACAATATTATTTAAAAACATAGACACAGGGATATTAGAAGAACCTTTTTTGGATTTGACAAAACGCCAAAATGACTTAGGGTTTGATTTAATATCACTTTCAAATTTTAGAATGTATTGCGAGTAAAGGTATTTATCAAGGAAATTAAATTCCCTCTTATAGTGCCTATATTTCAGAAAAAAAAAATTCAGATTTGTTTTTAAGAATTTTTTGTAATATTTAGTACGCAGGTTTTTTAATGTTTTAAGACCACGGGTGTACCATGGCAATTTGTACGATTTCTGCTTAATTTTTGGAATATGGTCATTACAAATCAAGGAGATTAGGGACTTGAATTTATTGAAACACACGGACGGATCAAGACTATTTAATTCATTATCCCAATTTATATTGACTAAAGCTGAATTAATTTCAAAAAAGCTACACGCATTAAAGTTAAAATTGTATGTATTATCATTGCATAAAGCCAAATATTTATAAAACGAAATTTGTATCTCTATGGGGATATGGTGTGCACTAACTGGTGAAATTGGAAAAGCTGATTCGAATAAATTAAAATTTATATTACAAGTAGAAAACACTAAATCTAATAATCTAGCTAGCAAATTGAAAAAAGAATTTATTTGATACAATCCAAGTTCTAAAAATTTATCAATTAAGTAAAATTCAAAATTACTAGACAAATTAAATGGAGATAAAAAAGAGTCCGGTTGTCGCTTATTCCAAACCACATTTGGCATATTGAAATCACCAAGCACCAGTACTTGTTTATTATCATCAACAAAATCAGAAACCAGAGTAGATATGTTGTCCGAGTGTGCTTTATAAATGGCAAACGAACTATTAGGCGGGATATAAGATGTAAAAATGAGAAGAACTTCCGAGATGCCCTTAATCGATACACAAACCTGATCTAGCACTAGATCAGAGTTAGGTAATGGAACACTTGATGACATTAGAGCACGATTTACTGCAACTAACACACCACCACCACGGATCTTTCCAGTAGCTAGACTATCACGATCTTTCCGATAGACATTGTAGAAATTAGGATCGAAAAATTCCTCATTATAGAAATTTCCATTTAACCATGTCTCAGTCAGAACAAAAACATCATACAGACATTGTGCCGTGGCAGTAAAAATATCATTAGCTTTAGTCCTAAGTCCAGAAACATTTTGATAATATATTTTTATTGCATTAATATCCAGAGTTAAGTCCGGTATCTTAGAGGCCGATATATCATTATCAGAAATGTATTGTGGCACAGGAGATGACTGGACAACATTATTTAGCATAGGGCATGAACCGATCGTAACATCAGCAGCAATAACATCAGCAGCAATACCAACAGCAGCAATAGATTTAGTTAAATCTTTTGACGAATGTTCCCCGTCTTTGGAAAAAACTCGAATGGACGAATTTTAATATCAGCAGGCCAGAGCTCGGGATTAAAGAGCTTATCATAGAAATTAGCCGCTACACCTAATTTGAAATTTATACTTCTAAGCGTACTAATGTCGACACCTTTTTTTATCAAACTGAAGCAAAAAACTTGATCACGTTCAATGCTGGCATGTTTGTTTACGTATGAAATAATTTGATCACTTGTTACCGTCGGCTTAAAAGATGACAGGTGTACCCACTTCTTTTCAACCATTACATCAAGTTCTTTATTAACATTATTTCCAACTACTACATTTGTTTTTTCTTTCATTTTCTTTCTGCCAACAAATTGCCAGTCAGGCGCAACAGAGGGTGAGTGAGAGTCTGCAATATCTGGCACAGCAGAAAACGATGAGTCAAACATTGGCGCACGGTTATGGTTTCCCACAACATCAGAATAAGTCATAGAGACACTATCCGAATAGGAGAGTGGCGTTATTGGAGCAAGAGCAGGAACAGCAACACGAACAGCAGTAACAGCAGCAGAAGAGCGACCTTCAGAAACAGCGGCAGAAGAGCGACCATCAGTGGCCACTCCTGGAGATTTAGAATTTGTTAAATGTTTCTTAAACTTTCTCGACTCAGCAGCAAGCAAATCGTTGTTTTTGTTAAGTTCGATATTAACATTTTTATTATTTAACATTTTAGCATTTTCATTGAAGACAGTTTGTACAAATCCACGCAAGTCTTTCACTTCATTTGTAAGCATCAAAATTGAGGAAGCTGTGTCATTATCAGTTAAATGTTGTTTCACAGCAAACAGCTCACTTTGTAACTTATCTATTTTATCAAATAAGAGCATTTTGTCTTCTTGCAAAGAGCATATTAAAGAGAGCGCCCGTGAATTTTCAGCTCTGAGAGCAACAATCTCATTTAAAAGAGCACGCATAGAACACTGATTCTCATTATCATTAACGGATAATGCACTAATATCCAACTGTGGCGTTAAAGCAGAAACCGATTGATTTATTTGCTTTTGTTCAATACAGGGGCTTAACACTTGAACTTTCTGTTGTGGCATAGAAACACTAGACGATAGCACAGTAGCCGAACTATAATTATTGTTTTCTTTCACAACCTTCATAGGTGGCGAA
This sequence comes from Pherbina coryleti, assembly GCA_943735915.1. Lineage (NCBI taxonomy): Eukaryota > Metazoa > Arthropoda > Insecta > Diptera > Sciomyzidae > Pherbina > Pherbina coryleti. Next base: position 13,443,734 of record OX030951.1, read on the forward strand.
TGTAAAGATTTTCGCCGCGCTAGCGCACACGGTTTGCAGTGAAACGGGGTATTAGAAACCTGCATAAAATCTAGTTCGTCAGCAGAAATATTAGCGCAATGTAAATGAAAAAATTCATTGCACCCTGCACACTGCACTTTTGGTTGCATACGATCAACCTTCACATTACAGACACACGGCATTGTTTTTATTAGACGCCAGCACACAAATGCAAGAAAAAAACAAAAGTGTCCAAGTAGAACGACAGCCGAAACTAAATCGCCCTACTCTCGCACACAAGAATAGTCAAATACTGCTCAAAGCACAAATTAGCTCGAAAAGGCAAATAAGAACACAACCACTGTCGTCGATGTCTAATTCGCGACTGAAAAACTTTAAAAATTCATTTGGCAAGCTGAGTATTCCCGAGGCGCAAGACTTAAAATGCAGTCTTCGAATCGATTATTTTTTTTAATTAATTTAAAACTTGGAAAATTAATCGCGGAAATAAAGTTAGTTAAAAACCTTGTGTTTTTTATTAATTAAATTAATAATTATTTAAAAGAATGTCACCTTATAAGTCCTTCCTATATGTTTTAAAACAAATCTTGACTTTCAATATGTCAAAAGTAATACCATAAAAAAAAATTGTTCGTAAAATTTATTTCTTTAAAACAAAGTAAAAAATTATTTTAATTATTTAAAAAAAATATATATATTTATACATAAAAAATAATTTAAAAAACACGGCTTTGAGCAAGTGCGGTAAAGCCACGAAGATTATGGAAGAAGTATATCTTTTTTAAAGTTTTTCATAAAAAAACACAAAAAAAAAAAATTAATCATTAAAAATTAAAACATGATTCTTTAATAAAAAAAAAATAACGATACAAGTCAATTAAAAATAACAGATCCAAATACTAAATGTAATTTGAAGTTGATTATTTCAAAATTTTTTTTTTTAAATTGTATTGTTTCAATAATTGTCTACATTACAGTTTTTATCTATCCTTTTGCATATTGAGTTAAGTTTGAGTTACCAGTTGCCAATGCTGAAGTTCACCATTTATACTCTTTCGTAAAGTTGATAAACTTTACTGTTACCAGCATAAAAATGCACGATTTAACTCTGCAAAACTCCGAATATATTCATAGTGTCTAAAAGAAGTGCCTAAGAGTATGCACTAAAGTGCGTACATAAAATACAATACAATAAACGCATTGAACCCAACTTCAGTTGATGAGTTTTAGAAGAGAACAGCTGTTTGGGATATGCAAAAAAAAAAAAAATAGCAGACTGCAAAAAAAAAAATATTACTTTGGCTGGGGAGTGTTGATGCACCCACCGTATAGTTCTGACATTGTATTATCATTTGATCCGATTTCTCCAACACTCTCTTGCTGGGAAAAAAATTAGCATCAAAAGACGACTGCGAAAAGCATCTATGTCAGTTTTTCAAAGATAAAATCCCGGAATTCTATAATAAAGGAATCATGGTTCCTTTATTGAAAATGGTTCCTATCCGAAAAATTATTGAGGGAAATTGGAAAGAATGGGCAATATTTGGATAAATGAAAAATTTTCTAAATAAATAAAAAATGCATATTTTTACTAAAAGAACGCCGAATTCTTTTTCCTCAAACCTAAAGGATTGAATTTAATTTTTTTAAATTGAATTTTCAATGTTTCAATGTTCAAAGGAGGCTGAATTTGTACATCGTAAAATGTTTGAGGGTAAATTTCAAGTTTTCTGTGATATGAACTCTTTTTTATAACATTTTTTCACCCATTTCTTTGGATGTATAGCGCACACCCTCTTCAAAAGTGACACAAATCAAAATTTTTAAATTTTCAGGAGAGTCAAAAAACTATTTCGTTTTAAAGAAACTTCATACAAAAAAGGATACAAAATGATTCTTTTAAAAATTAACGAGCAATCAGATTAAAACAAAATTTTGACAGTCGATGGAGATGTGCATTACGAATTGATTTATATTAAAAAGTCAAAATTTAAAAATTTCGAGTTCTGTCACTTTTGAAGAGGGTGTGCAATATGTATACCAAATAGTATAAGACTTATACTGATGTTTTTTACTGTGTAGTGTAAAACTAGAATTGGTATTACCAAGCAAAATTTTTCATCATCTTGAATAAGATAAATAAATGAAAAATAGAGATAAAGAAAAGACCGATTTGTTCAATTCCTAACCCTTCTTCCATATCATCTATATTTTCACCATAGACTCCTACCAATGTTCCTATTCAACTTGATAAATGTTTGGTAAGTTTAAAAAAAGCTTGTTTGGTGAAAATCCGCGACTTTATGTAGAGCTTCGTGCTTTTCTCAGAGTATAAGAGTTTTGAAATACTTTATACAAAGTTCTTGATGAATTTGTGCGCCCGTGAATGTACTCAACTGAATGTTCTGCAAAAAGCACTCTCACAACCTTGTCTGGTTTGTACCGGCTGTAAAAATACTTCCGCAGCATACAAGTTTCATCTTGTTTACTCTGAGCGGATGACACTGAATGCCCTTCCTTGAAAATTTATTTTGAAAAGGCGTCATTAAACCAGCTTGTCGTCAGTTCGTCTCCCTCTGAAAAGTTTTTTCAAGGAAACATCCTTGGCAAAGTTGCTTACTGACAGACTGTTCGAGTGCTGCTGAGAAAAATCGAAGGATATTTGTGTTTAATCTGCTTCTGTGAAGGATTACGTCAACTTTTTGCTAAATATAGCATCATTCTTTAACTTCTTCAATCAACTAGAATTTACTTGATTATCATCAACACTCAGGCGCACGTTCTGAATTGCACGTGTTTCAATTTATGTTGTAGCCCTCTTATGCATAAAAATTCCATGCTTTATCTGTATATTTCACCCCACAATGTTCTGCGCATGCTGCGCTCTTGTTTGAAGGTTTCACCCCCCAGACTGACATTGAACTCGCGTCACGTTTTCAAGGTAATCGCTATTTTTAATTTTTTTTTCTTTTTATTCATCCTTACGAAAGGACATTGTGACGTCAAGCGAAAGGTTATGAATAGCTAAATATAGTAGATACTCGTACAGAGATGCTGTCATGTAGGAACATGCAACTAAAGAGAGATTACACTTTGTTTTATATAGATTTTTAAATTGTTCTCTTACTTACATGTTTTCGCATTTGAAGGTACGTGACTGTATGAACATTTATAAAAATATAAAAATAACAAAAAAAAAAAATTCGGAAATTTTTAAAATAAACCATCTTCGAAACAAAAATATAAATAAAAGCCTAGAACTATGCAATATACTCTGATAAGGTGCATGCGAGCGTACTGTGAAGTAGTTTATATTGCAGCAGCCCAAAACTATGCAATGGTTGATTGTTTACTATGAGCTACAGTCCAACTCAAAACGAAAATTAAATAAAAAGGTTAATTGATGCATAAAATGTATAAAATACTGCATAAAATAGGAACTTTACTGAACATGCTCTTGTGTTTTTTTTTTTTAAAACATTTTAGAGGATGAATAGAATACTCATAGAATTGTAAGTAATAAATGGTAAATTATAATAAGACCTATAAGATCTTTAAGTCGCTTGAAGTTTCTTTGTCTTTCAATATTAACACACCCTGTGTCCACTATATTTTTGTGTACTTTAACCCCACCATTTACTAACACGAAACGAGGCACGAACGACAAGAAAGAAACGATCAGCAACACTTTCTTGCATTCAAAAATCAATTGCTTATCGTGTCTTGCTTATCGTTGGTGTGCTTTTTCGTGATACAGAATGAAGAGATTAGTGTCCACTATGACGATTTGATCTAAACTATTTTTTCAACCCTTTAGAGATGTCTTTTAACCATTAATTTGTTTAGGGTTCAGTTTTAGGTTTAAATGAAAGAACAAAAACGGTTTTGTTCATAAATATTTGTCCAGTTTTGCGCAATTAATCATAGAACAGTAAAAAACGAGAATTTTTTGCAATACCGTAAAAAGTTGGTGGACGATATCGTCATAATGGATACAGGGAGGGTTGATTATTAAAATTTTTATCATTTGATATGCATTTAATAAACACTAATATTTTAATCAATATGCTAAGGTATGCAAGGTTAAGGTAGTGGCCAGTCCTTTTAAGACCAAGTGTTTGGTCTGTTGCTGTTGAAGACTATTATCTAAGTTTTGTAGAAAAAAAAAGAATGTCTTTTATAATCTACTTTAGGAAAAGTGTCTTTAAGTCCATGAAGTATGTTTTATTAAAAATATAAAAAGGCTTATAAGTGTAGCCCATATATATTTCACATATGGATTAGTGAAAATTTAAAAAAATGCTTTATTTTTCATCTACTAGTAGGTGTAAACATTTTTACTATTTTCATATCTTACCATAGGGAGCCTTTTGCCTTTGAACTATGGCCGTCATGGAATCCAGGGATTGTAAGCTTTTCTTTAAGTAAATATAGTCAGTGGCGGATCTACATACGGGGCTAAAAGGACTTTAGACAATCACCACCTGGAAAGTTTTTTTGTATGGGGAAAATAAAAAAGCACTAAAAGCCGTTTCAGTTTAAATAATCAGATCAGTTTCTTAGTTATTCAAGGAAACAATCATTTGTAAGAGCTTCATAGATATCCCCTACAACAATCGTTTTTTTTTGCATCATTTCATACATCCATCCCCACAACCACTTTATAATAGTGGTGAATTCATTGCCATGGTGAGTTTTAATTAGTGCATGTCCGCAGTGAAGGGAATTTACTTATAGTGACTACCAACGCCGTAGATAGGTATTTCATAAGGGGGGATTTCTGAAGCAAATAAAATTATATATTATATTATATTTTAATTAATATCTGTTAACAAAAATAGGCAGTTAGTAATACACAATTTTCAATGTATCTTCACACATAATATGGCAAAATTAAATATTTTGATTTATTTGCGTTTTTATTTATTATAGAAAAATATTCTGGATTGCTAAGGGGGGAGGGGGGGTTAAGGTTTAGTTTAGTTTAGTTTATTGTCTATAAATTTTTACAATTTTTTCAGACAAGCAAACATTAAATTTAAAATTAAATAAATTAATTAATCAAGATTAACCCCCAGGATCCCCACATATCTACGGCGTTGGTGACTACAGAAATAAAATAAGCATGCATTAGCTGTGTATATTATTAGTGTAGTCAACATATAGTTCACATACAAATTAGTGAAAAAATAAGTTTATTATTTAATTAAATTTTAGTCTAGTAGCTCCATAAATTTTTGTTCTTTTACTTATTTTGCGAAAATTACATATATATTCGAAACACACATACAGCCGATCAAACCCAAAGCTTGGTGAGATTGCCGGAAGTAGAGGCACTTAACTGTTATTATTATAACATCGGTCTTACTCTCCTTATGTCTATATCCGCGGCTAAAGAATTTCACTTCAAAAAAGTTTAAATCACTTCCATTGCTTAACAAATATTTACTTGTAATAAGGACAGGAACGGAGGGAATGACCTACGGACTTTGTTATACAACAACTCCTGTTTGACAGACTTTTTAATATTTATTTTGAAAAAACGTGGGTTTAAAAATACCTAGTACTTAAGTTATTCCTTAGACACAGGCTCACTTACTAACTTAATTTTTACTTTTTGCTTTCTACTTTTTACTTTTTACTTCTTACTTTATACGTTTTACTTTTACTTTATACTTTTTACTTTTTACTTTTTACTTTTTACTTTTTACTTTTTACTTTTTACTTTTTACTTTTTACTTTTTACTTTTTACTTTTTACTTTTTACTTTTTACTTGTTACTTGTTACTTGTTACTTTTTACTTTTTACTTTTTTTACTTTTTACTTTTTACTTTTTACTTTTTACTTTTTACTTTTTACTTTTTACTTTTTACTTTTTACTTTTTACTTTTTACTTTTTTCTTTTTACTTTTTACTTTTTACTTTTTTCTTTTTACTTTTTAAAGTCACTCACACAGGCTTTACTTTTACTTTTTACTTTTTACTTTTTACTTTTTACTTTTTACTTTTTACTTTTTACTATTTACTTTTTACTTTTTACTTTTTACTTTTTACTTTTTACTTTTTACTTTTTACTTTTTACTTTTTACTTTTTACTTTTTACTTTTTACTTTTTACTTTTTACTTTTTACTTTTTACTTTTTACTTTTTACTTTTTACTTTTTACTTTTTACTTTTTACTTTTTACTTTTTACTTTTTACTTTTTACTTTTTACTTTTTACTTTTTACTTTTTACTTTTTACTTTTTACTTTTTACTTTTTACTTTTTACTTTTTACTTTTTACTTTTTACTTTTTACTTTTTACTTTTTACTTTTTACTTTTTACTTTTTACTTTTTACTTTTTTCTTTTTACTGTTTGAAGTCACTCACATAGGCTTTACTTTTACTTTTTACTTTTTACTTTTTACTTTTTACTTTTTACTTTTTACTTTTTACTTTTTACTTTTTACTTTTTACTTTTTACTTTTTACTTTTTACTTTTTACTTTTTACTTTTTACTTTTTACTTTTTACTTTTTACTTTTTACTTTTTACTTTTTACTTTTTACTTTTTACTTTTTACTTTTTACTTTTTACTTTTTACTTTTTACTTTTTACTTTTTACTTCTTACTTCTTACTTCTTACTTTTTACTTTTTACTTTTTACTTTTTACTTCTTATTTTACTTTTTACTTTTTACTTTTTACTTTTTACTTTTTACTTTTTACTTTTTACTTTTTACTTTTTACTTTTTACTTTTTTCTTTTTACTTTTTAAAGTCACTCACACAGGCTTTACTTTTACTTTTTACTTTTTACTTTTTACTTTTTACTTTTTACTTCTTACTTCTTACTTTTTACTTTTTACTTTTTACTTTTTACTTTTTACTTTTTACTTTTTACTTCTTATTTTACTTTTTACTTTTTACGTTTTTCTTTTTACTTTTTAAAGTCACTCACACAGGCTTTACTTTTACTTTTTACTTTTTACTTTTTACTTCCTACTTTTTACTTTTTACTTTTTACTTTTTACTTTTTACTTTTTACTTTTTACTTTTTACTTTTTACTTTTTACTTTTTACTTTTTACTTTTTACTTTTTTCTTTTTACTTTTTAAAGTCACTCACACAGGCTTTACTTTTACTTTTTACGTTTTACTTTTTACTTTTTACTTTTTACTTTTTACTTTTTACTTTTTACTTTTTACTTTTTACTTTTTACTTTTTACTTTTTACTTTTTACTTTTACTTCTTATTTTACTTTTTACTTTTTACTTCTTACTTTTTACTTTTTACTTTTTACTTTTTACTTTTTACTTTTTACTTTTTACTTTTTACTTTTTACTTTTTACTTTTTACTTTTTACTTTTTACTTTTTACTTCTTACTTCTTACTTCTTACTTCTTACTTCTTACTTCTTACTTCTTACTTCTTACTTCTTACTTCTTACTTCTTACTTCTTACTTCTTACTTCTTACTTCTTACTTCTTACTTCTTACTTCTTACTTCTTACTTCTTACTTCTTACTTCTTACTTCTTACTTCTTACTTCTTACTTCTTACTTCTTACTTCTTACTTCTTACTTCTTACTTCTTACTTCTTACTTCTTACTTCTTACTTCTTACTTCTTACTTCTTACTTCTTACTTCTTACTTCTTACTTCTTACTTCTTACTTCTTACTTCTTACTTCTTACTTCTTACTTCTTACTTCTTACTTCTTACTTCTTACTTCTTACTTCTTACTTCTTACTTCTTACTTCTTACTTCTTACTTCTTACTTCTTACTTCTTACTTCTTACTTCTTACTTCTTACTTCTTACTTCTTTCTTCTTACTTCTTACTTCTTACTTCTTACTTCTTACTTCTTGCTTCTTACTTTTTACTTCTTACTTCTTACTTCTTAATTCTTACTTCATACTTCTTACTTCTTACTTTTTACTTCTTACTTTTAACTTCTTAATTCTTACTTCTACCTCTTTACTTTTTTATATATTTATTTTTTAGAATAGGTAACTTTTTCAAAAATGTCTCCAGGCGTCTTTTCCGAAACTCAATCGAAATAAATTATTCAGCTTGTTTGGAACGTTTTATTTATTCAATTTTTCGTTCGGACTTTTTTTATAGTTTTTATTTTGGTTTTTTTTTTTTGACTAAATGTCGAAATATTTTAAATATAATGAAGCGGAAAGGAGAACATCGAGAATAAATCTCCATCTACCCAATTTTGAGTATTTGATGATGAAGGCCACCCAGCATGATTTTCACAGCGAAGATGAAATATCGCGATATGAAATCATCAAGAAGATTGCCATTCATTTGATGGGTTCCCAAGTGCTGCGCTCTGTTCAAATTATACAGGATGTCTGCGATTCTCATGAAGAAAATTGTGCTGAGCATACACTTCCGGACAGCCTCTTCAACTGGCTGGATTTTCATCCAGAAGAATTTGAAAAACGTCGTCGTCAGAATCTATTCTATTTGGATATCATGGAAAAATTCATAACAGATGATTGTCTAGAGCAGAAAAAGCTGTACAACGACCTGGATATGTTGCAGCACTACATTTGTAAACTCATTGAGGCTTATATATTTTCCAAACAGGACATTGTGAATGAGGAACTCGAGTAAGAACTGATGATCGGTTGTCCTAGTGGTCTAGTGATATTTTTTTTTTTTTTGTTTTTGTCTAGAAACATGTGCGAGTATTTGACCAAATTAAAAGATATAGAAGAGGAGTTTGATGAATGCAAGAACAATTTAGAAAAGGTAACCGAGGATTTCTTTGCGTCAACATTTGGCAGACCTGCAGGTGAAGAAAAAATAGAGCTATTAAGGACACAAATGGACGAATATATGAGTGAGTATATATTAAGTAGTTTTCCTCGTACTTGTTGAAACTCTAATAAACTTTTTCAATAATGAAACCACTTCTAATTTCCTCGTCCATTTTCAACTTAGTCCATAGTGCCATTGAGCAGCGCTGTGCAGTGGGTCTATGTGAAGCAAAGATAGACGAAGTAGAAATTGGTGAAAATCAAAACGTCCATTTGCTGCAACAGCAGATTGATGACTACAATAGAAAAATAAGCAACGAGCAAATGGTTCACCTGCATAGCTTATCTATGTATCATTCATTGTGTGATGTAATAACAACAAAGTTTGAAAAAAACAAAAATCATAATTTCAATATCCATTATCTATTTCGCAGCAATATCGCTATAATCTCTCTATGATGCATGAAAATTACGAAAGGATGTTTAACTTACATAATTCCAAAATACAAAAAAATTTGTCATATATTACTTGGATGAAGGACCAGAAATTGTTCTATGAGGATGTTATTAAGACATATCACAGGAGAATTGCCGAGTTTCGACGTATTGATGAGGCGAAAGCGGAGGCTGAGCGGCTGAAAGAAGAGGCTAAGCGTAAAGAAGAACAACGTATAAAAATGGAACAGCTAAAATTAGCTAAAAAAAAATTAACGGGATTTTATCCAGGCATCCACAGAAAAAATAAAAAATCACTAAAAAACATAAAAATCAAAAACAAAAACAAAAACAAAAAACAAACAACACAAAATTAAAAAACCAAATAAAAAGTTAAAAAAAATTAATGTAAAAAGTTAAAAAAAAAAATTAGTCGTAAAAAGTATACAAAATGTACAAATTTACGCGTCTAACAAAATAAAGTGGATTTTCCAAAAAAAACTTAATCTATTTTATTTAGATTGAAAAATCAAACTATGGATTTTCCTTAGATATTCAATTGCTTCGATATTTTTACTTGCCAACTTACTCTGTGAAATGAGTTGTAGCATCAATCGAACAAGTGTTCGTTTAGTACCGTATACGCGAATAGAAAAAATCAAGCATTCTATGCATTGAATCAACATATTGCTTGAATTGAAAAAACCTCTGTAAAACTCGAGAATTTTTTTTTCTGTATTCAAAACTTATAGTTTCTTGAAGTGAGAAAAATTTGCTTGATTCAAATAACAATTTACTGAAAACTAGACCAATTTCCTTGAATTGTAAAATTGATTTTCCTTGAATTGAGAACACTTTGCTTGATTCAAGTAAATAATTTACTGAAAACTAGAATAATTTGCTTGATTCAAGATAACAATTTTCTTTACACTAGAATGTTTTGCTTGATACTAGGAACTTACTTTTCTTATTATAATGAAAATCCTTCAGCAAAGATGTAGGATGTAGGATAACTGGTCATAAAAAACTACTCGAATATACTTAATATATCTTGTAGACGCTTACATGTTTCCAAATAAAGTAACAGATAAGACACTGCGCCTTCGAACCATGCCATTGTTTGTCAATCCGCACCATTTTTAACATATTTTCATGTAAACATGCTGTGAATTATAAGCATGTTGGTTGGTTAAAGTGCGTGGCCTCTATGTCAACTAACCTGGAGACCCGGGTTCGAACCCCAGCAGCGACAGAAAATTATTTGAATTAAATTAATTTTTCTGTACGGTCACTACCTTTCTGCAGACAATGGCAAACCTCAGAAATAAAAATGCCATGTAAAGCTTCTTGAAAACAAGAACAATTCGTTCATCGCCGTTCGGAGTCGGCGTTAAACCTGTAGGTCCGGTTCTCGGTCAATTGTATACAAACTTAATAACACGCACAACACAATTGATCATAAGAAGCTACACTAAGGGAAAAATATATTAAATTTATCCAAAAACTTTTTTAATTTATCCAAAAAGCGAGTCATTTTTGAACCAATAACGCATTTGCTTAAATCGACTACGTAAATATTTAAAATTTATTTAAATACTTTTTCAATTAAATAAAATATTAAAATATTTTAACAGAATTCATAAAAAAAATATATTAAAATTATGCGCGATTTTTTTTTAATATCCTTTCAAATATTTACTATTTGAAAATAAAACTATCACATTTAAAGAAAATTTATATAAAAATATTGGAATTAAAAACAACATATTTGAATATTTCCCACGAGCTGCGTCCATCAAATGCTATTTGGTAGCATATTTTATTTTCTTTTTTACTTTCGTTCTCTTATTTATACTACTTTTGACAGTTGTTGTAATATTATTGCACCAAATGTCAAAATAGTATAAATTAGAGAAAAAAAAAATTAAAAATAAAATAAACATAAAAATATGCAGGCAAATGACAACCGGTGCAAGACATTCGTGAGAAAATGTCCGGTTGTCACTCTAACCTACAAAAATTTATTTTGCTATCATCAATCGCACTCACAAAGAATCCTGGCTAAACATGCGGCTATATTACCCTTGCAACAATAACTAAATGAGAATTATAAGAACTAAGGTTGCAACTGCAAGCAATAAACTGCAGGAACAGAGTGCGATGCTGTTGCTGCTTTTAGGAATATGTGTACGTGTGCGATGCTGTTGCTGCTTGCTTGTATGGAATATGTGTGTACGTGTGTGGTATAAATAAAATTCAAATACGGGAAAAAAACGAGTTGTAAGGAAAACATTTGATTTATTCACGTAAATATTTAAATAAAATTTATACTCAGGCGTTGATAATGCTAATATGCGTTATTTCCCTTAGTGTAGGTCAAAGTCCTTTCAAGGGCTGAAATGGCCAGTTATTTATTTTATTTATTTATTTATTTATTTATAATTCTAATATAAGTAAGAATTAAAAAATTTATATTCAGGTATTTCGAGAGTACATCCATCATAGTGCATACGAGGGTTGCTACACATATTTCGGGAATACACATATTTCGAATACACATATTTCGGGAATAAATATAAAGACCAAATTTTCTATCGAAAATGACTTAAATGTTTTTCGAAATATTTTCCTCTATTATTAATATATTTTTGCATGCATTCGAACCATTTGTCATAATATTTATCCCATTCCGCTAGAGACACCTCCAAAACATAGTTTTTCAATGCATTAACGGCTTCTTCTGCCGTCGAAAATCGTTGTCCACCACTATGTCATTGATGTGTGGGAATCATTGATGTCTGGGAACAAAACCAGAACTGTTAGGCGGATGAACCATTAATTCGATGTTCTGAGTTCTCAAAAACGCCTTTGTTTGAGCTGATGTGTGGGAGCTCGCATTGTCTTCATGAAGAATAATTCTTCAGAGGGCTTGTTTGTTTTCTTTATTTAACGGAACACTTATGACAAACAAATGGTTATGATCCATTCCGAATTTAGCTTTCTGCGTGTCCCAAGTAGTACCGTAGCCACATGACCAGTTTTTCAGTAAGAAACAGGCGACCATTTGCTTCACATGAAAAACTTTTGTGGGTTTTGGTTCATCTTGAAAGACAAAGACCTTTTAAGGCTCATACGCATACATAAATCCATAATTCAAAATCAGTCACGATTTTATATAAGTGCGTCTTTTGAAGCACAGTGATTGTATTTCTTGAGCGTTTCTTTGCACCAATCGAAACGAGCCGTGTTTTAAGCGATTGTCAAATTATGTGGAATCTAACCTGAGCAAATTGTTTTCACAACTATATATGTGGTGGCACTAATACCCAGGGATGCCTCGAACTCACGGTATATCATATGACGGTCAAGCATTATCAGTTCGCGCACAGCATGAATTTTTTGTGGCACAACAGATTTTGGGCGAAATTCGTTAGTGAGCAAAGTACGGCCCCGTTTGATTCTTTGTACCACCGATAAACACAGATTTTTGATGGTGCTTTATCACCAAAGGTCGAATTGAGTCCATCGATGCACTTTTCTAGAGGTAATTTAATTGAGGTAATAATCGCACGAAAATGTTCACGCTTTAATTTAATTTTTTGCTGAAATACAATTTTGAAATACAAAAAGCACTGTAAATAACACAATAAGCGCACGTACACCAAAATGTTGTCAGTAAGTATAAGCTTAAAAAATGTCAAACTTTCTAATGGAAATGTTAATTCGACTGGAATGACATTAGCGTTGCCAGATCCCGAAATATAAGTAGCAGACTACGTAGAAATTAGCCCTTAAGAGTAACCTAAAATAAATCATGAAAAAACTTTTAATATAAAAATATCAAAATCTATTTTCGAAAACTTACTATAAAGTTGACTATAACTTAGGAGTGTTAATAAGCTATTTGAACATCGCTAATAGAAAAAGTTGCTTCTATAAGCTTTGTGTAACTTTATTATAAAATTTTTAAAGAAAGATCTTTTATTGGAGAAATAAATTATCAGTCATTTAATACAATGAACATGGTATAATTAAATAATAATAATAAGTAGCTGGAAATTATATCGGGAATAGCTTTTATAACAGTTTGATTAATCCTTCCTAACTGAAGAGTTAAATAAAGGTTATATAATTAAATCAAACTAGAAATCTAAAAATCGAACGTCATTTTCATAGTTACCTTAATTCTCAATTAAGAAATTTTTTAAAATTTCAGAAACTTTTTAACCCCGATGGACAAAACTATCCAAGAGATAACAAAACAATATTTATACAATTCAAATAAAAGTAAATATTCACCACACAACAAAGTCAACACAGTGACTTTTGTGCAGCTACCAGTGTTGCTGACCAACACACACACCAAAAACAAGTCTAGACCAGGTATTAACTTTGCTTTGCTCCCATCGAAGCGAAGTGCTCCAACAACCACCCCAATAAACCAAAAAATCTGAACTCTTAACGAACATACCGCGACTTGGAGCTGAGCACAAGATTTTATAAAAATTAGTTGAGCTTCGTCGGCGAACATAGACGGTTGTGAATGACGCATCTAAGCAAACGTTCATCCATAGTGAGTGAGAAACAAGCCAGTGACTGTGTTGGCCACATTTGTTGCAAGCCAAGTTAGTGCGCTTAAAGCCATACTCTGCGCGTACCGTTTTATTGTTAACTGTTCAAAAACCAAATGAGGAAAAAATAAAGAAATCATCGTGGTTGTGCGTGAGAGAAATTTTTTATTTTTATTCTTGGATATTTTATTTGTTTGGTTTTATTTCTTTTTTTTACCGGATTATCGTTAAAACATCTTGTATTCAGTGTTTTACTTTGTTTGTTTTTTTTAACTTAAAGGTGATGATGTTTTCTTGTTCTTAATGCGGTCGGTTGGACGATGATATCGAAGAAGTGCGTTGGATGTGTTTGGTTTTTGTTTTTATTTTCCTGCGGTGATAAGAAAATAGAGAGAAAAAATGTAACAGAATCCAGACTTTATGTCGCGAAGGCTGAAACTTTCCTTTTGTCAATATTTGACACTCGTATTACTTGGTGATATTTTTTTTTTAAAATATTTTATGTAGTAGCAATTTTACAATGAAAACAAAATCCTAAACTTAGGATTTTTTTAATTTAAGATAAAAAAAATTTAGATTTTAATATGCATTTTTATTACTTTTATCCTGAAGAAAGCGTTTAAAAACTGTTTAAATAGGGAAATCTGAATAAGAGATAAAGTGAAAAAATCTTCAATTCTGATTTTTGCTTATTATACAGGATGTGTCAACAAGAGGTACAGAGTCCAGAATCTATATGTGTCTACTTTATAATTCAATTAAAATGAAATAGACATTCAAATAATTGGTCGCTTTGTTTAAAAAACAAATCCTACGTCTCTTGTTGATACACCTTTTTAAAATAGTATAATGGTCTCTAGTAGGATATTCCTGTATTCCTACATTCCTATATTATCCTGAAGTAGGATTTCTTTGATGTTAACTTGTCGAAAGGTCAACTCAAAAGTAGTTTAAAAACTATTGTGTAATTGCTAGTTATATTTTTGCAGAGTAAGTCGTGACGTCCTCTGTTGTCCTTGAGCCCAACCATTGCTTTGGTGGTTAAATTTTTCACACATTAACTTATTCTGAGCCACTATCATCAAAATCATTGAAAATTTCAAAGATTTTTGGGGTTGTGGCTTTAAATGGGTTAATGCTGAAAGTGTGCGAAAAAGATGTAGTAGCTAAATAAAATAAAAAAAAAAGAAATAAAAATTAAAAAAAGCCAAATTTTGTTGTCATGACAGCTTATTCGATTAATTACATGACTCTCTAATGTTTCTTAAAGAAAATTTTTTTTTTAGATATCTGATTTCTTTCCCGAAAAATCATCTTTGTATGAACTAAAAATATTTCAGGAATATATATAAAGACCAAATTTTGTTCATTATTGTTTTTCGAAATAATCTCCTTTATGATAAATACATTTTTGCAAGCGTTCGAACCATTTGTTATATCATTTAGCCCATTCCGCTTGTGACAACTCCAAAACATAGTTTTTGAACGCATCAACGGCTTCTTCTGGCATCCACGCAGGTTATCCTTGGTGTGCGAGAACGGCTTGTCATGGAAACCTAGTCATTGGAAGCCAAATTAATTCGATGTTTTGAGAGCTCAAAAAAACCTCACCTTGAACCTTGTCTTGATGAAGAAAAATTCTTCCGGGTTTATTTGTTTTCCTTATTTCATAGAATTTTTCCTTATTTTCTACTTGACTCCAGTGGTATCCTTTCAAAATTTTAAGAAATATTTTCTTTTTTTTTCAAAATGAAAAAAATCGGTCTTTTAATAATTTCGGAAATATATGTAGTAATCCTCCTATATGATTAGTAATATGATAAAATAATAAAATTTTCAAGGAACATGGAAAGTATATTGTTTATCCTCATATAAAAGAACCAACTTCAACACTTTCTGTTTGTTTTATTCAATTTCACAATAAAATACCATTAAAAACCTCAATCAGTAGTATTTAGAGCCGTAAGATTAAAAAAAAGATTTGGCGACCGTGGCGTAGTTGGTTAAAGTGCGTGGCCGCTATGTCAACGAACTTTGGAAACCCAGGTTCGAACCCCAGCAGCGACAGAAAATTATTTGAATTAATATAATTTTTCTGTACGGCCGCCACCTCTCTGCAGACAATGGCAAACCTCAGAGAGTAATCAAATGCCATGTAAAGCTTCTTGAGAATAAGAACATTACGTTCATCGCCGTTCGGAGTCGGCGTTAAACATGTAGGTCCCTTTCTCGGTCAATTGTGTACAAACTTAATAACACGCACAACACAATTGATCATAAGAAGCTAGGTCAAAGTCCTTTCAAGGGCTGAAATGGCCAGTTATTTATTTTTTTATTTTTATTTAAGATTAAAAAAATTACTAATTACAAGAGACGAGAGGCTTTTTTTGGTAAAAATAAATAAATAAATAATAATAATTTAATATTTTTTAAATAATAAGTAAATAAAAAAAATAATTTTTTTGGTATTTTTAGTGTAATTTTTTTATGAAAATCACTTGATAATGAAATAATCAATTCTGAACCATATCCAGTACACAAACCCTCTAGGATGTTCATTTTGTCTTAAATTTGTATAAATTTCTGTATCAACAGCAGAAAATTGTCAAGTTATAGCTGACTTTACACTGAATTGTTTATTTTTTGATATTTTTTTTTCTTTTCTTTTTTTAATTGACAAATTTCGAATTTTGACAGATGAAAAGTTGTTTATTTTGTACACACCATGATTCAATAACATAAGGTTGTCGAGATATTTGACGTTACCTCATTTTATGTGAGCACATGATACAATTATAAGGTAGGCCCAATTCGGAGATAAAAAAAACGAAAAAGCAAAGCAAAGCAAAGTAATACAAAACATTGGCGCAGGTATAATGTCACTTTTGAAAATTTAAATTTATTCGTTCAGCCATAGGGATGTATAAGCTGGTTATTGGGTATTGAGTACCCAGATTTTATGTGAAATAATGCAAGAAAAGTAAGCAAAAACCCTAAAAATTTAAGGAAAATTTGTGGTTAAATTTGTTTTTTTTTTTGAACCGAAGCTTTTGTGATTTGCTTGAGTGAAATCTCAAAAACGACACTTTTTGGTGATGCTTTGTGGATTCTTCTTTGGGATTCTTTTAGTACAGTTAGACACTTTTTTCCAACACCTTTTTCTTAGAATTGATGTTGCTTTTTGCTCGTGTCTATTACAATAAGAACATATAAAATTAATATTTATTTGTTTGCCGTTGGAATTGAATTCATATTCTATCGATTCATGGTTCTATACTCTATTGACCCAGCCAAAAACCCTCGTTATGCAATACTTTATGCTATGTTGGAGCTGATAACAATAATCTATTAAAAGGTTTGTGTATTGGCTATCCCTCATTTCGTAAAATACATATAAAAAGGATTGTGTGTTGTCTATCCTTCATATCGTAAAGTATTAATTAAAGGGTATGTGTATTGGCTATCCAAACAATTACAGTAAGAAAAAATCCACTAAATTATCAAATCTATTTAATTTTTAATAGATTTTTATAGTTTATTGCTTCGGAAAAGAAAAACAAAATAAATGGGCAAAGTTTGACTTGCATGGAGTACTTTGATATTAATTTCTGTAAATTTAGAAATTTGTTGAATTTGTAATGCTTTGTGGATTCTTCTTTGGGATTCTCTTAGTACTATTTTAGTGAGGATAATTTCGGAGAACTGTTTGGTCCCGCTATTGGCTGACGTAAATGATTCAAGTAATTTATAATTTAATCCATAAAACATATTCTTTTGAACTAAATTATGTAATTTTTCTGATTGGTTAGAGAATTCTACACATTTTGAGACAATTCTCAAATTATTAAAAAAAAAAAAAATTAACTGCATACAGTACGATTCGTAAATAAACAGTGAATATAAAAAAAATTTATTAAAAGCAATTTTTCGGAGGAAAGGTTTGCGTAAATATCTACAAATAACTACTTTGCCCTACTTTTTGATGTAGATACTACTTCTTAATATCAATAGTTCAGTTTTATCGAAACACACCAAAAATTTCCTTAACTTTACACACAACTCGGTATGGGTGTTGTCCTAAATGGATGGGTTTTTTCCTAGGCGCAAACCCTTTATTGCGGTTTTCAATAAGAACAAGAGTCTGGAGTTTGCAAAATTTTTTTTTGCATAAAATAGTATTAATTTCCGAAAATTGTACTATAAAAGAATTTTATAAAAAATTTACTACTAATAAGTATGATTTCCGGGCAAGTGTGAAGACATTCTGCCCATGTGAAAATACAGTTTCGCTCTCATTTCGAAATAATGGTACCGATTTTACTTTTTGGGAGAAGACGTCAAATATCTGGATAATTCATGGTTCATATAGAATAAAATAATATTGTGACCTATTTAAATATTTTGTGATGTATTTTCATAGGAAAAATATATTTTCAAGTCTTTGTGAGAATATAGTATCAGATGGTAGAGAAAAACGTTTTTCCAATATTTCTTAAAAGAAATCAGTACAAGACTCTGTACAAACTTGAACAATGAATCAGTACTAACTTCAACAATAAATTGTTGATCTGCAAAGTAGGGTTTATTTGTTGTTATTTTTTAATTAAACTTAGTAAATAAATGAAATTTCTACATTAACGTGTCTATCGTATGAACTATTTTGTTATTTAAGAAAAGGAATAAAAACCTTTCTCAAGATGCCTAAATATTTTCAACAGATAAAAAAATAACGGAAAATTTCATTATTTCATTTCTTTTAATAGAAAATCAGTTTAATTAAAATTTAATGAATTTTATGACATTTTATTTTAAAGTACTCAATATTTATGTATAAATATTTGAATTGCTTAGTTGCTTTAACGCATCAAAATTCCTGTAAATAGAATAAAAATTATTTTACTGCATTTATTTCTCGCCAAACGAGTTCTTCCAGCACATGTCTATCTAGCTACTCATTAATAAAAACCCTATTCATAGAGTTATACATAGACAACAAGAAATACTGCACAATTATTTGCAAATTATAAACTATACCTATTAATTTTACTTGCGTCGCCTCAAGTGTCGCTATAAACACCGCATTAATTCACCGCATATCAATGGAAAAAACTATAAGAATATTTAAAATTCAAAACATTTACAAAGTTTTTTAAAAATAAGTTCATGCGTGAATGAATTAATAAGGTTGTCGCAGGGGTTAGAGCGAGTGCCCATAAATGTCAAATCGAAGTTGACAGCTCATATAAAAATCTGAAAGTGAAAATTGATAACATGTAAAGCCAATGAAGATGTTGTTGAGACAACCTTATTATTTCAACCATGAGTTCATTTAGATTGAACACAATAGATTTATTCATGCACAATAAAAATAAGAAAACAAACAAAATAAAAGTGAACAGCACTGACACAGAAAAATTAAACATATATAAATATTTAACATAAGAAAAAAGTGTGACTTCTAAAATGTTTTCGATTTTATAATCAACAGCATTTATAGAACGCGGCAATAAAAGTCAAGAAAAAGTTGGTGAGACAGCACACGCCATCCTTTCCAAAGCGTGCCTCAAAAATTAATAGGATTTCTTAACATTTCGGTAAGTTCTAGTTATAAACAATACTATTAACATTGATCCATATGCATAAAAATTATAAAAAAACATTTATCTGTTTATTACCATTTTTAAAAATATTAAAAATATATTTGAAATCAATACCAACTCGGCTGTATCCTTCTAAGTCATGAAGAGCAAGGTTTGGGTCAAGGTTATATTTAAGGTTAAATGCAATGAAAAGTCACCAAAGGGAGATGTATGTTCGGAGTGCAGCAAATTTGGAGGCTGCAATCTCCCAGTGAGAAGATAACGAGAAAAATCTCTGTGAGGCTCTCATTTGAATATTGAAAATTAAAAAAAAAAGCAGTAAACAGACACTTATTTATTTAGACAAACGGTTAATTCTCTAAATCTTCTTTATTTAGCTCTTATAAGTTTTTGCTTCTATCATCCATTGCTTCTCGATTGTCTGACGACAACAATCAAGCTGCTGTGTATCGAATAATCAATAGCATTTCGTTCATTGTTTGTTTTATATCCAGATTTTTCCAAGTTAAAACTTTAAGTTAATGCCAAAAGAAAAATAAAAAAAAAATAAAAAAAAAAATAAAAACCATAAAAAATAAAAACCACCAAGTCTGTACAAATGTGTGTATTTGTTGTCAAAAATTTGCTTTGTTTACATTTTTGCCAGAGTGAGTTGACGCGCATGTGCTTGAAATCTTATTTTTGTTTTTCTTGCTTCTCCTAACTTCTCCGCTATTTGGTAAAAATACTCTTATACCAGAGAGAAAATCCCCATATAAAATGAAATTATCTCAAGAACCGTGCGGCATCAATGTCGAGACTCACTTAACCAAAGACCACACATGAATTCAAATATGAATATGAATATGAATATGAATATGAAAACGAATACGAATATGAATATGAATATGAATATGAATATGAATATGAATATGAATATGAATATGAATATGAATATGAATATGAATATGAATATGAATATGAATATGAATATGAATATGAATATGAATATGAATATGAATATGAATATGAATATGAATATGAATATGAATACGAATATGAATATGAATATGAATATGAATATGAATATGAATATGAATATGAATATGAATATGAATAGGAATATGAATATGAATATGAATATGAATATGAATATGAATATGAATATGAATATGAATATGAATATGAATATGAATATGAATATGAATATGAATATGAATATGAATATGAATATGAATATGAATATGAAAACGAATACGAATATGAATATGAATATGAATATGAATATGAATATGAATATGAATATGAATATGAATATGAATATGAATATGAATATGAATATGAACATGAATATGAATATGAATATGAATATGAATATGAATATGAATATGAATATGAATATGAATATGAATATGAATATGAATATGAATATGAATATGAATATAAATATGAATATGAATATGAATATGAATATGAATATGAATATGAATATGAATATGAATAGGAATATGAATATGAATATGAATATGAATATGAATATGAATATGAATATGAATATGAATAGGAATATGAATATGAATATGAATATGAATATGAATATGAATATGAATATGAATATGAATATGAATATGAATATGAATATGAATATGAATATGAATATGAATATGAATATGAATATGAATATGAATATGAATATGAATATGAAAATGAATATGAATATGAATATGAATATGAATATGAATATGAATATGAATACGAATATGAATATGAATATGAATTTGAATTTGAATATGAATATGAATATGAATATGAAATATGAATATGAATATGAACATGAATATGAATATGAATATGAATATGAATATGAATATGAATATGAATAGGAATATGAATATGAATATGAATATGAACATGAATATGAATATGAATATGAATATGAATATGAATATGAATATGAATATGAATATGAATATGAATATGAATATGAATAGGAATATGAATATGAATATGAATATGAATATGAATATGAATATGAATATGAATATGAATATGAATATGAATATTAATATGAATATGAATATGAATATGAATATGAATATGAATATGAATATGAATATAAATATGAATATGAATATGAATATGAATATGAATATGAATATGAATATGAATATGAATATGAATATGAATAGGAAAATGAATATGAATATGAATATGAGTATGAATATGAATATGAATATGCATATGAATATGAATTTGAATATGAATATGAATATGAATATGATAATGAATATGAATATGAATATGAATATGAATATAAATATGAATATGAATACGAATATGAATATGAATATTAAAATGAATATGAATATGAATATGAATATGAATATGAATATGAATATGAATATGAATATGAATATGAATATGAATATGAATATGAATATGAATATGAATATGTGAATATGAATATGAATATGAATATGTGAATATGAATATGAATATGAATATAAATATGAATGTGAATATGAATATGATTTTAAATAATTATATTTATTTATATTATTTATATCTTTTATTTAAAAATAATTATAAATAATTATGTTTTAAAGATATAATGAAGAATTATGTGATAAAGCTATAACTTTAGCTCAATTTATACATAGTTTCAAGTAGAACGGCTTACATAAAACATTAACTTCTAAGATTAACGTCGTAGAAAATGATAGTAACAACACTTAAACTCCATCAAATGACGGAACATTTAATTGCAAAACCTGCAACTCGTTAACAATGACAACAGCAGCTGTTGCTGAAAGATTCAGTATCTTGTATCTCGATAAGTTATTTCCAGTGAATTTTTTATTCACAACTAGGTTAGTGGGTTAAAGCAAAAGCATCTGTTAGATGCCAACGTTTTTCTATGAGAGAGATCTGTATTTTACTTTCATTTAAAGAAAATTAAAAAATTTATAAACGATAAATAAAAAAAATATATCGAGAAATTATTATAGCGGATAATCTGACAAAGTGCTCCAAAAACGTGACAAATAAACAAAATAAAGTCTTGTTTCTCTCTCTATCGATACCGTGATAAACATACTGATTAAGTGTCAAGATATTGGATATGGCGTGGAAATTCCAGCTGTGGTAAGCAGTATGAATTTGTTAGTCTGTCAAACCGGTTTAGAGGTTCACAGCATGTATGTATGTACTCCTTATCTTGCAGCAATTGAGTATCTTAATATCTTAAAAACATTGTATCTAAGTTGAAGTAATTAACAACTGTCAAGACGCAGCAATTTTTTAATAAATCGTTTAATAAAAATTTTATTAAATTCTGCGATTGGAGCTGTCATGAGAGAAATAGTACAAAAAAAGCACTTAAATGAATTAAATAAACATAATTTCCGAAAATATCTTTCAAGTCATTGAAACGCGTTTAGCTGACACTTTCACTACATGTATCATGCAAATACTTTTGCAAAGTGTGTATTTCTAAAACACCGACATAACATAATTAACGCTATGCTCCAATTACTGCTAAGTCAATACAAACAAAAATGTAACACAAGCAATGATATTGTTCTACTGATGACCCCGTTTTATAAAAAAATAAACAAAAACAATTAAACTACTCTCAGTTTTCAAAGTCGCTGTCATGTTTGACAGCTCTTCTGATGCGGGCTTGTAATTGATGTTTAACTTTTGTTTTGACGTGGGTTCATTATTTAATTCATTCATAAAATGTTTTTTTTTTTTTTTTTTCTATTAACTGATGTTCTATCGGCCTAGACTCTTATAAGAGTGAAATTTTTGCTGTGGCAAAAATAAAAATATATTCAATTTTTTATAGCTTGGTGTTGGTTGTAGAGGCAATTAAAATTTAAATAATAAAAATCACTCATGTAATGTAATCGTAACGATCTCTGTTTAGAGATAGTCGTATATGCATGATTCTTTGAATGTATTAAAAGCTTTCATTGTACTCTGGTATAGTATATTAGTTCATTTTTATTATTAAATTATTAAAATTTGAGAACTTTTAATTTTTCAATTTATCAACTTCATTGAAAGGAATATTACTTTGAATCCATAAGATTTCAGTTGTTCGTGTTTTTTTATAATTTCTGTTTTCTATTTTTAGCTTCTATTCACAATTTAATTTTTAGCAACATATTTTAAAATCAATTATTTCATATCTTTCATAAAAGGAGTATTCATAAAAAATAAATATCCGTTTTTGGTGAGCGAAAAATCTATTAACCTATCATTATTTTGTAACTAAGGTGTAGTTACAGTCAGTGGCGGATCTACATACGGGCTGAAAGCGCTTTAGCCCCCCTTGGAGAATTTTTTGTATGGGATAAAAATTAAAAAAGTCAAAAAAGACGTTCCAGCCTCACCCTTGGCATACAAAAGTGTAGTTTTAGCCCCCCCCCCCCCTCTGGCGAATCCTAGATCCGCCACTGGTTACAGTTGTAATTCATATTTTTCAATTGCAATTCATGAGATCTCATTTGTAATTCATATTTTTCAATTGTAATTCATAAGATCTCAATTGTAATTCATATTTTTCAATTGTAATTGATGAAATCCCAATTGTAATTCAAATATTATCAAATGTAATTAAAATATTATCATTATTAGGTGCACAACAACACGCATCTTGTTTTTTGCGTATGTTTTTATTTTCGACCATATGTTCTAGGTGGGATTCAACATAGAAGAATATGTTCCTAATCTCAGTACTGAAACAGCAATTCCTTCAATTTTTTCAACTATGTAATTTGGAATGGAAGGACGCATAGTTAATAACAAGCACCAAATCTTCCAACTGGTTGCCCATATCCTACCAAGCTTGTTGCAGATTACCAACCCAAGCATTTGCCAATTCGGCATTGTCCGTGCCACGTTTTCGGTCCATCGCAACTACCACTGCTACAGAAATTTTCGCATTACATTGGATAATATTTAAATTACATTTGATAATATTTGAATTACAATTGGATTTAATCAATAACATTTGAAAAATATGAATTACTATTGTGATTTCATGAATTACAATTGAGATCTCATGAATTACAATTGGAAAAGGTGTAGAATATAAAACTAAAAAATTGCCGTCCTCAGAGAGCAATATACAACGTCCGTATAAAATTAAGTCCTAAGGGTAAACTAGTTTAAATTGCGTAAATGATGACATCCTCTATTTTGAAATGAAATACTTCATATTGTGCCGTCCTTTCGTTTTTATTTTTGAGATATCTGTTTGCTTCGAAATTAATTTTTTTTTTAAAGTGTCTTTTAGTTATCATTTTGAAAACACTTTTATCATATGTGCGAACAATTTTATGTACTTTCTTTGCTCGCGCTCTTAACCGAAGGTCGGTTTTGACCTCATCTAAGAACGTGCACCAATCACTTTTGCCATGAGCTTGCTAGCGCCACTTAGAAACTCCAAGCGTTGTCAGGCTATTCAATACTTGGTCCCTCCAGCGCAGATGTGGGCTTTCTCTTCTGTACTTTCTTCTCTTTTCTTCACTGCAGCATCGTTTTCATCTGTCCAGGTTTGTGCTGCAAACCTTAAAATAGGACGGACATGATTAATGACTTATAGAGCGTAAGTAATGTTTGTCGAGAGAGGGCTTTGCTACTCAATTGACTACTGACCTCAAAGAAACACCTATAGGCATGAGTTATCTTTTGCTAAATCTTATTGCTGACATCGTTGGAGGAATTCATACTGTTACCCAGGTAGACAAAGTCCTAAACAACCTCGAATGAGATGTTGTCAACAGTGACGTAGTTCCCAAGATGCTGGGACTGTTTTTTTGTTGAAACAAGGTATTTCTAGGTATTTGCGTTCGATTTGACTCTTTCGCCAATCTGTAGAATGCTGCACTGACTTCGCACGTGTTATAGCCAGTGTTATAGATATCATCAGCATACGCCAGCAGCATAATGCTCTTGTCAAATATCGTGCCACTATGTCTCAGATCGTTGAAAAAGTCGCATAATATCACTTTGCCTGAAACCTCGTTTGGTATCGAACGAAGGGGAGGGTCCTTCCCGATTTTAACTGCACTGCTGGCGTTGCTCAGTATCATACCGCAGAGACGAATTAGCTTTCCAGGTAACCAAATTCAGTCATGATGGAGCATAGCTGATTTCTTATTGAACTATCGAAGGCGGCTTTGATGGTGTGCGTTTCTCTTGAGCCAATTTCTCCAAGATCTGTCGTAGTGCAAATATCTGGTCGATGACCGGACTGAATTCACATTGATACGAGGATAACTACATATTTTATATTTCGGGAATGAATATAAAGGACGAATTTTGTTTTTTTTTTTAGATAGACAAAAATGTTTTTTTAATTTTTGTCACGGTAATACTTGACTCGTAAAAAATAAGAAATATTCCGTGAAAAAAATATTCTTCATTACAACATTGCGAGCTTTCACACATCAGCTCAAGCAAAGACGTTTTTGAGCTGTCATGTGGGGGGGCGGGGGGTCAAAAACAGTGAGCACTCCAGAATGTATTGGAAAAACCCACAATTTCGTATTGGACAATCCGAAAGTGAAAGTGCGTGAGATAGCTACAGCCGTAGGCATATCTAGTGGTTCGGTGGCATAAATTTTACGGTGATTTTTTTCGGTGGTTTTTTATTTGGTTTTTTATGAGAAAGTTGATTCCAAAATAGGTGCCGCCTTCGTAACCAATCAAGCAAAAACATGCAAGTCTTCGCACTTCCCAACAACGTGAGGACATGCATTTAATGGACAACATGGACAACATTTAAAAAAAATCCGACTAATTTTTTGAGTAAAATAGTGACCATGGATGAAACATGGATCCACCACCATACACCAAAATCGAAGGAACCAGCAAAAGAGTGGGTAGGTCCCAGTCGAAGTGCACCAAAGCGAGCGATGACTCAACAAACGGCCGGAAAGGTGTTGTCGTCTATTTTTTTTGGATTCAAGTGGCATTTTGTTCATCAACTATTTGAAAAAAGGAAAAACAATCAACAGCGACTATTACTGTAAATTATTGGAACGATGGCAGAACGAAATCGCAAAGAAACGGTCCCATTTATCGAAGAGAAGAATAATATTTTTGCTAGAAATTGCTCCAGCTCACAAGTCGATTGAAGCTTTGGCCAAATTGCACGAGTTACGCTTTAAACTCTATCTTATTCCCCATATTCTCCAGATTTGGCCCCCAGCGACTATTATATGTTCCTAAACTTAAAATGGTAGCTCCAGGGAAGGAGATTTGCAACGAATGAACAGGTCGAATTGGAAACTGACGCGTATTTCGGAGATCTTGAGAAATCTTACTATTCAAAGGGCATCGCAATGTTAGAAAATCGTTAGAATAAGTATATCGAGCTGAAAGGGGACTATGTGGAAGAATAAACACTAATTTTGGCAAAAAACGAGTGTTTTCTTTACTAGCCCGGCAGCATTTTGAACGCCCTAGTATCTCACTCAGTAAATTATTATCGTATTGGCGGCTTATATCACATATTTCAAATTTTACTACAATTTGGATTAAAATGTACGTAAGTGTCATTAGAACCTTGATAAACCCTTAGATCCTTAGAATACTCTTTTTTATTGAATAAAACGAACAATTGTTTGGATTTCTCTTGAATTTTCATTTTATTTTAACGACAAATTTTCTTAATATTTTCTTTCGTTTTGCCTCAAACCAACGATAATTTTTAACAAAAACTTATAAAAAAAATTTAAAAGATTGTTTGGGAAAACTTTTTATGAAAATATATGTTTTGATTCGGAGCATGTTTCTACTATAGCTAAGCCAGTTTTATCAAAAAAAATGTGTTGAATGTCGGCAGCATACACTTAAAAACAAATTCACAATATGTATGATTAAAATAATTATAATTTATCTAAAAAAATTAAGTTGATCCAACAATATCCAACGAAAAAATGAGCACTAACAAAATTCCCTCACTCACTTAAGTGAATTCTATTATTACTTTATAAATCCGAATTAGTGCGAAGCCAGTTATTGAAGTAGCTGATCTTCGCATAACCATCCGGGGCGTTAGTGCCACATGTGCCAATAACGAAATTTGTAATGCCAACTAGGCGGCCATTATAGACTCCAGGCCCGCCAGAGTCACCCTGACAAGCACCGTTACCGCTACTGTGAGCCAGACAGAGTATTGAGGTGGGTGCATTTCTAATGCGACGACTGCACTGAGCGGTGCTCAGAGCAGTCAAGGTATTATATTGCAATTGCGAGGGAATAGGACCCCCACCTCTGATGCGACCCCAACCGGTTATAACAACCGGAGAGCCAGCAGGAACATCAGTCGTTGCCAATGGAATAATCTTGATAAGATTGCTCAACGTAAGTGGTCTGGCAAGACGTAAGAGAGCAATGTCATTGTTGAAATTCCGATAGTTGGAATGAGGTTTAACTTCGGCGACTGAGACGACAACACCGCCTGAGTTGAGAAGATTTGAACCAGCGCGTATGGATAGTAGTGAAGCTGCATATCTGTAAGAACATTTTGGTAAGAAAAGAATGCCAGATTTTTTCTAAGAGTTTTCACTCACTTACCGACTATTAGTGCGTTCATTGATGACGCAATGAGCTGCTGTGACTATGTAGTTCCGGGAAATGATAGCACCACCACAAGTGTGCGAGCCGCGTAGACGCAATGAAACTTGGTACGGAAATTGACCCTGAGCAGCGCCGCGTCCGCCCACAATGCGTGGGCCGGGCAAAAATTCAATATCATCTGTAAGTTGGGGCACGAAGAGCTCATCCGAAAGCTCGTTGCTGAGCTCACTCTCAGCAAATGATGTTGTCAGAAGAGGCACCACAAAAAGTAGGTTAAACAGATCAGGTGCGAATAGATTCCACATCATCGGTTACTCAGTTATAATAATTTTGCACTGTTCTGTTTCTTTTGTGTCTTAGCTTTATATAGGCCACAACAACTTATCTCTAAATTATGATAAATGGAATAATTTTCTATTTTAAAAGTAGATACTTGAAAATGCATTATTCTACAGCGCTGTTAATGACTCTGTCGGTGCTCGTAAATCACGTCAATATTTGACTCTTTCTTCCGATAAGTTCTTGGGTTCTTTTTTCTAAACACTTTATTTTTTCCTTTAGTCATTGTTTGAACTCTATTAACAATATAACTGATTCATTCATTCATTCATATAACTTTTATCTTATTTATTGCGCTTGGTAAAGTGATAAAAATGCATTATTTTTTCATTGTTTTAACAAAATTTCAAACTAATATATGAAATGTGACTGTTAAATGACAGATTCCAGGAAGACAAAAGTCAAATTGACTGTAATAATCAAAACAACACAGTATATGCTCTGTTGCCATTTTTATTAGCCAATTTCTTTCAGTTTCTTGCTAAAGGCAGTAAACTTAAATTTACTTATGTTATGTTCAACTTTTACCACCTTAAGAGTCAACATTATTGTAGTTAGTGTAAGTTTACGAACTTTGGCAAAAGATCAGCTAAATGTGTTTCAAGTCTTGTGAAACAAACAATTCAGTGAGTTGAGCGAGTGACCCAAGACTTAATAGACTGTAAAACCACAAAAAAAAAACAAAAAAATCAAAATACTGCAATATTTAAATGTAATTAATATAGCATCTGGCCTAATGTTAACCCTCTGCAGCTGACGTGCTCCAAATTTAACAATATACCTGACGTGGGGTCTAGCAGACCTCAGTTTTTAACTGATTTTCTATGATAAAGTTTCTGACTGTAACTTTCTTGGCCTTATTCCATATGACAGCTAATAATTTTAGGCTAACATAAGAATAAAATTTTAAACAAAATAAGGTTTTTTAATAGATAAAAACGAATTTTTTGTTGAAAATTTCGGTGTCTGTCAGACTACGACGCACAGTGTGACGAGCCCATATAGTGAGTGGACAAAAATAGAAGGAGTTGTCCTAGAATCATGAAATTTTGTAAAAATGAGTTTTACGATGAAAGAATTGTTTTCGCAAAATTTCATTCAAATTGAATGAATGGCACGCCTACCTCCCATATAACCGAAATCGGTAATATGAAATAGTTCCCCAAACAATTATCGTAGATCAATAAAATTTTGTACACATAGTTCGTTTTAAATTATAAATAGCTGGTGTGAAAATGAACTAAATCGGTTCACTAATATGACCACCTCCCTTATAACTCAAATCGGTAATCAGGTATATTTACACAAAAAATCACCCCAGATCATTTAAATTTACTTCACATAGTTATTTGTAGCTATAAATAGCTGTGTGAAAATTAATCAAATCGACCGACTAGCACGCCCATCTCCCATATAACTTATTTTCCAGAATAAACGTGAAGGGCATATTAGCGAATACAAGAATAAGATAATTTGCCATTACTCCTTTTTTTTGTCTTTTTTGTTGATAAAGTGTTTTATTTGAAAGTTTTATTAAACAAATAAATTTTTTTTTAAGTTTGAGAAAATTTTTTTTTATTTTTTCATATAAAATTGCTTTTTTTCGACAAAACATGCTTCAGAAAAGTGGGCGTAAAGTCTTTATTATTGAGTTTCGGCAAACCAAGTTTTGGGAACATATTTAAGAAGTGTTGATATTACACATACTAAAGTTTAAAAAAAAACAAAAATGCTATTTTTATTTTATTGCGTTTTGGACTTTTTTTTGGAAAAATTAGTTATTTTTTCATATAAAATTGCCCATTTTCTCAAAAACATTCTCCAAAAAAGTGGGCATAAGGTCTTTATTATTGAATTTCGGCAAACCAAATATTGGATACATATTGAAAAAATATTGATATTACACATACTAAAATTAAAAAAAAAAATGGTTTTTTTATTTTATTGTGTTTTGAAATTTGTGAAAAAGTTTTTATTTTTTCATAGAAAATTGCTCATTTTCACTAAAACATGCTCCAGAAAAGTGAGCATAAAGTCCATATTATTGAGTTTTGGCAAACCAAATTTTGAGAACATGTTGAGAAGGTGTTGATATTTGACATACTAAAACTAAAAAAAAAAAACAAAAAATGCTTTTTTTTTGATATTGCTTTTCAAAGTTTTGGTTTTTTTAAATTTCTAGAACTTGTCTTTAGTTATACAAACATTTTTTTACGTTTCCTTTTAATTAAAACATTTTTGCTAAAACACATAAAATATATATATAAATTAATTTTTTTGCATATTTTTTATACTAAATTTTACGCTTTATTAAGATATATACAGTGTCAAATTGTAAAAAGAAGAATTTCATCATCTTTTCAAGTCAAATTTTAAAAAGTGGCATGTCCGTAATTGAAAAGATATCGCAAAGTCCTCTTACGCGAAGAATATTAATACTCTAAACTTTTATTCTGCATATTTAGATTTATAAATTTATGACTTTTTTTTCGTAAGCTATTTTCGTCCGCACTCGGTACACTGTGCGACGTCAGCTGCAGAGGATTAATTATAAATTTTTATTTTTTTTTTTTTCTGTAATTCACGTTTCACTGAGACATACAATCTTTATATAGGAGTTTTGATCTCTTATCTTAAAATAATATAGAACTTCACTAAACCTTCTAATCATAACACTTCACTACTGTACAGTAACCCGGCTTAGTGAATTTTAGTGCATCCTTAAATAGAATAAAATGCTCTCTATGAAGCGAAATCAACAAATCAAGCTTTTCATATTTTGAAAGCTTTTCGCAGCAGCAGCACTTGAGTTTTGTTATGAAATATAGTATCAAAACAAAGAGCGACAATTGAGTAAAAGCAACTGGAAAATATAGCGAACATCAAAAGGGATAAATCTACAGGGATCTTTCTCAGTTTTCTAAAGTGTAAAGCAATATTTTGATACACAAGTTAACCCCTTTACTTGATATAACAACAAAACCTGAAAAGAAAAATTAGTAAAAATATCATTTCTCAAAAGGGAAAATAATTACGATTTTTTCGGTTTTTCTAAAGGAGAAAGAAAAATCAGGGCGTACAGGTAGAGAGTTTGGTCGTTCTGACGCCATAACCTTAAAAACATTAGAAAATACGCATGTTCTTAGTCCACATGTCCATATAATAAATCACTGTTTTACCACCTCGTGCTATCCTGAGATTTGGAAAGTGGCAACTGTTATTCCTACAGCGAAAAAATCTAATGCCTGCAACCCATGTGATTATCGTCTTATAAGTATATAATCCTCGGGGTCTAAAATATGTGAATCACTCATGTCGGAGTAGATATCTCATCAATCAACTCTCTTTAACCTCAGGTCTAATCTACAGTCTGGTTTTCGGTCTGGGCATAGCTATTCCACTGCTGTGATCAAAATACTAGATGACGTAAGAGTACCTTTTGATAAAGCCGATCTAACATTGCTCTGCTTGCTGCTTGCTCCAAAGATTTTGACACCGTCAGCTACGCTATTGGCCAAAAATTGGCTCTAAACTTCCGATTTTCAAAATCTGCGATCCATCTTTTAAGAAATTACTTAGAACGTAGGTCTCAAAGAGTTCGTGTGGGTCAAAATTTTTCTATGCTAAAAAGCGCTACCAGTGAAGTACCTCAGAGCTCCGTACTTGGACCATTGTTGTTTACTATGTTCATGAACGATATGTTCAACAAGTGCCACCACGCCACTATGCATACATACTCAGATGATCTCCAATTGTACTTGTCCAGACCCTTAGATCTCTTTGAAGATCTATGTGCTAGAGTCAATGAGGACTAAGCTTTGGTATCCAAATGTGCTGATGAAAACTTGCTTACGCTGAACCCTTCGAAATTATTTGTTTCGCCTATATCTAAATATCTTTAGTATCACGAAGACTTGCCTCCAATTCTACTAAATAACATTATCATTATTATTAAGTTATTTTAAGTACTAGTTTTCATACTACTAGTCTTTAATCTTAACTTGCATTTTATCTGTTGTTATATCCTATGTAAATGTCAATAATATTTGTTAAATAAATTCAATTCAATTCAAATATGCTTTAAAGGGATCCCAGATAGGTCGAAAGTAATGATTTTAATCGGGGCGCACAAGTAGAGAGGTCGGTCGATATGCCTACATAACTTTAAAAAATATCTCGAAAGGGAACCAAATCCAAAAATAACAATTTTTTAAAATTTTTCGAAGATGGATCTGAATTCGGGGTGCACAAATAGTAGGGCATTTTCGTTCACCACAAAGATCGTTCTTTTTAGTTCAATCGTGTGTAATGAACTAGTTCGTTCATTTAGTTCTTTTAGTTCGTTCGTTCATTTAGTTCTTTTAATTCGTTTTTTCTTTTAGTTCGTTAGTTCTTTTAGTTCGCTAGGTCTTTTAAGCGGGAAGTTCATTCACTGCATATGCATATGCGTCCGTCTACTCGCTGTCACAATTTACGCAAGAAAATTATGGAAGAGTTCAATGATTGCGTTTTACGTTCAGACTAAGCACGGCTACAAACTTGTAAAATATTTGGTGTGTTCTTAATGGGGAATTTTTATCGTATTTACACAAAAATACTTAAAATG
Source organism: Pherbina coryleti (assembly GCA_943735915.1). Classification (NCBI taxonomy): domain Eukaryota; kingdom Metazoa; phylum Arthropoda; class Insecta; order Diptera; family Sciomyzidae; genus Pherbina; species Pherbina coryleti. The sequence goes on from OX030951.1 coordinate 13,476,617, forward strand.
TCTTCATTTCTTATTAAAAAACCTTAAATCCTGAGCATAAAAAAGTTCTTTTGAGAAATTAACAATGAAAAAAATTATGGACATTTTTAATTTGTAAGATTTATTTAGAAGAGCCATCCCTAAAAGTAATGAGTTTCTGACTCGTTTCTTTTATTTCTTCTCTCTGTTCACTTAAGTAACGAGCTGTCAAAAAACGCAAATTATTTTTTGCAAACGGACGCATATGCATATGCAGTGAATGAACTTCCCGCTTTAGTTCGTTTGGACAAACCAAGGACTCAAACCATAGCTTGGTAAATTCATGGTATAATAATACAAGGTAGCATTGACAACTGCAACTTTTCTCTTCTACAAGAAAACATCTCCTGTCAAAAACAACTGTTTGTGCAAATGCATCAGCATCTGCTGTAGTTGTTGTTTTATTTCACTTCTGTGTTTTCAATGGCCGATTGTGAACGCTCTCTTTTTGAGTATATTTTTTGACAGGAGATGGTTTCCCAAGCAACTGTCAATGCTACCTTGTATAATTATACCATGGGTAAATTTAGTTATTTTTGCTTTCGTTCGTTTTGTTCCTACTCGCTGCCATCTATACTAATATTATATTTTGAAGTGCCTTTTTTATGTTCGGAACAATCTTGAGAAAGGCCCGGCCGTTTTTCATGAAATTTTTTATAATAAAAAGCTCTCGACCTGGTGAAGGTTTTAGGCCAAAAAAATTATTAAAAAGTTTATTAGAAAAGGAGATTCATGGCTTTCAAAATCCTAAGTAAAATTCACCTGCAAGCACAAACGGACATGAACGACTCATAGCGTATAAAAATTGTTGTTGTTGCAGTGAAAAATAAAGCAGTGTGCGGCATATCGACACAATGCGAGTGTTTTTTTTACTCTCCCATCCTACAGTGAGTATTGCTTTGCTGAGAATAGCAATGTGATTTGTTTTTGTTTTGCCTACATATGCCCGAGCGTGTGTGTGCTATGGATAGCAACAGAGAATGGCAATGTATTTTGTTTTTGTTTTTTTTTTGTCGTACGCTATGAGTGGTGAGTGGTGATGTGAATATCAAAATTTTTTCAATTAAGCTCATTTTATGTGTATGTAATAAAAAGTAAGTTCTTATTGTGCCCGCGAACGGAATCGCTATCTAAATTCTAAAAATCTAAAAAGTGCTTTATGCCTAAAGTGCGAACAAAGCTTTCTAGGAAAACTCCTGACGCGACTAGAATGAGTCGATTGAGACAGACTGTAGTGCATTTACCGCGTACTTTTACTTCAAGATGTGCCTTTTTTTACCAAAGTAATATTGGTAAATACTGATATTCAAATTGGTAATATGGACAAAATATGTCCAAAGTGTAATGCAAAAAAATGGAAAAGTGAAGCTCCTGGACTTTGTTGTGATGGTGGAAAAGTAATGTTGCCAAGACTACAAGAACCAGCAGATTCTTTAAAATCCTTGATTCTTGGATCTCATCCTTTGTCAAAACATTTTCTGGACAACGTTCGAAAATACAATACCGTATTTCAAATGACCTCCTTTGGAGCAAATGAAGTAATTGAGGGAAATTTCATGCCAACATTTTATCTTTTATATAAAAATGACTGACGTCCGTGTGTGCGCGCATAACTCAAGAAGGAGTCGTTCAATTTTTACAATTTTGAGCTTGATGGATTCGTATTGGCCCAAGGAATGACACTATGTAGAAAAAAAATTTGCCACACCCTCTTTTACCGCCCACAAATCAATAAAAATGCTAAATTTCCGACGGTTTTGGTCGTATTAGACTGCAATTTCGTAATTTAATTTGTATGCTCACTGTCGGAAACTTTGCTAAAACTGGGTTGCCACACCTCCCTTTTACCGCCCACAAATCAATAAAATATATATCGGAAGATTTTGGGGGTATTCTACTAAAATTTGGTGATTAATTTTGTTTGATTGCTGTCGGAAACTGTACTAAAAATATGTTGCCACGCCCCCTTTCACCGCCCACAAATTAATACAAATTCTATATATCGGAAGGTTTTGGTAGTATTAGACTAAAATTTGGTAATTTAGTTTGTATGCTCACTGTCGCCAACTGTACAAAAAATGGGTTGACACACCTCCTTTTACCGCCCACAAATCAATAAAAATGCTATGTTTCCGATGTTTTCGCCGTGTTAGGTTACAATTTTGGAGTTTAGTTTTTATGCTCACTGTCGGCAACTGTACTAAAACTGGGTTACCACACCCCCCTTTTACCGCCCACAAATCAATAAAAACTCTATATATCAGAAGATTTTGGGGGTACATTAAAATTTGGTATTATAAATAAATTTTTAAATTTTTATACTAATTTATTTTGTTTGCTTGCTGTCGGAAACTGTACTAAAAATATGTTTTACCACCCAAAAATATATGAAAATGCTATATTTCAAACGGTTTTGGTAATAATAGACTAAAATTTGGTAATTGTGTTTGTCTTTCAAAACTACACCGTTATCTATTGAAAAAGTAGAAACATCGAATATTAAGTTTGGGCAAAACAACGTTTGCCGGGTCAGCTAGTGGTATAATAATACAAAGTAGCATTGACAACTGCTTATTTTCTCTTCTACAAGAAAACATCTCCTGCTTGTGAAAATGCATCTGCAGCTGCTGAGGTTGTTGTTTTTTTTCACTTCAACGTTTTCAACATTGTTTGTGTTTTCAATGGCGGATTGTGAGCGCTCTTTTTTTGAGTATATTTTTTGACAGGAGATATTTTCCCAAGCAACTGTCAATGCTACCTTGTATTATTATACCATGACTCGTTGCAAAATAAATTCAACTAAAATGAACTCATGGTATAATAATACAGGGAAGCATTGACAACTGCTTATTTTATCTTCTACAGGAAAACATCTCCTGTCAAAAAGAGCTGTTTGTGAAAATACACCTTCAGCTGCTGAGGTTGTTGTTTTTTTCACTTAAACTTTTTCAACATTGTTTGTATTTTCAATTGCGGATTGTGAGCGCTCTCTTTTTGGGTATACTTTTTGACAGGAGATGGTTTCCCAAGCAACTGTCAATGCTACCTTGTATTATTATACCAGGAAATGAACTAAAAGAGCGAGAAACACTGAACTAGTTTACATAGTTCATGAGCATGGTATAATAATACAAGGTAGCATTGACAACTGCTTATTTTCTCTTCTACAAGAAAACATCTCCTGTCAAAAACAGCTTTTTGTGTATATGCATGGTATAATAATACAAGGTAGCATTGACAACTGCTTATTTTCTCTTCTACAAGAAAACATCTCCTGTCAAAAACAGCTTTTTGTGGAAATACATCAGCAGCTGCTGTGGTTGTTGTTTTTTTCACTTCAACGTTTTCA